>OY365783.1:21240322-22457713 GCA_959347405.1 Napeogenes sylphis | reverse complement strand
CTTTTCCAACAGCAAGATCTGGGAGTCGTATTTTACAAAAAACTAACACCAGCTGAAAGGGCAACAGCTATCCATTCATTAGCAGATTTATTACTGGAGAAAAAAGATCAAATATTAGAGGCAAATGCAAAAGATTTAGACAAGGCAACTGAAACTGGTCTTGAGAAACCTCTATTAAATAGGTTGTCGCTTAGTCAGGGCAAATTGAAGACATTATCTATAGGTTTAAAACAAATAGCTGATTCTAGCTACGAAAATGTTGGTAAAGTATTACGAAAGACAAAACTCGCTGATAATTTATTATTGAAACAAATAACAGTTCCTATTGGCGTCTTACTAGTTATATTTGAATCTAGGCCTGATTCATTGCCTCAAGTGGCTGCATTAGCAATGGCTTCAGGTAACGGGCTTTTACTCAAGGGTGGAAAAGAGGCAGCTCATTCGAATAAAGCATTGATGGAAATTGTTAAACAGAGTCTACAACCGTTTGGTGCTGAAGATGCTGTATCACTAGTTTCAACACGAGATGAAATAAGTGACTTGTTAGCTATGGAAAATCACATTGATTTAATAATACCAAGAGGTTCTTCAGAATTAGTCAGAAATATTCAAAAGCAGTCGCAACATATACCTGTATTGGGTCATGCGGAAGGTGTTTGTCACGTTTATTTAGACAAAGATGCTGACGTAGTAAAGGCTTTGAAGATAGTGCGAGATGCCAAATGTGATTATCCTGCAGCGTGTAATGCTATGGAAACTTTATTAATACACGAGGAGCATATATCAGGCTCCCTTTTCCAGGATATTTGCAGTATGTTAAAGCAAGAGGGAGTGAAGATACATGCTGGTCCTAAACTTGCTAGTCAGTTAACTTTCGGTCCTCCTCCTGCAAGAACGTTAAAACACGAATACGGTTCTTTAGAATGCACTATTGAAGTTGTGAAGGATATGAATGAAGCCATTGATCACATTCATAAGTTTGGAAGTTCTCACACTGATGTCATTGTCACGGAGAATGGTATTATTTTTTATAATGTTTTATAATACTTTTAAAATATTTTTTAAGCTAATTGTCGTTATATTATTAAATAAGTTAAATAATGATAAATAATTAGTGTATTTTCTTAATTTTTATTTTACAGACACTACAGCTAAGGATTTCTTAAACATAGTTGATAGCGCTTGTGTCTTCCATAACGTGTCATCCCGATTTGCTGATGGATTTAGATTTGGTCTTGGAGCTGAAGTTGGAATTTCTACAGCAAGAATACATGCAAGAGGTAAACTAGAATTCTTGTCCATTTAGTCGTGAGTGTGTTATGTTTTGGGATAATTGGGATTATGTATGATATGATGATGTCACACCAGCGCTTGAGTAATGGGATTTATGTTGGAATTGAACTGACTAAAGCCTTTACTGAGCTCAATAAGGAGGATTATGGTTATGTTACATTTCGACACCCCTTCTTAAATCCTAATTGTGGGTATAATTATATTATTAAGTATAACGTAAAAGAAAGATTCTTTTATCAGATTTTCGCTTAAGTTGTTACTTTTACTTATACTACTTTTAATATATTATCTAGGACCAGTAGGTGTTGAAGGTCTCCTAACCACAAAATGGATTCTTGAAGGAACAGATCACACAGCTGCTGAATTTAACGAAGGGAGACGAACTTGGCTTCATGAGAACTTGCCCATCAATTGACTAATTAGAAGAATTCGATATTTGCTTTATAATTTGCAAAAATATTTTTAAACAGATGTTAATATAGCATTATAAAATTACAATGTTTTATAAAATAGAAAATAAGTAGAATATTGTAGCATTTACAAAGTAATATTAAATACATAATTATAATATATGTACATAGATATGATAGTAGAAAAGGCATATAAAATATAAAACCGACATAGGATTAAAAAATAACGTATTGTAAAAAATAATTCCTGTAAATAAATTCTTTTTTTAGAGTTTTGCGACACCATAGTGAGTTTTATTTATTATATATTTATATATTTTTTGTTGTTCTTATTTTTAAAACAATCATCAATAAGAATGTTTCTGTTTATATACAATAGCCACTATTCATGAGAGCCGTGTCCACCAACATCTATGATAGAGTCCTGACTCTCTAAATCTATTTACTACAACAGAGGTCATCGTCCCCAATTGCGTTCTAAGTTCATCATACATGTGCTAAAGGATCTTTTCTCTTAGATCTTTGGCTGCATCGATGGTGATGGTAATGATGACGTCCTAAACCCGCGTCAAAGTGAAAGTGATATTATCCAGGTTTAGCTACATTCTGGAAACCCGTGGACCCAGTTTATTGTTGGTGCGGTCCAGCTTCAAAGTTTGTTATTATTCTCGCTTTGTCTAGGATTATATTATCTAGCATTATCACGGTGTACAATGTCGTGACAACGATTGCGTCGTTAGATGGCATCAAATAGCTTTGCCTGTCCGCTTCATTTCCCTCCTTACCCAACACATAACCTAGTCACAGGTAACGAAATAATAAAAACCATTATATATGTAGCCATACGCTCTCTTGTCATTTTTGTATGTTTGTTTTTAAAGTACTTTATTTGACTTAGATTATTATTTATGTGCGGAGGGATGTTTTCAAAACTATTGATTTCTTTATTAAATAAAATAATGAAATGTATAATCTTTCATAATTTCTACCATTATCTTAATAACTTGTGTGTAAAGAGATACTTAGAATTATTAATTTTGAGGTACTTGTTATATTAGTATATTTAAAGTAGGATGTTTATTTGTCTATGACTATTGTTTATGTGAAGATTAAATAATAAGAAAAAATATATAATATATATTTTTTTTATTTAAGGACAATGGGTAATAAAAAAATATTAGGGTGATATTCGACAGTGATGCTGTTCTATTGTATACCAGTGAAAAATTATTTTAAATTATTAAAGAAATTACGTGTTTCAATTCGATCTGACGTGGAATAACAATGAAAAAAATTATATAAAAGCAATGAAAACAACGAAACTGATTAACGAGAAAATTAATTGCGTTGTAAGTCACGTTAAAAAAATTATACCTGTAATAATTAAACTTGCGATATACCTAAGATTACAACCTAACGTAAATTTAATCTGTTTCACAGAGTTTAGTTTTTGAATTGCAAATTTTGAATATAATCGAACCCAGGAGACAGCAAACTTTATACTGCTTTAATATAAGGAAACCAGGTGTTTACCTTGAAAACAGTTCTCAGAGATAATATTATAAATTATATAGGATTTTGAAATATTTTTTTTCCTACATAAGAAATTCTTAAAGTTTCAAAAATAATTATATTATAGCTGAAGCGTATTCCATCTACATTAAGGTCTCTTTGGAACTCGAAACTTACTTCGGGTTTTTTGTTTATTTTATTTGTTGATAACTCAGCCTCTTTCCCTCGTAATGCAAATGTTCGGCGTGCATTTCTTACGAGACATATGATTTTCATACAATATTAATAAGTGGGTTGCATTTTTTCGTTCAAAGAAAGTTTCAAATAAAAATCTGACACAAAAATGAGCATTACAGCGATAAATTTATAGGTTACCCGGCAGATGGATATGACACTTGGACAGCCGACAGATATGAATCGACCATTTTCAAAATGGTAAGAAGCTATAATAAAAAAAGCCTTTTTACCTTTCTGGAATTGGGTGTCAAGAAATCTTTGTGATAAATTTCAGTAAAAATATTCTTGATCTGTGTAAAGAATACAATAAAAACAAATTTTACAAATGCTGCAAATGAAAATATCTATAAACAGACTTCGCAGGTTCGAATCTCAACCCATATCGGTTTATTTAGCATTCTACGAGTAGGTAAATACAAAATAATAATTTTAATTAATAATACATCTATCACATTACTTAATTGACGCTTTAAAATATTGTTAACCCCCATGTGAATTCAAACTTTTATACTTTTTATACATATTTCTAATATTCTCTTCCCTCTGACCTACATCTCCCGAAAAAGTAAATCACTACCGGTTATAGTATAGCCTTATGCTAGCCAAGTTAACCACATGTACTTAAAAGTAATCATAATTAAATTCAAATAATGAGAAATATATTCCGAAGAATAGTAGAAATCTTTTTGACGTAAGTTCAGGTATATTATTTAAGATGTGATTTGACCATCTGTTAGATTAATATTTATATAAAAAGGAGAATAGAAAAAGCCACCAATATCTTAAAACAATAAAATATTCTTAGATAAACATGTTGCTTTACCTATATTATAAAAATTCTCAATACTGATTTTTCAAAAGCAAATTGCAAAAAATCTTCTGAATAAAAACAAATCATATTTTAAATAAGATTAAAAAAGAAATTAAATAAAATTTTTGGTTGTGGAATAGAAGCAAACGTGGCTAGGAAAATTATTCGTTGTGGGGTTTAGAATAAGAACAAGTTCAAATTACCTTTATTATAGTAGGCATTGAATCGCACTGTCCATTTTGAACCGTTAATTACCTTAAAATGGTCAGTATAGTTAGTCCGTGTTCAGTTACGTTTTGTTTTCAGAACGACTAGAGAAATGTGATTTATTATAGTCCTTTAGATTTGTTTCATATACAGGTGACTGGATATCTAGTTAGGATAACTGATCCAAACATTAGATAAATAATATTTATCTAAATAGGTTATTAAGGGTACAACAAATTAACACAAAATATTTTTTAAAACACACCGTGTAAAGTGACCGTTCTTTAAACCTCGGCAACCATTAAAAGCACATACTGACTAAAAAATATCCCAGGAATGTTGATTAAAAATTTATGTTATGTTTCGCAGAAATTTTGTTGTTTCATTTTTATTTATGAAAATGTGTGATATAATAGATCATTTTTGAGAACCCACAAATTTGTTTGTTTAAATAAATTGGCCGGCCGGTGGTTAAACAACCAGGACCAAGACAACTGGAAATATACATATAATAAAATATACCTAGTTGAAATTTCTAAGCTAAGCATACCTCTATCTCATCTTCTTCATTAGCCACTAGCAGTCGCAAACCCTGGGCAGTACGATTCGACAGAATTGAACCCGCAACCTCTGGGAAACCGTCCCGTCTTTTTGCCGATTGGATATCGTATATCGTTTCGCTATCCGCTTAGTTGAATTTACCGTTGTATGTATATTGTATGATCGTCTTTACCGGAACGGTGGTGACATATATTAGGTATCTTTCTAAAATCCAAACCATTTCTTTAATTTCTTATAGTATAGATTAATATTGAAAAAATGCAAAATCTGAAATTAAGTATTTAAAATATCTTTAAACATTCAATATGTACAAACATAATAATTAAATGAAAAATAAAATATACCGATAACCTGCTCCTAGAGGTTTGTTTTGCGGGTAATTTATTCTTTTATCTATGGAAATATGTATTTATTATATTATACATACTTATTTAAATCTATATAAGGTTATATCATTCAAAACTTGTAATCCAATCCATGTAAGATGTACATACATTAACTTTCGTGTTAGGTTTTCTATAATTTGAGGGTAGGTTTTGATAAAGAAAATAAGGATATCAGTTTACCATAAGTTTAATTGACTAAGTAAATAATTGTAATATTGGATACTGATTTGATTAAAAGTTGTGTATATATAAATAATGTATATATAAATCGTCCTCCAGCTAAAAGAACGCAGTGTGTCATCGAGAGACTGAGTTATGTAACAGAACTAGTATAATAAAGTGTAACAGAGATAGTAAAGGGTTTTTTTTCAAATACTAAATAGTTTAGTGTGTTTGTGAGCAATGCTAGTAAATTGTTTTAAAGAATAGAACGATTGTCATTGGTGATTCTTTGCAGTAAGAGAATTCTAATATTCGTGACATTATTTTTTTGTTTAAGTTCAAATGCTTTTATTTAATTTATTTTAAATATAGCCAGATATTTTAAGTAACCCTAAATTGCTTGTTGGGTCCCTTTCAAATCGTGTTCGTTATTCAATATTGAATTTCTTAAGAGAAAACTGTTTGTGACATTTATAACTGAGAATGGATTAGAAAAGATTTTAAGCATTTTTCATTATAAGAATAATAACGGCTCTGATTATTTAAATTGACTGATATTCAAAGCTTTTTTCGAAGCTTTACATTTCTTACAAATGTATTTTTTTTGTATTATTTATATACAGACGACGAAGCTTCTTAGCAATCCATGGATTCACCGTGCGGGTGCCGGGCCCATCGCGTTGCAAGGAGAGGAGTGCAAGCAGTGCAAGTAGGTTTATGGGGCCCCTTTATTGTGCGCAAAAACGCTCACCTTCACCCTCCACACTCCTCTCCCTACCTAACCAAATTTGGAAAGAACCTACTAATGCCGCCTTCGAAATACGTTCTAGAAATGAACCGATGCTTGTTCTAGAAAGGCCAAGGTCTTTAAGTAGGCTATAGAGAGATTTTGCTGTTATACCTCTCGCTCCCACTTCTACCGCGTACAAACTGACTATAAATTTATTCCTGATCAGTTCGTTGGTTAGTTCGTAATACTTATTGAGCTTGAATGTGTGATCCCTTGGGATGTTTGTTTCCCAAGGAACAGTAAGCTCCACAAGTATCACGCGCCTCAAGTGTTTCGAATACAGGAATAAGTCCGGTCTGGATGACGAAACACCAACATCCCCAGGGATTTTGTAATGCCTTTTATACGTGTCCATCATGAGAATCCAATCAGGAGCCGCGCCTAATATTGAATAAGGCTTCGCTTTTGATTTTTTGGAGGAGCCTTCTTTTACGAATTCTATAGATCGTTCGGTGGTTGTTATACCCTTCCGCGCTCTTGCTACTGAAAGACTAACCGCTTCCCGTATAATTTCTAATACCTTGTCGTGGCGACGCGAGTATTGACCTTTATCTAGAAGTACCCTACACCCTACTAATAGGTGTTTCGCGGTTCCTATTGCCTCCCCACAGATGTTGCAAGATTTTTCGGTGGCTTTGCCCCATCTTACTAAATTACTTTAATCTGGGAGAGTCATTTGGAATGCATTAAGATAGAATTTTAATAATGCTGGGGACCAATTAAGGTGCGCCACTTCAAAGCTAGTGGAATACAAAAATCTCCTATGGTCACCCATTCGTTTTGAATTTCTAGGTTCATCGCGTGGAGTCGGTAATTATCGTTTTCGTCTTGTCGAATAAAAGATTTTGTTATGTCTATGTCTTGAACTTTCCTACTTGATCCTAGCCCTACTTTATTTGTTTGAGCACCTATCATAATTTTTTTATGGAATTGAAGTCGTGACTCGAGCTCTGAGGCAACTTTGTATTTTGGGAGAGAAGTTACAGTATCATCTTTAGATTTTCCGATGATATGTCTTTTAGTAACTCTTAGTTGTTTGTAGAGCTCCGATGGTTTCTTTAATTTTAATCCAAAGTTGTTTCGGTCTCTAAATAAGGTTGAAGAGTCCGCTGAGTGCGCTAACCCGAGCCATAATTTCAATGTCTTTATGACGCTTGCATCTAACTTTGACAAAAGGGTTTTATTTATATCATACACGAGGTTAGACGTCATCAATTTAGACGTGATGTTAAATAATTATCGTAAATCCAAGCTTTTTTGACGTTACTTATTGGTTGGTTGTCTACCTTTTTGAGATCGTATAAAAAGCTATCGACTATTACATCCAACGATGGAGTACGGCCTTGGTAATCGATTTTTTTACCTAAAAATTTAAAGGGAGCTACTTCCGTAACCGACCGCCTAATATAAGACCCGGATCGTAAGAGGTATATTTGGTATTCCGTCTACCCAGACACAGACTAAAACATTTACTTGGTTTTGTCCTCAATCCGCCCGTCCACGTACAGAAATCCTCAACTACATTTAAAAGTACCTGACATTGTTTCGGATTATGTGTCAGTATCGCGAGATCGTCTGCAAATGCTAGTATGGATTCTGTGTATTTGTTGTTGAACTTAAACCAATAACCCCACTTTTTTTCATTTGTAATTAATTTGTCTATTAAAATATTAATAACTATATTAAATATAATAGGAGAAATACAACAGCCCTGAAATAAACCAACGTTATAATTAAGTGGTTTTGAATGGTTTTCATTAAAAATTATAGAGAATTTTAATTTTGAATAATATGATGCAATAATGTCGCAAACTACCGTAGGAAAGTTATACCATTTAAGCGCGAACATCATCAGTTCATGTCGTACCGACCCAAAGGCGTTCTCTAAGTCTATCCAACAAACCGTAATTTGTCTCTCGTTAGTTCTAGCATCTTGAAGGCTGTTAGATATTAACGTATTATGTTCCAGGCATCCAGAAGTGCCGGGCAAAAACCCTTTCTGGTGATTAGGCCTGAAATATCTCTTGTTAATCATGAATTGCGTCATTTTTGTTTGTAAAAAAGAGAAAAATATTTTGGAAATTGTATTTGTTAGGGCTATCGGTCTAATATCCTTAGGATTATTGACATAGTCGTTTTTCGGAATGAGGACAAAAAGGGCTTTTCCGAATGATACCGGTATTTGCTTTCTTGACCAGATTTTACCGAATATATTTAAAAGATGTTTATGGAGCGACGGACATTTTTTGTAAACTATATAAGGGATACCATCCGGACCTGGTGCTGATTTAGATGGTTTCATTTTAATTATTTTATTGATTTCCTCCAAAGTTGGTGGGTTGGCTTGAAAATCTTCAGTAGGAGTCTCAGGTGTGTGTTCATTTGGATCCCCATATAGTCTTTGGTTTTCTGGCACTTCGTATGTGCTTTTATAATGATCGAAAATTTGCTCGTTGGTCAGAAGCTTACCTTTTGGATCTTTGAAAATGTTTTTTGAGTATTATTAATTATTTATTTTCTTATTTACCCCTTCATTCACAAGTATAACAAGATTTATTTTTCTAAACGCGATACACGTAAAATTAAAAATCATATAAATTAAAAATATAGGTTAGATAATTTAGTAAAATATTTAATATTTTAATGTGAGAGAACGACTAATTATGTAGTATTAACTAATATAGCGCAAGAAGATTGGGAGCTCTATAAACTAATATAGACGCATCTTTATTTACATATGTAGAGCCATGACGAGAATTGTAATATTTATATGACATATAATATATGACAAATATTTTATTTTAATTTATTATAATTGGGATTTTGAAAATAAAAAAAATTATTGATTTTTTAATATATTTTAAAACTTTGATAATAACATTAAAAGTTTATTGCTAAAAAACGATTTGTTAATTAATTCCGTTTAGCTATGTGTGACAAAGGATTTATAAAGGCAACGTCTGATAATATTCCTGATGTTGATATATTTATGATAACCAGTTTTTTAACAAATGATGTTCGGTTCAATTCTGCTGAAGTTCGAGGTGCCAAGAGATCAAGGTAAGTCTGTTAAAAAATAATATAAATAAAAATATTTAAATATTTATCTTCCTTTATATTAAATATAATTATTTATTTCATTAATTGTAGAGCATCACGTGAGAGTTACGGCGACAAAGCTATAGGTTATGTTCAACTTAGTCGTAAAAATAATATTTGTATCGTAAAACATTAATTTCGACGTTTTTCATCTTGGGGAACATTTAAAAACATTTTACCAGGAGTTGCTTTTGTAGTATTCGTACATAATGGTACAAAACAAGAACGATAACTTTTAAGGTTCGACATTTTCAATATTAATTTGTGTATTTATAACAATGACAACAGAATTAAGTAGATCAAAACACTGTTCGTATTATCTCTGGATAAACTGCAATGAGTGAAAACAAACATTATGAGGTCACATGCACTCGGGTTTGTTCGGGAGCTAACGGCGTGTCTTCGGTGCTGGATTCAAAAAAATATTTTAATTTTGATATAACTTTTGAATTATTGCAAAATAAAAAAAAAATATAGTTTTGTTATAAGACTTATATCTGATCTTTCTATTTATTGCAAAAAAAAAAAAAATTCAAAAACCCCATTGCATATTTATACGTAGTAATCCTGATTTTAAATATATTTATATACATTTTAATTTACTTTATTGCAAAAGTCTGTAATGATGGTTTAATCTTAGGATGATTAAAGTTATAAGATAAAAAATTCAGAACCGTGTGTTATTACTTTATCATAATAAGAGATTGCAATCAGACCGATACAAGAGTGAGGAAAGTTTAGATTAGTGTGAGTAAATTTAAAGGAACGATATTAAAACTGAGTCGACTAGAATATATATTTTGATTTCTGAGATGAAGGAGAATCGGACAAAAGATTTCTGTTAAAATAAACCGTGTATTTCAAATCAAATCAAATCAAATCGAAAAAACTTATAAAAAAAATCGCATAGTTTGGACAACATATAAAACAAAAAAGAAAAAATAAAATCAATAATAAAATAAAAAATAAAAAAGGACATAACTCTTAACGTAAAACAGTTAAATTAAAAATGATCATAATAAAAAATATTAAAAAAAAAACATAGAAATATAATAGTAAAACTGAAGATATGTCGTCCAAATTGGTTGACCACTCAGCGAATGTTGAATACAATGTTTTCAACGCTGGTATTCTGTGGCTGCCATTTTTGGAGTTACGTCACGAGTTGAAATCGATATAAAAAAAATATTAAAACTGTTAATATAAAAACATTGTATGATTTATTAGTAAATTTACAATAAAAAACTATAGGTGTTACATATTTTTTTGTTGGTTTGAGATTATACATGCGGTTAATAAATAAATAAAATTAACAAATAGTATTTAATAGTATTTGATATAGATGTTCTGTTAAACAGGAAATATATGGTCAAAACTAAATAATATTTAAATCAAACTGCTTAATGTTATGATACATTTTGATAGGTATTAAAACGTTTTCAAATAATCTGGTAGTTTTAAGTGCATTAACCGGCTTAGAGCTTGAATTAGAATTATAAAATACTTTCCTTGTCCAGTAAATGTACCAGTAAATGAGTACTCAGCATTATTTACTGCATCGATATAATTTGAATAAGAGTACGAATTATGTTACAAACTTCATAAGTGTTAAATCTGTAAGTTCCTATTTTATTCTGCCGAAAATTTAGCTTGCTGGTAGGAATTAATAAATCGTATATGAAAACAAGCCAAGTCAGATCATAAGTTTCAATAAATTGTCCAAACTTATAAGAAGAAATGAAAAATATTTAATGTTGTTATAAATACATTTTTGAAATGTATTTATAACAACATTAAATATTCGGTCAATGGTCATGTCATGACAATGCCAAGTTCAATGGCCATCTTATTTCTTTTGTCAATGACAATATGAGGCATATTTTATTATTACAATAAACTATGTTAACCGAACCGACAGTTAAAATGCCTTTGTGGTGAAAATAACAAAGAGAGAATATCATTTCCGAAAATTACTGATTTCTAAGTCGATAAAGTAATGTTTATATATAAAAATAAGTAAGGTTTATGTATAATAATAAATAAAATTTATAGATTTACATACTGTTGTATCAAATAGTACAATTGTAACAAATTAGAAAAATTGTATTTTCAGCGTTCTTAAGCACTACCAACTTACAATCACATATTAAAAACAAAAATATATAAAGAGTACATATATAGAGTGAAATCAGAGTGTAACGTTCTATAATATATAATTAAAATAAAAACCTTGGATCTTATCTCTTTAATTCGTGATAAAAAAAAAATTACTTAATAAATAATATACGAATACGAATAATCATACGAAGTAATTTTTTTTACTTTAATAAAAGTATATAAGGGCATAAGACCTTATATACTTTTTATTAAAGTTCTGTTTATACTTACAAATTAACCGTCGTATTTGTATAGATCAGTGTTAAGTCTTAATATTCTGTATAATGTTTATTTATATTTAAATTTCCAAATAAACAAACTTTATCCGACAGTTATCGCTAACGAGCGCAGTTATAATAGTCGTGTTCAGAGAACAAAATTTTGATTGCATAAACGAGTTGGTCTATGTGTATAACTCTATAAATCCCTAAACATGTATATGTACATGATATAACTTAAATTTATAATTAACGAATGAACGATATATAACGAACGTAAATGTTATTTTTTAATAGATAGTCAATCCAGGATAGATATCGGAGAAAAGACCACCGGTTGCTGGTAGTGTATTTAAGTAACGTTTTCAAAATAAAACTTCATAAGTCATAGTGTTTTTTAATACTTCATCTCGTTTTAACGTGAACACGACTGCTCCAAAGCATTCGAAACGTCGGGTTAAATTTAAAATGTAACATTTAATTAATTATTCGCGAGTTATATTTGTTAAATAGTTTCATATCAATTCGTAACTCATTATGGCTTCGTGAACTTAACGTGCGGCGTTAGAACGTTTTAGAGACATTCATACTGGTCGACTACACTAGCAACAATTCAAATTTAGTTTGTAAACATGACATAAACCTAAACGCATAGCTAAAAGTCAATATAATTACTTTTTTTTTAATAATTCATATATAGATAGAAAACCTCTAAGTAAAATGTTATATGAAATAATTATTTTAAATAATAAGATTCATAAATTGATTATCTATTGATTGATGTTCGTTTATACGCCGATATATATATATATATATATATATATATATATATATATATATATATATATATATATATATATATATGTATATATATATTCGCATGAATGCCAACAGAATGTGAGATAAATATTCAGTTTCATACATATCGAATAAAATATATCGCTTTTTTCCGGTACGTCGTATATCCTATAGAAAATCAGGAAACGTTGTGAAAGATTTACGAGAAAGCAGAATATGAAAATGAAAAAAAACAAAAAAAAAAATTTTAATTAAACGCTTTTATCAGTTTATAGCATCTACTATACAATGAGAAAAGGTGGTATGTATATAATTATAATAATAATATCACTGGAAAAATTACACACTCTATCTATACACTATATCTCTATCTAACCTCTAATTAAGTAAGCAAATTATTTGCTTGTGTTAAGGGTGTTAGACAACGATACAAATTCATAGAAATACACATATAAATACTGAGAATATAAAGAACACAGACATCTTTGCTCATCACATACATGCCTGTCCCTGTCGGGAACCGAACCCAAGCCCCATAGAGCCGCTATACGTTAGGCGTCAGCGCTAACCACTGGACTAACGGGCAGATTATGTTTATGTATTTGCTATGTTGGTTTTTCGTCCATTTCTTCGTAGATTTTTAAACCTAATCAACAACTTTTACTAATTTAATAATGTATCACAATTACCAAAAATACAATTCTAAATATTTTAAAATTCTTAACTAATTATAACAACCATATTTCGTACATTTGTTGTCAACTGAATTTTGTAGTACATATCAAACAACCATATAATAACAATCTTATACGTAGTCAATATTACAATAATGTAATACACGTGGACTGCTTACGTCTGCTAAATATACCTATTGAGAATTGCGATCAATATAATGTTCTTAACAGTTAATTAATGCTAATGTTGGTTGTATTTACCTCAATGATAATAATTATTGTGTGCAAATATATACAACTTAGAATTCCTAAAAATGTAATAAAAATAAAAAAAACCGGCCAAATTGAGAGAAGAAGGATCTTGAAGAAGTCGGTTAATAAAACGGAACAAAAGAGTTCTTTGTCGTCAACACCATTCTAATATATCTTTTGTTAATTTACATTTAAATCTTCTCTTATATTTAATTTCTATTCTCATTGCTTTCTCTGCGGTAGTTTTTTCGGTAATATTTCAAAAGAAAAAAATCGATCAGTTCAAAATAATGATACAAGAGATAACATATTTCAGCATATTCAAAAACAAATAATATTAAATGATTCAGATAAAAAAGATTAAGTTCTTTTACAAAATGTTTTGGATTTATTAGCAGTCAAAGCTCATTATCATACTGCTTGCATGTCTAACTATTTCCGAAAATTAGTATTATAGTATTATATATATATAATATCGTTAAAATATTTAACCATCAAAAATTTGAGATTTCAACGAACAAAAACTCACTGATTTTAACAACAAATCAGAAATTGTGCCGTGAGACTTTTTATTAGGGTGCTTTTTCTTAATTAAACTCAAATAAGGGGAAAAAAATATTTTTTTAATCTAAAATATTACACCGTATTTGGGACATAAAAAGGTAAGTTTTCACCAAATAACAAAGATTTTTTTTTGTAGCGATAAAAATAAAAAACTAAAAACTTGGTTTTTAAATTTTTTGCCTAAACCTTTTTTGAGGTTAAGTAAAAAAATTGCAGATAAAATGGTAGTAGGCTATTATTATTGTTATTGCCTACAACTTTGCCATTTAACTTTTTTCATAGGAGTTACTTCATACTCGTAGTTTTGCCGGCAATCGCAATAAACCGTTTTTTACCCCCACCCGAACTCAGATCGTTTTTAATTTTTTTTTTTAATTTTCTTGCTTTTCCAAACGGTTTCATCCTGTTACTATTTTTTTGTTTATTTGACCATTTTTGAGGCTAATTATAAGTACTTGTATCCAAACCTGTTTAACATGTAATGTATATTTATAAATAAATGACTATTGACTATTGACTATTGTTTTATAATATAGAAGATAAATGGCTTATGGCTCATCTGACGTAAGGGTTCGTGACCATGGTGAAAATAAGTTAATAAATTACATTGGCCTCTGGTCGCCAGTTGATCAAAGATGGGCAAAACATATGTAACCCAACCACAGGTTGGAGAACAAATTAATTAATGAGTTACTAATAGATCGATAGTAAACTTTGGACATTTTATTTTTTTTTATTTTAACATCCGACATAAAAACTGATTTTTTACAGATTCACCGGAGTGACGAAACTTGCAATACTTAAACCATTATTCTTTGTTAAAAAGACTGAGTAAAATTTTTAAATTTGCATAAAAACAAAAGTAATATCATATTTAATTGTAAACAAAAATAAAACATATCTTAACGAAGACTATCGTACATGAACTTTGAGTGTGCGTTAAAACTTTAAGAGTTTTATTTTATTACAGCTGATAAAACTTCATCGCGACAAAAGTTCGACAACTAGTAACAAACTTACAAAACTTTCTCAAGTGAGCTTAGCTTTATTAAGTTTCCTATATCTTTAGGAAGTTACTCAAACTCTTAAGTTTTCATTCCTCGAATATCTTAAAATTGTTCGAATATCTTAATATTATGTTCAGCAATAGTTAAGTGTTTTATTTCTTGGATCATATGGTGAATGTGGTGATTATGGTGAGTTCACGCCGATTAGACCGGGGTAGACCGGGGTAGCTTCTGATGAGAGAAGCTACCCCGGTCTACCCCGGTCCGGCCAGCGTGTACGAGATGTAGTCAAATAACTATAGCTACCCGCTATTTACTATTTTAACTATTTATTTGGATTTTTCTAATCAACAAGATAAAGAAATAAAAATACTGCATTTTTCTCACAAATAATTGCAAAAGTAAAACCCAAGTTCCGACCAATTTTTCTTATCGGGAGCCCTCACAATTTGTAACAAAGCAATGCCTATTACCTTTAACGATGATAAAGTCACTTCCTTTCTTGAGGGTATTATTAATAAAATTTAAAAAAGGTTTTTGTGAAATATTACATTTAGGAAACTAATTTATATTGGTAGTAACTCGTAACTCTGTCTTGATAGGAGACTAATTTTGTACCAATGTATCTAAAAACTATAAACCTTCAAACTGGTAAGCAGCAATGGTACGGCAATAAGAGATTATTAACTTCTTTATTTGTTAACCGATTGTTATGAAAAAAGAAAAGAATATATAAAGTGGATCCCTTGACAATATATTTCCGAAAACTGCATCCAAATCGATTAATCCGTTTCTGAGATTATCGTTCACAAACATACAGACATATAGACGAACAGACAAAATGAAAAAATATCGTTTAAAAATATCTATAAACATGTATGTTAAGCTTATTTAAATTTATATACATATAGAATGAAAAATAAACGGATACGGGTAGGGATTCGAACCCGTGACCTCTGGGAAACTATCCCGTCGCTCTACCAATTGAGCTACCGTATCGCTGTCCTTCTCGGTGAATTAAGCATTCTATATGTGGTCGTCTTTATCTTGACGGTGGTGACATCTATTAGACTTCTTTCGATAAGCCTAAACAATGTTTCTAACTTTTGCAGTATGGATGTCGTGGGTTCGAATCCCTGCCCGTATCGGTTTATTTTTCATTCTATATTTATATAAATTTGAAAAATAAAAATGTTTTGGGTTCTCTTGCTTGAAAAAAGGTCCCCCTGTATGAATTTTAGTTTTTTTTTTGTTGTGTGCACAACTAAAAGACAAACAGATAAACAGACAAAGATTTGAAAAATACTGAAAATGGATTTTTAGTTAGTTATCACTTCACATCCTGGTACATTTACATAAATATGTAAATGGACATAAATTGACATTACTTTTTTATTTCTTAACCGATTTGGATTAAATAAAGACGTTAAGTGAAGACTGATAATATATTTCTGAAAAGCGCATTCAAATGGTTAAGCCGTTTCTGAGATTAGTGTGCACAAACATACAGACATATAGACATATAGACATATAGACATATAGACATACATACATACAGACATACGGACATTCAGACATACAGACATACAAACATAAAGACATACAGACAAACAGACAAACTGAAAAACCATTGTGTTGGGATCTCTTGCTCTTATAAAGGCCCCCTATTATGTTTTATTTTTAATATTTTCCTAGTACAGAAATTTCTTATGTCAAAGTAATATATCTTCACTGATTATGATGGAACTACAAGTCCATCGCCGTGGCGATATAAACTTACAAATAGTGCTATAGTTACGAACTATTCAGACATAAGAATGGATACTACTTGCTTGCTTTCATTGGTTATAGCTGATCATGTTTGTTACAAGTAGCACAAAGTGTTTATTCAGATCCATACTTCCATACTAATAACTAGTAAGTAACTCTGTCTGTTTGTCACTCTGTTACGCATTCAGGCTTAAATCACTGAATATGTTTTGAATTGTACTGAATATTATTAGGCATAAATATAAATAAGACGTTAAGAAAAGACATAGGCTATTTTCAACGTGGAAAAACATCTCATTCCCGCGGGAAACAATGTAAGGCCGGAGAAAAACACGTGGCGCCGCTCTTTTCTTGCAATATTCCAAAAAAAAAAATTTTTTTCTTTCTTTAGAAAAATATAAAAATAAGTCTACGATGTTTGTACACCCTGACCCATACGGCAAATATAATGCCTCTCTTTTTTCACTCTTTTGCTTCATACTTGCCTTTATATGGTCATAAAAAATCAACGCTTTCTATTATGCGATGTCAGAGACTAATGCCCAACATTTGCCATTTGACTAATGCCAACAGCGTTCAAACAAAACAAAAAGGAGGTGTACGGCTAACCTTTTTTTTCCTTTGACCTTCATAAGTGGAGCTGGCCACAAATTGGCAGTGGTCATACCATTCATAACATCTTCGATAGCGAGGTTTCCTAAGACTATTTTACCACGATCTCTTACTATCAACATGTGGAATTAACTAAATCCGCCGGAAAACATCTTTCGACGCGGACACAGTTGAGCATTTGATTCCGTTATATCCTCAGTGGGCATTGTGATAAACCACCGCTTTATAAAATAGAACGTTCGTTCTTACGGTCTTGCGGGCGCTCTAGCTCACTTATTCTGCAGACAGGATATCTTTCGTCATCACCCCGTCAGATGCCTGAGGTAGGCCTTCAGTGGCACCGGAAACTGTCCAGATGAGACTTGGTTTAGTGATGAGGTGGGGTAAAACTAAAAAGATTCTTTCCCAAAAACCACAATCTTCCCCAGTAAGAGAACTTATGCCCTACAGGCCAGTTCCAAATAGAACAAAAGTGGGCAGAAAACCAGGGCGAAAAAGACGCCCCAAGCAAATTTACATTCTAAGCCCCAGCTGCCATTACTTCGATCATCAGAAGTTTTAATCAAGTAGACTGTGGCGGCAGCTATCGCTGTGACGTACGTCCACTTTCTTAAAGCACACCACTGAGATGATAGATCTCGACGAGTTCGGGCTCAAGAATCGAATCCAAGCGATAGAAAATATCGCACTACGACGTGCAATACGAGCGCCCTGTTGCGTGTGAAACGCTACTACAGAGCGCTTGGCAGGACATATCACCAGAATGGCATCCAAGATGTTCAGACACGCCGATATCTCGGAAAACTCGCACATTTGTTAAATAGTGACGCGGCACATGCGCCCGCCGGATGCAGCTAGGAAAATGCTGCCCAAAGACATTCTCCCATCTTTATCCCAAACCCCTTGAGCTGTCACTGTGGTCAGTCACTTGGGGAACCAGGTGTCTCACGCGGCTGGGCTGACCACGCCTCTGGCAATGGCTTCTCCTTTCACCTAGGGCTTACAAGCCCGACTAAAAAACCAACGGCTGCCCTCATCGCCACGGGATCGCTTTCGCAACTCACCGTGACTTCCCGAGGGCTTACAAGCCCGACTCAACCCAAGTATGTATTTATATACGGCGCTAGAGACAATAATCAGATGGTTCAACCCTGAAATCGTCTCCCCTCTTTCCTCTAGGGTGAGAGAGAAGAAGTAAGGTCGTGATGTACCTATTCATGAGAGACCGTACTAGATGTAGGTATATCTATTACAAGTTACTAGTTTACTCAAAACAAGTTGTAAGGGTCATAGTGAAATGTTATATATTTTTTTCAATCTCACAAAGTCTAAACATATTTACAAAAATATATGCGACCGTATTTTATTCATCAACTTTATTAAAATTCCTGACTGATATGTGTGTTATACAAATACAATTCAATACAAAACTGGTAAATTTTTGGATGTTATGTAAATTCATTTATTTTATAATATATTTGTGTGTGTATTTATTATTATAAAAGTATTTTTGCCCCGCGGCTGAAAGCTGCCGTCGGTCAATCCGAACTCCTATCGATACATTATGCAATGTTTTTTCAAAATAGTGCGAAAATAAAACAGGTATTTGACGCTCTCTTCACTTATTATGTCTGCTACGGACCAACCGTACGTTCGTAGTTAAGATGCCTCATTGTCTTTTTTTCATTTGCCCACATTATGTGACAATACAACGTCAAACGATTGCTTTTCATCTTTTCTATTGCAGTTCCTACTTTTAGACTTCTACTGCACATTTCTCACTGTATCCATCCTCATAATGCAAACATCTTATAAAACAGTTATCTCAATAGTTTAATATTTATAAAAATTATTATTGTTACCTTAAAAACGTAATACTTAATTTTAATTAATTAGTAGGTATGAATATAACTAAAATAAATTGTGGTCTCTGTTACGTTACTTCTCTTAGATATAGCGATAATTATTATAAAAAAACTTTGTATAAATAGTGGGAATAAATTCTATGAAAATAAGGAAAGTTTCAACTTTTATACTGAAAACTTTTATTATTTCCGATTTGTCGTCTTAGTTTCTTGCAGCGCTTTCTTCGACTTTAAACATACAATAAATTATGAAATCTGGGATGAAATCTATTTTCATATTAATCGCTGTACTAATTGTTTCATGTTCTTAACATTTTCTCTCGGGTCCTTGTTTCCTTCTTGAGTAAACAATTTATAAACCGTGGGGAAATTAATAAATGAAGACCTAAATGAAAGTAATTTTGCTATACCCATGGAGTATAAAAAGTTGTTAAAACTCAGTAACTTTACACAAAACCAATTTATCTTCTTGGTTTTTGAATAAAGTTGTAAATTACTGGTGTAATGTCAGTAGACATAAATTGTAAGGGTCTATATTTTAAGGTTTGGCTCGTAAAAATGGGTAATCAATTTTACTAAAGTAGTTTTATTTCGCGAGTGGATCGCATTAAAATTGTATTAAACTGCATTTATTTCACATTTTATTTTCAATGGACATTTTGGGTGTCTATTTTGTAATAACTTTATTCTCTTAAACCCTTAATCAATCTTCTTAGTTTATCTATAAAGCGCTTAAAGCTTTTCGGGACAAGAGAGTATATACATAGTAGGTACTTGGAATGCTTAAAAATACTTGAATCCTCATATTAAAAAAAAGGGGAAAAAATATTTGTTCCTATATTAGAGAAGACGAAATATGAAACTTATTCCATAATTAGGTACGAATTATTTGATTTTAAAAATCAAACGTTGTTTTGTTATGTGATAGTGTTCAGTCAAACGGGCAATCGGCTGCATTAGAAATGGTTTCATATAACAGGTTTTTATTCAAGAGTGGAGAAGAGGCAGCTCATTCGAGTAAGGTATGGATGAAATCTTTAAAAAATCTTTACAACCGTTCGGAGCTGAAAGTACTGTATCCTTTCTTGAGGGTATTATTATTAAAATTTAAAAAAGGTTTTTGTGAAATATTACATTTGGGAAACTAATTTATATTGGTAGATAACTCGTAACTCTGTCTTGACAGGATAGTAATTTTGTACCAATGTATGTGAAAACTATAAACCTTCAAACTGGTAAGCAGCAATGGTACGACAATAAGAGATTATTAACTTCTTTATTTGTTAACTGATTGTAAAAAAAAAAAGAAAATATAAAGAGAATCCCATGACAATATATTCCCGAAAACTGCATCCAAATCGATTAATTATCGTGCAAAACATACAGACATACAGACGAACAGACAAAATGAAAAAATATTGTTTAAAAATATCTATAAACATGCAAAGGTCAGGTAATAGGAAAAATGAACAAAAAGGGAGTTAAAGTACTGAAATGGGTTGATAAAAGACCAGTTTTAATGCTCACTACGTGCAAAAATCACGACGACAAACTTATAAATACAGGAAAACTAAAGCGAGGCACTAATGAACCAATTGAAAAACCAGGTTGTGTTCTCTTATATAATCAAACTAAAAACGGAATAGATTTCAGTGACCAAATGTCATCATATTACACACCATTGAAAAAAGGAGTGAAGTGGTGGAGAAAGGTCATAATGGAGTTGTTATTTGGTACAGCTCTTGTTAATGCTTGGATTGTATATAACTCGATCAATGATGGTGGTAAAATACCCAAGCGAGAGTTTGTGGAGAAAATTATTGAATCTTTATCAGGAAAGGACTTGGACGCTTATACAGGTAATGTTATAAAATATTGCACTGCACATCGCACGCCCTTTGCCTCACGCTACACACCGCATACCGCACGCCATAAACCGCACACCACACTTAATTTACAAAATATTACGTACAATAACACTCACGTAAGATCTTTCATAATAATTTTATTTGCAGAACCCGCAAATAAACCAAATAAACACCATTTAGTAAAGGGCACGAAGAAGAGAAACTGTGTTGGATGCTACGAAAAGCTTCGAACAATTTTAACAAGTCGTCAAGCTGACAAAAAAGTTAAAAAAAATTTAACTGAATGTAACACATGCAAAAGAAACTTCTGTTTGGATTGTTTCAATGAAAAACATTAATGAATATTATTTTTTCTTTCATTTCTTCAATAAAACTTAGGCTTATCGATATCTGTTTTTCCCATTCCTAAAAAATGCATAAATATCCCCTTGTTCAGTGCGGCACAGGGTACATAAAACATGTATTTTATTTTAGCTATAGATTCTAAACCAAAGAAGCTGTCCACGTACGCCGTCAGGATCTCTTCGATCAATTCATTTATATTAATACTCAAAGCAAACAAATATGTTTTTTCTTTTCATGAAGCCAAAAAAAAGATTAAAGTTTTTTTTACATTACAGGGTATTATAAGCCTTGTACCGCCGCAATGGTAGTTTTAGGTCCAGGTGTAAAACGCCCGGTACCACAGGAATAGAAAGAATAGAAAATTTTGTACCGCTTGGAACGTGTTAACCGATTTAGATGAAATAAACACTAAATTTTAAGTGAAGACTGAAAATATAATTCTGAAAACTGCATCGAAATTGGTTAAGCCGTGTCTGAGATTAGTGTGCACAAACATACAGACAAACAGACAAACTGAAAAACCATTGATTTGGGTTCACTTTCTCTTATAAAGGTCCCCTATTATGTTTTTTTTTAATATTTTCCAAGTACAAAAATGGATCAGTGATAATTTTATTATATGTATAGATTGTTGAGAATAGAATCCATCATCAAAATAAGTTTAATACGAATAGTGGATTTTGACCTAAACTTGGATGTTATGTTATGTGTGTGATGCAAATATGAATAACTTTGTCATATATCAAATGGTTAACCATTACAATCTTTTAAATATACGAACACAAATTCAATTCAAACACAATGTTTCAAAATACTAAAATATATTTTTTTTAAATTTTGTAATAAATCGATATTATATATCATTTTTATGTCAAAGTAATATAATTATCTTCGCTGATTATAATCGAACTACAAGTCCATCGCCGTGGCGATATAAACCTACAACTATTCTGACATAAGAATGGCTACTACTTGCTTACTTATCATGTTTGTTACAAGTAGCACTAAGTGTTTATTCAGATCCATACTTCCATACTAATATTATAAAATCGAAAGTAACTCTGTCTGTTTGTCCCTCTGTTACACTTTAGGCTTAAATCACTGAATATGTTTTGAATTGTACTGAATATTATTAGGCATAAATATAAATAAGACGTTAAGAAAGGACATAGGCTGTTTTTAACGCGGAAAAACATTTCATTCACACAGAAAACAACGTAAGGCCGGAGAAAAACACGTGGCGCCGCTCTCTTCTCGCAATATTCCGAAAAAAATCTTTTTCTTTAAAAAAATATAAAACAAGTCTACGATCCCATACATCTATTTATGGTAGGTAAGCCAAAATAAGGCTTTTTATTTAAAAAATAAATAGAAACATGATTATCAACACTTATCAAACGGTGTTATTCGATGCGTATTTTACAGCTATTTTCTAATGACAAGGTTATCGTTACTATACTGAGGCATTAGTTTTTAAGGATCCAGAGTTTTAAAAAGAAAATACAATCGTGCTAACAGATTATTCAAATCTCTAAACCAAAGTTCAAGAATGTCGTCAAACTCGGTAGATTGGTCACACAAATTGCATACTCTTTTTAAAGTTAGTTTTAGACTGGTGAGGGCAGCTTGACTGAGGGAGGTACTTGGGTAATTACACCCTGACCCATATGGCAAAAATAATGCCTATCTTTTTTTTGACTCATTTGCTTTATACTCGACTTTAAATGGTCATTAGAAATCAGCGCTTTCTATTATGCGATGTCAGAGACTAATGCCCGACATTGCGTTCAAACAAAAAAAGGAAGTGTACGGCAAACTCTTTTTTCAGGTCAGGTTTAGTGTGTAGGAGTCTCACATAACCACCTCCATCATCTCCTGGATGAAGGTGTGTATCCATGAGGATTCCTGACGTTAAAAAAAAAAGGCCGATATCTCGGAACACTCGCACATCTGTGACATCGCGACGTGGCACATGCGCCCGCCGGATGCAGCTAGGAGATTGCTGCCCAAAGACATCCTCTCCTCTTAATCCCAGCCCCCTAGTCAGGCCTCACTTGGGGAACCAGGTGTCTCAAGCGGCTGGGCTGACCACGCCTCTGGCAATGGCTTCTCCCTTCACCTAGGGCTTACAAGTCCGACCCAACCCAAGTATGTGTTTACATACGGCGCTAGATACAATAATCAGATGGTTCAGCCCTGAAATCGTCTCCCCTTATAATCTAAGGTCGTGATGTACCTATTCATGAGAGATCGCACTAGATGTAGGTATATCTATTACAAGTTACTAGTTTACTCAAAACAGGTTGTATTATGACCCAATGAAATGTTGTGTATTTTTTTCAAATATTGTATTTGTAAGATAATGTAATATAATATATGTAAAGATTAGTTATATTATTATGTCATCTACATAATGATTGGTGTATTAATTTTGGTATGTTATGGTCACTTACACAATTTTGAAATTCATCTAATTTATTCTAAACTGGAACCTAATAAGGGATAACGTCTATACCTAGAGCATATAATCTTATAAAACCTTGTATAGTTATAATAAATAGATCTCACAAAGTCTAAACATATTAATAAAATGCTATTTCGACTGTATTTTATTCATCAATTTTATTCAAATTCCTTAATGAAATGTGTATTATACAAATAAAATTCAATACAAAACTGGTAAATTTTGGATGTTATGTAAATTCATTTAGCTTTTAATATATTTGTTTGTGTATTTATTATTATAACAGTATTTTTGCCCCGCGGGCGAAAGCTGCCGTCGATCAATCCGAACTCATATCGATACATTATGAAATGTTTTTTTCAAAATCTCTCTTCACTTATTATGTCTGGTTTGGTCCGTACGTTCGTAGTTAAGATTCCTCATTGTCTTTTTTTCATTTGACCACGTTATGTGACAATACTACGACAAACGATTACTTTTCATCTTTTCTAATCACCAAATTACACTACTCAGAAATCAATTATAGATTATATCAGTACTAATCTGAAAATACATATTTTTCACATGGATATAATTGACACCCCCTGTCAGATCATAACCACCTGTACAGTTGCTACTTTTAGACTTCCACTGACATGTACATTTACTGTATTCATCCTCATAATGCAAACATCTTATAAAACAGTTATCTCAATAGTTTGATAACTATCAAAATTATTTTTGTAACCTTAAAAACATAATACTTAAATTTAATTAATTATTTAATCACTTTTAATTAGTAGGTATAAATATAACAAAATAAATTGTGGTCTCCGTTAAGTTATTCCTTTTAAATATAACGATGATTATTATTAAGAAACTTCATACAAATAGTGGGAATAAATTCAATGAAAACAAGTCTCAACTTTTGTATTGAAACTTTTATTGTTTCCGATTTGTCGTCTTAGTTTCTTGCAGCGCTTTCTTCGACTCTAAACACATAATAAATTATGGAATCTGGGATGAAATCTATTTTCATATTAATCGCTGTACTAATTGTTTCATGTTCTCAACATTTTCTCTTGGGTCCTTGTTTCCTTCTTGAGTAAACAATTTATAAATCGTGGGGGAAATTAATAAATGAAGACCTAAATGAAAGTAATTTTGCTATACCCATGGAGTATAAAAAGTTGTTAAAACTCAGTAACTTTACACAAAACCAATTTATCTTCTTGGTTTTTGAATAAAGTTGTAAATTACTGGTGTAATGTCAGTAGACATAAATTGTAAGGGTCTATATTTTAAGGTTTGGCTCGTAAAAATGGGTAATAAATTTTACTAAAGCGTAAGTAGTTTTATTTCGATAGTGGGTCGCATTAAAATTGTATTAAACTGCATTTATTTCACATTTTATTTTCAATGGACATTTTGGGTGTCTATTTTGTAATAACTTTATTCTCTTAAACCCTTAATCAATCTTCTTAGTTTATCTATAAAGCGCTTAAAACTTTTCGGGACAAGAGTGTATATACATAGTAGGTACTTGGAATGCTTAAAAATACTTGAATCCTCATATTAAAAAAAAGGGGAAAAAATATTTGTTCCTATATTAGAGAAGACGAAATATGAAACTTATTCCATAATTAGGTACGAATTATTTGATTTTAAAAATCAAACGTTGTTTTGTTATGTGATAGTGTTCAGTCAAACGGGCAATCGGCTGCATTAGAAATGGTTTCATATAACAGGTTTTTACTCAAGAGTGGAGAAGAGGCAGCTCATTCGAGTAAGGTATGGATGAAATCTTTAAAAAATCTTTACAACCGTTCGGAGCTGAAAGTACTGTATCCTTTCTTGAGGGTATTATTATTAAAATTTAAAAAAGGTTTTTGTGAAATATTACATTTGGGAAACTAATTTATATTGGTAGATAACTCGTAACTCTGTCTTGACAGGATAGTAATTTTGTACCAATGTATGTGAAAACTATAAACCTTCAAACTGGTAAGCAGCAATGGTACGACAATAAGAGATTATTAACTTCTTTATTTGTTAACTGATTGTAAAAAAAAAAGAAAATATAAAGAGAATCCCATGACAATATATTCCCGAAAACTGCATCCAAATCGATTAATTATCGTGCAAAACATACAGACATACAGACGAACAGACAAAATGAAAAAATATTGTTTAAAAATATCTATAAACATGCAAAGGTCAGGTAATAGGAAAAATGAACAAAAAGGGAGTTAAAGTACTGAAATGGGTTGATAAAAGACCAGTTTTAATGCTCACTTCGTGCAAAAATCACGACGACAAACTTATAAATACAGGAAAACTAAAGCGAGGCACTAATGAACCAATTGAAAAACCAGGTTGTGTTCTCTTATATAATCAAACTAAAAACGGAATAGATTTCAGTGACCAAATGTCATCATATTACACACCATTGAAAAAAGGAGTGAAGTGGTGGAGAAAGGTCATAATGGAGTTGTTATTTGGTACAGCTCTTGTTAATGCTTGGATTGTATATAACTCGATCAATGATGGTGGTAAAATACCCAAGCGAGAGTTTGTGGAGAAAATTATTGAATCTTTATCAGGAAAGGACTTGGACGCTTATACAGGTAATGTTATAAAATATTGCACTGCACATCGCACGCCCTTTGCCTCACGCTACACACCGCATACCGCACGCCATAAACCGCACACCACACTTAATTTACAAAATATTACGTACAATAACACTCACGTAAGATCTTTCATAATAATTTTATTTGCAGAACCCGCAAATAAACCAAATAAACACCATTTAGTAAAGGGCACGAAGAAGAGAAACTGTGTTGGATGCTACGAAAAGCTTCGAACAATTTTAACAAGTCGTCAAGCTGACAAAAAAGTTAAAAAAAAATTAACTGAATGTAACACATGCAAAAGAAA
Source organism: Napeogenes sylphis (assembly GCA_959347405.1). Taxonomy (NCBI): domain Eukaryota; kingdom Metazoa; phylum Arthropoda; class Insecta; order Lepidoptera; family Nymphalidae; genus Napeogenes; species Napeogenes sylphis. The sequence goes on along the minus strand of OY365783.1, from coordinate 22,430,732 downwards.
CTTCTGTTTGGATTGTTTCAATGAAAAACATTAATGAATATTATTTTTTCTTTCATTTCTTCAATAAAACTTAGGCTTATCGATATCTGTTTTTCCCATTCCTAAAAAATGCATAAATATCCCCTTGTTCAGTGCGGCACAGGGTACATAAAACATGTATTTTATTTTAGCTATAGATTCTAAACCAAAGAAGCTGTCCACGTACGCCGTCAGGATCTCTTCGATCAATTCATTTATATTAATACTCAAAGCAAACAAATATGTTTTTTCTTTTCATGAAGCCAAAAAAAAGATTAAAGTTTTTTTTACATTACAGGGTATTATAAGCCTTGTACCGCCGCAATGGTAGTTTTAGGTCCAGGTGTAAAACGCCCGGTACCACAGGAATAGAAAGAATAGAAAATTTTGTACCGCTTGGAACGTGTTAACCGATTTAGATGAAATAAACACTAAATTTTAAGTGAAGACTGAAAATATAATTCTGAAAACTGCATCGAAATTGGTTAAGCCGTGTCTGAGATTAGTGTGCACAAACATACAGACAAACAGACAAACTGAAAAACCATTGATTTGGGTTCACTTTCTCTTATAAAGGTCCCCTATTATGTTTTTTTTTAATATTTTCCAAGTACAAAAATGGATCAGTGATAATTTTATTATATGTATAGATTGTTGAGAATAGAATCCATCATCAAAATAAGTTTAATACGAATAGTGGATTTTGACCTAAACTTGGATGTTATGTTATGTGTGTGATGCAAATATGAATAACTTTGTCATATATCAAATGGTTAACCATTACAATCTTTTAAATATACGAACACAAATTCAATTCAAACACAATGTTTCAAAAAAATAAAATATATTTTTTTTAAATTTTGTAATAAATCGATATTATATATCATTTTTATGTCAAAGTAATATAATTATCTTCGCTGATTATAATCGAACTACAAGTCCATCGCCGTGGCGATATAAACCTACAACTATTCTGACATAAGAATGGCTACTACTTGCTTACTTTCATTGATTATAGCTGATCATGTTTGTTACAAGTAGCACTAAGTGTTTATTCAGATCCATACTTCCATACTAATATTATAAAATCGAAAGTAACTCTGTCTGTTTGTCCCTCTGTTACACTTTAGGCTTAAATCACTGAATATGTTTTGAATTGTACTGAATATTATTAGGCATAAATATAAATAAGACGTTAAGAAAGGACATAGGCTATTTTTAACGCGGAAAAACATTTCATTCACACAGAAAACAACGTAAGGCCGGAGAAAAACACGTGGCGCCGCTCTCTTCTCGCAATATTCCGAAAAAAATCTTTTTCTTTAAAAAAATATAAAACAAGTCTACGATCCCATACATCTATTTATGGTAGGTAAGCCAAAATAAGGCTTTTTATTTAAAAAATAAATAGAAACATGATTATCAACACTTATCAAACGGTGTTATTCGATGCGTATTTTACAGCTATTTTCTAATGACAAGGTTATCGTTACTATACTGAGGCATTAGTTTTTAAGGATCCAGAGTTTTAAAAAGAAAATACAATCGTGCTAACAGATTATTCAAATCTCTAAACCAAAGTTCAAGAATGTCGTCAAACTCGGTAGATTGGTCACACAAATTGCATACTCTTTTTAAAGTTAGTTTTAGACTGGTGAGGGCAGCTTGACTGAGGGAGGTACTTGGGTAATTACACCCTGACCCATATGGCAAAAATAATGCCTATCTTTTTTTTGACTCATTTGCTTTATACTCGACTTTAAATGGTCATTAGAAATCAGCGCTTTCTATTATGCGATGTCAGAGACTAATGCCCGACATTGCGTTCAAACAAAAAAAGGAAGTGTACGGCAAACTCTTTTTTCAGGTCAGGTTTAGTGTGTAGGAGTCTCACATAACCACCTCCATCATCTCCTGGATGAAGGTGTGTATCCATGAGGATTCCTGACGTTAAAAAAAAAAAGGCCGATATCTCGGAACACTCGCACATCTGTGACATCGCGACGTGGCACATGCGCCCGCCGGATGCAGCTAGGAGATTGCTGCCCAAAGACATCCTCTCCTCTTAATCCCAGCCCCCTAGTCAGGCCTCACTTGGGGAACCAGGTGTCTCAAGCGGCTGGGCTGACCACGCCTCTGGCAATGGCTTCTCCCTTCACCTAGGGCTTACAAGTCCGACCCAACCCAAGTATGTGTTTACATACGGCGCTAGATACAATAATCAGATGGTTCAGCCCTGAAATCGTCTCCCCTTATAATCTAAGGTCGTGATGTACCTATTCATGAGAGATCGCACTAGATGTAGGTATATCTATTACAAGTTACTAGTTTACTCAAAACAGGTTGTATTATGACCCAATGAAATGTTGTGTATTTTTTTCAAATATTGTATTTGTAAGATAATGTAATATAATATATGTAAAGATTAGTTATATTATTATGTCATCTACATAATGATTGGTGTATTAATTTTGGTATGTTATGGTCACTTACACAATTTTGAAATTCATCTAATTTATTCTAAACTGGAACCTAATAAGGGATAACGTCTATACCTAGAGCATATAATCTTATAAAACCTTGTATAGTTATAATAAATAGATCTCACAAAGTCTAAACATATTAATAAAATGCTATTTCGACTGTATTTTATTCATCAATTTTATTCAAATTCCTTAATGAAATGTGTATTATACAAATAAAATTCAATACAAAACTGGTAAATTTTTGGATGTTATGTAAATTCATTTAGCTTTTAATATATTTGTTTGTGTATTTATTATTATAACAGTATTTTTGCCCCGCGGGCGAAAGCTGCCGTCGATCAATCCGAACTCATATCGATACATTATGAAATGTTTTTTTCAAAATCTCTCTTCACTTATTATGTCTGGTTTGGTCCGTACGTTCGTAGTTAAGATTCCTCATTGTCTTTTTTTCATTTGACCACGTTATGTGACAATACTACGACAAACGATTACTTTTCATCTTTTCTAATCACCAAATTACACTACTCAGAAATCAATTATAGATTATATCAGTACTAATCTGAAAATACATATTTTTCACATGGATATAATTGACACCCCCTGTCAGATCATAACCACCTGTACAGTTGCTACTTTTAGACTTCCACTGACATGTACATTTACTGTATTCATCCTCATAATGCAAACATCTTATAAAACAGTTATCTCAATAGTTTGATAACTATCAAAATTATTTTTGTAACCTTAAAAACATAATACTTAAATTTAATTAATTATTTAATCACTTTTAATTAGTAGGTATAAATATAACAAAATAAATTGTGGTCTCCGTTAAGTTATTCCTTTTAAATATAACGATGATTATTATTAAGAAACTTCATACAAATAGTGGGAATAAATTCAATGAAAACAAGTCTCAACTTTTGTATTGAAACTTTTATTGTTTCCGATTTGTCGTCTTAGTTTCTTGCAGCGCTTTCTTCGACTCTAAACACATAATAAATTATGGAATCTGGGATGAAATCTATTTTCATATTAATCGCTGTACTAATTGTTTCATGTTCTCAACATTTTCTCTTGGGTCCTTGTTTCCTTCTTGAGTAAACAATTTATAAATCGTGGGGGAAATTAATAAATGAAGACCTAAATGAAAGTAATTTTGCTATACCCATGGAGTATAAAAAGTTGTTAAAACTCAGTAACTTTACACAAAACCAATTTATCTTCTTGGTTTTTGAATAAAGTTGTAAATTACTGGTGTAATGTCAGTAGACATAAATTGTAAGGGTCTATATTTTAAGGTTTGGCTCGTAAAAATGGGTAATAAATTTTACTAAAGCGTAAGTAGTTTTATTTCGATAGTGGGTCGCATTAAAATTGTATTAAACTGCATTTATTTCACATTTTATTTTCAATGGACATTTTGGGTGTCTATTTTGTAATAACTTTATTCTCTTAAACCCTTAATCAATCTTCTTAGTTTATCTATAAAGCGCTTAAAGCTTTTCGGGACAAGAGAGTATATACATAGTAGGTACTTGGAATGCTTAAAAATACTTGAATCCTCATATTAAAAAAAAGGGGAAAAAATATTTGTTCCTATATTAGAGAAGACGAAATATGAAACTTATTCCATAATTAGGTACGAATTATTTGATTTTAAAAATCAAACGTTGTTTTGTTATGTGATAGTGTTCAGTCAAACGGGCAATCGGCTGCATTAGAAATGGTTTCATATAACAGGTTTTTACTCAAGAGTGGAGAAGAGGCAGCTCATTCGAGTAAGGTATGGATGAAATCTTTAAAAAATCTTTACAACCGTTCGGAGCTGAAAGTACTGTATCCTTTCTTGAGGGTATTATTATTAAAATTTAAAAAAGGTTTTTGTGAAATATTACATTTGGGAAACTAATTTATATTGGTAGATAACTCGTAACTCTGTCTTGACAGGATAGTAATTTTGTACCAATGTATGTGAAAACTATAAACCTTCAAACTGGTAAGCAGCAATGGTACGACAATAAGAGATTATTAACTTCTTTATTTGTTAACTGATTGTAAAAAAAAAAAGAAAATATAAAGAGAATCCCATGACAATATATTCCCGAAAACTGCATCCAAATCGATTAATTATCGTGCAAAACATACAGACATACAGACGAACAGACAAAATGAAAAAATATTGTTTAAAAATATCTATAAACATGCAAAGGTCAGGTAATAGGAAAAATGAACAAAAAGGGAGTTAAAGTACTGAAATGGGTTGATAAAAGACCAGTTTTAATGCTCACTACGTGCAAAAATCACGACGACAAACTTATAAATACAGGAAAACTAAAGCGAGGCACTAATGAACCAATTGAAAAACCAGGTTGTGTTCTCTTATATAATCAAACTAAAAACGGAATAGATTTCAGTGACCAAATGTCATCATATTACACACCATTGAAAAAAGGAGTGAAGTGGTGGAGAAAGGTCATAATGGAGTTGTTATTTGGTACAGCTCTTGTTAATGCTTGGATTGTATATAACTCGATCAATGATGGTGGTAAAATACCCAAGCGAGAGTTTGTGGAGAAAATTATTGAATCTTTATCAGGAAAGGACTTGGACGCTTATACAGGTAATGTTATAAAATATTGCACTGCACATCGCACGCCCTTTGCCTCACGCTACACACCGCATACCGCACGCCATAAACCGCACACCACACTTAATTTACAAAATATTACGTACAATAACACTCACGTAAGATCTTTCATAATAATTTTATTTGCAGAACCCGCAAATAAACCAAATAAACACCATTTAGTAAAGGGCACGAAGAAGAGAAACTGTGTTGGATGCTACGAAAAGCTTCGAACAATTTTAACAAGTCGTCAAGCTGACAAAAAAGTTAAAAAAAATTTAACTGAATGTAACACATGCAAAAGAAACTTCTGTTTGGATTGTTTCAATGAAAAACATTAATGAATATTATTTTTTCTTTCATTTCTTCAATAAAACTTAGGCTTATCGATATCTGTTTTTCCCATTCCTAAAAAATGCATAAATATCCCCTTGTTCAGTGCGGCACAGGGTACATAAAACATGTATTTTATTTTAGCTATAGATTCTAAACCAAAGAAGCTGTCCACGTACGCCGTCAGGATCTCTTCGATCAATTCATTTATATTAATACTCAAAGCAAACAAATATGTTTTTTCTTTTCATGAAGCCAAAAAAAAGATTAAAGTTTTTTTTACATTACAGGGTATTATAAGCCTTGTACCGCCGCAATGGTAGTTTTAGGTCCAGGTGTAAAACGCCCGGTACCACAGGAATAGAAAGAATAGAAAATTTTGTACCGCTTGGAACGTGTTAACCGATTTAGATGAAATAAACACTAAATTTTAAGTGAAGACTGAAAATATAATTCTGAAAACTGCATCGAAATTGGTTAAGCCGTGTCTGAGATTAGTGTGCACAAACATACAGACAAACAGACAAACTGAAAAACCATTGATTTGGGTTCACTTTCTCTTATAAAGGTCCCCTATTATGTTTTTTTTTAATATTTTCCAAGTACAAAAATGGATCAGTGATAATTTTATTATATGTATAGATTGTTGAGAATAGAATCCATCATCAAAATAAGTTTAATACGAATAGTGGATTTTGACCTAAACTTGGATGTTATGTTATGTGTGTGATGCAAATATGAATAACTTTGTCATATATCAAATGGTTAACCATTACAATCTTTTAAATATACGAACACAAATTCAATTCAAACACAATGTTTCAAAAAAATAAAATATATTTTTTTTAAATTTTGTAATAAATCGATATTATATATCATTTTTATGTCAAAGTAATATAATTATCTTCGCTGATTATAATCGAACTACAAGTCCATCGCCGTGGCGATATAAACCTACAACTATTCTGACATAAGAATGGCTACTACTTGCTTACTTTCATTGATTATAGCTGATCATGTTTGTTACAAGTAGCACTAAGTGTTTATTCAGATCCATACTTCCATACTAATATTATAAAATCGAAAGTAACTCTGTCTGTTTGTCCCTCTGTTACACTTTAGGCTTAAATCACTGAATATGTTTTGAATTGTACTGAATATTATTAGGCATAAATATAAATAAGACGTTAAGAAAGGACATAGGCTATTTTTAACGCGGAAAAACATTTCATTCACACAGAAAACAACGTAAGGCCGGAGAAAAACACGTGGCGCCGCTCTCTTCTCGCAATATTCCGAAAAAAATCTTTTTCTTTAAAAAAATATAAAACAAGTCTACGATCCCATACATCTATTTATGGTAGGTAAGCCAAAATAAGGCTTTTTATTTAAAAAATAAATAGAAACATGATTATCAACACTTATCAAACGGTGTTATTCGATGCGTATTTTACAGCTATTTTCTAATGACAAGGTTATCGTTACTATACTGAGGCATTAGTTTTTAAGGATCCAGAGTTTTAAAAAGAAAATACAATCGTGCTAACAGATTATTCAAATCTCTAAACCAAAGTTCAAGAATGTCGTCAAACTCGGTAGATTGGTCACACAAATTGCATACTCTTTTTAAAGTTAGTTTTAGACTGGTGAGGGCAGCTTGACTGAGGGAGGTACTTGGGTAATTACACCCTGACCCATATGGCAAAAATAATGCCTATCTTTTTTTTGACTCATTTGCTTTATACTCGACTTTAAATGGTCATTAGAAATCAGCGCTTTCTATTATGCGATGTCAGAGACTAATGCCCGACATTGCGTTCAAACAAAAAAAGGAAGTGTACGGCAAACTCTTTTTTCAGGTCAGGTTTAGTGTGTAGGAGTCTCACATAACCACCTCCATCATCTCCTGGATGAAGGTGTGTATCCATGAGGATTCCTGACGTTAAAAAAAAAAAGGCCGATATCTCGGAACACTCGCACATCTGTGACATCGCGACGTGGCACATGCGCCCGCCGGATGCAGCTAGGAGATTGCTGCCCAAAGACATCCTCTCCTCTTAATCCCAGCCCCCTAGTCAGGCCTCACTTGGGGAACCAGGTGTCTCAAGCGGCTGGGCTGACCACGCCTCTGGCAATGGCTTCTCCCTTCACCTAGGGCTTACAAGTCCGACCCAACCCAAGTATGTGTTTACATACGGCGCTAGATACAATAATCAGATGGTTCAGCCCTGAAATCGTCTCCCCTTATAATCTAAGGTCGTGATGTACCTATTCATGAGAGATCGCACTAGATGTAGGTATATCTATTACAAGTTACTAGTTTACTCAAAACAGGTTGTATTATGACCCAATGAAATGTTGTGTATTTTTTTCAAATATTGTATTTGTAAGATAATGTAATATAATATATGTAAAGATTAGTTATATTATTATGTCATCTACATAATGATTGGTGTATTAATTTTGGTATGTTATGGTCACTTACACAATTTTGAAATTCATCTAATTTATTCTAAACTGGAACCTAATAAGGGATAACGTCTATACCTAGAGCATATAATCTTATAAAACCTTGTATAGTTATAATAAATAGATCTCACAAAGTCTAAACATATTAATAAAATGCTATTTCGACTGTATTTTATTCATCAATTTTATTCAAATTCCTTAATGAAATGTGTATTATACAAATAAAATTCAATACAAAACTGGTAAATTTTTGGATGTTATGTAAATTCATTTAGCTTTTAATATATTTGTTTGTGTATTTATTATTATAACAGTATTTTTGCCCCGCGGGCGAAAGCTGCCGTCGATCAATCCGAACTCATATCGATACATTATGAAATGTTTTTTTCAAAATCTCTCTTCACTTATTATGTCTGGTTTGGTCCGTACGTTCGTAGTTAAGATTCCTCATTGTCTTTTTTTCATTTGACCACGTTATGTGACAATACTACGACAAACGATTACTTTTCATCTTTTCTAATCACCAAATTACACTACTCAGAAATCAATTATAGATTATATCAGTACTAATCTGAAAATACATATTTTTCACATGGATATAATTGACACCCCCTGTCAGATCATAACCACCTGTACAGTTGCTACTTTTAGACTTCCACTGACATGTACATTTACTGTATTCATCCTCATAATGCAAACATCTTATAAAACAGTTATCTCAATAGTTTGATAACTATCAAAATTATTTTTGTAACCTTAAAAACATAATACTTAAATTTAATTAATTATTTAATCACTTTTAATTAGTAGGTATAAATATAACAAAATAAATTGTGGTCTCCGTTAAGTTATTCCTTTTAAATATAACGATGATTATTATTAAGAAACTTCATACAAATAGTGGGAATAAATTCAATGAAAACAAGTCTCAACTTTTGTATTGAAACTTTTATTGTTTCCGATTTGTCGTCTTAGTTTCTTGCAGCGCTTTCTTCGACTCTAAACACATAATAAATTATGGAATCTGGGATGAAATCTATTTTCATATTAATCGCTGTACTAATTGTTTCATGTTCTCAACATTTTCTCTTGGGTCCTTGTTTCCTTCTTGAGTAAACAATTTATAAATCGTGGGGGAAATTAATAAATGAAGACCTAAATGAAAGTAATTTTGCTATACCCATGGAGTATAAAAAGTTGTTAAAACTCAGTAACTTTACACAAAACCAATTTATCTTCTTGGTTTTTGAATAAAGTTGTAAATTACTGGTGTAATGTCAGTAGACATAAATTGTAAGGGTCTATATTTTAAGGTTTGGCTCGTAAAAATGGGTAATAAATTTTACTAAAGCGTAAGTAGTTTTATTTCGATAGTGGGTCGCATTAAAATTGTATTAAACTGCATTTATTTCACATTTTATTTTCAATGGACATTTTGGGTGTCTATTTTGTAATAACTTTATTCTCTTAAACCCTTAATCAATCTTCTTAGTTTATCTATAAAGCGCTTAAAGCTTTTCGGGACAAGAGAGTATATACATAGTAGGTACTTGGAATGCTTAAAAATACTTGAATCCTCATATTAAAAAAAAGGGGAAAAAATATTTGTTCCTATATTAGAGAAGACGAAATATGAAACTTATTCCATAATTAGGTACGAATTATTTGATTTTAAAAATCAAACGTTGTTTTGTTATGTGATAGTGTTCAGTCAAACGGGCAATCGGCTGCATTAGAAATGGTTTCATATAACAGGTTTTTACTCAAGAGTGGAGAAGAGGCAGCTCATTCGAGTAAGGTATGGATGAAATCTTTAAAAAATCTTTACAACCGTTCGGAGCTGAAAGTACTGTATCCTTTCTTGAGGGTATTATTATTAAAATTTAAAAAAGGTTTTTGTGAAATATTACATTTGGGAAACTAATTTATATTGGTAGATAACTCGTAACTCTGTCTTGACAGGATAGTAATTTTGTACCAATGTATGTGAAAACTATAAACCTTCAAACTGGTAAGCAGCAATGGTACGACAATAAGAGATTATTAACTTCTTTATTTGTTAACTGATTGTAAAAAAAAAAAGAAAATATAAAGAGAATCCCATGACAATATATTCCCGAAAACTGCATCCAAATCGATTAATTATCGTGCAAAACATACAGACATACAGACGAACAGACAAAATGAAAAAATATTGTTTAAAAATATCTATAAACATGCAAAGGTCAGGTAATAGGAAAAATGAACAAAAAGGGAGTTAAAGTACTGAAATGGGTTGATAAAAGACCAGTTTTAATGCTCACTACGTGCAAAAATCACGACGACAAACTTATAAATACAGGAAAACTAAAGCGAGGCACTAATGAACCAATTGAAAAACCAGGTTGTGTTCTCTTATATAATCAAACTAAAAACGGAATAGATTTCAGTGACCAAATGTCATCATATTACACACCATTGAAAAAAGGAGTGAAGTGGTGGAGAAAGGTCATAATGGAGTTGTTATTTGGTACAGCTCTTGTTAATGCTTGGATTGTATATAACTCGATCAATGATGGTGGTAAAATACCCAAGCGAGAGTTTGTGGAGAAAATTATTGAATCTTTATCAGGAAAGGACTTGGACGCTTATACAGGTAATGTTATAAAATATTGCACTGCACATCGCACGCCCTTTGCCTCACGCTACACACCGCATACCGCACGCCATAAACCGCACACCACACTTAATTTACAAAATATTACGTACAATAACACTCACGTAAGATCTTTCATAATAATTTTATTTGCAGAACCCGCAAATAAACCAAATAAACACCATTTAGTAAAGGGCACGAAGAAGAGAAACTGTGTTGGATGCTACGAAAAGCTTCGAACAATTTTAACAAGTCGTCAAGCTGACAAAAAAGTTAAAAAAAATTTAACTGAATGTAACACATGCAAAAGAAACTTCTGTTTGGATTGTTTCAATGAAAAACATTAATGAATATTATTTTTTCTTTCATTTCTTCAATAAAACTTAGGCTTATCGATATCTGTTTTTCCCATTCCTAAAAAATGCATAAATATCCCCTTGTTCAGTGCGGCACAGGGTACATAAAACATGTATTTTATTTTAGCTATAGATTCTAAACCAAAGAAGCTGTCCACGTACGCCGTCAGGATCTCTTCGATCAATTCATTTATATTAATACTCAAAGCAAACAAATATGTTTTTTCTTTTCATGAAGCCAAAAAAAAGATTAAAGTTTTTTTTACATTACAGGGTATTATAAGCCTTGTACCGCCGCAATGGTAGTTTTAGGTCCAGGTGTAAAACGCCCGGTACCACAGGAATAGAAAGAATAGAAAATTTTGTACCGCTTGGAACGTGTTAACCGATTTAGATGAAATAAACACTAAATTTTAAGTGAAGACTGAAAATATAATTCTGAAAACTGCATCGAAATTGGTTAAGCCGTGTCTGAGATTAGTGTGCACAAACATACAGACAAACAGACAAACTGAAAAACCATTGATTTGGGTTCACTTTCTCTTATAAAGGTCCCCTATTATGTTTTTTTTTAATATTTTCCAAGTACAAAAATGGATCAGTGATAATTTTATTATATGTATAGATTGTTGAGAATAGAATCCATCATCAAAATAAGTTTAATACGAATAGTGGATTTTGACCTAAACTTGGATGTTATGTTATGTGTGTGATGCAAATATGAATAACTTTGTCATATATCAAATGGTTAACCATTACAATCTTTTAAATATACGAACACAAATTCAATTCAAACACAATGTTTCAAAAAAATAAAATATATTTTTTTTAAATTTTGTAATAAATCGATATTATATATCATTTTTATGTCAAAGTAATATAATTATCTTCGCTGATTATAATCGAACTACAAGTCCATCGCCGTGGCGATATAAACCTACAACTATTCTGACATAAGAATGGCTACTACTTGCTTACTTTCATTGATTATAGCTGATCATGTTTGTTACAAGTAGCACTAAGTGTTTATTCAGATCCATACTTCCATACTAATATTATAAAATCGAAAGTAACTCTGTCTGTTTGTCCCTCTGTTACACTTTAGGCTTAAATCACTGAATATGTTTTGAATTGTACTGAATATTATTAGGCATAAATATAAATAAGACGTTAAGAAAGGACATAGGCTATTTTTAACGCGGAAAAACATTTCATTCACACAGAAAACAACGTAAGGCCGGAGAAAAACACGTGGCGCCGCTCTCTTCTCGCAATATTCCGAAAAAAATCTTTTTCTTTAAAAAAATATAAAACAAGTCTACGATCCCATACATCTATTTATGGTAGGTAAGCCAAAATAAGGCTTTTTATTTAAAAAATAAATAGAAACATGATTATCAACACTTATCAAACGGTGTTATTCGATGCGTATTTTACAGCTATTTTCTAATGACAAGGTTATCGTTACTATACTGAGGCATTAGTTTTTAAGGATCCAGAGTTTTAAAAAGAAAATACAATCGTGCTAACAGATTATTCAAATCTCTAAACCAAAGTTCAAGAATGTCGTCAAACTCGGTAGATTGGTCACACAAATTGCATACTCTTTTTAAAGTTAGTTTTAGACTGGTGAGGGCAGCTTGACTGAGGGAGGTACTTGGGTAATTACACCCTGACCCATATGGCAAAAATAATGCCTATCTTTTTTTTGACTCATTTGCTTTATACTCGACTTTAAATGGTCATTAGAAATCAGCGCTTTCTATTATGCGATGTCAGAGACTAATGCCCGACATTGCGTTCAAACAAAAAAAGGAAGTGTACGGCAAACTCTTTTTTCAGGTCAGGTTTAGTGTGTAGGAGTCTCACATAACCACCTCCATCATCTCCTGGATGAAGGTGTGTATCCATGAGGATTCCTGACGTTAAAAAAAAAAAGGCCGATATCTCGGAACACTCGCACATCTGTGACATCGCGACGTGGCACATGCGCCCGCCGGATGCAGCTAGGAGATTGCTGCCCAAAGACATCCTCTCCTCTTAATCCCAGCCCCCTAGTCAGGCCTCACTTGGGGAACCAGGTGTCTCAAGCGGCTGGGCTGACCACGCCTCTGGCAATGGCTTCTCCCTTCACCTAGGGCTTACAAGTCCGACCCAACCCAAGTATGTGTTTACATACGGCGCTAGATACAATAATCAGATGGTTCAGCCCTGAAATCGTCTCCCCTTATAATCTAAGGTCGTGATGTACCTATTCATGAGAGATCGCACTAGATGTAGGTATATCTATTACAAGTTACTAGTTTACTCAAAACAGGTTGTATTATGACCCAATGAAATGTTGTGTATTTTTTTCAAATATTGTATTTGTAAGATAATGTAATATAATATATGTAAAGATTAGTTATATTATTATGTCATCTACATAATGATTGGTGTATTAATTTTGGTATGTTATGGTCACTTACACAATTTTGAAATTCATCTAATTTATTCTAAACTGGAACCTAATAAGGGATAACGTCTATACCTAGAGCATATAATCTTATAAAACCTTGTATAGTTATAATAAATAGATCTCACAAAGTCTAAACATATTAATAAAATGCTATTTCGACTGTATTTTATTCATCAATTTTATTCAAATTCCTTAATGAAATGTGTATTATACAAATAAAATTCAATACAAAACTGGTAAATTTTTGGATGTTATGTAAATTCATTTAGCTTTTAATATATTTGTTTGTGTATTTATTATTATAACAGTATTTTTGCCCCGCGGGCGAAAGCTGCCGTCGATCAATCCGAACTCATATCGATACATTATGAAATGTTTTTTTCAAAATCTCTCTTCACTTATTATGTCTGGTTTGGTCCGTACGTTCGTAGTTAAGATTCCTCATTGTCTTTTTTTCATTTGACCACGTTATGTGACAATACTACGACAAACGATTACTTTTCATCTTTTCTAATCACCAAATTACACTACTCAGAAATCAATTATAGATTATATCAGTACTAATCTGAAAATACATATTTTTCACATGGATATAATTGACACCCCCTGTCAGATCATAACCACCTGTACAGTTGCTACTTTTAGACTTCCACTGACATGTACATTTACTGTATTCATCCTCATAATGCAAACATCTTATAAAACAGTTATCTCAATAGTTTGATAACTATCAAAATTATTTTTGTAACCTTAAAAACATAATACTTAAATTTAATTAATTATTTAATCACTTTTAATTAGTAGGTATAAATATAACAAAATAAATTGTGGTCTCCGTTAAGTTATTCCTTTTAAATATAACGATGATTATTATTAAGAAACTTCATACAAATAGTGGGAATAAATTCAATGAAAACAAGTCTCAACTTTTGTATTGAAACTTTTATTGTTTCCGATTTGTCGTCTTAGTTTCTTGCAGCGCTTTCTTCGACTCTAAACACATAATAAATTATGGAATCTGGGATGAAATCTATTTTCATATTAATCGCTGTACTAATTGTTTCATGTTCTCAACATTTTCTCTTGGGTCCTTGTTTCCTTCTTGAGTAAACAATTTATAAATCGTGGGGGAAATTAATAAATGAAGACCTAAATGAAAGTAATTTTGCTATACCCATGGAGTATAAAAAGTTGTTAAAACTCAGTAACTTTACACAAAACCAATTTATCTTCTTGGTTTTTGAATAAAGTTGTAAATTACTGGTGTAATGTCAGTAGACATAAATTGTAAGGGTCTATATTTTAAGGTTTGGCTCGTAAAAATGGGTAATAAATTTTACTAAAGCGTAAGTAGTTTTATTTCGATAGTGGGTCGCATTAAAATTGTATTAAACTGCATTTATTTCACATTTTATTTTCAATGGACATTTTGGGTGTCTATTTTGTAATAACTTTATTCTCTTAAACCCTTAATCAATCTTCTTAGTTTATCTATAAAGCGCTTAAAGCTTTTCGGGACAAGAGAGTATATACATAGTAGGTACTTGGAATGCTTAAAAATACTTGAATCCTCATATTAAAAAAAAGGGGAAAAAATATTTGTTCCTATATTAGAGAAGACGAAATATGAAACTTATTCCATAATTAGGTACGAATTATTTGATTTTAAAAATCAAACGTTGTTTTGTTATGTGATAGTGTTCAGTCAAACGGGCAATCGGCTGCATTAGAAATGGTTTCATATAACAGGTTTTTACTCAAGAGTGGAGAAGAGGCAGCTCATTCGAGTAAGGTATGGATGAAATCTTTAAAAAATCTTTACAACCGTTCGGAGCTGAAAGTACTGTATCCTTTCTTGAGGGTATTATTATTAAAATTTAAAAAAGGTTTTTGTGAAATATTACATTTGGGAAACTAATTTATATTGGTAGATAACTCGTAACTCTGTCTTGACAGGATAGTAATTTTGTACCAATGTATGTGAAAACTATAAACCTTCAAACTGGTAAGCAGCAATGGTACGACAATAAGAGATTATTAACTTCTTTATTTGTTAACTGATTGTAAAAAAAAAAAGAAAATATAAAGAGAATCCCATGACAATATATTCCCGAAAACTGCATCCAAATCGATTAATTATCGTGCAAAACATACAGACATACAGACGAACAGACAAAATGAAAAAATATTGTTTAAAAATATCTATAAACATGCAAAGGTCAGGTAATAGGAAAAATGAACAAAAAGGGAGTTAAAGTACTGAAATGGGTTGATAAAAGACCAGTTTTAATGCTCACTACGTGCAAAAATCACGACGACAAACTTATAAATACAGGAAAACTAAAGCGAGGCACTAATGAACCAATTGAAAAACCAGGTTGTGTTCTCTTATATAATCAAACTAAAAACGGAATAGATTTCAGTGACCAAATGTCATCATATTACACACCATTGAAAAAAGGAGTGAAGTGGTGGAGAAAGGTCATAATGGAGTTGTTATTTGGTACAGCTCTTGTTAATGCTTGGATTGTATATAACTCGATCAATGATGGTGGTAAAATACCCAAGCGAGAGTTTGTGGAGAAAATTATTGAATCTTTATCAGGAAAGGACTTGGACGCTTATACAGGTAATGTTATAAAATATTGCACTGCACATCGCACGCCCTTTGCCTCACGCTACACACCGCATACCGCACGCCATAAACCGCACACCACACTTAATTTACAAAATATTACGTACAATAACACTCACGTAAGATCTTTCATAATAATTTTATTTGCAGAACCCGCAAATAAACCAAATAAACACCATTTAGTAAAGGGCACGAAGAAGAGAAACTGTGTTGGATGCTACGAAAAGCTTCGAACAATTTTAACAAGTCGTCAAGCTGACAAAAAAGTTAAAAAAAATTTAACTGAATGTAACACATGCAAAAGAAACTTCTGTTTGGATTGTTTCAATGAAAAACATTAATGAATATTATTTTTTCTTTCATTTCTTCAATAAAACTTAGGCTTATCGATATCTGTTTTTCCCATTCCTAAAAAATGCATAAATATCCCCTTGTTCAGTGCGGCACAGGGTACATAAAACATGTATTTTATTTTAGCTATAGATTCTAAACCAAAGAAGCTGTCCACGTACGCCGTCAGGATCTCTTCGATCAATTCATTTATATTAATACTCAAAGCAAACAAATATGTTTTTTCTTTTCATGAAGCCAAAAAAAAGATTAAAGTTTTTTTTACATTACAGGGTATTATAAGCCTTGTACCGCCGCAATGGTAGTTTTAGGTCCAGGTGTAAAACGCCCGGTACCACAGGAATAGAAAGAATAGAAAATTTTGTACCGCTTGGAACGTGTTAACCGATTTAGATGAAATAAACACTAAATTTTAAGTGAAGACTGAAAATATAATTCTGAAAACTGCATCGAAATTGGTTAAGCCGTGTCTGAGATTAGTGTGCACAAACATACAGACAAACAGACAAACTGAAAAACCATTGATTTGGGTTCACTTTCTCTTATAAAGGTCCCCTATTATGTTTTTTTTTAATATTTTCCAAGTACAAAAATGGATCAGTGATAATTTTATTATATGTATAGATTGTTGAGAATAGAATCCATCATCAAAATAAGTTTAATACGAATAGTGGATTTTGACCTAAACTTGGATGTTATGTTATGTGTGTGATGCAAATATGAATAACTTTGTCATATATCAAATGGTTAACCATTACAATCTTTTAAATATACGAACACAAATTCAATTCAAACACAATGTTTCAAAATACTAAAATATATTTTTTTTAAATTTTGTAATAAATCGATATTATATATCATTTTTATGTCAAAGTAATATAATTATCTTCGCTGATTATAATCGAACTACAAGTCCATCGCCGTGGCGATATAAACCTACAACTATTCTGACATAAGAATGGCTACTACTTGCTTACTTTCATTGATTATAGCTGATCATGTTTGTTACAAGTAGCACTAAGTGTTTATTCAGATCCATACTTCCATACTAATATTATAAAATCGAAAGTAACTCTGTCTGTTTGTCCCTCTGTTACACTTTAGGCTTAAATCACTGAATATGTTTTGAATTGTACTGAATATTATTAGGCATAAATATAAATAAGACGTTAAGAAAGGACATAGGCTATTTTTAACGCGGAAAAACATTTCATTCACACAGAAAACAACGTAAGGCCGGAGAAAAACACGTGGCGCCGCTCTCTTCTCGCAATATTCCGAAAAAAATCTTTTTCTTTAAAAAAATATAAAACAAGTCTACGATCCCATACATCTATTTATGGTAGGTAAGCCAAAATAAGGCTTTTTATTTAAAAAATAAATAGAAACATGATTATCAACACTTATCAAACGGTGTTATTCGATGCGTATTTTACAGCTATTTTCTAATGACAAGGTTATCGTTACTATACTGAGGCATTAGTTTTTAAGGATCCAGAGTTTTAAAAAGAAAATACAATCGTGCTAACAGATTATTCAAATCTCTAAACCAAAGTTCAAGAATGTCGTCAAACTCGGTAGATTGGTCACACAAATTGCATACTCTTTTTAAAGTTAGTTTTAGACTGGTGAGGGCAGCTTGACTGAGGGAGGTACTTGGGTAATTACACCCTGACCCATATGGCAAAAATAATGCCTATCTTTTTTTTGACTCATTTGCTTTATACTCGACTTTAAATGGTCATTAGAAATCAGCGCTTTCTATTATGCGATGTCAGAGACTAATGCCCGACATTGCGTTCAAACAAAAAAAGGAAGTGTACGGCAAACTCTTTTTTCAGGTCAGGTTTAGTGTGTAGGAGTCTCACATAACCACCTCCATCATCTCCTGGATGAAGGTGTGTATCCATGAGGATTCCTGACGTTAAAAAAAAAAAGGCCGATATCTCGGAACACTCGCACATCTGTGACATCGCGACGTGGCACATGCGCCCGCCGGATGCAGCTAGGAGATTGCTGCCCAAAGACATCCTCTCCTCTTAATCCCAGCCCCCTAGTCAGGCCTCACTTGGGGAACCAGGTGTCTCAAGCGGCTGGGCTGACCACGCCTCTGGCAATGGCTTCTCCCTTCACCTAGGGCTTACAAGTCCGACCCAACCCAAGTATGTGTTTACATACGGCGCTAGATACAATAATCAGATGGTTCAGCCCTGAAATCGTCTCCCCTTATAATCTAAGGTCGTGATGTACCTATTCATGAGAGATCGCACTAGATGTAGGTATATCTATTACAAGTTACTAGTTTACTCAAAACAGGTTGTATTATGACCCAATGAAATGTTGTGTATTTTTTTCAAATATTGTATTTGTAAGATAATGTAATATAATATATGTAAAGATTAGTTATATTATTATGTCATCTACATAATGATTGGTGTATTAATTTTGGTATGTTATGGTCACTTACACAATTTTGAAATTCATCTAATTTATTCTAAACTGGAACCTAATAAGGGATAACGTCTATACCTAGAGCATATAATCTTATAAAACCTTGTATAGTTATAATAAATAGATCTCACAAAGTCTAAACATATTAATAAAATGCTATTTCGACTGTATTTTATTCATCAATTTTATTCAAATTCCTTAATGAAATGTGTATTATACAAATAAAATTCAATACAAAACTGGTAAATTTTTGGATGTTATGTAAATTCATTTAGCTTTTAATATATTTGTTTGTGTATTTATTATTATAACAGTATTTTTGCCCCGCGGGCGAAAGCTGCCGTCGATCAATCCGAACTCATATCGATACATTATGAAATGTTTTTTTCAAAATCTCTCTTCACTTATTATGTCTGGTTTGGTCCGTACGTTCGTAGTTAAGATTCCTCATTGTCTTTTTTTCATTTGACCACGTTATGTGACAATACTACGACAAACGATTACTTTTCATCTTTTCTAATCACCAAATTACACTACTCAGAAATCAATTATAGATTATATCAGTACTAATCTGAAAATACATATTTTTCACATGGATATAATTGACACCCCCTGTCAGATCATAACCACCTGTACAGTTGCTACTTTTAGACTTCCACTGACATGTACATTTACTGTATTCATCCTCATAATGCAAACATCTTATAAAACAGTTATCTCAATAGTTTGATAACTATCAAAATTATTTTTGTAACCTTAAAAACATAATACTTAAATTTAATTAATTATTTAATCACTTTTAATTAGTAGGTATAAATATAACAAAATAAATTGTGGTCTCCGTTAAGTTATTCCTTTTAAATATAACGATGATTATTATTAAGAAACTTCATACAAATAGTGGGAATAAATTCAATGAAAACAAGTCTCAACTTTTGTATTGAAACTTTTATTGTTTCCGATTTGTCGTCTTAGTTTCTTGCAGCGCTTTCTTCGACTCTAAACACATAATAAATTATGGAATCTGGGATGAAATCTATTTTCATATTAATCGCTGTACTAATTGTTTCATGTTCTCAACATTTTCTCTTGGGTCCTTGTTTCCTTCTTGAGTAAACAATTTATAAATCGTGGGGGAAATTAATAAATGAAGACCTAAATGAAAGTAATTTTGCTATACCCATGGAGTATAAAAAGTTGTTAAAACTCAGTAACTTTACACAAAACCAATTTATCTTCTTGGTTTTTGAATAAAGTTGTAAATTACTGGTGTAATGTCAGTAGACATAAATTGTAAGGGTCTATATTTTAAGGTTTGGCTCGTAAAAATGGGTAATAAATTTTACTAAAGCGTAAGTAGTTTTATTTCGATAGTGGGTCGCATTAAAATTGTATTAAACTGCATTTATTTCACATTTTATTTTCAATGGACATTTTGGGTGTCTATTTTGTAATAACTTTATTCTCTTAAACCCTTAATCAATCTTCTTAGTTTATCTATAAAGCGCTTAAAGCTTTTCGGGACAAGAGAGTATATACATAGTAGGTACTTGGAATGCTTAAAAATACTTGAATCCTCATATTAAAAAAAAGGGGAAAAAATATTTGTTCCTATATTAGAGAAGACGAAATATGAAACTTATTCCATAATTAGGTACGAATTATTTGATTTTAAAAATCAAACGTTGTTTTGTTATGTGATAGTGTTCAGTCAAACGGGCAATCGGCTGCATTAGAAATGGTTTCATATAACAGGTTTTTACTCAAGAGTGGAGAAGAGGCAGCTCATTCGAGTAAGGTATGGATGAAATCTTTAAAAAATCTTTACAACCGTTCGGAGCTGAAAGTACTGTATCCTTTCTTGAGGGTATTATTATTAAAATTTAAAAAAGGTTTTTGTGAAATATTACATTTGGGAAACTAATTTATATTGGTAGATAACTCGTAACTCTGTCTTGACAGGATAGTAATTTTGTACCAATGTATGTGAAAACTATAAACCTTCAAACTGGTAAGCAGCAATGGTACGACAATAAGAGATTATTAACTTCTTTATTTGTTAACTGATTGTAAAAAAAAAAGAAAATATAAAGAGAATCCCATGACAATATATTCCCGAAAACTGCATCCAAATCGATTAATTATCGTGCAAAACATACAGACATACAGACGAACAGACAAAATGAAAAAATATTGTTTAAAAATATCTATAAACATGCAAAGGTCAGGTAATAGGAAAAATGAACAAAAAGGGAGTTAAAGTACTGAAATGGGTTGATAAAAGACCAGTTTTAATGCTCACTACGTGCAAAAATCACGACGACAAACTTATAAATACAGGAAAACTAAAGCGAGGCACTAATGAACCAATTGAAAAACCAGGTTGTGTTCTCTTATATAATCAAACTAAAAACGGAATAGATTTCAGTGACCAAATGTCATCATATTACACACCATTGAAAAAAGGAGTGAAGTGGTGGTTGAAGCTGTTCTAACTACAAAATGGTTTCTTGAATAAAAAATAAAACATAATTATATCAAAGTTACATATAAATATTTATAATAGTAATCAATGGTCTATAAAATATAAAACAGATACAGAATTGTAAGCAAAATATATTGCAAAGATTTTCTATAAATAAATATAAATAAAAAAAAAACTTGTGTGGTTTTATGAAACCACCGTAAAAGTGAAACTTTTTTTCACATTATAGACATTTAACTAAAAATTTTCGGAATAATATTCCATTAAGGGTATAAAAATTGCTTCATCAATCTTAATTTTATACTTAGAAAATGGGAATGATAATGGGAAATGATAAAAGTAGACTAGATCTCCAACTAATATTTTTATTGAACTCTGTGTCTTAGAGTATGACATACATAATACTTAACAATTATTTAGATGATATACACATATTAAAACACTGAAAACAATATTTTATAATCGTTGAGTCATTTTGATCCGTTTTTCAATTATTTTCAATCATTCTATTATCAATTCCATCTTCATCATGAATTTCACAGTTTATAAATGTAACCAATATTTTATGGTAACTAAAATACGTGAACAGTGACTTACATTCGATTTTTTCAATGTATCTAGTAAAAACCGCATCGATACGAGCGCCTTTCACTTTATCCCTACTCCGCGGCCGACCGTCACGCGACATGCAACACACAGACGAAAAAGTTTGAGACGATGTAATAAAAGTTTCACTTTAATAGTATTTTCGTTTGAGTTGTGCGTACGATACTGAGTTTTATTTATTTATATATATCATTTAAAACCATTTTAATATAAGCTTTAGTAATATATAAGATATATTATATTATTTTATGTATCACATTAATAACTTATGAATACTAATGAAATATGTTAGGTCCTTACATATGAAATTTGCATTTTTCATACTGGCCACTTTAATCACAAATTTCTCCTCTTTGGTAAAGCATTCCAATTTAAAAATTTTACAGCTATTTACATGTATTTTTGTATCGTTGATCGTTATTCCTTTGTTTTTTCTATTTGCGTTACCGAGTTCACAAAATGGAAAACTTAAAATATCGCATTATATACGAGAACGAGTTGCACCGTGGCACCAGTGCTGAGGAAACGACTCGAACGGTTAATGATGTGTATAGCGGTCTTGTTGCAAAATAAATCACAGTTCGTTATGGTTCAAACGTTTTTGTTCTGGAAATTTTGACTTGCGAAACATGCCCCTTCGACGGCAGGAGCCCCAAGTTAATAATGAAGAATTGAAGGCTATTGTGGAAGCGGATCCATCGAAAACCACGTATAAGTCAGCTACAGGCTACGGTGTTAGTGATAAAACTGTTTTAATGCACCTGAAGCAAATTAGGAAGATTAAGAAGTTTGAAAGGTACCTCATGACTGAAGCAAACCGGCAAACGAGCATCGACAGCTGCGTTACATTACTGAACTGGAACAATAATAAAAGGATTCTAAATCGAATCATTGCCTGTGTTGAAAAATGGATTCTCTGCGATAATCGGAAGTGCTCGTTGTAATAGTTGGATCCTGGTCAGCCAGCCAATTCCTGCCCAAGACAAAAATTTACCAAAAAATTTACTTGTAAGCGTTTGGTGGACTAGTGCCGGTATTGTTCATTACAGTTTTCTCAAATCTGACCAGACTATTACCGCAGATGTCTATTGTCAGCGATTGCAAACCATGATGGAATAGGTAGCTGCTAAACAACCTATGCTGGTCAATCGCTCCACACCACTGCTGCTTCACGACAACACTAGACCACATACTGCACAACAAAAGGCTACCAAATTAGAAGAGTTTCAATTAGAATCTATCAATTCTAAAACATCCACCGTACTGCCAGGACCTTGCTTCAACAGATTTAAAACAGATTACCATTTTTTTCGAAAAAATGCAACTCCGATGGAGCAGTCTAAATGCCTATCAAAGATTTTATTGATTCCCATCCGACTGGTTTTTTTTATTAAAGGGATCAATGAACTACCTACAAGATGGAAAAAATGCATAGAAAACAATGGTTCATTCTGTGATTAATTAAATACATTTTATTAAAAAAATATTGGACTTTTTATTCCTCACATACAAAACGCCAATTTCTATATGTAAGGACCTATATTTAGTAAAGTATATATTTTTTGGTGTGGTCTGTTAGTGATCATGGATATGCCTAATTTTAACAATTTAGGTTTTTATATTGCTGTTAAAGATTAGTACTTTATTTAAAAAACTAGAAAGATTAAAATATTTATATTTACCTAGATTCTTTAATTAATTAAAATATCCAACTTCTTAGTTACTTTCTTCTATGGAACTTGTGCAGAGGAAAATTAGTTTTTAACCTTTTGTCGGTCTGTATTTAACTTAATGAAAATTAGTTTTCTTTGTTAGAAAAGTATCTCAGGTTACAAAATGTTACGCAGTTGATGATTTAAGTTTAATCAAAATCCGAGTAGACGTAATTCAATTAGCAAGATAGCATGATATAAACAATTAGAAATTATTTATGTGAATGGAATTAATAAATAATTAAATTATAAACTTATTAATATACATATGTAAGTATATATAGAATAATATATATACAATTTTGATGATTCTTGTATATATTCAGTAAATACTACTTACTTCCATCTTAATTGAAAAGATATAATTTTGTATACTTAGATATATTTCACAAATACAATAGATAGTAATAATTAGAATTAAAGTTAAAATATGCCATACCTGCTCTTATAAAAAAGTTAAGTTTGAATGAATGAATTAATTTATTGAATTATACATACAAATATGTAAAGAGACATTGACGCTTACAAATTAACCGTCAGAACCGAATACAAGTTACCTTAACTAGATGGTTTTGTGAAACGAGATCTTATTTACGCGAGCTGATTGAAAGGATTTAAAGGTATTAAATTAAATATAATTGTATAAGAAAGTCTTAGATTTTCAAAGGATATCTGATATAATAAGTAATCCAGTGTTTGTGATGGGTTAATTAAAATAATCATAATTAATTTGACTGAAAAGGAAGTTGGTCTTTACTGATGTGTTTGGAATTTTAGAGTAACTAAGTCAAAAATAATTTAACTTAAACACATAGTTCTTCAACAAAAACACGAAAACTAATTTATAGTTTATCTATTTTATCTGTATTTGTGATATTGTTTGTCAGAATAGACATTAACAATAACATTTTTTTAATTATTATCAAAAGTAAACATCAAGTGGAACAATATATACGCCTATCCAACACTATAAATTCCAAGATGTGGTTTATACAAGAAATTGAGATGAAGAAGTCGAAACGAAGAAGCCGTTGCTCTTCCTAGATGCAAAAGTGACTGTAAGATCAGACGGGTCCTTGTCACAGTATGTTTACCGCAAACCAACTCCTACTGATAGGTACCGACACATCACGTCTCATCACCATCATTGATATCTGCAACCCGTTATAAGTTCTCTCAATAACAGAGCATGCAATCTATATTTACACCCTTTTATACCCTGAATATTTATAGCAAGAGTTGGACTAGGAGGTGTTCAAAAGTAAAGAATATCAGGTAAGGGAACGACTAAAGCAAAGAACTAGCTCCATCTTAAATTCATATATATACTCCATTCCGATAGTTTAAGAAATTATAAAGGGCATAAAGGTTAACAACATCGTAGGGACACTGAAGGATGTGTTACACAAACTCTAGGTGCTTAAATAAAGTAAACTGCAGCTACGGTAGTTCTTACATAGGCCAAACAAAGCGTCATATTGCTGAAAAGTTCAAAGAATATTAATATTAATATTACAGGACAAATTACATACATTGATCTAACCCCTAAATAAGCAAATTATTTGCTTGTGTTAGGGGTGTTAGACAACGATACAAATATATAAAAATACACATTATAAATATTGAGAATATATTTTATAAGCGAACTAACCCAGAAATACAGACATCTATGCTCATCACATACAAGCCTGTCCCTGTCGGGAATCGAACCCGAGCCTCCATTGCATCGGGCATCTTGTCGTCTATACGTTAGGCGTCTGCGTTAACCACTCGATCAACGGGGCGATAAATTTAGTCAATTAAGTTTCAATAGGTGTTTTTATTAGCATCTGTCATTCTAACAATGAAAATAAAAAGCCTGATTTATGAGAAAATTAATTACATTGTAAGTCACTTAAAATAAAATGATATTTATAATAATCGAATTTACGATATACTTGAGATTTCAACATAACGTAAATTTAATTTATCTCGTAGAATTTTGTTATTGAATTGCAAATTTTTTAAAGTAATTGAACCCAAGAGACAGCAAATTTTGTTAGGTATTCATAAAGTGGCCGAATATTTTCGTTAAACAAAACAGACCAATAAAGTCTTTAAAAAAACCCGATCTTCGTCTAAAAAGGATAAAAATAACATTATTATGTACATATTGAAGTCGTTGCGTCGTGGGACCATTGTAGGTACGTTGACAATGGTGTCTATTTTACAAAATTTTCGGGGCTAATGAATGAGGACGATTTGATATTGTTATTTCGTTATTTATCTTGGTAGCTAACTTGCATTTTGCATTCTATCTTTATTTAGCGGTCACCCGACGCAACGACTTTAATTGGTACATAATAATGTTATTTTTATCCTTTTTAGACGAGTTTTTGTATCGGAAGGTTTTCATTTTGTTTCTGCTTTTTAAAATATTTTGTTTCCTTAGTTGTACTAAATGAATCTACGAATACATTAAATTCACTTGTTGTTTTTACTATAAGTATTGTATAAGAACCTTTCACCACCACCAATAATAGCTCCATATTGATCCAAAAGAAACTTCTATTTCGATCAAACATAGCTAAGAACCATCTCGACGAACCAAACGATTCGATTAAAATGCATTCAAATCCGTCGACGCGTTATGCCGCTACTTTGCCACAGACAAACACACAGATACACAGATACTCAGGTCAAAGTAACAACACCCCTCTTTTTCAGTTGGGGTAAAAAAGTAATCTAACATAAACATCACGGATGGCTAATCGATGAGATGTCAGAAAAAACAGAGAGTCTGGATTAACAAATTACTATATGAAAAACTGTAATTGCTACTTTCCTTCCTAAAGAGGAACGGAATAAAAAAAACTCTTAAGTAAAATAGGGTTTATAAATTTGGTGTCAGTAGATTTTGGTCAGAAAAGGCACTTTAAAAATATTTTTGTTGTGTGTGTTTAACAAATCACAATAAAAACTAATTAAAAAAATACTAAAATTATAACTATTATAAGCTTATTTAAATGTATATCATAAAATGTTATAAATTGAAAATATTGTTAACTATTTAAAAACTATTTTTATCTCTTATAACTATCTTAACTCTTACGCGAATTCTCTCCACCCTGTGACCTACATCTCCCCGTCTACTATGTCATAACGGTGTATATTATAGTGCCGTATGTGAGCAAGTTGTTCGTATCTATTTAAATCAAGATATATAGCAATTATTACTTGATAGTTTCATTAAAGAAGATAAGGATACCATTTCTTCACAATCATTACTTTATATCTTGAAAAAATTATCAATTAGTAATCCTCATATTCGATAACCTATTTAATAAACTTAACAGTGTTATAACTCTTATTAATTCCATAAATTGTCCTTTATACGCAATTAATAAATTAACACAACCTTGTCCTAAATAAACATTTACAAAGAGTAATATGCAAATTGGAATCACGGAACGAAGAATATGATGTGGAAGTATGTGTAAATAAATTAAATCTACACCTAGCGAGAAACATTCAACAATTTGCTATTCCTTTATGAGACGTTAACGCTTTGGTGGGGCCGCTACTAATTAATTAGGTACCTTGTACTGAACTAGACTGAATGTACTGCTGTCAAGTAGAAGTGAAGTCACGTGCAACATTAAATTGTCTTTGATATTTTGTAAATCTTTGGGAACATTACGTTCTAAATTCTTACATACTCTTTTAGCATTACTTTCTAAAAAATATATATATTTAAACAAAATTGCAAGCTCAAGTCTATAATAACATTCCAACCTTAACAGAATACATTTTTTTTTGTATAAAGATTAAGTTTTAACCGAATCTCGCCTAATCCGGAAATGGCTTAGTAATAAAGGTGCCTTTCAATTTAACTATAATCTTCTTTGCAACATTTATATATTTATTAATAGAAAAAAACACGAATATAACGAGTAATAAAGAATTTAACAAATAAAGTCGAATCAACATTCTCTCCAAACACCTTATGGGTGTCAAAGCATTAGCAAATGCAATTTTTAACTCGTACATATTTCCAATAGTGAAGTAACTACGTACTGTGGACTATCTGTTTTTTTGACACCCAACTAAAAAAAACAATACGTGGGCAAATATATTTACATGATTAATATTTAGCTAATGGAGAACAGGGAAAGTGAAAATAAAACAAATATGTTATTGTATAAATATATTAAATAAATGTACATTTAATTAATTAGAAATTTTCAGCAGAGAAAAAAAATATATACAAAAAAAAAAAAAATAATTTATTAAAAAATAATCTTTTGAATAAATTAAATTACACTACTTAGTACTGTAATTAAATTTTTAATGAATGACTTCGTTGAGTAATGAGGTACCCGTGACGAGGGAAATTATAAGTCGGGGGCCATGGAAGAAGACCAAATAGAAGGTGGCCTTTGTGTTAGATGATATGATTAGATTAGGTGTGAGCTAACTTGACAGCTGACAACTACGCTGCTGGCTTTGAAACCTCATGTTAATTAGGATTAGGGCAAGATAAATATTTAAATATCTTATAAATAACAAAATATGTTAAAAAAAATATTCCGATTATATATAAAAAATGTTCACCTTATTTAAAATTAGTATTTATCTATGAAAGAGTTAATATTTATATTTTGTGGTTATTTAATTTATTTCAGTTTTTTGGTTATAAATTAGAGCATAGAAGTTGAAAATTAACGGTTTTATATTTACGGTTTCATATGGTCTTTGTTGAGCTTTAGTACAGCTTAATCGTTTTTCTTTATTTCTTTTCACAGGTATGCGACATAATATATCTTTTCAAGTTCTAGTAGTACTGACCTTACCTTATAACGAAAAAAACATCTTTTTTCGTGTTTGTGAACTAGTTATTATTATTTATATACTAAATAATAACAGAAGATAGACAGTAGGTACCTACATTGATATATTTATAAATCGAGGATTAGATTATACTAGATAATTGGTAACGGTAGATAATTAATACTGAAGATCAAACGAAAATATTAGGTTGTTACTAAAAGAGTTGCTATATCTTGGCCTACTTGTTTATTTTTTCGTATTTATAAGCAAAACCAGAATCACATTTTATGTTTTAACCGTAGATTAATTAGTTTTTCATGGATTTATTAAGTTTTCGTGAGTGAAGTGCTATTAATATAAGATTATGAAATAAAACTTATTTACTCAATATTTCAATTACAAGAAATGCTTACCTTTATAAAACATCAGACGTTTATTTTGTATGAGATAAACAAAATTCAATAATAGTGAAATCCTGAAAAGGTCTAATCGTAGTATTTGTAAATCAAAGAAAAGTCTTTTAGTCCCAGTCGCAAAATTATTTATGAAATACCAGCAAAATCAAATCGTGATCTAATTTTACCTAAAACGAAAGATTGAAATTACAATCCGTTTTTTTAGTCATCACTGCAAAATAATCGACGTGGATTTGGTTATTGTAGGTTGATCAGGATTTTTTTTAGAGTTTTCTAAAATTTTAATTTTCGATGTCAGTCGATTTACAAAGGGATTGTGTGTTATACTCGTAGTTACCTCCCAAAGTAATCTGCTAAAACAAACTTCGCGTATAATATTAAAAAGTCGTTTATGTTTCTTAAAAGAGGGCAGTTATATTACAACAATATTGTATTTCTTAGTTTATAAATTAAAAAGTTAATAAGTATAGTAGAAATTGGGTGAAAATCTCCATTGTTTTATTAATAAGAAATAGATGTTTTAGTTACTAAATGAGGTTGATGTTAGTAACTTAATATATCATCATAATATATTTATGTTCAATTTAATGTTGTCAACTTTATCTTCAAAATTGAAAAAGTTATTTAAAACTAACATAACCTGCAAATACAATAATAAACCCAGGGCAATACGAAATGTAATGTTTGCTTTAGAATAATTTCAATTGTCCATGTCTTTAATAGCCTATTTTTTTTTATTTAGAACACTTGTTTTTAACTGCGTAGATTATGATTGTGTTTGTTGGCTCACAATAAATATACAAATAACAGTTGCGTTAAGGAAATGAGATTAAAGTAAAATTTATGAAAAAAAAACAACATTAACATTTTATCTGCCTATTTGAATTTCGATTTTAGAAGGACAAAACACAAACAGTTTGTTAAGAAACAAATACTATAAACTTATTTTTTTTGTTTCATTTGACTAACGGAAACTTGCTTGAAATATTCACAAAATAATTAGTTACATATATTTGAGGGTTTGATTTTTTGAGTTTTTTTTTATGTTATGGTACAGAACTCTTCGTGTGTGAGTCCGGCTCGCAGGTTTTTATAATTTTTAAATCAATTGATAGTTATTATTAATTTAGGAAATCGCCTATTTGCTACATTAACACGCACGAAGAAAATGCGCGCAAAAGTCTCAAGATATGTGGCTATTCAGGACGAAAAAGAACACAAAAGTCCAATTTCTAGTCGACAAAGAAGCGACTTTTGTATTTTTGATCGCTCTTCGTGCAAGCAACGTCACCCACAAACATACATTGTTTTTGCCGCTAATGGTACTGCCCTTACTATGTACGGCTCAAGCCTCCTCAACCTGAATCTAGGCTTGAGTAAGGCCATTATAGGTGTTGATTTCTTGACTTTCTTCAATTTAATAGTTGACTGTAGGAACGGTCCTCTTATTGACAACAATTTCGCAGTTCAAGACCACCACTAGCGACATATAAAGACTACACCTGGCCCACCTACTTTTTATAAATTTAGCACCGGACAAACTGATGATATTGAAGAGCGAAATCGAAGCGATGCTGCAGAACGGTACAACAAGGACTTCAAGAAGTCCTTGGATCTCTGCGTTCCATTTCATCTCAAATACAAAAACAGGTGAATATCGACCTTGTGGAGGTTACAGAAGTCTTAATTCCATAACCGTCGTGGATCCGTTCACAATTCGGCACATTCTCATATGTAGATGAATGCTTTTAAAAACCGATTTTAGTCTTTGATTTTAAATAAAATATCGGGAAAATACAAAGTAAAAAATATTTACCAAAGTAAAACGCTTCGAACTTCCAAGATTTTTTATGGCTCAAGCGGCCTCATAATTCGTAACAAAGCAATGTGCTCACTTTTAACGGTGAGTATATCACTTACACTCTTGGGAGTATTATAACCGTAATCAACATGTATTGCCGATCTACCCGTTTACATAGATATAGTGTAAAATAAATATCAACGATTTTGATTAAAAGTGTTACATGTTTTTTTTGTAACATTTTCTCATCTTATAGAAACGCATTTTCAGTTTATATTTTGGTCTTGTTTAAACTAACATTGTTTTTTATATTTTGGTCTTGTTTAAACTAACATTGTTTTAACTAACAACAAAGCTATCATGTAAATACAGTTTTATACATTTTTAAATTAATAAGAAGTTTGTGATGGAATTTGTAATTGTAAAACAAAAAAAAATTAAGAAACTATGAACGACTTATTGTTATTTATAAACAGATATTTTATTGGATATGTTATTTAAAGAATGATTTGAGTTTGTCGTATATCCATAGTTATTGCTAAGTCTTCTTTACCCGTTTCCACTATTGACAGATTATTAATGTGTGTTCCCACTAAAATGTGGAGGGGTTTTCTCTTTATAGCCCTATAAAGAAAAAGAGCTGTATTTTTGCAAACGGTATACAGTAAAAATCTTATGATACGCAACGGAGCGTCGTATTAGGTAATCACGAGCGTAAGTTTAGAAAAGTCACAAAAAGTACTTTTATAGCCTTAGAGGAAGTTATACCTGTATAAAATAAAAATTATTGTTTGTTAATATCGAAACATTTTTTACCATAGCTTAGCATAGTTTTCAAATTAATTGCTACAAGCACATTCACTTCCTCATTCAGATGAGTTTTTATATATAATGTTATTTAGGAAATGCTATATAAAGTTATTTAAATTAAATTAGATATGTAGGTATAGTCCTAGTTATTGTATGTGTGCCTCTTATATATATATATATATATATATATATATATATATATATATATATATATATTTTATGAGTATTTTTTATTTAGAATTGTATTTAATAAATCTGTTAATAAAATAAATAAATAGCGTTTAATAAATAAATAATAAGCGTTTATAATATATGATGGCTATAGATTGTGTACTGATATATATAATGTGAGTGTATATGTTTATATTACTTACTTGAGTATTAAAACGGGAGCCTTTTCAGTCATATTTCATTCAATAAACTTAGCCTTTATAATTTATTAAACCAACATGCATATCACATTTTTATGCATATCACATTTTCTTAGAAACATTCTATATTAAGCTGTATAGTTAGTTATATTTATAAACTTTACATTTGACTAACTCTCGCTCTTGTATTTTCAGCCGGGCACACCCTTAGGAGTTAACTATTCTGTAATAAGTAGGGCAAGTGGCAACGGTATCATTTCTCGGTAAATCTAGATATTTTCGTGTTGAAAATTCTACACATTTTCAATAATTGAGTTTTCAATATGATTGAAGACGTCTCAGTGATTGTGTTAGTGCAGTTGTTATTTTTTTCTTTGAGTTGAGTTTCTGTGTATAAATTTATGTTTGATTGTATTTAGAATTAATATCTTTTCATCATTTTAATACAATTTTTAATACGAGTAAGTAATTATTTTTCTATATTTATAAATAAACGTGTGCATTCAAAGATGATCCGAGGAAAAGATATTACCCATAGTAATTTAACCATTCTATGTTTATATAAACTCTGATATCTTAGTTATTACATGTCATAGTTAATTATAAAATTTCAGAATCCATCTTCATTATTTCTAAATTAAAATGAGTAAAAAAAAAAAGTTTACTCCGAACGCTCTTAATCTTATAAATCCCTAATATGTATAAATAATTCTCATAAAGTCATTCTTAGGATATTAATTAAATTCCATTCAAAATATATTTTACGAAAAACGTTATTCAAATTTCTAATTGAGATTCTCATTATACGTAGAAAATTCAATCTCAGTTGAAAATTGTTCGATGTTTTGTTAAATTTTGCGGTGTTATGATATATTTTAGTGTTATATTGTAGGTTATGTTATTATAACCTAACACAGGAGTACTATTGACCTGCGGGTAACAACTGCCCGCGGTCAGTTTGATCTCGTGTCGATTATGATATAATGACAATATTTGTTGCAAATATTATTATTTTTTTAAATTTATTATTATTATTTAATTTTTAAATAAATGATTATATAAAATTATTAATGTCAAAATTAAAATAAAAGTAATGTTACTTTTAAGTAAGACAAAAAAAAAATATATATTTCTTAAGTTATTAAGTTTACGTATACCAATGAGCATCATTATAAAAATAAATTGAACGAAAACATTCTAGAGTTCAAGTGTACCAATGAAATGTTTTTATTGAATCGATTTAAATGAAAAAAGCAATACATGGTAAGTGGAGACTATTACAATATATTCCTGTAAACTGCATCCAAATTAATACGGCCGTTTCTGAGATTAGCGTGCACAAACATACAGACATACAGATAAACAAACAAAATAAAAAAACAATTGTTTGGAGTTCTCTTGCTTTTTTAATATATATTTTTTTAATATTTTCCATGTTGTATTATATAAAAACCTTTGAGGTTTAATAAAAATAATGTATGTACAAAACAATACTTTTTACCTAAGAATGAGTGCGTTGGTTTGAATAGGTTTTAAACTATGATGCAGCAAATCTTCTTTAGTAATAAAATAACTTGGAGATGCACTGTAAAACTTTTAAACGCTTCACTACACTCTGCGCATCGTAAATGATAACGTTTGCGGTAGCCTCCACTCCAGGGTCGTATGCGCGGTGTTAAGGGGCAGAAAATCGTCAACTTTCAACTATCTGCGGTCGGCCAAGAACCCACACCTCTCCAAAGTTCTATCTATTGTGTATCTCAACTTCACCAACCTTCCATTGTTAAAAGCTGAGCCGTTATACCGTACCAAAGTTGTCTTAAGTCCAGGGATTTTTATTTGACAAATCTTATCTGCCTATTTTTTTTTTTTTTTTTATTTGTGGTCGGCCAGTATTCAATACTTCTGGTTAAATAGGTGGGTACTATTATTATTGATAGTGAAAATAATTCAGTGGTTCCATTTGTTCACTTGTAGATAATTGTAATAGAGTAAAGAGCGATTATTTATTATATATCTAAGAAACTTTTTTGTGGGGAATATTTATATATAGCACTTTTTTAATGTGTACATAACAGTACATGTGTACACACATGGCATTCATTATTATAAAACATTTATGACCATTATTTATGCGTATAAAGTGAAGTTAACAGTTTTTATTTAGCTTGAAGCCTCCCAGGAGAGAGGAATTTCATTTTGTCGTTTACTTTGAGTGCCGTCCTTGCATTTCTAATTCAATAAACATATAATATAATAGAACATGTTCTTATGTGTATTAACTTCAGTGTATGTACTTCATTAAATAAACATAATCTTCACTATAATAAGATAAGATATATTTAGTTTCACAGTTTTAGCAAATAAAAAAAAACGTTAATTATTTATTATTTTTAAATATTTTATGTATTTTACATTATAAAGTATCGTTTAAATTTATATAAATAAATACAATGAATATTTTTGGTACAAGGAATGTGTCAGTTCAAAATAACAGCGAATTTTATCCTATCTATTTACCCACAGCAGAAAGTTTTCGAGTTAGTGAATGAAATTGGAATTTAATTAAATGTTTTTAGACTTGTTTTGTAGTGTTCAAGTTGATTTAGAGGGTAAAATATCAGAAACTAACAAAATAGTTAATATATCAACTTTATATTCAAAATTAACATGAGCATAACAACATCATCATTTAAAAAAATGATAGTCAGAGGGACTGCCGCTAGAAGTGACAACTTAAAACTGAGGATTATAGTATTAAAATTTGAAATTTAATACATTTTAATTAAAATTATTAAGATGTTCTAGCAACAAATGTATACTTCTTTATATCGTTTATTTACTTTTAAAATACATCACGGGCTGTACATATCACGACAAAATATAATTACAATTTAATTTAAATAACTCTTAATATACAATCATATTATTAATAGACAGTATTGTTCTTACACACATTTCAATTTACTTGATTCTTTACCTTCTTACATTTTATTTTTTTCTTTTTTTATAACAAATCAAGGGTTGACTGGATTAGATCCCTTCGAGGGATAAGTCCGCCTTTGTATACTTTTAATAACAGCTTTTTTTTGTTATTTTTTATATTGTGATTTGCACTGTGTTATTGTTTACAATAAAGAATATTTAACAACAATAACAAATTATTTTATTTGGTTGCATAATTGATATCTATCATTTCCAGAATACTTTCATTTGTTCATAACTTTTTAAACTTTCATTTTGTTCATTGTATTCCTATAATAACTAAAATTACCTAATTATCGAGACAAACCGTATTTATTTTATATTTTTTAGTACTTTAGTGTATCTCCTTTCATACACACACAAGCAAAAAAAACTATAAACTTCATAATAGTAGGTATACCTTACTACTTATAATTTTTTATTTAATATAATAATTAGTTAGCGAACAATTATGTTTATTTAAAAATGTAGGGATTATTTTGATAATTAATAAATGTATACCTACCTAAATCTATACTTAAAATTATATATTGGTAAAATATGACAGTAATAAGTATTGGTCATTAGACATATTTAAATTAAAAGCTTCATTTAGAAATTCAATTAAAGGTATTTCCAGGTTTCAAAATATCTTTAAACATGTATAGCCATGTTGAACTTACTTATATTTTAAATAAATATTATTGGTATAGATTCAGAAGTAAAACACTATAATTATTTTTATCAAAACATATAATTACTTCAATATTAATGCTTACACCAATATATTTTTAAGACTATTATTAATTATACTCGTATTTGATAAACATCTAATTTTCAAGACTCTCCTGCTCGACAGCTGAACACCGACTGCCTTAACCAATTCTGTATCTGGTCTTTTAAATGTTATAGTGTTGCCAACTTAAACACATTTATAGTTGGCAACACTGACCTAAACTATTTTAAATAAACGATAGACATGAAATCAAAGTTGTATAGATTTATGCTCCTAACAATATAGAATTAAAAATAAACCGATATGGGCAGAGATTCGAACCCGCCACCTCTGGGAGCCCGTTCCCTTGTTCTACCAATTGAGTTACCGTGTCACTACCCTTCTCGGTGCATTAAGCATTCTATAATTGATCTTCTTCTTTGATTTGGGACGGTGGTGACATCTATTAGGTTTCTTTCGAAAAGCCTAACCATAGTTTTAACTTTGCAATATAGATAAACATTGAAAAGAGGCTACCGAATGCGATCATTGCCCGTATCGGTTATTTTTTCATTATACATTAATTAAAATAAGCTTAATATGGCTATACATGTTTTATAAATATTTCCATACATAAAAGTATTTTCAAAACATTAGAACCAAAGTATTTGTAGCTCTATTTCTAAAAATAATATTATTAGAATACTGAATGAAAGGCCTTTCAACCTCAGCAATTTCTGACAAAAATTCACAAGGAATTTTAATTAACGTTTGGTTTCACTGACTTTTTTTTATTTTTTTATTAAACTCTAACAATTTCTAAATATGTATAGCTTACAGATTTAGAAGTCGTTTTGTGATACATTTGGAGATAAATGCTAGGCTAATTGAGAAATATAGATGATAGTATTGTATAAGTTCTCAAAAAAAAATCATTTTATGGGATAGACAATGTGCAGCAATTACTGGTAATAGTAGTATTATAAAGTCTTTTAACAGAACTAGAGGAAGAAGCAAGTGGAATATGAGGTAATAGCACGTTTACGAATATATAATAACTATCTAAAAATCTTGCCACGCATCTAATGCACTACTATATATCCGATATTATGTCATATTATAAATTGAAATTATCTTTTAATTCTTAAGAGATTACTGTTTGTGATATTTATAAAATTGAGAATAAATTGCAAAATATAATTAACATTTTTAATTATAACGAAAATAAAACTTCTCATTTTTAATGTTCAAAACTAAAAGCTCTTAAGGTTTTGAAAAAGTTAATAATAATAATATTCTTTATAATACATTCTCGAAAAGTATAACAATTCTATATATTAAGAAAAATAGATAATCAAAAAAGCAAAGCTCGCCCATGGTTTAATGCCGTCATGCACATGACCGATAACATTCGGCATATCTCATTTGGGCTGATGCTCGAAGCCGCAAAACTCCCGATGTAAGTACAAAGAAGAGAGCCTTTAACCAAGCTGCCAAGTCCTATAAAAAGGCATTGCGGAAGGCTCGTCTCGATCGGATCGTTAAGAATGGCGAAAAGCTCTCTGTCAGACCAACTGGCAGTCGAGCTTTCTGGTCTCTTGCCAAAGCGATCGAGTCGAACTTCTGCCAACCCTCACTGCCTGCTCTGCTGAAGCCTGATGGATCCCTGGCCCACACAGCAACAGAGAAAGCGAATGTATTTGCTTCTCTGTTTGCTGAGAATTCGCATTTAGACACTGGCAATGCTTCTCCTGAATATCTTCCTCACTGCGGTATTTCGATGCCTGAAATCCGCATCATGAACAAAGAGGTATGGAGAACATTGTGTCGTTTAGATGTGAATAAAGCCAGTGGTCCTGATGGTATACCAGCCATTCTGCTCAAGACATGCGCAGCTGAGTTGTCTCCTGTACTGACACGTCTGTATCGCCTCTCTTTCATGACTGGAATAGTGCCGAAATCCTGGAAGCTTGCTAATGTGCAACCCGTGCCCAAAAAAGGCAGCCGTGCCGACCCTGTCAATTACAGACCGATTTCAATCACCTCCATACTCTGCAAGATTATGGAGCGTGTATTGAACTCGCGCCTACTAGCATACCTAGAAGGTAACGATCTCCTCGGTGACCGACAGTACGGGTTTCGCCGTAATAGGTCTACTGGGGACCTTCTAGTGTATGCTACTCACATTTTAGGCGAGGCCATCGAGAAGAACGGAGAAGCGGTCGCCGTCTCTCTGGAAGTCTCGAGGGCATTTGACAGGGTCTGGCATGCGAGCCTTATATGCAAGCTTTCAGCGTACGGTATATCTCCTGGTCTGATCGGCTGGGTAACGGACTTTCTGAGCCACAGATCTCTCCGAGTAGTTGTCGACGGGTGTTCCTCGGAACCCTTGACAATAAATGCCGGAATGCCTCAGGGGTCCGTTCTTTCTGCAACTCTGTTTCTGCTGCACATTAACGATCTGCTGAAGCCCGGTATCTATGGGTATGCAGACGACAGCACAGTTGTAGAACGATATCTGCCAAGTTCTCGGGCTAGTAGAGATGAAGTACAATCTGAAAGAGAAGCCATGGTGCAACGTTTGAATGACAAACTTCAGGCAGTCTCCGCATGGGGCAATGCCAATCTTGTCAAATTCAACGCCACCAAAACGCAGACGTGTTTGTTCACCGCCAAAAGGAGCCCCTTCACCTTGGCTCCTACTTTCCAGAATGTATCCTTGGAATACAGTGACTGGCTTCAGTTGTTAGGCTTAGAGATCTCCTCGAACCTCAACTTTGGTCGGTACATTGAGTCCAGAGCAAGAGCAGCTGCAGGAAAGCTTGCCGTACTTGCGAAGGTGCGACAGTACTTTACACCGGGACAGCTTCTTGTATTATACAAAACACAGATCCGGTCGTGTGTAGAGTACTGTGGCCACATATTTGCTGGTGCCGCAAAGACTCATCTTGCGGTTCTGGACTCAATTGAGAGGCGAGCAAAGAGGCTTATTGGCGACCCTAAATTGGTTGACGCCAAACTCCACAGCCTTGAACACAGGCGTAGAATTGCTAGCCTCTCAGTATTCTATAGGATACATTTTGGTGAGTGTGCGCAGGAATCGCACGACCTAATTCCCCCATCCCCGTTCCTTTGCCGGACGTCCCGACGCACGGCGGGTATTCATCCCTACGTTGTGGACACTCCACCTGTCCGAACGAAGCGCTATGCTTCATCTTTTTTAGTGCGTACAGCGAAGGACTGGAACAATCTGCCTGCGTCGGTATTTCCGGCAAAATATAATGTGGGTGTCTTCAAGAGGAGAGTGAATAGGCTGCTAGGTTAATGCGCTTTACCACCTAAGACTACATTTCACTTTCCATCAGGTGGAATGTAGTCAAGCATTTACCTAGTTTTGTATAAAAAAAAAAAAAAAACGTTAAAGGAATACGTTAAATAGCGCTTAAAGAGGTGTACAGCTATTTATATAAATAAATGTTATACTTTGCAATCATTGTTTTCGCAGAAGTAAATTTAGTATGTAAAATATGTATGTTTTACCATTGAAAAAAGTTAAATTATGAATTAATTGAAACGTTTGAATAAACTTCGTATAAGGAAAACAATTAATTGAATATAAGTTATTTGTTTTCGGGCTGACCGAAAGCCTGACCAAATACCCTCCTTGGTAAATGTTAATACATGTTGATGGGATTCCTGCCACCATCGACATATCGACATTCCTGCAACAATACGTTGCGTCGGGGGACCGTTTAATAAAGGAAAAAAATTAAAATGCAAGTAAGTTAACAAGGCAAATAAAGAAATTACGATATCGAATCGTATAGTCTAAGTCCACAATGATTAACTTCGTAATATATACACTATCAGAGTACGTACAACGGTCCCCCGACGCAACGACTTCAATAGATACATAATAATATTATTTTTATTCTTTTTAGAGGTCTTTTTGTATCGGGGGTTTTTAAAATTTTAATTTAATTTTTATTTTTTTTAATTTATTACTCAAAATTAAAGTAACAGTAGAAACCTTAATGATAAATATATTATTTATGTCATCGTATTTTCATCTCATTCTCATTTTCACAGTTACACACAAAAAATATTTGAAATTAGGATTTCTTTACAAAACTGATGATTACATATTTTGGTATCGCTTATTCTATGAGTCACATAGCATACTTTCATTATTACTATTATATTATTATATTACTGTAAGTAACCTATTTATTATAAATTATAATATATAACGCATTTTACTATTTACGGCTCACTTATTGGTAAGCGATCTTGGCCTTCTACTACCTCTTGCAATATCAGAGGATGCATAAAAGAGTGGCCGCCTTTGAGGAGGAAGTTGCCGCTCTTAATTAGTAATTGAACTAAGGGTGTTAAATTGTCCGTATTTAATTGTCCGTATTTAATTTGGAATTAAAACATTCCCTTGGTTTCGACAATGTCATTCCAGATGCCCTTTCGTGAGCCCTTACTATCTAATGCCATAAGTAGGTACACTAGGATTATAATTAACACAAAAATTCTCGTTGTATTATAATATTTTTTTATTATTTCTTCTTAATTAAAATTATAAAAACTTTATTAATATTTTCTAAAAATAAGAATTTAATTTTGGATTTTTCACCGAAGTTTGTATTTCTAGGAACATTTTAACTTGCTCCAGATTTGAAGGAATAAAATTAATGCTATAGGTTTAATTAATTCTATAATTTATGAATAAAATTAATGCTTTAGGTAAATCTGGTCATCTAGGCTTTTTAAAATATATTGTTGCTAAAGCTATATTAGTTTTTGGTCAGGTATCATATATATTTTTGTCATTAAAATTCTTTATTTGACTATTAACGTGTTTTGAAAGGTTATATTTTATTCTAAATTGAAAATCTAATCTTACTTTGACCAGACTATTTGTACAAGGAAAAAAAATTGTGTTCTTAATCGTAATTAATAGGAATCTGCTGTTTTATTCTAAAAGTGTTATAAAAAAATCGTCTTGTTTTTATTCGCCTTTCTTTATGACTCCGAAAGCAGTGTTGTAAAATATAACGGCTTACGGTAATATATTTTTCATGGGTTGGCCTTATTAAGATAAGTGGTGACATGATTGTTGGGAAAAAATCTTGTAATAGTATCCTAATTCAGCTATTTTGAAACCTTTCAATAACATTTTTTGTGGAAGAGAGTATGATCATTCTGATGACGATTAGTCTGGACCTTGTGATCGCGTCAGGATAATTAAACATTGTTAAAATCAGCGTATCACAATGCTTTATTCGGGTTTTGGTGTTCAGAAAGTTGCGCCCTTGATATAAAATCTTTAAATGTTAAAAAAGATTCCTGGCTGTTTAATTTATGTGATTTTCAAATTACAAATTTCATCCATAAAAAGACTTAGTAATACGTTCTTCAACAACTATTCTGCTCAACACTTCTTCAAATGCCTTTTAATAATTATTTTTCTAATGGCTTTCTAGTACTAAGTATCATGTTTGTTAGATAAAACGAAATGAACAAATATGTTACAGCGTAAATATGTTATTAACAATGTAAAAACATCAACGACATAAATTGCAAAAATACTGGTAACAATTTAGCAACCTGCTTACGCACTTCCAAGGAGCTTATCAACTACTCAAAGTTCTCGTAATGCCATAATATTGTAGCTTACAAAAAAAAATAGTTCTATTGTGAGTCACAAAAGCACAAAAGAATTTAGTAGCACTGACTTACACATTCTTGCATTTTATTAAACGCAATATATATGACAATATATATATACACTAAATACAGTATCGTATATAGAATACGATACTGGTTTAATTATCTAAAACGTCAATTAGAGCAGTAGTCGTGCCATAATGACAACGGAAACCTGATTGAAAAGCATTGAGTAAATTGTTTATTTGTATACTTACAAATTCCATTACTTGAACCAATAAAGATTTTTAATTACCCGTTTACTATTATAATGTTATCTTGATATATCAACGTATACGTTTAATCATAGGCGTTTTGCAATTGCACTTACTTATTATTTATAGTGTAATAATTATGACTTTTTTACAAGGAAAAGTATATTTTAAGCATATATTAAAAACAATTGAAAATTGCAATCCAATCCGAAAGTATGATCTTTTTAACTAACTAAAAACCATTAACTATTAAGTAACTTTTAACAACAAAAACTTCTGAACAAACTATTGTAACTGAGGTATGTATAAAGTTCGTAACGATTTCTTGAACTATCAAATTCAAAATATCTTTATTCAACTAGGCATTTACACGCACTTTTGAATCGTCAATTACATTAAATTGGTCAATATAGTCAGTCTGTGAGTAAGCCACCACCAGCTCGAAATGCTGTTCTGCTGAGAAGAGCGTGCAAAAACTCAATAGTTGCTCTTTTTTAAATGTTATTCATTTTTATCTCTTGTTTTATTTGCTTTGTATAATTAATTCTGATAACCGTTCCCCAAGAGAGGTCGGGGGCAGTTATGCGAGTCTCGCTGACATAGAAAGTGTCGGGATCTCAAGTAAAATCTAAGGGTTACCCTCATTGCCATAGATGGACGTCACGGGATCGCTTCCAAGTTCAATCGTGACAAGAACAATAATTTGATTACTGGTCTTAGCTCCAAATACACTTCATTAAGAAACTGTTCTATTTCTTGGAATGTGATGTTTCCGTGATCTCCATATAGTAAATATATAACTCAATTTGATCTTGTTGCATGCAAGGTTATATTACTGTCTTGTCCGTTAAACTTTTCAATTTACAAACAGTCATTCCTCCTTTTCTGTTTATCTCAGACGAGAAGAAATGTTACGAACATTTCTGCGTCTGTTTTATTTTATTGAATCATTTGTCTTAAACAAGAGAGAAAACTTTAGACTTTTCTTATAAATCTTCAGGGAAACTAGAGCATTGTTGTTCGAAATTGTCCATAAACATGTTTGGAATTTGAATTATTGTTGTTTTCTGGTGATTCATTATTGTGTTTCAGATAACTTAGTTTCTTCTTAGAAGGATTATTTTGTTAAAATTTTTAACTTTTAAACTTGCGCATTTAATATAATACGATTATTTAAAAGAACGGAAATAACACGTTCGAAATAATTATGTAAAATCGTTTAAAGTTACAAATCTTTATAATAATGTATATTGTGTATTTTAATCTCGCATTATGGGATTAAATTTATTACAACTTTTATCTTGTTTTGTACATTTAATTCTGGCTAAATCTCACTTCCGGTACATGGTAATTTATTTAAAACAGATACAAATGGTGCATTTTTATTGTACGCGTATATGAATAGAACATAGCATACATATATATGTTTGTTTGAGGATGATAAATGAGACATACGAGTATAAGCAACTTAATATTTATTCTTCAAATATGTGCAAAGAATATTTAAAACAAATATATTATTAGTGTTTCCTTATATTATTAATTTAAATGAAACCATAATATATCTTCTATATTTGTATAATATTTTATATCCCTTACTTAGCTACGAGAAGATTGTAAACATATTTTATTTTA
This sequence comes from Napeogenes sylphis, assembly GCA_959347405.1. NCBI lineage: Eukaryota > Metazoa > Arthropoda > Insecta > Lepidoptera > Nymphalidae > Napeogenes > Napeogenes sylphis. The sequence continues at coordinate 22,387,654 of OY365783.1, read as the reverse complement.
TCAAAGTTTCTGTCGCACCCTTGTTAAATTGCAAATCCTGATGTGTCTTGTACGGATACTGACGGATTTTATCTCTGTGAATATATTCAATATTATTATAAGATTTATTGCATCAGAGATAAAGTGTCGATTTAATAAAAATATTTTATTCTTTAGTTCTTACCGTTTTTGACTATTGTATATAGTAAAAAACTTAGCATAACGGTTAAACCCTCTTCAGATTTATTAAAAGCAATTTGGTCGAATTTGCCGCAACTCTGATTCTGCGACAACACTTTACATAAAAAGTTCCGGAGGTATAACATATACACTGATTACTTTAAAACAATAATAATAATATTATGTTCAATTTTAATTATTTTTTTAGTTACATTTATTGTAAATACTTAAAATATTATTTATTTTTAAAAATGGTCGCTATTATGAATGCATAAGTTTTATCGTCTAATAATGTTATTTCTTGTCATTGTAAATTGTAAGTTAGTTGAAGGTATGTGTATAACCTTGAGTGCACAACACTTTTGACGTAAAACAAAATAGTGATGTGAAGTCGGGTGGTAAGCCCAATGCAAATATCGCACCAATGCGATTGTGGTAACTTATAATTTAATTTATTTCGAAAAAGATAAATACTGTTCAACTGAATAATATCCGCAACGTAAAAATCATTACATTGTAGTTCAAAGTTATTGAAAAATTTTCACTATTCATTTTAAGCCAAGTGTAGAGCGAAAATGAATCATCCAATAAATTTAATATTTAATATCATAAAAGAGTTAGCACATTCTAAGACGTATAAGAATTTCACTTCTGAATTGTTCTCATATCTATGCTTATGTAGCCATACTCATCTTTGTTCTGAGAATTTTGTACAAGGAAGTAATACTTAAGTAACAAGAACACTTAGTACACATGTTTAAATTAATTAACCTGGACTTGCTCGTATCATATTTTAGGCTAACTTCCCTGCTCTATGTATAATTACTCTATGGTTATGATGCCAGTGAAAGTTTTCAATGTGATCATTAATATATATATATTTTCATTCATAAGAAAATACTGTTTTTGACAATACATTAGAACTGGATTTTCAACATTTTTAATTATGAGAATGGTACGATCTTGTATTATTTTAACTTAGTAAGATTAAAAGTTTTGTATTTTTTTTAAACTATAATACTTATGTACTACTAAATAAGTATTTTAGTTTTTCATGTACTTCAAGTTTACTTTACTGAAGATAGTTACTCTCGTTAAAGTAAAAACTGATATATAAAAAATACTTAATAGCATGATCAAGAAACACCAATTACTAGAATAAGTAAAATATTTATTAAAAATATATAAAATTTTGTTATATAATCTTGTCCCCTCTAGCAAATGGCCTGTCTAGTTGACGTTATCATGTATCTAGACAGGGATGATGAAAAAACTTTGCAGGATCTACGAGCTCGAGTAAGTAGTAGCCCTTAGGTAATGTTGTAGAAATTACTTATTTTTATCAGGAATTCTTTAAATAAAATATGCTTGGTAAGAATTATTAGTATAAACGCACTCATACTTCCACGAAGTATTTTTAAAAAATATATATTTGAGAGTGTATCATGAAATGAAAATATATATTATTGCAATATTGATGATGATAATATGTAAATAGTTAAACATTTAGGACATTCAAAATAACATGTTTGATAGTAATTAAACTGACTTTACTTTATTAACATGAAAATTATGTTATATGGTTTACATTATTAATATTCAGAAAAAAACATGATAACGAGGAGAAATGGTAACAGTGATTTTTGTGATTCTACCTCTGTGAACCGTAATAAATTTGCCGTAATAAATTTAGCATTCTTATCGTTATATTAACTAATTCTGGTCACGAGATACCAAGGGTTGTAACCCAAAATGACACAAAAACAATTTTAGAAGACTAAGGCTAAATTAAAGGTTAGTTGGTAACCAAAAATATTGATGGGTATACCACGTTACAACTTGGATATAAATTATTATTTATATTTACTTATTAATTATAATGTATATTAATATTTATTGGCGTTGACACGGGATATTATGTATTTCCATAAGAAAAATGATTTCATTACACTATAAGTAGTTTAATCGTGCAAAGCTAAGCCCTTTTATGTAATTTTTTGTACTGTATATAAAACTGCTTTTTCTTTGTTAGCAAATGTAAGTGAAAAATATATTTTTTAACCACAAAAGTTCAAAGATAAGTTAAATGATAATTGCTGAGAGCCACTTAGAGCGGGACAAGAGCAGGGAGAGTAAGATTAAATTTATTTATTAATTAAATTATAAATAATAAAACCATTGGAAAGAAAACTGATATTAAAATCTGTTTAATTGTTTTGAGTGTTTGTTTCGTTATTTAGTTATAAAATATTTTTTATGATTGAAAGTAAAATAATTCTCGCTTAAAAACTTATCTTTTAAACGATTAAAAAAGGGATATTAATTTGATAAAACGGGTAGGTATATTAACGTAATTTCCCAAAAATATAAGATATGAGTTTCGGGTTGGCATAATTAAGAAGCAATTAATTACACAACCTTAAACGTTGGGAATAAGAGATTTCATTTCATTTTATGCATTTTATCTTTTAAAAAAAATACTTTTAATTAAGAGTAATACACTTAGTTAATTCATGTAGACTGTAACAGACAAAAGCTCTTTTGAAAGAAAAGAAAATTTTATTTAGGTGATCGTAGATCTCTTTTAAAAAAAAAATAAGTGTCTTAAAAAAGGTTTTATTTGTTAAAGCTTATTTCACTACTTGATTGCAGTTCGTTTTTGGGCTATCACGGCAGGGATGTTACACTCACACACATATGTTTATTTCCGACAACACTACATACCATCTGGTGTCGGTACATCTGTCGGTACACCACATATTATCTGGTGTACCGCATGATTTTTGCCACCCTATCCCAAATTTTATATAGGTATAGTATCTTGAAAAATATACTGGTATTACTACTATCACTAACACTACTACAAGTAACTTTTGAACGTTTATTTAAAAACGTTTTATTTTATGAAAATCAATCATCGTTGCTTCACATTAAGCAGTTTCTTTTAGAGAGATAAATTAGTAGAGAAACTTCTAATAAACATGTTATTTGTAATTTTGTGATTAACATATATTTTTTACAGCATACGTTTATTGGAATATTTTATTACTTACGAAGTTTCGATCGATTGTAGTCCTCTTGAAGACACCCACTATATTTACTTACACATAACGATCATGCGTAAGTAAATACAATTTCAGAACAACAATTCAATAAGAACAACAATTCAAGTTTATAATTTAAAGAACAACAATTCAAGTTTATAATAGAAGTATATTATCATTTTTCTGTGAAGAAATGTTTTTTTTTTATTATAAATCCTTCCTGCGCATGAGCGTAGGAATATATAATAAAGTTCAACGACATGTCTTAGATCTCCTTTTTCTTAATTTTAAATATCAAATAATGGAATATTATTAAATAAATCTTAAATATTATTTAAGAATTTTAAGTTGATCAAAATGTGTGACTTAAACTTAGGTCGTTGACTAATTGGCTGGTTTGATTTTATAATGTTATATATAATGTAAATACTTGACGTATTTCAACCTGTTCAAATGACTTTATAAATTTTAATTTAAAAAGAGCAACTGCTGAGTTTCAATCGCTCAACAGCATTACGAGTTGAGGGAAGCTTATTCCCGAATTATACTGAACTTTTTAAAATTAATAAATGACGATTCAAAAGTGCGTGTAAATGCCTACTTGAATAATAATGAAAATAAATTTAATTCGTTTTTGTAACATAAGATATTATATACCTATATTAGGTTGATATATATATAGTGAGCTCATTTTACTAATTAGTAATTATCGATAATTTATTGTTCTCCTCGCTGTTTTTATATTTATAGAGCACTAGATAAGAAGGTACGTATGTCATTATTGTTACATAATCTCGAAGATGACATAGCATTCTCACTTTGAAAATGCGTAAATAAAGAAAGTTTATGTATTTCTTTTAGGTTCTTGTTTTAAGTTTTATATACATATGTAAATGTATGACAAAATCAGGATTATTACGTATGCAGTATGTGTTATCAAATCTTATAAACCATGAAACGTATTCTGAGTGAAGTCAGAATATATGATAACATTTTACGCTTTTTGGGAACTTTAATTTTTTATGCTTTATAAATATATGTAAAATACAAACATTGTCCAAACATGTGGATCAAAGAATGTCTGAAAAATATCATATGTATATTATATTTTAATTCTTCTATGAAAAAGGTTCCACCTAATAAATAATAAATGTGTGTATCGTACTGGCTTCAGTAAATGGAATGTAGATATTGAGTATGAAAATAATATAAGTATTAGACTTGTTTATTTTGTTACAATTATTCTTAAGTACTGAACTACTTTTCTAGAATATGAAAAAAAATAGTAAAATCAATTATTGTTTTGCTACTACTTACTATATTTTAAAGAATATCTCAAGCTTAACATATAGTATTCGAACAAAACGGATACGAAAATACATAAAAATAAATTTACTAAATGACAAGTGGCATTGGCATCGACAAATTATTTAGCCTCGATGTTTTAGGGATTATAAGTATTTGATTATATGTAACCCAATATAGCAGACTAGTTATAAGGTTTCCTCGATAATAATTCAGAAACCTATTTGAAATTAATATTTGTTAGAAAATAAAATATGTATTAAGTTCATATTTGTGAAGAGAATGTCCGACCCACCAATGAATAAAATATCCATTATGTTTGTTTTGAACATTTCCGATTTATTCTGTACTGTCGAATGCTAACAAGAGCCCCTTTGATATTTCGGTATTTGTATAAAAAATGACCAAACAGACTGAAAGATGTGGAGATGACAAATAACAAAAACATCTTGCATAACTTAACAAAAAACTGTATTATGTAATTATAAAGAGTACTCGTGTTATGATTTGTATTACTTCTCACAACTGCTTATTGATATAGAAATCTTATATTGTCGATAAAAGTTTTAATTGTAAATGGTAGTTGTAAATAATTGTACGCCATGATCTGAAGGCAAAGAATAACAAGCCGCAACTAAAGCTGAGCATCATATCACATTATTTAATGAAGGTCTTAAGAACTAATGTAAGGTATATACCTAAAACTGAAATAGCCTAGCGGACTAGGAAGTGGCGTATGAGGATCGGGAGTAGAATCATTAATAACTAAAGTCACATCACTTACCAAAACTTCAGAATAATAAAAATCAATACCAGTTCAAAACTCATAACTATATATCGAAAAAGAACATTATCTACAAAATATAATTTGAATAATTCAGGGTAAAGTCTATATATAATAGTAGAACTCATTACCTTTATTGAACATCGTTAGTTAAATATAAACAAATTTATTTTTAGAGATAAAAATAATAAGCAAATATTAAATATTATTTATGCTAATGTTAACATTTATTCTCTCAAATTATATGCTGATTCTGCTTTTTTCTTTAAAATTATTTTGAAAAATTTGCTATGTAGGTACTTACTACAAGGGCTGAAAAGAAAATTACTTAAAAAAGGAACTTTACGTTGATGAAAACAGAAATTCATATATTACACTATGTCATGACTCATGGTTCGGTAATAACTAATTACATAATTGATAATATATTTCTAACATCACATTCCAAGATATTAAATGTATTTTTCATTCCATTTTTAAAATGTAAATTTTAATAAAGGCCGTTTTATCCTTTATGACTTATTTTTTACTTTTGTTTTACTACGATTATGGAAATGAAAATTAGACAATAGTCTTTTTCTCATACAACTAAATAGTGCTTACCGCTGGCTTTTATTCTGAAAAATGAAAGCATTATAATAATAAAAAAAGCTTAATAGTCACAATATAATGTTTTGTTCTGACAAACAATATTAGCCTGTATGGTTTTGTTGTAACTTGAGAATAAAATTGTATTCGTTATTATTATTTTTTGTAATGTTCAATTTATATTAATTTTAACATAAGAACATAATAATAATTAATTTTCTTATAAGACAGTTTAAGGTTAGGATAATTAGCAGATAGTAACAATATTTTTGTTTAATTTTTAGGACAATTTCTTGTTTGCAAAATAAGTGTTTGCGATAATACCGAAAGTAAGGAGGTGATGTATGATGGACGTAAATACCTAGATAAAAGGTATTTTAAAAATCGAACTACTTTTTCTAGTAGAGTATTGAATGAACTTACTCACATGAGTGTTTTTTTTTTAAAGTATTTGTGAAAGCCACACATGTATCCGTTTTGATTTAATAAACGACCAAGAGAAAATTGGGTGTGTTATATATTTCCATTCCGTATGATTTAAAAAAGTAAAGAAGCAAAATCTAAAAATTGAAATGAAAAATTTTTAATTACTTTTTATAATTTTCTGAAAAAAAAAACAACTCCTAAAAGATTGAAATAGGGGATGGAAATTTGTTTGAAAAATCTAAACCAAATTGACAGATTTGATTGACGATTGATGATAATGTAAAATCAAACACGGCTTCTTATTTTTTTGTTAAAACGAATCGATGGGGGGCAAAAAAAGAATAAATATTTAAATAAAAAAATCTACACCGTTTAACCCATTGTAATGCAATAAATTCACTTAGAGCGTCTAATCTCTTATGAAAGAGAATGCTCTTCTGAATGGAATGCCATATTTTAACCGTTTTAAAAGGAATAGAATCGCTGTAATACTGCTTAAGATATAATGTAATCTCAAGTAAGTTATCTTCTTGCGAGCGATGATTCATTTAAAGGTAAGGGCTTACCTACATCAAGAAAAGAAAAATGTTCCTTAAGATTATTTTTTCCACTTCCTTAACTTACTTATATTACTAAATATCTTACGGCTTAACCGGAAGTGTGAGGAGCTCAGGTTGGACATTTATACATTGTGACACCTAAGTTCCTTACAGAACTGCTGAACTGCTAAGTAATATTATAAATAGAACAAAGGGAAAAAAGTGTAAAATGCATTTGAATGTATGACATTTTTATGTAAATTAAATTGTTTGGTTTACATTACCTTATAATAAAAGTTTTCTACAGGCTTTTTTTTTATACACTCTAAGGTAATGCTTGACTACATTCCACCTGATGGAATGTCAAATGTGGTGAGAAGTGCGAGGCGCACTAATCTAACAGCCTATTCACTCTTCTTTTGAAGACGCCAACATTTTATTCGGATGGAAATAGCGACACAGGTAAGCTGTTTAGGTCCTTCGCTGCACGAATTAAAAAAAACGAAGCAAAGCTTTTCGTTCGGGCAGGAGGAATGTCCACAACGTAAGAATGGATACACACCGTGCGTCGAAACGTCCGGTGATGGAAGGGGGACGGTGGAATTAGGTCCTTTAATTCCTGCGCACACTCATACAAATGTATACTATAGAATACTGTGAGAATAGCAACTGTACGCCTGTGTGCCAATAAAATTAGATATAAGATCAATTCTTTAATATATAAGTTATGTCTATATAATAAACAATTTCATGTGATTGGCACAAACACAAATGTTAGTCCAATTGTAATCTAAAAATGGTAGATATTATCTATCCTAAGATATTAAGAGACAAGAGCTCGTAACTGTATAGCTATCATATTATAAAAAAATGTCAGTCAATAATTTGGCTATACAAACAACTTTTATTGAGCAGTGCTTAGACGTAAGTACTAAATAATAAGTCCTACTAATCGTCGTCATTAGGAGTTAAAACTAGATTTTAAGACAGTAGAGATAACCTCTAGCCAAGTAAACCATGTTTGAAAATATATTTGAACATGTTTAGCCATGTGAAGCTTACTTATATTTTAATAAATATAGAATTAAAAATAGTAACATTAATTTCGGTTGTAGCATTTTTACAATGTTTATATATACTGCAAAGTTAGAAACATTGGTTAGGAATTTCGAAAGAATCCTAATAGATGACACCACCGTTCCGAATAAGACGGTCATATACAATGTCTGTTCAAAAAGTATCGCAAAATTTCGTATTTTTTAAAAAAGGATTCATTTTTCATGAATATGTATTTCATCCCCTTCAAAATATCTCCCTTCGGATATAACGTACTTGTGCCAACCTTCCTCCAATCCTTGAAATACTTAAAAAAAAACATATTTTATGATCTTGTTCTACTCCGTCTATGCCGTCTTTATCTTCCTAATCGTGGCGTAGCATCGTCGTCCTTTCATGGGCCTTTTCAGTTTCGAAAACAGGAAAATGTCACAGGGGGCCAAATCTGGGCCAATACGGTGGCTGCGGCATCATTACAGTGTTGTTTTTGGCCAAATATTAGAGCATATGTAACGATGTGGGAGTAGGGGCGTTGTCATGGTGCAAAATTGAAATAAAACTATTTTTAAGGTATTAACTCGCGTATAATGAATTAAATTTTAAATTTACATTTTAAATTTAACCCGACAAAACGCACTAACACTATCTTGAGGTCTTACAGTCCAGTCACAGACATTGGTCTTTATATTTTTTAAGAGTGGGTTCCAGGTTTTAGATAATCCCCAACCATCTACTCTATTAAAATAAGATTGGTTTTTTAATTTCAATAGCCTCAGATTCTTGGAATGTAACGTTGTTACATAATGATTGGGCTTGTCTATGGTATGTTTAGACACTGCTGACTTCGATGTACTTCATGCTTGATATCCGAGATGTGTTCCCTAACTCTTTTACCGATGCTTCTCTTTGTTTGACCTATGTATCACAAGCCACAATCGCAGTCAAATTTATATACTCCAGCACATTGTAAAGGAATATTACTGCAAAATTCTGAAAAGCATTACGATTGCTGCACAGCATTCGAAACATCGGGTAAAATGTAAATTTAAAAGACTTAAAATGTAAATTTCAAATTTAATCCATTATACGCGAGTTAAATCTGTAAAAATAGTTTTATTTCAATGTGTAGTACTCGTTAAAGTCTTACAAAACACTATGGTGCAAAAAACATGTTTATGTTGTGGTAATATTTTTTATGGACTTTACTACCCTGTGTCAAAAACTCATGGTGAATCTCTGCAATCGAAGAAAACTGTGATCAAAACCTTGACGTTCGACCGTACTTGGCGCGCTTTTTTTGGTCTTGGCTCATGCTTCCATTGAGATGATTGAGCTTTGGTTTCCACGTCATATACATAATCTCATGATTCATCACCAGTTATATAACCCTCTGTGCTCCTTTTTAACATTTTTTGAGCAATGTTATCGCGATGCTGGTGGTCGAAATGGAGCAATTTCCTTTTTCTTTCGTTGTTTTTGTTTTTTTTATTGTTTACAAAACATTGCTATTAGTGAAACAGTGATCACAATAAAAAATACCTGGCTGTGTTTGCTGTGTGGTTCTATTCAGACCAGGGTAAGCTTGGAACTCTCGTAGCTTTAGTTATGCCTGCAGCTCTTAGTTGGTAGGTGGTAGTTAATATTGTCCTAGATTCAGACACATTGAAGATTGCTTGAAAATTATAGATAATGATATAAATTTATATTTTAAGTTATAATGGGATTGAATGACACCGATAACAAAATACATTTTTACATCAACTAAAACTCTCTAAAAATGTATATATAATCCATACTATGATAATAATGACACATAAAATAACTTTAGTGAAAATCACAAACACGATATCGCATTTATTTCAGCAGTATAATTATTTTCGGACCAACAATCAATTTAGCTATAGTAATTTCGATTATTGAGTTGTCTGAGCTGGACTGATAGCTGCTATTGTGTGAGCATTAAATTATTAATCATAGTTTCTGATACACTGAATATTCATGTTTACCAAAAATATAAATCTGACAAGATTAATTTTAGTCTCTTAAATTATTATGATATAATTAAGTTGCACAGTAAGCGATAATATGAGGAAGGTTTCTTGAATTCGGTAACCGTTGTTTTGTTGAAAAATGCTTGGAGGAGAAATATTATTATAAACCTTTTTGTACAAAAAAAAAACCGCCACTAGAGCACTAGAGCAATTGAAATAAGAGCAAACAAAGTGGTATTGTCCCAAAAGACAACCTCTGTTACGTATTTATATTCAATGAAACTGACATAAACAAACGTTGTTATATCATTCTGGTAATTTAAATCGTCTTAAACAGAAGATATTATTCAAATATAGAATATAAATATAGATTATAGATATAAATAAATATATTATTCAAATAGAGATACACAATGGAGAAAGACAGGCGGACAACGAAGTCTTAGTAATACGGTTCCGTTTTTACCCTTTGAGTACGTAACCCTAAAAAATGTGAAGTTATCAAAAAACTATGATAAACCTCTATGAGTGTCGTCTGGTAATACATTTCTCAAAGGAAGGGCTGTCATGAAATTGTTGTCGGTCGCATGAATATTTATTTAGGTAGGTACCATTTCGGGTAACGGGTAACGGGTAAACCTTAAAATTTAAGTAATCTTATCATCTTAAATTTAAAGCTCCAGGTCATCACGAAGAATGGGTACTTTGGTAATATCTTACTGCTCTGTACATTCCATTTGTTAATCCATGGGCTCATACTTCTTGTTATTATGCAGTTCTCCTTACACTTCCTTGCGTTCGAAATAGACCGCCGAGTAATATTATTAACGTAATATCGAATACTACAAATTGATATCTAAAATTATGACTATTATTAGAATTTAACAGTAATAGTCTATTATTAAAAGTAACATGTAGTAGTTTTCATCGGAAATGATGTAGTAGTGATGTTTGAAAAAGTAAACTAGCAAACAAAAGAGCTAGTATAATTTGCGATTTTTTTTTTATGTTTGTTACCTCAGAACTTTCGCACGGGTAATCCGATTATAATGATTCTTTTTAACACGCTTTTATGAAATTCACGTGTATGTTTGCTTGTTAGTTTGTTTGTAACAGACTTTTTCGAATGCGATTTTGTCTCATTTCCCAAGGACCGATTTTGTTGAAACTTGGTACACATATTAAGGATCGATAGTAAATTAATAATTCGATGAGATTATCACTTTATCCTGGTTAGGATCTCCAGGATTAATAATTATCTTTTGTCTCATTTCTTATTAATAATTATCTTACAGATCTTTTTTGCATGAGAGTGAGGGAAACCAAATAAGTTTGCGGTCTGCGCTATGAGTTTATTTTCGAAACCAACTCTCCGATTCTTAGCACTCACATGCTATAATAAATAGTTAAAACTCTTTTCGCTCTAGTCGACCCTTTTTTTTTTTACGTCTGGAATCCTCATGGATACACACCTCCATCCAGGGGAAGATGGAAGCGGTTATGTGAGACTCTTACTCACTAAACCAGACGGTCAACACCTCTCCGTCATAATGGAGCGCCACGGGAACGCTTGAACCCACCTCGCGCCGAGTATTAGCCAACGGCTAATGCAAACCCGAAGGATCACATTAACCGTTGTTGCCCAGGGAGCACCGGCCCGTACCGCTTCCGATGCCACCGGACGAATCCGAGCAACAAGGGAAATAGACGGGCACACGAGAAGGTTCTCGGCGATGACGCCCCCCAGGCTCTAGTAGACCTTTTTTTTTTTTTTTTTTTTTTTTTTTTTTTTACTTCTGGAATCCTCATGGATACACACCTCCATCCAGAGGAAGATGGAAGCGGTGATGTGAGACTCTTACTCACTAAACCAAACGGTCAACACCTCTCCGTCATAATGGAGCGCCACGGGAACGCTTGCGCACACATCCGCGTTGCTCCGACGGAAGGCCGCGTGAGCGACCACCACCTCCATGGAGTGGGACGCGCCCGGTTGACTTGAGCGCGTCCCACTCCGGTGGCCGGCTTGTTGAATCGCGAAGGGCTCCCCTGCCCTCCACCCAAGCCGGCCGAGCCAAATCAGGACTCCCTCAACGAAGAAGGTGTCCCGATCCGACTCAACCTCCCGGGGCCGGACCCCGTCCGAAAACGGTCGTGGTCCGAACCCGAAGCCGCCACCAGCGGCTGGTGTGCGCCGCGGGTGACCCTCCGAAGAAGACCACCCCGACACATGGGGCCGGAAGAGGTACACACATCTGCGCCGCAATTTAAACTGCCACCTGCAGACGACGCAGAATATGCGACCTCGACCGTCCGCTAACAGAGCCCTCCCTAGGAAGAGCTCCGTAGCCACCTCACCCGGACTAATCATCGTCAGGCGCTATTGTACCTGATGATGACTATTCCGGGCCACCTCCCTATCAGTGCAACGGCCTCTACCTCAGCAAGGAAGAGACCGCCACGTACCCCTCACACAACCACGGGACCGCCCCACAGTCCACTCTGCGCACAGAGAAGTACCAGGGGCGACCCCCTAAAGGCAGCCTGTCCGCCGGCCAGCCATGAACCGGGCACAAACCCCCATGACCGACCTCCACCGCGCCAGGTATCAGCCAGCGGGAGAACCCGAAGGTTCTCAGTAACCGCTGTTGCCCAGGGTGCACCACGAGGAGGTTCCTGGCATCGCGCCCCAGGCTCTAGTCGACCCTTTTTTTTTTTTTTTTTTTTTTTTTCTTAACCAGACAGTCAACATCGCACCGTCATAATGGAGCGCCACGGGAACGCTTGCGCACACATCCGCGTTGCTCCGACGGTAGGCTGTATATAGCGGCCATCTCCCTCTCTCTCAAGGAGTGACGCGACCAATTGACCGGATCGCGTCCCACTCCTGGTGGTCGACCTGTTGGCGTGGAGGGCTCCCCTTCCCCCCACCAAGCCGACCGTCAGATCGAGACTCCTTCTTCACCGAGAGCATGCTGCACTCAGAATCAAGGAGTTTCGATCCGACCACCACCTCACTCGGGCTAGGGCGGCAGGCGGCGCTCGTGAGCGACACGCCTGCGCCCCACCCTCCTCCGGCGCATCGGAAGAGCGGCTCCGTCCTCCTCTCTGAGCCGCTCCGCCGCTTCCTTCTGCGACATCACGACCTCGCAGAAGGAGCGCACCGCACTCCAGGCCTCCTCGCTACGGTGCTGCGCCGTATCCACGGCACAGCCGCACTCGTGACACCCCATTGTGGGCTCGACCTGACCCGACACAGATATCTTCCGAAGCACCCGTGCCCCGAAAGGATCTGCGTCAGGTGGAAGGACATCACCCCGTGCTTGCGATCGACCCATTCCCGGAGGACTGGGCCGATCGCAGTGGCAGTCGCGATGCCGAATCTAGGCACCATGAGCCTCTCTCGCCATCTGGCGAGCAGCTCCTCCTGCGCCCTGAGTCGCCACCGCGACTCCCCTCCCTCCACTGACAGAGGATGTTCCCCCCGAAATCGGGCATCCCTCCTCCGTCGGTACGCCGCCGCCAGCGACACCGCGTCCAGATCCCACGGTGGGGTCCCGGCCAGCGCGCAGGCTGCCTCGCACGAGATGGTGCGATACCCCCTGACCGCTCTGACAGCCATGACCCTCTGTGCTCTGCACAAGAGTGTCCGATTTCGGGCGTCGAGAGCATCCGCCCATATGGGTGACCCGTAAAGGGCCATGGACCGCACCACCCCGATGTACAGCCGACGACATCCCGCGCTCGGCCACCCGACGTTTGGGAGGACGCGACAGAGCGCTCCGGCTGCCCCCACGAGTTTCGGTCCGAGTCCCGAGTCGTACCCGATGTTCCACAGGAGAGGTCCTAGAACCGACCCCTGCGGAACACCGCACGACACCTCCTTCCACCTACATCCTCCCCCACCGACCAGGTAACATACGGCGCGGTCGCAGAGGTAATCCCCTACTACGCGCCGCAAGTACCCAGGCACGGCGTGGAACCTCAACGCCTCCAAAATGGTCCCCCAAGGAAGAGTGTTGAACGCGTTGGCGATATCGAGAGACACCGCCACCGCCACCCCGCCCCGAGACACCGAGGCCTCCGCTAAGGCCCTCACCCGATTGACTGCGTCAAGGGTGGACCTGCCTCTGCGGAAGCCAAATTGGTGATCGCTAAGATCCCGACCCGACCTCTCCAGGTTCTTGACGATGCGAGCAAATATGATCCGCTCAAAGAGCTTGCCCGCTTCGTCCAGCAGCACAATCGGCCGATAAGGGTTGAGGGTTCAGCTACAGGACGCCCCTCCTTCCGCAACAGGACCAATCTGCCACCCTTCCACGTCCGTGGAAACCGGCCCTGCCGCAGACAAGCGCTGAAGAGACGCAGCACCAGAGGCTCTAAAGCCCCCAGAGCCAAAGCCCAGGCGCGACCGGGGACGCCGTCGGGTCCCGGCGCGGTATTCTTCGCCCGAAGGCGAAGCACCGCAGCCCCCAACTCATTCCCGGAAACCTCCTGTGCCGCATCCCACAACTCTTCCTCCTCCGCCCCGCCATCCGTGCGAGGTACCCGATCGTCGGTACCGGATGGAAATAAAGCCGACACCACGGCCTCGAGCAGATCCGACTGGAGACTCTTGGTCAGCGGGGGGGCCCACGGTCGAAGCTTGAGCCTCACCAACTTGTACGGCCTCCCCCACGGATCCCTATCGAGAGACTCCAGCATCTCCGTCTCAGCCAGGTCCTTCGCCTTCGCGATCGCCGCTACGAGCGCCAGCACCGCCTCACGGTACCGAGTATAGTAATGATGCTCAAGCTCTGGGTCACGACGCCTCCGCCTCCGGCATCTGGTGTACCGGCGCCTGAGAGCCATACAGCTCGCGCGGAGCCGCGATAGCTCTTCAGACCACCAGTCAACACCTCGCCTCGGGGTCGCGTGACGTATGCGAGGCATGGCCGCGTCGCAAATATGCGACATGACAACGCCCAATCGCACAGACTCCGCCTCTACTTCCACTTCGCCCTCCGGCGCTCCCACCCACGCCTGTACAAGGGCCGCCTCGATCAAGGCATCCTTGTCCAGACGCTTCACCGCCCACCTCGGGCCTTCCTCACGCGAGGGCCGAGCTAAGCCGCTCGGCGTGACGGGGAGTGCGGACACGTCGAACCTCACGTAGCGGTGGTCCGACAACGTCTCCACACCCTCCATCACACGCCAGCCCCGGATACGGCGCGCCAGGATGGCATCGGCGAACTCGACGTCCACTATGGAGCCACCCTGTTGCCGCACGCACGTATCTGCCGACCCCCGGTTTAACACCACGAGACCGGCAGCGACTACCAAGTCTTCGAGGAGCTCTCCACGCGCGTCCGTTGTCGGGCAACCCCAAGCCGTAGACTTGGCGTTGAGGTCTCCGACGACAAGGACCCGACCAGCGCCACTTCTTCCGGCGAGAGCACCGACTTCGGCCAGAAACTGCTCGAAGTCGGCGAGACTTCGATTCGGAGAGAAGTAGACCCCAATCACCGTCACGTCTCCGACGAGTGCCGAGACGAAGCCTCGGCCCCTCGTAACTGCTCCGAAGACCGGGGATCCGGCCGCTAACCGGGTCCCGATGGCCACCAGACCGTCCCTGTCGCCGACCCAGTCCGCTCCCGAAGGGACGAAGTACGGTTCGGCGACTACGACGACGCCTATCGACCACTCCGCCATGCTCTGGAACAGGAGATCCTGAGCGCTGCCACAGTGGTTGATATTCGCCTGTAGGATCCTCAGGGCCATATCTTAATCGATTGCCATGGGATCCTCCGCCGGCCTGGAAGGCTGAGTAGAGGCCCTAGGACCTCTACCAGCCTTACCAGCCGGCTTCCCCCTCTTCGGAGCGGGGGCACAGTCTTTGGCCCCCATGGGATGCTTCGCCGGTCTGCCGGCAGCTGCGCACGAAGCGCAGTGCGGCTCGGCCGAGCATCCCTAGGATGAGGGCCCTACGCCCTACGCCCACGAGGAGCCTACCACCCTCGGATACCTTCCTGGCGGCTGCGACCGGGCACCGAACCCACGCAGGCTCTAGTCGACCCTACCGTAATTGTTGTTATGCTGCATAACTTTATAACTATAGGTGATAAGTTAGATTTGATTGTTATAATGGTTAAACTTTTCTTATTATATTTCTAATTATTATTTCAAACATTTACATTGCAGCATAGATACTAATTAAATTTCGTCACTTAAAAAAATAAACATAAACATTCGCTGACTAACATATTAATATACTTTCTTTTGTGAATATAATCCAATAATACATAAAATATAACTTTTCCGATAAAAAATAATTCCTGAAACCATACAATATAATTTTAAAAAGTTGCTTTTTAATATTTTTATTATATTCTGCCCATCATTTATTCTCATATTACGAATTATATTTTACTTTTTAGTCAGATTTTTTTTAAGCTTTTGTTATAGTTTTATTAAACTACTATTTTTTGAAAGTTGGTATTTTTCATGTAGTCCTATTTTAATTTGGTTTAGTTTTGACAATGTCGTTCGTAAAAAAAAAAATAAGCCTTCTTTAGGTGCTTATAACTTCGTTGTTTGAAAACCGATTTGGACGATTATTTTTTATTTGAGAGCATAAGCTCTCGGATTGGTGTTTGAATTAATTTCGGAAACAGACAACGGAACTGTTTTAAAAATTACAGCATATGTCTCGCGATTACAATTACAGCATATGTCTCGCCCTAATGGCTAGAGTATTCATTGATGGTTCCTTTTTTAACACAAAATTTCGCCTCCAAAATGGTACGAACCACTAAAAAGAAAGAAATAAAAAGTTTATACTACAAACAATGTTTTTATATCAAACTTTTTACATAAAACTATTATTTTTAAATAATATAAATAGTTTTGTGTTTATTGTGTGATTTATCAAGATTTTTATAAAGTCGTAGAACAAATATTGTTAGGATAGATGTAGAGAGGCTGCCTGCAAGAGGTGGTCAGCTAAGTAAAAATAACCCTGTGTAAAGATATATAAAAACATATTTAAAATATTTAGCTTAATTAATAAATTATATGTTCATGTATTAATTAATTTTGTATTAAATATATAAAATAAAATTTGCATTAAAGTAATATGCAAATCGGAAACACGGAACGCATGAATATAATGTGGCAGTTAAAATATTCATTAATTTGCTAATCATTCATCACATGTTATCGTCTTAGTAGGGTCGCTTCTAATTTATTAAGTCTTTTACTGAACTGGACACTTAACATTAAGATACAATAAATGGAAGATAAAAAATACTACTCTCTAAATAGTTTTTTAGTTTTTTAGATATTTCAATTACAATAAAAATCATAAAATAATAAAATTAAGAAACACCCGATACATAAAGACCTCTAAATAGAATAAAAATAGTAGTATCACGTTGCCTCGAGGGATCGTTTTACACAATACTTGGAATATTATTTTTATCCTTTTTAGAAGTATTTTTGTGTCGGGGTTTTGTAATTTATAATGAATTGTTTTTTTATGCTTTTTAAAAATTATGTTACCTGTTTCTGTATTGCACTGATTTTATCTTCTTCAGGTTTTTACTTTAAATATTGCTGAATAACCCTTTACCATCACCAATAAAGCAAAATATCTTGGAGACGACAGCTTTTATTTCCAACAAACAGCTAAAAATCATCTCGATGGACCAGGTTTTCGAATAAAAAAAAATTATCTAATCTATATTTCTATGTGTTTGTATATTCATCTAACACCTTAATTAACACAAGCAAATAATTTGCTTACTTGGGGGTTAGATCAATATGTGTAATTTGTTCTGTATAATTATTATTATTAATATTGTAAGTTTGAACCGATTCAAAGAGTCTTTTAACTTAACTGATTGTAATATTTTTTGATAAGGTAAGATAAATAATATTTTTTACGAATAACAAAATATATTAAGAAAAATAGTTTATAGTTTAAATATTATTATTTAAAAACAATACACGTCTTTCTTGTGTAATAAAAGAAAATCTTACTTACAAAAAAATAATGCTCAATAGTTCTTGGTTCTTTAATTATTCTATTTCCTCCAATAATTTTAGAATAAATTAAGGCGGTAGACGAGGCGTATTATTTGTGGCTATCCTAAAATTTATTCAAATATTCGCCCTCATTGTATTGGATAAATATTATCTAGGATCGAGAAATGTGACAGTATATATAAAATCTTAACAGGGCTATAAATAATAATTTATATATTCTTTGTGTATTAATTTGGTTAACAAAAATATTATTACACTTCTTTTGTAGATATGTCGCATACACCATTTCTTTAGTTACATACAACCTCATTGGTTTTAATTTAAAAGACACAAAATAAGAATTATATTTTCTGTTTTTTTTTTCTCGCAAATGTGAATTTGGTATTATTTTTATTATTATTTCACAGACTATTTTGAGAAAATAGACTGTAACAACATTAAAATATTTATTTAACAATTAAAATAATATAGTAGATAGTGACGTTGGTTATTGGTTAAAATTATGTGATATTTATTGAGCATTCATTTCCTGTTACGGTCATAAATTTTGATTATGGTCATAAATTAGAACAGCTTATTCATAAGCATATAAGATTTACTTAGAAAACGATACAATATAGAAAGATAAATTTAGGGCCTAGAACCAATCTGAAACTAAATATATAAATGATTATAATCCTTCAGATTATAAAAGTATTATTTATATTAAACAATATATAATTATTATTTCTTAAGCATAGAATATGAAAGATTCTAGTTAAACCTTAATAACCTCAAAATAAATGTTTAATTTTACTCACGTAATACTAAAGAGGAAACGAGTGATAAAATTTAATTGTTAATAAAAGCGTCGTGAAATCACGGCTTAATGTGTCTATTTTTCTGCTTTATTACAGTAAGTATATTTTTTTCAACAGAATGGTTTTACTCTTTGTTTTTATTACGAAATATTAAATATTTTTTTTTATGCTTGCCTATTATTATTAATTAATTTTGACTGAAGTGTCTCTTAATAATGTTACCTATTTAACATATTTTATTAGCTTGGATTATAAAGCTTGGATTCATTTAATGTACATTTTTTTTGGTAAACAAGATGCAATAGGGGTTTAGTCGTGTTACGTGTATTTTATAAAATAGCAGTACAAGCAAACATGAAATTTCAATTTACTCAGTCTGGTACACGGTTTCCACAACGGCTCTTTGTCATCACCAACGGCTATTAGTCGACCTAGATTAAATTTTATCTAAAAAGAAAGATTGAAATTACGAACCGGTTCTTCAGTTATCATTGCAAATAACCTGATGATTGAGTTGAAGTTGAGTTGAAGCAATCTGAGCTTGATTAAAATTTCGGTTTCTTAATTGATTATTAATTACGACCGTTAGATAAGTTACAAAAGACATTGTGGATTCATGTTACCTCGCAAATGCCAAGTTTCTTTGCAGTATAAAAAAGTTACGTTCTATTTAAAAAATCTGTTTTTTTTGTTCCTTTTCAGGGACAATGATATTACAAGAAAGTATTTGAACTATTGTTAATTTACAACCCGTGATAAATATTTATTTATCTTCTATAATATTATAAATGTTGTATGTATAGCGGATATTAAGTTAAGATACTAAATAAATATTTAAATATATACTATAGTAGCTCTGTTTATTATAAATAATAGAGAATTATTTCCTACTCAAAACAAATATAGGAATAGAAGTTAGCTCATTTATTGTATAAGTTACTAAAGATCATATTATTTTTTATATCCATAATACAATATGCGAGATTCGGTTGATCAAAGCCTCAAATAAAAACGTGGACCCAATTTCACGTATGTTAAAACGCTGCTTCAGTGCTCATATCACATTAAGGAAACTATTCGTCATAAACCCATGTTACTGAGATTGGATTTGGATTTTCAATTTTAGTATGATAGAATTTTAGCATATACTAAAAATAATTATTTATACATGAATAATTAATTAGTTGCTGCTTATGTTTAAGATAAAAAAAAAATTAAAGGTAACTTAACTTTTTCATTTGTAAACTATTACATATTTGATAATTTCGTGAACATAAACATAGCTAAATAAGCGTAGTAAGCTGATAAGTAAGTTTTAATTACTCGAATTTCTTAGTTTGTAGTCACCCTAATTCCAAAAACATAAACATTCTTCTTCAACCTTGCCTCTTACAGACGTGCTACATATTGATTTATCTTCTCTTTAATATTAGTTCCCATTTCTTTTTTGCCAGCTATAATCCCTACAACCCAACTCAACTTAATCACAACTTTAATTATCTTTGAGCTTGATCATTCACACCCTTTTAATCTCCATACAAAAAAATATTTCAACAATATATATTTAATTATTAATAGCGTAATGTCCTTCTGTCCACGAGGACAGAGTCGCATTATCTCATCCGATTCTGGCAGATTGGATGGATGTAAAAACAAGCCAAAGCGGTGTTTACCTTTGGCTTAGACTACCTTCTAAAATAGTATGAGAAATATTTTTGACACACTAGTCTAATGTAAATGGTTACAAAAATATTGGTGCAGTTTTCAGATCCATAAAATTTAAAATTATTATCATTATATAATTTGTGAAGGAACGCAAAAAAAATGCCATAAAATTAGCCTACGTATTATGTCAAGCGTCACATCGTCTCAAGTATCGTAATAATTTGCCTGTGAAATCTTAACGGACAGATAGATTTTTTTGCGTATCTAGTATTGATGTTGAAATTACCTTGATTTAAAAGTAGAATACACAGAAAAAATTCTTGAAAGTATGCGCTTGTGCAAATTAAAAAAATACTTATTGATACCACTAACGTGGAAACTATTCACTAATTATTAATAACTTATAATTATTATATATGTACTACCAATGCTTATAAATGTACGTGTGGTAATGATACTTGTATAACAAAGCCTTATACTTATTCCACTGATTTATTATTGTATTGTGTATTAATAATCAAAATTATCTGTAATTAAAGTCTGATTTTACCATTTAAATAGTATTGTAGGAGAAAGGTAAAAGGAGAAATGGAAATTTTGAGAATGTTTATGTATGTGTCACGAGAGAAATAATAACGGTTTTATGAGATGTATGTAATAGTTTATCCGGGCCAAGAAAGTGGTTACAGATATATATACATATATATATATATATATATATATATATATATATATATATATATATATATATATATATATATATATAAACGTTCTGTGTAGATTCCACCTAGTAGCGAAGGTGTTTCCCACCAGATAGGAAGTGTGAAGGTGGGAAGATTAGGTGTAACGAATGTGGCTTTGAAAGGTAATTTTGATTAAAAAAAAAAAACAAAACCGTTATTCAGTTATTTGCGATAGTGCATCGAAACTTTAGCCGACAATTAAAATGTACAATAGGGGTTAAATTAGTTCTTTTTAGTGAAAATTTATAATAAAATATTTTTCTTGATTTTAACTAAAGCGATGTTAATATATATCTCTCACGCTTTTTTTTTCTATTTAAAATATTACATTAAATTAATGTAAGAAAGTGATTACCAAATAAAACTTATTTTTATCCAAGCATTACTAAAAAAAAAAATCATTCAATACAATTGGTATGTATACATATTTCCTACAATTTTATTACTTACATGTGAATTTCGGGTTGGCATAATTTAGAAGTCATTAATTATCTAACCCTAAACGTTCGGAATAAGACACTTTATTTTAAAATATGTGTTTTATTTTTAAATGAAACGGCTTATAATTAGAATTTCCAAATGTTCCGCTTTATAAATTTTCTGAAGGAGTAAAAGGTTAAACAAAATCTTAATGAACTAAAATCTTCTCAAGTAAAAATAATTAATATTAAATATTTTATTTGTACTTTTACAAATGTTTTAATAAAAAATAATTTACGATGTTGGCTAATATACAACACAAAAATATCACAAAACAACACAAAATTATCATGAAAAGAAAATGTTACAGATTGTAACATAAAAATCACGCAACATTATTTTAAACTCTGGTATCTACCTAACTGCTCTTTAGAATGAGGTCTAATTTGAACGTGGATCGTTAAATTAAACAGAGATTGAGTCATATAAGTCTTTATCAAGTAAGCCTGTTTTTAGGGTATTGTAAGGATCTTTTTAGTTTACAATTTTTTGTATTTTTTTCCGGCTTCATGTCTTTTCTTTCAAAACATTATTAAAATACAGAGTTATTAAAGTGTTATAAAAGTGTACGAAGCTGGTGGTTAACTGGTATATTTACTTTTTATTACTTATCTTCTTTATAATAATGTTCTATGAAAAGATAATGATATTGTTCTTGAAAACATGAGGTCATTAAATTTATTGAATAATGGTAACTCTTTTAACATATTTATATATAGCATAGGATAACTCCAGCGGGAAAGTAACACTTGCACGCGGATGTCCATAAGCGACGATACCACTTACCATCCGGTGTATCGTATACTCACTTGCCACCTTACTCCAAAAAAGAATTGCAAAACCAATCCTACATCATATCCTGTAATACTAAATTTTCTTTAGTACATGTCATGTACAATCTACATATTATTTATTATAAATGTGGACTAATAATATTACTTGGATTAAAAGTCTTATGTAATTTATACGCTCCTAAAAGTGATAAATTTCGGAAGTAAAAAAAGAACCGCAAAAATTATTTATTTAAGTATATAATAGATGCAAAGAAAATGAAAATATGAAGCTCCGAGGTTAAAACATAAGCAAGTTTAAGAAGCACTTGACGAAATATAATGACACAAACTTTTATTTACGCTACATAATGTCATTTAATATATGCTATTATTGCAATCTAAGATGAAAAGATTTTTGTCAGGTGTGTTGTCATTCGTGTGAACTCACGCAGAGGAATCAATTAATATGTGTTATCTACGAAACTGAGGTATATAAAGGAACCAATTTAACGCTTCAGTTCTCTTCAATTGTCAAGAAGCTTAGATTATTCATATAATCTGTACGAGTGTCTTGGAAAGTTTTCCATTTTAGATAACGTCACATTCTGTGATGTTTAAGATATATTTTTTATAGTCAAAGCTAGTGAATTAATGGTATTTAAATTTTCCAGAAACATCAAATAACTAAAGGGAAATTAACCATATAAACATAACTCGACACATTTATAAATTTTAAAGGTATATTTGTTTTTGTAACCTTTACCTTATTCATTTAAATTGGAGTTTGAAGATTTTGATTATATCAGCAGAAAAAAATGTAAAACCTTGATTAGTAAAACTAATATCACGGTAGTCGTAAATCTCTCTGTATATTGATTAATATATAAGCACATTGTAATGTAATACTTACATTGTTTAACTTCCATTTTTGCTCAAAAGCAATTTTTTTCTACATATTTAAAATACTTCCCTTTATATTGTGCGCTATATTGAAATAAATGCACCCACTCTCGACTGTCACATGATAACGTAAGGAGGATGAACAAATTTAAAATATGTATATATGTATACCAAACTCAGAATGATTAAGTATACTTATGTGTATCTCTTTTAAGGTTTTATTAAAACGATTCTACTTTTATTTAGGATCTTATAATCGTAAAAGTATTAAGTGTTATTCCAGAGAAAATAATAACATTTTATCCTTGTACAGAGCTTTTACTTTTTACGCTCTATAAATATGTGTCAAACACAAATAAGATCCAAATGTAAAAAAAAATTTTCAAGATCAAATAATGGCTAAAAATCAATGGGCACGGGCAGGTGGTTGTTGAACAAGGCATGCTTGACATGCTGCAGCTCGTCCTCTAGGTGTTCAGCGTCACAGATGTGTTGACGCTGTGTGTGTGAACATACCATAGACAAGCCCAATCATTATATAAGATTTGATAAACCTAAAATCCTCGCTAAAGAACAACGTTACATTCCAAGAATGGTTCGTTAGGCTATTGAAATTAAAAAACATCCTAATTTTAATAGAGAAGATGGTTGGGGATTATCTAACACCTGGGACCCACTTTTGAAAAATATAAAATCCCATGTCTGTGACCGCACTGTAAGACCTCAAGATACTGTTAGTGCATTTTGTGTGAATCCTGAACTGTATGCCCGGAAGCTTAGAAACCGTTGGAGGTAGATGACTAATTAACTGACTTACTGACAGACACCTCCATCTCGTCTTTCCGTGAACACGATTGCTGCAAAGCATTCGAAACGTCGGGTTAGATTTGAAATGTAAATTTAAAATTTAATTCAATATACGCGAGTTAAATCCTTAAAAATAGTTTTATTTCAATGTGTAGTACTCGTGAAAATCTTAGAAAACACTATAAAAACATTGTTGTCAATAAACACGTAGACAGAATCGCCGGCAACAGCTAGTATTAAATAAACGTTACTTTTTTCCATTTTGAGATTCGTACTTAATCATTGATAGGTAATGGTTGTGGGTATAGATAACACAAGAAATTAGACACTAGTATTAAATCAATTGTTAACCTTTACTTATATTCGAAGGTACATTCATAAAATATTTGTACCATAAAGTTTTTATTTGAACTGAAATAGAATAACCCTTTTTTAAATCTAATAATGTTATAGTAATAAAAAAACATTCTTTGAAAACAATTTACCATAAATCCAAGGTAGACTTTCTGATATTTGATAAACGTTCCAAATTGAAAAATGAATCGTGTAGGAACATTTAATTTCGTAGAACTGTCATTCTAATGTTTAAATCTAGATGAGTTACTACTTGATATAATTCTGTAAAATTATTAAATTTTCTTAGCAATTGTTATAAATTATCTCAGCGGATTATAACTATAACTTTGTTATCATTTGATACAACAATGCGTTGTTTCATACGAATTCAAAATTCATGTTTAAATAAGAATCTAAAAACTAAGCTCTCATTTTCTTTATTATTACTATTTTTTCAAAATAAAGCACCAACTTACACAACTTCAACTGTAAAACACAACAAAAACAAAATCAAATACAAGTTAAGCATTGTTTCAAAAGAAGACTGAACTAACTAACCACGCCTTTTTATTTATATATAATCATATAATAATTTATATTTAAATTGAAAATTATAAAAAAACCTAGAAGGTATTAGAATGAACAATTCGTTTTAAATATGTTATAAATATTCTACTTCTAATTAAAAGATTAGGGCATCAAACCTTCATAACAGCTGAGCAGCGGTAAATATTTAAATATGCGGCGGTTTATATATTAACTACCAACCCATAAAATAGATTCAAATAATAATCTAATCATCGAAGACAGGTAGGTAGCTCTTTTCTCACCGCAGCAGAACTGCACTAACTGCTGTTGAAGATTTATCAAAATACAAAAATTATTCATAGACTTTGACCAATATTTTAATTTATGGAATAAGTTACAAACCGGAATAAATAAGAAGTCACGGTCTCTAAAGGGTAAGTGATTGCAAAATATTCAGATCAACTAATTACGAGCATTGTCACAAGTCCAGGTTAATTAATTTAAAGATGTGTATTAAGTGTTCTTTTTACTTAAGTATTACTTCCTTGTACAAAATTCTCAGAACAAAGATGAGTATGGCTACATAAGCATAGATATGAGAACAATTCAGAAGTGAATATTCTTATACGTCTTAGAATGTGCTAACTCTTTTATGATATTAAATATTAAATTTATTGGATGATTCATTTTTGCTCTACACTTGGCTTAAAATGAATAGTGACAATTTTTCAATAACTTTGAACTACAATGTAATGATTTTTACGTTGCGGATATTATTCAGTTGCACAATATTTATCTTTTTCGAAATAAATTAAATTTTAAGTTACCACAATCGCATTGGTGCGATACTTGCATTGGGTTTATCACCCGACTTCACATCACTATTTTGTTTTACGTCAAAAGTGTTGTGCACTCAGGTTATAAAACACATACCTTCAGTAAACTAACTTATAATTTACAATGACAAGAAATAACATTATTAGACGATAAAATTTATGCATTCATAATGGCGACCATAATAAAAATAAATAACATTTTAAGTATTTACAATAAATGTAACTATAAAAATAATTGAAATCTTAACAGATTCATTCGTTGTTTGTTTACTTTACTATTTAACCTCCCGTTATGCTAAGTTTTTTACTATATACAATGGTCAAAAACTGTAAGAACTAAAGAATAAAGCATTTTTATTAAATCGACACTTTATCTCAGATGCAATAAATCTTATAATAATATTGAATATATTCACAGAGATAAAATCCGTGAGTATCCGTACAAGACACATCAGGATTTGCAATTTAACAAGGGTGCGACAGAAACTTCGATAAAATAAAATATGTTTACAATCTTCTGGTAGCTAAGTAAGGGATGTAAAATATTATACAAATATAGAAGATATATTATGGTTTCATTTAAATTAATAATATAAGGAAACACTAATAATATATTTGTTTTAAATATTCTTTGCACATATTTGAAGAATAAATATTAAGTTGCTTATACTCGTATGTCTCATTTATCATCCACAAACAAACATAAACGCGTACAATAAAAATGCATCGTTTGTATCTGTTTTAAATAAATTACCATGTATCTGAAGTGAGATTTAGCCCGAATAAAATGTACAAAACAAGATAAAAGTTGTAATAAATTTAATCCCATAATGCGAGATTAAAATACACAATATACATTTTTATATAGTTTTGTAATTTTAAACGTTTTTACATAAATATTTCAAACGTGTTATTTCCGTTCTTTTAAATAATCGTATTATATTAAATGCGCAAGTTTAAAAGTTAAAAATTATAACAAAATAATCCTTCTAAAAAGAAACTAAGTTATTTGAAACACAATAATGAATCACCAGAAAACAACAATAATTCAAATTCCAAACATGTTTATGGACAATTTCAAACAACAATGCTTTAGTTTCCCTGAAGATTTATAAGAAAAGTCTAAAGTTTTCTCTCTTGTTTAAGACAAATGATTCAATAAAATAAAACAGACGCAGAAATGTTCGTAACATTTCTTCTCGTCTGAGATAAACAGAAAAGGAGAAATGACTGTTTGTAAATTGAAAAGTTTAACGGACAAGACAGTAAAATAACCTTGCATGCAATATGATCAAATTGAATTATATATTTACTATATGAAGATCACGGAAACATCCAAGCGCAAGAGATCTAACATCTTCCTAATGAAGTGTATTAGGAGCTAAGACCAGTAATCCTATTAAATGTTCTTGTCACGATTGAACTTGGAAGCGATCCCGTGACGTCCATCTATGGCAATGAGGGTAACCCTTAGGTTTTACTTGAGATCCCGACACTTTCTATGTCAGCGAGACTCGCATAACTGCCCCCGACGTCTCTTGGGGTATGGTAAACATAAATAATTATCCAAAGCAAATAAAACAAGAGATAAAAAGAAATTACATTTAAAAAAGAGAAACTATTTAGTTTTTGCCAGCTCTCCTCAGCAGAACAGCATTTCGAGCTGGTGGTGGCTTACTCACAGACTGACTATAGTGACCAATTTAATGTAATTGACCATTCCAAAGTGCGTGTAAATGCCTAATTGATTAAAGATATTTTGAATTTGTTAGTTCAAAAAATTGTTACGAACTTTATACATACCTCAGTTACAATAGTTTGTTCAGAAGTTTTTGTTGTTAAAAGTTACTTAATAGTTAATGGGTTTTAGTTAGTTAAAAAGATCATACTATCGGATCGGATTGCAAAATTTCAATTGTTTTCGGGTAATTAAAAATCTTTATTGGTTCAAGTAATGGAATACTTACAAATAAACAATTTACTCAATGCTTTTTTTCAATCAGGTTTACGTTGCCATTAATTATTGACGTTTTAGACACTAAATACAGTATCGTATTCTATATACGATACTATATTTAGTGTATATGTATAAAACGCAATAGTATAATATATATATGTATATACATATTGTCATATATATTGCGTTTCATAAAATGCAAGAAGAAGGTTTAAGACCGTGCTACTAAATTCTTTTGTCCTTTTGTGACTCACAATAGAACTATTTTTTTTTGCAAGCTACAATATTATGGCATTACGAGAACTTTAAACAGTTGATAAGCTGCTTCGAAGTGCGTAAGCAGGTTGCTATATTGATACCAATATTTTGCAATTTATGTCGTTGATGTTATTACATTGTTCATGTTCAACATATTTGTTCATTTCGTTTTATCTAACATACATGATACTTGGTAGTAGAAAGCCATTAAAAAAATAATTAATAAAAGGGAATTGAAGAAGTGTTGAGAAGAATAGTTGTTAAAGAACGTATTACTTAGTCTTTATATGGATGAAATTTTTTATTTGAAAATCACATTAATAAAACAGCCAGAAATTGTTTTTAACATTTAAAGACTTTATATCAAAGACGCAACTTTCTGAATACCGAAACCCGAATAAAGCATTGTGATACGCTGATTTTAATAATGTTTAATTAGCCTGACGCGATCATAAGGTCCAGACTAATCATCATCAGAATGATCAGACTCTCTAGCTCAAAAAATGTTATTTAACTGTTTCAAAATAACTGTATTAGGGTACTATTACAAGATTTTTTGCCAACAATTATGTCACCACTTATCTTAATAAGGCCAACCCATGAAAAATATATTACCATAGGCCGTTATATTTTACAACACTGCTTTCGGAGTCATAAAGAAAGGCGAATAAAAACAAGACGATTTTTTAAAACACTTTCAGAATAAAACAGCAGATTCCTATTAATTATTTTTAATAATAGTCTGGTCAAAGTAAGATTACTCTTAGATTTTCACTTTAAATTAAAATATAACCTTTTATCAACAATATGTTTTAAAAAGCCTAGTTGACCAGATTTACCTAAAGCATTAATTTTATTCATAAATTATAGCATTAATTAAACCTGTAGCATTAAATTTATTTCTTCAAATCTGGAGCAAGTTAAAATGTTCTTAGAAATACAAACTTCGGTGAAAAATCCAAAATTAAATTCTTATTTTTAGAAAATATTAATAAAGTTTTTATAATTTTAATTAAGAAGAAATAATACAAAAATATTATAATACAACGAGAATTTTTTTGTTAATTATAATCCTAGTGTACCTACTTATGGCATTAGATAGTAAGGGCTCACGAAAGGGCATCTGGAATGACATTGTCGAAACCAAGGGAATGTTTTAATTCCAAATTAAATACGGACAATTAAATACGGACAATTTAACACCCTTAGTTCAATTACTAATTAAGAGCGGCAACTTCCTCCTCAAAGGCGGCCACTCTTTTATGCATCCTCTGATATTGCAAGAGGTAGTAGAAGGCCAAGATCGCTTACCATTAAGTGAGCCGTGAATAGTAAAATGCGTTATATATTATAATTTATAATAGATAGGTTACTTACAGTAATATAATAATATTATAATATAATAGTAATAATGAAAGTATGCTAGTTGACTCATAGAATTAGCGATACCAAAATATGTAATCATTAGTTTAATTATATTTCAAATATTTTTTGCCTGTAACCGTGAAAATGAGAATGCGATGAAAATATGATGACATAAATAATATATTTATCATAAAGGTTCCCACTGTTACTTTAATTTTGAGTAATGAAAAAAAAACTGTAAAAAACCTTAAAAAACATTTTTTTATTAAGGGATTATTTTCTTATTTGAGGATGTTGGATATGTTTTAAAATATTTACAATATGGTTTTTGGTTTGGTTTGGTTCATAATAAATGGTTTTCAAAAAAAAAACATTATGTTTGTAGTATGTTTAGACCAGCCGTTGCAAGCGATTGCGTTTGCCTCCGCCACATCTTAGACACAAATCATAACATCACTTCACATACATATTCAAATACATAAATATTTACTTCATTTGTAATTATGGTCGTCTGAAAATGAGAAAAGTTCTAGAATTAAAAATTATACTAAAAAGTAACTACTTTAAAGATAAGCACATACGTTACGGTTTTTATTAAAAATGATTTTAGTAATTTTCAAGTGTTGCGCAAACTAACAAACAGACAAACAAATAAGTATTTAAAATTGGTTTCAGGTTAATAAACATTTTTTTTATATCTTACGTAGATTTGCTTCGAAACTATTTTAATATCTCAAATCAGTAATAAAAACGCAATTAGTAAATCACATTACGTAAGAAGGCAAAATAAGGCCTTATTAAATTATATTTTCTTAAAATTTGTGTTCATTATAAAATCCATTTTGCTTGTGGTTAGCATAATGCAGGAAGTTTTAATTGATTAAGATTCAGATTACTGTGTGTTACTTCCAATCATTCCATATCTTTTCAAGGTTGTGATGCAGGGCTACGGCTCAAGGACAAGTACTCTTCCACTAACTATTCGATAGTGGCAGGAATCCCACCAACATGTATTAACATTTACCAAGGAGGGTATTTGGTCAGGCTTTCGGTCAGCCCGAAAACAAATAACTGACCTTTAATTGGTTTCCTTATACGAAGTTTATTCAAACGTTTCACTTAATTCATAATTTAACTTTTTTTAATGGAAAATCATACATATTTTACATACCAAATTTACTTCTGCGAAAACAATGAGTGTAAAGTATAACATTTATTTATATAAATAGCTGTACACCTCTTTCAGCACTATTTAACGTATTCCTTTAACGTATTCCTTATATTAGCGTTACCAGGAAAATATCGCTTGTTGGCGATGAGGGCGCCTTTTATACATTTTTTGATTATCTCTTTTTCTTAATATATAGAATTGTTATACTTTTCGAGAATGTATTATAAAGAATATTATTATTATTAACTTTTTCGAAACCTTAAGAGCCTTTAGTTTTGAAAATTAAAAATGAGAAGTTTTATTTTCATTATAATTAAAAATGTTAATTATATTTTGCAATTTATTCTCAATTTTTTAAATATCATAAACAGTAATCTCTTAAGAATTAAAATATAATTTCAATTTATAATATGACATAATATCGGATATATAGTAGTGCAATAGTGCAGTGGCAAGATCTTTAGATAGTTATTATTTATTCGTAAACGTGCTATTACCTCATATTCCACTTGCATCTTCCTCTAGTTCTGTTAAAAGATTTTATAATACTACTATTACCAGTAATTGCTGCACATTGTCTATCCCATAAAATGTTTTTTTTTTGAGAACTTATACAATACTATCATCTATATTTCTCAATTTGCCGAGCATTTATCTCCAAATGTATCACAAAACGACTTCTAAATCTGTAAGCTAGTTATACATATTTAGAAATTGTTAGAGTTTAATAAAAAATAATAAAAATGTCTGTGAAACCAAACGTTAATTAAAATTCCTTGTAAATTTTTGTCAGAAATTGCTGAGGTTGAAAGGCCTTTCATTCAGTATTCTAATAATATTATTTTTAGAAATAGAGCTACAAATACTTTGGTCCTAATGTTTTGAAAATACTTTAATGTATGGAAATATCTATAAAACATGTATAGCCATATTAAGCTTATTTAAATTTTAAATAAATGTCTAATGAAAAATTAACCAATACGGACAATGATCGTATTCGGTGAGACATCTTTTTAGTGTTTATCTATATTGCAAAGTTAAAACATTGGTTAGGCTTTTCTAAAGAAACCTAATAGATGTCACCATCGTCCCGATAAAGACGATCACATATAGAACGCTTAATGCACCGAGAAGGGTAGTGACACGGTAACTCAATTGGTAGAACGAGGGAACGGGCTCCCAGAGGTGGCGGGTTCGAATCTCTGCCCATATCGGTTTATTTTTAATTCTATATTGTTAGGAGCATAAATCTATACAACTTTGATTTCATGTCTATCGTTTATTTAAAGTAGTTTAGGTCTTTGTTGCCAACTATAAATGTGTTTAAGTTAGCAACACTATAACATTTAAAAGACCAGATACAGAATTGGTTAAGGCAGTCGGTGTTCAGCTGTCGAGCAGGAGAGTCTTGAAAATTGGATGTTTATCAAATACGAGTATAATTAATAATAGTCTTAAAACTATATTGGTGTGAGCATTAATATTGAAGTAATTATATGTTTTGATAAAAATAATTATAGTGTTTTACTTCTGAAACTATACCAATAATATTTATTTAAAATATAAGTATGTTTAACATGGCTATACATGTTTAAAGATATTTTGAAACCTGGAAATACCTTTAATTGAATTTCTAAATGAAGCTATTAATTTAAATATGTCTAATGACCAATACTTATTACTGTCACATTTTACCAATATATAATTTTAAGTATAGGTTAGGTATACATTTAATAATTTATCAAAATAATAAGTTACGTATATACTAAAATCCCTACATTTTTAAATAAACATAATTGTTCGCTAACTAATTATTATATTAAATACAAAATTATAAGTAGTAAGGTATACCTATTATTATGAAGTTTATAGTTTTTTTGCTTGTGTGTGTATGAAAGGTGATACGCCACAGTACTAAAAAATATAAAATACGGTTTGTCGCGATACTTAGATAAATTTTAATAAAAAAAATAAATTTCTTACTTTAGTTATCATAGGAATACATTAAACAAATGAAGAAAGTTTAACAAGTTTAAGTATGCTTGAAATTATAGATATCAAATATGCAAAGAATTAAAATAATTTATTATTGTTATAAAACTCTTTATTGTACACAATAACACAGTGTAAATTACAATATATAAAATAACAAAAAAAAAAGCTGTTATTAAAAGTATACAAAGGCGGACTTATCCCTCGAAGGGATCTAATCCAGTCAACACTTGAATTGTTATAAAAAAAGAAAAAATAAAATGTAAGAAGGTAAAGAATCAAGTAAATTGAAATGTGTGTAAGAACAATACTGTCTTTTAATAATATGATTGTATATTAAGAGTTATTTAAATTAAATTGTAATTATATTTTGTCGTAATATGTACATCCCGTGATGTGTTTTAATAGTAAATAAACAATATAAAGAAGTATAGATTTGTTGCTAGTAGATCTTTATAATTTTAATTAAAATGTATTAAATTTCAAATTTTAATACTAAAATTCTAAATTTTAAGTTATCACTTCTATAGGCCGTCCCTCTGACTATTATTATTTTTTAATGATGATATCATATCTTATGTTAATTTTGAATATAAAATTGATATATTAACTATTTTGTTTGTCTCTGATATTTTCTCCTCTAAATCAACTTGGTGTGAATACTATACAAAACAAGTCTAAAAGACACTTAATTAAATTCCAATTTCATTCACTAATTCGAAAACTTTCTATTTTGGGGAAATTTTATCCTTTCTATTTTAGATAGGATAAAATTCGCTGTTATTTTGAACTAGCACATTCCTTGTACCAAAAATATTCATTGTATTTATTTATATAAATTTAAACCATACTTTATAATGTATCTTATCTAAATATTTAAAAATAATAACAAATAAACGGTTTTTTTTTATTTGCTAAAACTGTGAAACTAAATATATCTTGTCTTATTATAGTGAAGATTATGTTTATTTAATGAAGCACATACACTGTAGTTAATACACATAAGAACATGTACTAAGTTTATTGAATTAGAAATGCAAGGACGGCACTCAAAGTAAACGACAAAATGAAATTCCTCTCTCCTGGGAGGCTTCAAGCTAAATAAATACTGTTAACTTCACTTTATACGCATAAATAATGGTCATAAATGTTTTATAATAATGAATGCCATGTGTGTACACATGTACTTTTATGTACACATTAAAAAAGTCTTATGTATAAATATTTCCCACAAAAATGTTTCTTAGATATATAATAAATAATCGCTCTTTACTCTATTATAATTATATACAAGTAAACAAATGGAACCACTGAATTATTTTCACTACAAATAATAATAATAATACCCACCTATTTAACCAGAAGTATTGAATACTGGCCGACCTCAAATAAAAAAAAAAAATAGGCAGATAAGATTTGTCAAATAAAAATCCCTGGACTTAAGACAACTTTGGTACGGTATAACGGCACAGCTTTTAACAATGGACGGGTGGTGAAGTTGAGATACACAATAGATAGAACTATGGAGAGGTGTGGGTTCTTGGCCGACCGCAGATAGTTGAAAGTTGACAATTTTCCGCCCCTTAGCGCCGTGAATACGACCCTGGGGTGGAGGCTACCGCAATCGTTATTATTTACGACGCGCAGAGTGTAGTGAAGCGGTTAAATGTTTTACAGTGCATCTCCAAGTTATTTTATTACTAAAGAAGATTTGCTGCATCATAGTTTAAAACCAATTCAAACCAACGCAGTCATTCTTAGGTAAAAAGTATTAGGAGGTCCGTAAAATTTTAAATGCATACATGTATTTTGTACTTACATTATTTTTATTAAACCTCAAAGGTTTTTATAAAATACAACTTGGAAAATATTAAAAAAAGATAAACTTATTGGGGGGTTTTTATAAGAGCAAGAGAACCCAAAACAATTGTCTTTAATTTTGTCTGTATGTATGTATCTTTGGGGTAATCCTCTTTTATGTTGATGTCTTGTGGAAGTTTAGGTTTATTTTTCAGTATAACATGTTTTTTCTATTGAGTAGTGATGGTGATTACCACTGGACGGTTTTTATTTTTAAATTTCTTGCCCAACTCTATATACTTAGCTTATTCCTGGCTATCCATATGGACTCCCATAGTCACAATAATTTCTTTGATAGAATCCACTAAATCCGTTTCAAACTTAATATTTTCATTGATTCCAAAAAAAATTAGATTGTTTTTTCTCTTTTCTACCTCTGCCCTTTTAAGTTTAAATTCACGTTCTGAAACTTTGTCCTTAAGTTTACTATTTTCCTCCATGATAGCTTTCATTTTCT
The DNA here is from genome assembly GCA_959347405.1 of Napeogenes sylphis. NCBI lineage: Eukaryota > Metazoa > Arthropoda > Insecta > Lepidoptera > Nymphalidae > Napeogenes > Napeogenes sylphis. Next base: position 22,352,809 of record OY365783.1, on the reverse strand, counting down.
CGTCTAAAGCTTCCATGACGCTTTTAGTTACGGAATGTGTTATGAGTTCGGTTTGGTTTTTAAATTTCTCGTCGAGTTTGTTTAGAAGTAGTTCCATGTTTTTACTGTATGTCTGTATGTTTGTGCACGCTAATCTCAGAAGTGGCTTAAATAATTTAGATGCAGTTTCCAGGAATATATTGTAATAGTCCACTTACCATTTAGTGTTTTTTTTTTCATTTAAATCGGTTCAATAAAAACATTTCATTAGTACCTACACCCGAACTCTGGAATGTTTTCGTTGAATTTATTTTTATAATGATCATCATTGGTATACGTAAATGTAATAACTTAACAAATATTTTTTTTTTCTTACTTAAAAGTAACGTTACTTTTACTTTAATTTTTACATTAATAATCATTTATTTCAAATTTAAATAATAATAATAAATTTAAATAATAATAATATTTGCAACAAATAGCTGGGCTATTGTCACATTACATCATAATCGACACGAGATCGAACTGACCGCGGGCAGCTGTTGCCCGCAGGTCAATAGTACTGCCTGCGCTAGGTTATAATAACATAACCTACAATATAACACTAAAATATATCATTATATAGATAAATATAACAAAACATCGAACAATTTTCAACTGAGATTGAATTTTCTACGTATAATGAGAATCTCAATTAGAATAACGTTTTTCGTAAAATATATTTTGAATGGAATTTAATTAATATCCTAAGAACGACTTTATGAGAATTATTTATACATATTAGGGATTTATAAGATTAAGAGCGTTCGGAGTAAACTTTTTTTATACTCGTTTTAATTTAGAAATAATGAAGATGGATTCTGAAATTTTATAACTAACTATGACATGTAATAACTAAGATATCAGAGTTTATATAAACATAGAATGGTTAAATTACTATGGGTAATATCTTTCCCTCAGACCACCTTTGAATACACACGTTTATTTAAAAATATAGAAAAATAATTACTTACTCGTATTAAAAATTGTATTAAAATGATGAAAATATATTAATTCTAAATACAATCAAACATAAATTTATACACAGAAACTACACTCAAAGAAAAAAATAATAACTGCACTAACAAATTGAAATCATATTGAAAACTCAATTATTGAAAATGTGTAGAATTTTCAACACGAAAATATCTAGATTTACCGAGAAATGTAGATACCGTGGCCAATTACCCTACTTATGACAGAATAGTTACTCCTAAGGGTGTGCCCGGCTGAAAATACAAGCGCGAGAGTTAGTCAAATGTAAAGTTTATAAATATTACTTACAGCTTATGATACAATGTTTGTAAGAAAATGTGATATGCATAAAAATGTGATATGCATCTTGATTTATTAAATTATTAAGGCTAAGTTTATTGAATAAAATATGACTAAAAAGGCTCAAGTAAGCAATATAAACATACACACTCACATTATATATGTCAGTAAACAATCTATAGCCATACTCATATATTATAAACACTATTTATTTATTTTATATCTATATATATATATATCTATATATATATATATATATCTATATATATATATATATCTATATATATATATATATATATGAGGCACACATACAATAACTAGGACTATACCTACATATCTAATTTAATTTATATAACTTTATACAGCATTTCCTAAATAACATTATATATAAAAACTCATCTGAATGAGGAATGAATGTGCTTGTAGCAATCAATTTGAAAACTATGATAAGCTATAGTAAAAAAATGTTTCGATATTAACAAACAATAATTTTTATTTTATACAGGTACAACTTCCTCAGAGGCTATAAAAATACATTTTGTTACAATTTTCTGAACTTACGCTCGTGATTACCTAATACGACGCTCCGTTGCGTATCATAAGATTTTTACTGTATACCGTTTGCAAAAATACAGCTCTTTTTCTTTATAGGGCTATAAAGAGGCAAGACCCCCACATTTCAGTGGGAACACACATTCATAATAATGTCAATAGTGGAAACGGCTAAAGAAGACTTAAAAATCTTACATCTATATTTTTTTACACTATATCTATGTGAACGGGTAGATCGGCAATACATGTTGATTACGGTTATAATACTCCCAAGAGCGTAAGTGACATACTCACCGTTAAAAGTGGCACATTGCTTTGTTACGAATTATGAGACCGCTTGTGCCAAAAAATCTTGAAAGTTCGTATCGTTTTACTTTGGTAAAATTTGGCTGTATTTTCCCGATTTTTTATTTAAAATCATAGGCTAGAATCGGTTTTTTTATACATTCATCTACATATGAGAATGTACCGAATTGGGTCCACGACGGTTTTGGGATTAAGACTTCTGTAACCTCCACAAGGTCGATATTCACCTGTCTTTTTGTTTGAGACGAAATGGAACGCTGAGGCACATGGACTTTTAGAAGGCCTAGTTGTACCGTTCTGCATCATCGCTTCGATTTCGCTCTTCGATGTCATCGGTTTGTCTGGTGCTTGATTTATGAAAAGTATTTGTAGTCTTTAAGTCACCGATTGTGGTCTTGAACTGCGAAATTGTTGTCAATAAGAGGCCCGTTTCTACGTCAACTATTAAATTGAAAAAAGTCAAGAAATCAACACCTATAATGACCTTATTTAACCCTAGATTCAGGTTGAGGAGAATTGACCCGTACATAGTAAGGGCAGTAGTTGCTTGCACGAGGAGCGTTCAAAAACACAAAAGTCGCTCCTGTATCGACTAGAAATTGGGCTTTTGTATGCTTTTTCGTCCTGAGTAGTCACATATCTTGAGACTCTTGCGCGCATTTTCTTTGGACGTATTATGATAGCAAATAAGCAATTTCCTACATATACATTACGAGCGTAACTTCTAGTCGTACTACGCTTGCCTCCTGGTCTACTTTGGTCTACGGTCTACCCGGTCCACTTGTATATAATCTTCTACTATTATATGAAGATAAGGAACTTGACGGGTCAATTCAGCTATCTCATTGGCTATCCACTCTTTTTCGTGGACTTAAATAGCTAGTTCTGCAGGCTCTTCAAGAGGAGTGTTTTTTTTCCCGTGCGATGATTGTCTGGACGTTTCAATATAACTCCAAACACCTAACGACTATCCATATCGATCTTAAAAAATCGTCTTTAATGGTAGGACTAGAGAGATCTTGAAAATGCCTTAAGAACTGTGAAGGATGTTGATCTTTATGCTCTTCGTGAATAAGAAATTCGTGAATAAGAAACTGTTTGATCTCTTTTTCTCTTGAAATTGATAAGTTTTTGGTAACAGAGGCGTAGCGAGGGGGGGGGCAAGGGGTGTCCTCAAGCGCCGGGCGCTAACTACAAAGGGGCGCCAAAAGGTTTGCAAAACAAAAAAATGTAGATGTCTTTTAATTTGTATTATAATTAATTTCATCAAATATATTTTAAATCTGGTACCAGCAGTATAACACAATAAATGTTAATTCGTAAATAAAAAGGGAAAAGAACAGGACAAGTTCTGGCAGTCGGGCTCGCACACGAAGGGTTCGCACCAGTATATATAAAAACATAAAAAAAAATACGTTTGTTGTATGAGGGCCCCCCTTAAATATTTATTTGATTTAAATTTAGTTATTTATAAATAAAGTAAATATACAACTAAATATTCTGGGAATATTTGAAGCGCCTACTTGTTGCAGTTATTAAAAGGGAGCAAAAAAATCATGTTTGTTGCAGGGGAGCCACCAATAGTATATATATATTTTTTTAATGAGTACATAAATAAATATTCTGTGAATATTTCAAGCATCTACGCAAAAATGTAGTTTGTTGTATGGGAGCCCCCTTCAAGTATTAGTTTTATTTTGTTTTTAGAATATATTAAATATATTAGATAACGAGGCTCCCAATGAAAGTAGCTAGAAAATAAAAAACTGGACAAATTAGAAAGTTCTTAAGTTATTTAATATTTTCAAAATAGTGTCCATTCACAACAATACATCGCTACAACCATGGAGAAATACACTTTGCCCACTCGTCGTTAGGGTTCTTTTCGACGGAATTTTGAAACGCAGCCATTGCTTCTTCGGCGTCTATAAACCGTTTTCTCGGAGTTGTTTTTATTTTCGGAACCACGGCATTTGAGTCACCTCCGTTAAATCTTTGACGCATTTCCCGGCACATATTAACACGATGGAATTCTTGGGTTTCGGTAAAATTATCAGTTATCCAGCGGGCACAAAGCTTCTTGACCGCTAAATAGTCATGGAGAATTTTGTGCACTTGACTTATACTTAGCTCTAGTCGTAGCATGATCAAAACTGCTGATGTGTCACTCTTTTGTCAGTGTCTATCATACACCGCACAACCCTGTTGTTATCTTCAGTCGTCGCCGTAGAAAGCCGTCCCTCGCGTAGATTATCGGTGACATTAGTACGACCACGCTTAAAGTCCTTAAACTAGTTGTAAATAGTGGCACAAGATCGGGTTTCATCGTGAAAGGCCAATCGAAGTCTATCATAACATTCTTGTTGACTTAAATGACATCGAAAGCAAATGGCAAAAGTATTGGCAGAGTTCCGTTTTCTAAATTTAAACTTATTTTTTTAAATATTATTTACAAGTGGTTGGTTCTTAAAACTTTCCAATTAACCCTCGTATAGCGGCAACAGATATACGTCATCAGTATAAATATCAACTGTCTGACTATCCTGATTCATGAGATACAGTCTGGAGACAGACAGACTGACTGTTATAGACAACGAAGTCTTGGTAATAGTTTTTTTTTACCCTTTGGGCACGGGATCCTAAAATACGGAAAACTAATAGTCTAACTCAAACGGTAATAATATATTCCCAATTAAACGTGTTTTCTACTGGTACGACTGACTCGAACTGCGTCTCTCAACACTTCCTTTGCTTTGTGGTTACATAAATAATCTCCTTTCTTAATTTGTCTGATAAAATAATATGTTATAAGAAATATTTGTAGTTTGAAAGGTACATAATTTCTTGTAATTTAAGTTCATTATTTGCTGCTAGAATTACGCCTCCGCCAGGGTACGCCATAGGATCCGATCACTGCCAGTTACCCTCTTCAAGTCATGTTCTTCAAGCATAGACCTTTAACTAGTTCTCTAGGTGACATGCAATCGGTGGGTCGGCTTCATCGGTAGTTTACATGTCTCGGCTTCATCTTGAGGCATTGTGGAAAAGATTACACAACTTTGTGATGTGATTTTCCAAATGCTTCCCAGCCAAGCTGCAAGCTTCTAGTGATTTCGCCATCAAAGTTTTCATCAAAACTGCAACTTTTGCCCTAGTTTAACGTACTCCTACGCATGGTAGATCGTCCGTAAAATGGCGGGTAAGCGGGGCTCTAGGGTCGCTCGCGCTTTGGTGCATGTGAGGCATACAGATTTAAGTAGAAGTCTTCAAATTCAGCAAATATCTGCGGCACTGATGTGGCGGTTTCACCATTCCAGGTAGTCAGCTTTGTCAGGTAACTTTTCCACATGTCTTTGTATTTTGTTTATTTTATATTTCCTGCTTATCCTTTTCTAGAAAGACTGGATGAATGACAAGGAATCCCTTTGTGTTTCTCGTCGAAGTCACTTCAGTTTTGGGTCTAGCTTGAAAGCTTGAAATTCTCACTTCGCGTACAACTCCTATTATGACGTTTAAGTCCTCGTCAACATTTGCCGGGAATTCCGGTGCAGCGCATTTGTTTTGCAGTTCCAGCTGGAACGCATCTTATCCCGCTCGGGGCACAGATGGACGAGAAACAGACCCTCATCATGAGCTTCCGCTCAAGCTTAAAATTTATCTTTTGGAGTGCAACTTACAAGGCGGTTATCGCTTCCAGTATTAAACATGTTGATTACTAAGACATACCTAAATGTGTGAATTCAATCTCGTTTTTATACAATATATATACAGTCACTGAAAAAGCATGAAACCGGCAAAAAACAAGTAAAAGATCATCAATTTTTTAATATAGTTACTTCTCAAGGAGATAACAAATACAGCGTTTTATCGTTTCTAGGAACTTATGACTTTATTTATTAAGTTGTGAGTATGTTTTACATTTAATATTTTATTGTTTTCAAAATGGGGTGGCTATAACGTTATGGTGCCCCGGGGGCGAGATAAGCTCGCTACGTCTCTGCTTGGTAAGCTCAGTTTTCCATTTATAATATTTATCTTGAGATGGTAGATGAATCCTTATTCATGGACCTTGTCCGTTACTTTTCCTGAATACTGAAAACTCGAGTTAGGGACTTCACGAACTAAAATGTTGTTTCGCCGTGTTTAATGCCAGAAAGTATAAAAGTACTTTTGATTTGAGCGAACCACACAACTGGTTTCTCAGCCCAAAATTTCAGCAGTCGCACCCTGACACTATTTAAATAGCATGAATACTCTGTTTTATTTTTATCGCCATTCTTATTTAGCTTACGTGTCATATTTCAGAGCTAAAGCAATACTTACTAATTTTTCAGATTGCCAGTTTCGTATTCAGTTCAATCCACAGGGTCACCTGTGTGGTAGCGAGTAAAGTAGTTCACCTTAACTCCAAATAATAGACGAACGAATAACTATTGACCATAAAAAACGCAGCCTCTTAAAAAAGCGATTATAAGAAAATAAAATCCTCATAAGACGTAGCTAAGTTAACGGTTAAAATAATAATTATATGATATAGCTCTATAGATTATCTATACATATATATTCTGTATCTAGTGAACCACGGTTCACAAAATGCACAAACACAATTGTGATGATTGCAATTACACAAACAAAGGAATAATGCATAATTAATTAACAAGCAATGAGGAGAAATATGAAAATAAAATATTATTGTTTAGTTTGTATACAAGATACTAATAATCATTTACCCATATTCAATATGTCAAAGATAAGCAATGATCGTCACCTTAATACGATATTAGCAGTCAACCAGCATCGTAACACGCATGAAATCGGTTTTCAATTGAGTTTCACACTTTTAAATAAGATTGTCAATAGCAGTAGTAGCTTTCGCAACAAATATATGTACTTGCAATTATGATTAATATTAACAATACTATACTTGTTAATATATGTAGCCTTAAAACTTTAATAGTAGCTCTATTGAAGAATAAACGAAAGAAATCCATCATTTTAAGTATATGTGATGTGATAAAGAAAATTATTATTTCTTAATTCAGAAAGTAGTAAAAATTTTTGATTTAGCAACAAGTTTTTTTTATTATTTTTCACCTATTTGTGTTTTGTCCTCAACGCACCTGTTATTTGTATATTTATTTTAAATTTCAACAAACAAAAAAAGTAGACTAATAAAATGGGCATTTGAAATTATTCTAAAGCAAACATTTCATTTCGTAAATAGGTATAATATTATATTGACCTGGGTTTATTATTATATTTGCAAGTTGTGCTAGTTTTATATAACTTTTTCAATTTGAAAATTAAATTAGAATTCTCAACGGAAACTAATGACAACTGTTCATTGAACATAAATATATTATGATGATATATTTAGTTACTAACATCAACCTCACTCACTAACTAAAATATCAATTTCTTATTAATAAAACATGATAATTTTAAACTTTTAATCAGTGATCTTCACCTAATTTCTACTATACTTATTATCTTTTAAAATTACAACATACACTATTGTTGTAATATAACTGCCCTCTTTTAAGAAACATAAACGACTTTTTAATATTATACGCGAAGTTAGTTTTAGCAGATTACTTTGAGAGGTAACTACGAGTATAACACACAATCCCTTTGTAAATCGACTGACATCGAAAATTTAAATTTTAGAAAACTCTAAAAAAATTCCTGATCAACCTACAATAACCAAATCGACGTCGATTATTTTGCAGTGATGACTGAAAAAACGGATTGTAATTTCAATCTTTCGTTTAAGGTAAAATTGGATCACGATTTGATTCTGCTGGTATTTCATAAATAATTCTGCTGTGATTTACAAATACTACGATTAGACCTTTTCAGGATTTAACTATTATTGAATTTGTTTATCACATACAAAATAAACGTCTGATGTTTTATAAAGGTAAGCATTTTTTGTAATTGAAATATTGATTAAATAAGTTTAATTTCATAACTTATATTAATAGGTATTAGAACTTCACTTATGAAAACTTAATAAATTCATAAAAAATATTAATCCACTGTTAAAACATAAAATATACTTCTGGTTTTGCTTATAAATACGGAAAAATAAACAAGTAGGCCAAGATATAGCAACACTTTTAGTAACAACCTAATATTTTCATTCGTTTTATCTTCAGTATTATTTATCTACCGTTACCATTCATCTAGTAAATCTAATCCTCTATTTATAAATATATCAATGTAGGAACTGTCTATATAATAATAATAATAATAATAATAACAGGCTCACAAACCGAAAAAAAAACTTTCTTCATTATAAGTTAAGGTCAGTACTACTAGAATTTGAAAAGATATATTATGTCGCATACCTGTGAAAAGAAATAAAGAAAAACGATTAAGCTGTACCAAAGCTCAACAAAGACCGTATGAAACCGTAAATATAAAACCGCTCATTTGCAACTTTTAAGCTCTAAGCAATAAGCTTTGATTTATAAATAAAAAACTGAAGTAAATTAAATAACCACAAAATATAAACATTAACTCTTTCAAAGAGAAATACTAATTTTAAACAAGGTGAACATTTCTATATATAATTGGAATACATTTTTAAACGTATTTCATTCGTAAGATATTTAGATATTTATCTTGCCCTTATCCTAATTAACATGAGGTTTCAAAGCCACCTGCGTGGTTGTCAGCTGTCATGTCAGCTCACACCTAATCTAATCATATCATCTAACACAAAGCCCATCCACCTTCTATTTGGTCTTCTTCTTTGGTTCCCGACTTATAACTTCCCTCGTCACGTGTACCTCATTACTCAACAAAATTATTCATTAGAAATGCTTAGTAGTGTAATTTACAGATTCTTTTTTAATAAATTAAATTACATTTTTTTGTATAACTTAAATTACACTCCTGGAAATTTCTAATTAATTAAATGTAAATTTATTAAATATATTTATACAATGACATATTTGTTTTGTTTTCACTTTCCCTGTTCTCCGTTAGTTAAATATTAATCATGTAAATATTTTTTCCCACGTATTGTTTTTTAGTTGGGTGTCAAAAAAGCAGATAGTAGTTACGTCACTATTGGAAATATCCAAAAATAAAAAAATGCTTTTGCTAATCCTTTGACACCCATAAGTTGTTTGGAGTGAAGTGATTCGACTTTATTTGTTAAATTCTTTATTACTCGTTTTATTCGTGTTTTTCTTTTCTAAAAATAAATATATAAATGTTGCAAAGAAGATTTTAGTTAAGTTGAAAGGCACCTTTATTACTAAGCCATTTCCGGATTAGGCGAGATTCGGTTAAAACTTAATCTTTATACAAAAAAAAATGTATTCTGTTAAGGTTGAAATGTTATTATAGTTTGAGCTAGCAATTTTGTTTAAATATATATATTTTTTAGAAAGTAATGTTAAAAGAGTATGTAAGAATTTAGAAAGTAATGTTCCCAAAGATTTACAAAATATCAAAGACAATTTAATGTTGCACGTGACTTCACTTCTACTTGACAGCAGTACATTCAGTCTAGTTCAGTACAAAGTACCTAATTAATTAGTAGCGGCCCCACCAAAGCGTTAACGTCTCATAAAGGAATAGCAAATTGTTGAATGTTTCTCGCTAGGTGTAGATTTAATTTATTTACACATACTTCCACATCATATTCTTCGTTCCATGTATCCAATTTGCATATTACTCTTATGTAAATGTTTATTTAGGACAAGGTTGTGTTAATTTATTAATTGCGTATAAAGGACAATTTATGGAATTAATAAGAGTTATAACACTGTTAAGTTTATTAAATAGGTTATCGAATATGAAGATTACTAATTGATAATTTTTTCAAGATATAAAGTAATGATTGTGAAGGAATGGTATCCTTATCTTCTTTAATGAAAATATCAAGTAATGATTGCTATATATCTTGATTTAAATAGATACGAACAACTTGCTTACATACGGCACTATAATATACACCGTTATGACATAGTTTTCGGGGAGATGTAGGTCACGGGGTGGAGAGAATTCGCGTAAGAGTTAAGATAGTTATAAGAGATAAAAATAGTTTTTAAATAGTTAACAATATTTTCAATTTATAACATTTTATGATGTACATTTAAACAAGCTTATAATAGTTATTATTTTAGTGTTTTTTTTATTTGTTTTTATTGCGATTTGTTACACACACACACCAAAAATATTTTTAAAGTACATTTTCTGACCAAAATCTACTGACACCAAATTTATATACCCCATTTTACGGAGGAGTTTTTTTTTATTCCGTTCCTCTTTAGGAGTCCTCTTTAGGAAGGAAAGTAGCAATTACAGTTTTTCATATAGTAATTTGTTAACCCAGACTCTCTGTTTTTTCCGACATCTCATCGATTAGTCATCCGTGATGTTTATGTTAGATTAGTTTTTAACCCCAACTGAAAAAGAGGGGTGTTATAACTTTGACCTGAGCATCTATGTATCTGTGTGTCTGTCTGTGGCAAAGTAGCCATCAAACGCGTCGACGGATTTGAATGCATTTTAATCGAATCGCTTGGATCGTTGAGATGGTTCTTAGCTATGTTTGATCGAAATAGAAGTTTATTTTGGATCAATAAGGAGCTTTTATTGGCGGTGGTGAAAGGTTCTTATACAATACTTATAGTAAAACCTCAACAAGTGAAATTAGTGTATTCGTAGATTCATTTAGTACAACTGACGAAAAAAAAATTTTTAAAAAGCAGAAAAAAAAAATTAAAACCTTCCGATTCAAAAACTCGCCTAAAAAGGATAAAAATAACATTATTATGTACTAAAGGAAGTCGTTGCTTCGGGGGACCGCTAAATAAAGATAGAATGCAAAATGCAATTTAGCTACCAAGATAAATAACGAAATAACAATATCAAATCATCCTCATTCATTAGCTCCAAAAATTTTGTAAAATAAACACCATCGTCAACGTACCTACAATGGTCCCCCGACGCAACAACTTCAATATGTAGATACATAATAATGATTTTTTTTTTTTTTTTTTTTTTTTTTTTATACGATCTAGGGCAATGCTTGACTACATTCCACCTGATGGTAAGTGGAATGTAGTCTTAGATGGTAAGGCGCATTGCCCTAGCAAACTATTCACTCTTCTCTTGAAGACACCCACATTATATTTGGCCGGAAATACCGACGCAGGCAAATTGTTCCAGTCCTTCGCTGTACGCACTAAAAATGAGGAAGCAAAGCGCTTCGTTAGGACAGGTGGAATGTCCACAACAAAAGGATGGATACCTGCCGTGCGTCGGGACGTCCGGTGATGGAAGGGGGACGGGGGAACTAAGTCGTGTAGTTCCTGCGCACACTCACCAAAATGTATCCTATAGAATACTGAGAGGCTAGCAATTTTACGCCTGTGTTCAAGGCTTTGGAGGTCGGCTTCGACCAATTCGGGATCGCCTATAAGCCTCTTTGCTCGCCTCTCAATTGAGTCCAGAACCGCAAGATGAGACTTTGCGTCACCAGCAAATATGTGTCCACAGTACTCTACACACGACCGGATCTGTGCTTTGTATAAAACAAGAAGCTGTCCCGGTGTAAAGTACTGCCGAACCTTCGCAAGAACGGCAAGCTTTGCTGCTGCTGCTCTTGCTCTGGACTCAATGAACCGACCAAAGTTGAGGTTCGAGGAAATCTCTAAGCCTAACAACTGAAGCAGGTCACTGTATTCCAAGGATACATTCTGGAAAGTAGGAGCCAAGGTGAAAGGGCTCCTTTTGGCGGTGAATAGACACGTCTGCGTTTTGGTGGCGTTGAACTTGACAAGATTGGCATTGCTCCATGCGGAGACTGCCTGAAGTTTGTCATTCAAACGTTGCACCATGGCTTCTCTTTCAGACTGTACTTGATCTCGACTAGCCCGAGTACTCAGCAGATATCTTTCTACAACTGTGCTGTCGTCTGCATACCCATAGATACCGGGCTTCAACAGATCATTAATGTGCAGCAGAAACAGAGTTGCAGAAAGAACGGACCCCTGAGGCACTCCGGCATTTATTGTCAAGGGTTCCGAGGAACACCCGTCGACAACTACTCGGAGAGATCTGTGGCTCAGAAAGTCCGTTACCCAGCCGATCAGACCAGGAGATATACCGTACGCTGAAAGCTTGCATATAAGGCTCGCATGCCAGACCCTGTCATTTGACAGGGTCTGGCATGCGAGACATGCCCTCGAGACGTCCAGAGAGACGGCGACCGCTTCTCCGTTCTTCTCGATGGCCTCGCCTAAAATGTGAGTAGCATACACTAGGAGGTCCCCAGTAGACCTATTACGGCGAAACCTGTACTGTCGGTCACTGAGGAGATCGTTACCTTCTAGGTATGCTAGTAGGCGCGAGTTCAATACACGCTCCATAATCTTGCAGAGTATGGAGGTGATTGAAATCGGTCTGTAATTGACAGGGTCGGCACGGCTGCCTTTTTTGGGCACGGGTTGCACATTAGCAAGCTTCCAGGATTTTGGCACTATTCCAGTCATGAAAGAGAGGCGATACAGACGTGTCAGTACAGGAGACAACTCAGCTGCGCATGTCTTGAGCAGAATGGAATTTTTATCCTTTTTAGACGAAGATCGGGTTTTTTTAAGACTTTATTTGTCTGTTTGGTTTAACGAATATATTTGGCCATTTTATTAATACCTAACAAAATTTGGTGTCTCTTGGGTTCAATTACCTACTTTAAAAAATTTGCAATTCAATAACAAAATTCTACGAAATAAATTAAATTTACATTATGTTAAAATCTCAAGTATATCGCAAATTCGATTATTATAAATATCATTTTATTTTAAGTGACTTACAATGTAATTAATTTTCTCATGAATCAGGCTTTTTATTTTCATTGTTAGAATTACAGATGCTAATAAAACTCCTATTGAAACTTAATTGACTAAATTTACCGCCCCGTTGGTCGAGTGGTTAGCGCAGACGATGGTTAGGCAGGGACAGGCATGTATGTGATGAGCATAGATGTCTGTATTTCTAGGTTTGGTCGTTTATTAAATATATTCTCAGTATTTATAATGTGCATTTCTATGTATTTGTATATCACTTTCTATGTATTTGTGTCGTTGTCTAACGCCCTTACCACAAGCAAATAATTTGCTTACTTAGGGGTTATCTATGTGTGTAATTTGTCCTGTAATATTAATATTAATATTAATATTAATATTAATATTAATATTAATTAATATTAATATTAATTAATATTAATATTAATGTTCTTTGAACCTTTCAGCAATAGGACGCTTTGTTTGGCCTATGTTAGAACTATCGTAGCTGCAGTTTACTTTATTTAAGCACCTGGAGATTGTGTAACACATCCTTTAGTGTCCCTACGATGTTGTTAACCTTTATGCCCTTTATAATTTTTTTAACTGTCGGAATGGAGTATATATATATGAGTTTAAGATGAAGCTAGTTGTTTACTTTAGTCTTTACCCCATCACAAACACTGGATTACTTATTGTATCAGATATCCTTTGAAAATCTAAGACTTTCTTATACAATTATATTTCACTTCAATAATACCTTTAAATCCTTTCAATCAGCTCGCGTAAATAAGATCTCGTTTCACAAAATCATCTAGTTAAGATAACTTGTATTAGGTTCTGCCGGTAATTTGTAAGCGTCAATGTTTCTTTACATATTTAAGAATCAGCCAAGTTGTATATATATTATTATGTATATACTTACATATGTATATTAATTATTTATTATTTAATTACTTATTAATTTCAACCACATAAATAATTTCTAATTGTTTATATCATGCGATCTTGCTAATTGAATTACTTCTACTCGAATTTTGATTAAACTGAAATCATAAACTGCGTAACATTTTATAACCTGAGATACTTTTCTAACAAAGAAAACTAATTTTCATTAAATTAAATACAGACCGACAAAATGTTAAAAACTAATTTTCCTCTGCACAAGTTCCATAGAAGAAATAACTAAGAAGTTAGATATTTTAATTAATAAGAAATAATAAGAAGAAATAACTAAGAAGTTAGATATTTTAATTAATAAGAAATAATAAGAAGAAATAACTATGAAGTTAGATATTTTAATTAATTAAAGAATCTAAGTAAATATAAATATTTTAATCTTTCTAGTTTACTAATCTTTAACAGCAATATAAAAACCGCAAATTAAAATAAATATATTATGTGAAAATTACCTAATTTGTGAAAATTGTTAAAATTAGGCATATCCATGATTAGTAACAGACCACACCAAAAAAAATATAATTATGTAGGTCCTTACATATGAAATTGGCGTTTTGTATGTGAGGAATAAAAAATCCAATATATTTTTAGTAAAATGTATTTAATTAATCACAGCATGTACCATTGTTTTCTATGCACTTTTTCCATCTTATAGGTAGTTCATTGATTCCTTTACTACAAAACTAGTCGGACGGGAATCAATAAAATCTTTGATGGACATTTGGACCGTCCCATCGGAGTTGCATTTTTCTCTTGCAAAAAATTTACCAAAGTTCGAAAAAAATGGTAATCTGTTGAAGCAAGGTCCGGGCAGTGCGGTGGATGTTTTAGAATTGATAGATTCTAATTAAAGCTCTTTGAATTTGGTAGCCTTCTGTTGTGCAGTATGTGGTCTAGTGTTGTCGTGAAGCAGCAGTGGTGTGGAGCGATTGACCAGCATAGGTTGTTTAGCAGCTAGTTTTTCCGTCATGATTTGCAATCGCTGACAATAGACATCTGCCGTAATAGTCTGGTCAGATTTGAGAAAACTGTAATGAACAATACCGGCACTAGTCCACCAAACGCTTACAAGTAAATTTTTGGGTCAATTTTTGACTTGGGCAGGAATTAGCTGGCTGACCAGGATCTAACCATTGCGATAAGCACTTCCTATTATCGCAGAGAATCCATAATTCAACACAGGCAATTATTCGATTTACAATCCTTTTATTATTGTGCCGGTTCAGTAATGTAACGCAGCAGTCGATGCGCGTTTGCCGATTTGTTTTAGTCAATTCATGAGATACCTTTCAAACTTTTTAATCTTCCTAATTTATTTCAGGTGGATTAAAACAGTTTTATCACTAACACCGTAGCCTGTAGCTAACTTATACGTGTTTTTCGATGGATCCGCTGTCACAATAGCCTTCAATTCTTCAATATCAACTTGGGTTTCCTGCCGTCCACGAGGCTTGTTCTGTAGATCAAAATTTCCAGAACGAAAACTTTGGAACCAAAAACGAACTGTGATTTATTTTTATTCATGGATTTATAGTCATGGATTTTCCATGACTCGCAAGTCAATTATATCATCCTTTGAAACCAGTGATACAGTATTTTTAGCTCCGAACGGTTGTAAAGATTTCATCCATACCTTACTCGAATGAGCTGCCTCTTCTTTACTCTTGAATAAAAACCTGTTATATGAAACCATTTCTAATGCAGCTAATAGCCCGTTTGACTGAACACTATCACATAAGATAACAACGTTTGATTTTTAAAATCAGATAATTTGTACGTAATTATGGAATAAGTTTCATATTTCGACTTCTCTAATATAAGAACAAATATTTTTTCCCCTTTTTTTTAATATGAGGATTGAAGTATTATTTTTAAGTATTCCAAGTACCTACTACATACATACTCTCTTGTCCCAAAAAACTTTAAGGGCTTGATAGATAAACTAAGAGGACTGATTAAGGGTTTAAGAGAATAAAGTTATTGCAAAATAGACAACCAAAATGTCCATTGAAAATTAAATGTAAAATAAATGCAGTTTAATACAATTTTAATGCGATCCACTCGCGAAATAAAACTACTTTAGTACAATTTTTTACCCATTTTTACGAGCCAAACCTTAAAATATAGACCCTTACAATTTATGTCTACTGACATTACACCAGTAATTTACAACTTTATTCAAAAACCAAGAAGATAAATTGGTTTTGTGTAAAGTTACTGAGTTTTAACAACTTTTTATACTCCATGGGTATAGCAAAATTACTTTCATTTAGGTCTTCATTTATTAATTTCCCCCACGGTTTATAAATTGTTTACTCAAGAAAGAAACAAGGACCCAAGAGAAAATGTTAAGAACATGAAACAATTAGTACAGCGATTAATATGAAAATAGATTTCATCCCAGATTCCATAATTTATTATGTGTTCAGAGTCGAAAAAAGCGCTGCAAGAAACTAAGACGACAAATCGGAAACAATAAAAGTTTTCAATACAAAAGTTGAAACTTGCCTTGTTTTCTTTGAATTTATTCCCACTATTTGTATGAAGTTTCTTAATAATAATCCTCGCTATATCGAAAAGGAGTAACTTAACAGAGACCACAATTTATTTTGTTATATTTATACGTACTAATTAAAAGTAATTAATTAATTAATTAAAATTAAGTATTAATAATAACTATTGAGATAACTGTTTTATAAGATGTTTGCATTATGAGGATGAATACAGTAAGAAATGTGCATGTCAGTGGAAATCTAAAAGTAGCAATGAAAATTCGTTTGTCGTGGTATTGTCACATAATGTGGGCGAATGAAAAAAAACAATGAGGAATCTTAACTACGAACGTACGGACCAAACCAGACATAATAAGTGAAGGTAGCGTTAAATACCTGTTTAATTTTCGCACTATTTTGAAAAAACATTTCATAATGTATCGATACGAGTTCGGATTGATACTGTTATAATAATAAATACACAAACATATTATAAACTAAATGAATTTACATAACATCCAAGAATTTACCAGTTTTGTATTGAATTGTATTTGTATAATACACATCTCAGTCAGGAATTTGAATAAAGTTCATGAATAAAATACAGTCGAATATATTTTTTTAAATGTTTAGACTTTGTGAGATTTATTTATCATAACTATATAAGGCTTTATAAGATTATATGCTCTAGGTAAAGTAGGTAGCTCTCACAATATTTGAAAAAAATACATAACATTTCACTATGACCCTTACAACCTGTTCTGAGTAAACTTGTAATAAATAAACCTACATCTAGTACGGTCTCTCATGAATAGGTACATCACGACCTTACTTCTTCTCTCTCACCCTAGAGGAAAGAGGGGAGACGATTTCAGGGCTGAACTATCTGATTATTGTCTCTAGCGCCGTATGTAAATACATACTTGGGTTGGGTTGGGCTTGTAAGCCCTAGGTGAAAGGAGAAGCCATTGCCAGAGGCGCGGTCAGCCGAGCCGCGTGAAACACCTGGTTCCTCAAGTGAGGCCCAACTAGGCGACTACTGACCACAGTGACAGCTCGAGGGGTTTGGGATAAAGAGGAGAGGATGTCTTAGCGCTGCAATCTCCTAGCTGCACCCGGCGGGCGTGTTATATTATTGTAGTATTGCTACATATAAGATTGTTATTATATAGTAATTTGGTTTGTAGGTAATATAAATATGTAATTATTTATTTACCTACATAATAACATTAACAATAAATATTGTTGTTACAATTACAATATGTTATGAAAGTAGTAAAAGATATTGATTTGACGAGCTATCGGAAGTAACCTTAAGATATTAAATATGTTGTATTTACATATCTTATTAGGTAAGCCACAAATGTGTGAAAGATATAAGATTATTATAAATATGCTTAGGCATTTAAAATGGTTATGTACTATTATATTGTTATTATGATATGATATTTAATGGTGTTTAAAGTTGTGAATATGACTTATCTCCAGAACCTGCCGTTGGCGCTTCTGTCGATGTTGTTATGTTATAAATATGGCTGTAAGCCTCTATTAAAGACAATCTGTAGTGGACAACTGGCAAGATAAGTGATTCTTATACTTACATTGTTTATAATATGTGTAATAACTATTGTGGGTATTTCACCGTATTGAGTTATTGGTAAATGTGTCTAAATAATTACACAGTAATAACTATATTACTGTATTTATTATATTCATGTACCGGGAGTCATTTTGTTATATTAAATGATATATTTGTTTAGCTCTTTCTTTTCTTTACTTATCCAAATAATGCATTGAAATATATTATCATATTAATAGTATGAAGTAGCTCGATTAAATAATTTATACTATATTAATTCAGTGGTTTTTAATTGTAGAATCTTATAATAACTAACAGGCGCATGTGCCGCGTCGCGATGTCACAGATGTGCGAGTGTTCCAAGATATCGGCCTGTCTGAACATCTTGGATGCCATTCTGGTAATATGTTCTGCCAAGCGCTCTATTCGGTGGTCACGCTGCATAGTAGCGTTCCACATGCAACAGGGCGCCCGTATTGCACGTCGTAGTGCGATATTTTCTATGGCTTGGATTCTATTCTTGAGCCCGATCTCGTCGAAATCTATCATCTCATTGGTATGCTTTAGGACGTGGACGTACGTCACAGCCATGGCTGCCGCTACAGTCTACTTGATTAAAACTGCTGATGATCGAAATGACGGCAGCTGGGCTTAGAATGCAAATTTGCTTGGGGCTTCTTCTTTTTTGCCCTGGTATTTTGCCCACGTTCTATTTGGAACTGGCCTGTAGGTCATAAGTTCTCTTACTAGTTTTTGGGAAAGAACCTGTTTAGTTTTACTCCACCTCATTACTGTAGACCAAGTCTCATCTGGACAGTTTCTGGTGCCACTGAAGGCCTACCTACCGTTATAGGTATTTGACGGGGTGATGACGAAAGAAATCCTGTCTGCAGAATAAGTAAGCTAGAGCGCTCGCAAGACCGTAAGAACGAACGTTCTTTTTAATAAAGTACAAAGCGGTGGTTTATCACAATGACCACTGAGGATATAACAGAGAGAATCTAATGTTCAACTGTGTCCGCGTCGAGCGATGTTTTCCGGCGAATTTAGTTAATTTCACATGTTGATAGTAATGGATCGTGGTAAAATAGTCTTAGGAAACCTCGCTGTCGAAGATGTTATGAATGGCCACTGCCAATTTGTGGCCAGCTCCACTTATGAACGTCCAAGGAAAAAAAGGTTATCCGTACACTTCCTTTTAATTTTGTTTCAACGCTATTGGCATTAGTCAAATGGCAAATTTTGGGCATTAGTCTCTGACATCGCATAATAGAAAACGCTGATTTCTCATGACCATTTATAGTCGAGTATAAAGCAAAAGAGTGAAAAAAAGATAGGCATTATTTTTGCGGTATTGGTCAGGGTGTAATTACCCAAGTGCAAGTGAGACTCCCTCAGTCAAGCTGCCCTCACCAGTCAAGCTGCTAAAACTAACTTTACCAACCGATCTACTGAGTTTGACGACATTCTTGGACTTTGGTTTGGAGATTTGAATAATCTGGTGGCACCATTGTATTTTCTTTTTAAAACTCTGGATCCTTAAAAATCTAACGATAACCTTGTTATTAGAAAATAGCTGTAACATACGCATCGAATAACACTGTTTGATAAGTGTTGATATTCATGTTTCTATTTATTTTTTAAATAAAAAGCCTTATTTTGGCTTACCTACCATAAATAGATGTATGGGATCGTAGATTTATTGTTATATTTTTCTAAAGAAATAGATTTTTTTGGAATATTACGAGAAGAGAGCGGCGCCACGTGTTTTTCTCCGGCCTTACGTTGTTGATGATCCATTTCTGTACTAGGAAAATATTAAAAAATATATATGATTTATAAGAGCAAGTGAACCCAAAACAATGTTTTTTCAGTTTGTCTGTATGTCTGTATGTCTATATGTCTGTATGTCTGTATGTCTGTATGTCTATATGTCTATATGTCTGTATGTTTTTGCACACTAATCTCAGAAACGACTTATCCAATTTGAATGCGGTTTTCAGAAATATATTATCAGTCTTCACTTAACATTTAATCTTTATTTCATCTAAATTGGTTAAAAAATAAAAAAGTAATGTCAATTTATGTCAACCACGTAATAGGTACCAAATCTTATTCTATACATCTAATAAATCTGTAGAGGAGTAGTCTTTGCACATTGAAAATATTTTAATAAATAAACCAGGATGTAAAGTGATAACTAACAAAATCCATTTTAAGTATTTTTAAAATCTTTGTCTGTTTATCTGTTTGTCTTTTAGTTGTGCACACAACAATAAGAAATTTAAAATTCATACAGACCTTTATATAAGCAAGAGAACCCAAAACATTTTATTTCAAATTTATATATATATAGAATGAAAAATGAACCTATACGGGCAGGGATTCGAACCCGCGACTTCCATACTGCAAAAATTAGAAACATTGGTTAGGCTTATCGAAATAAGTCTAATAGAAGTCACCACCGTCCCGAAAAAGACGATCACATATAGAAAGAATACTTAATTCACCGAGAAGGACAGCGATACGGTATCTCAATTGGTACAGCGACGGGACGGTTTCCCAGAGGTAACGGGTTCGAATCCCTGCCCGTATCGGTTTATTTTTCATTCTATATTATATATATAAAATTAAATAAGCTTAACATGGCTATACATGTTTATGGATATTTTTAAACAATATTTTTTCATTTTGTCTGTTCGTCTGTATGTCTGTATGTTTGTGCACGATAATCTCAGAAACGGATTAATCTATTTGGATACAGTTTTCGGGAATATATTGTCATGGGATTCACTTTATATTTTTGTTTTCCTTTTTTTAACAATCGGTTAACAAATAAAGAAATTAATAATCTCCTATTGTCGCACCATAGCTGCTTACCAGTTTTAAGGTTTATAGTTTTTACATAAATTGGTAAAAAATTACTAGTCTGTCAAGTTATGAGTTAACTACCAATATAAATTAGTAAATGTAAATGTAATACTTCACAAAAACCTTTTTTTAATTTTAATAATAATACCCTAAAGAAAGGAAGTGACTTTATCATCGTTAAAGGTAATAGGCATAGCTTAGTTACAAATTGTGAGGGCTCCCGATAAGAAAAAATGCTCGGAACTTGGGTTTCACTTTTGCTATTATTTGTGAGAATAATGCAGTATTCTTTACTTATTTATCTTGTTGATTATAAAAATCCAAATAAATAGTTAAAATAGTAAATAGGAGGTAGCTATAGTTATTTGACTACATCTCGTACACGCTGGCCGGACCGGGGTAGACCGGGTATCTTCTCTCAGATAATCGGCGTGAACTCACCATAATCACCACACTTACCATATTATCCAAGAAATAAAACACTTAACTATTGCTGAACATAATTTGTTAACTACAATTTTAAGGTATTCGAGGAATGAAAACTTAAAAGTTTGAGTAACTTCCACTGAAAGATATAGGAAACTTAACAAAGCTAAGCTCACTTGAGAAAGTTTTGTAAGTTTGTTACTAGTTGTGGAACTTTGTCGCGATGAAGTTTTATCAGCTGTAATAAAATAAAACTCTTAAAGTTTTAACGCACACTCAAACTCCATGTACGATAGTCTTCATGAAGATATGTTTTTTTTTGTTTACAATTAAATATGATATAACTTTTTTTATGAAAATTTAATATTTTTACTCAGTCTTTTTTAACGAAGAAAAATGCTTTAAGTATTGCAAGTTTCGTCACTCACTGTGAATCTGTTAAAAAATAGTTTTTATGTCGGATGATAATGTAAGAAAGAGAAAATTTCCAAAGTTTATTATCGATCTATTAGTATGTCGTTAATTAATTTGTTCTCCAACCTGTGGTTGGGTGACTCAGGCCCAGCTAATTATAAACATTATCTACATCTACATAATTATGGAGATTACTATTAACCGCCAGGTTTTGGGATACCTATGTTTTGCCGATCTTTGATCAACTGGCGATCAAAGGCCAATGTAATTTATTAACTTATTTTCACCATAATCAAGAACACTTACGTCAGATGAACTACAAGCCATTTCTTTTCTATATTATAAAACAATAATCAATAGTAATATATTTATATATCTATACTAATATTATAAAGAGGAAAGGTTTGATTATTTTTTTGTATGTTTGAAATGAATAGGCTCCGAAACTACTGGACCGATTTCAAAAATTCTTTCACCGTAGGCAAGCTACACTATTCTCGAGTGACATAGGCTATGTTTCATTTTCAAAAAATTAGGGATGATTACTAAAACTTGAATATTCTAACGCAAGGTGTAAAAAAATAAACAAAAAAATGCGTGCGCTGCGAAAATGGTGAAAGTTACGCAAAAATGATGTTCTATGAAATTGTTCCCCTTTAAAAGTTCTAAAAAGAAGTCCGCGACAAGATATATCTAGCTTTTAAGGTTGACTCACTATAACGTTTTCTATGGTTATGAAATTAGTTCTTAAATAATATACACTTTCGGATTTATTTATTTATTATTTATATATTATTTTATATTTATTTATTATTTAACGGATATGAACGCGGTTTTTACAAGTGGATTATATATAATCTGGAGCGTAAAACTATTATAGGTCTATTATAGGTCTGGATAATTGTAGTTTCCACAGATTACGCGAAAAGCGACCTACACGCGGGCGGAGCCGCGGGCAACAGCTAGTATATTATATGTTACACAGGTTTGGATACAAGTACTTATAATTATTTATATGACACAGATATAGTTAATACTTGTAATTATATAATATAATTATAAGTTAGTTAATACTTATAATTATTTATATGATACAGATATAGTCCAGTATATGAAGTAACTCCTATGATAAAAACTTAAATGGCAAAGTTTGCCTACAACTTATAACAATAATAATAGCCTACAACCATTTTATTTGCATAAAATGTAAAAAACCAAGTTTTTAGTCTTTTATTTTTATCTTTTACAAAAAAAAATCTTTGGAAATTTGGTGAAAACTTATCTTTTTATGACCCAAATACGGTGTAATATTTTAGATTTAAAAAATTAAATTTTTCCCCTTATTTGAGTTTAATTAAGAAAAAGCGCCCTAATTTTTAGTCAAAAAGTCTCACGCCACAATTTCTGATTTCTTGAGAAAATCAGTGAGCTTTTTGTTCGTTGAAATCTCTAATTTTTGATGGTTAAATATTTTAACTATATTATATATATATAATACTATAATACTAATTTTCGCAAATAATTAGACATGCCAGCAGTATGATAATGAGCTTTGACTGTTAATAAATCCAAAACATTTTGTAAAAGAACTTAATCTTTTTTATCTGAATCATTTAATATTATTTGTTTTTTAATATGCTGAAATATGTTATCTCTTGTATCATTATTTTGAACTGATCGATTTTTTTCTTTTGAAATATTTCCGAAAAAACTACCTCAGAGAAAGCAATGAGAATAGAATTTAAATGTAAGAGAAGATTTAAATGTAGGAACAATAGATATATTAGGATGGTGTTGACGACAAAGAACCCTTTTTTTTACCGTTTTATTGAGTTTTATTATATTTTAATGAGTTCTAAGTTGTATATATTTGCACACAATAATTATTATCATCGAGGTAAATACAACCAATGTTAGTATTCATTAACTGGTAAGAACATTATATTGATCGCAATTCTCAATTGGTATATTTAGCAGACGTAAGCAGTCCACGTATATTACATTATTGTAATATTGACTACGTATAAGATTGTTATTATATGGTTGTTTGATATGTACTACACAATTCAGTTGACAATAAATATACAAATATGGTTGTTACAATTAGAGTTAAGAATTTAAAAATATTTAGAATTGTATTTTTGGTTATTGTGATACATTATTAAATTAGTAAAAGTTATTGATTAGGTTTAAAAATCTACGAAGAAATGGACGAAAAACCAACATAGCAAATACATAAACATAATCTGCCCGTTAGTCCAGTGGTTAGCGCTGACGCCTAACGTTCAGCGGCTCTATGGGGCTTGGGTTCGATTCCCGACAGGGAATTCGACAGGGAATTCCCGACAGGCATGTAGGTAATGAGCATAGATGTCTATGTTTCTGGATTTGGTCTTTTAATAAATATATTCTCAGTATTTATATGTGTATTTCTATGAATTTGTATCGTTGTCTAACACCCTTAACACAAGCAAATAATTTGCTTACTTAATTAGAGGTTAGATAGAGATATAGTGCATAGATAGAGTGTGTAATTTTTCCAGCGATATTGTTATTATAATTATATACATACCACCTTTCCTCATTGTATAGTAGATGCTATAAACTGACAAAAGCGTTTAATTAAAAATAAAAAAAAAAAAAAAAAAATTATTTTCATATTCTGCTTTCTCGTAAATCTTTCACAACGTTTCCTAATTTTTTATAGGATATACGACGTACCGGAAAAAAGCGATATATTTTATTCGACATGTATGAAACTGAATATTTATCTCACATTCTGTTGGCATTCATCCGAATATATATATATATATTGTTAGAAGTCGAGGGTATTTCTAAATAATTAGTAGGCATCGACTCCTATAAATTAGTAAGCAAGTGTTAGGTTTATTAATTATCGTGTTATAGTCGTTTGAGAGCGGAAGCTCTGCAGGTGTGAATAGTGATTGTCGATGTGATCTTTGAGTAGCTTATCCAGCGTTTTATTATTGTGGTAGATTTGTCGTTTTATGTCATAGTTTTATTACTAAATTAGTTATAACGTCGTAATCTGGCTTTCGTAGTGTTAAATAGCGTGAAATACGTGAATTTGACAATTACTTTGAATTCTTATTTTTTTTTTTATTAAATTTCTACATGAATCCTTAGAATATATATATATATATATATATATATATATATATATATATATATATATATATATATATATATATATATATATATATATATATCGGCGTACAAACGAACATCAATCAATAGATAATCAATTTATGAATCTTATTGTTTAAAATAATTATTTCATATAACATTTTACTTAGAGGTTTTCTATCTTTATATGAATTATTAAAATAAGTAATTGTATTGACTTTTAACTATGCGATTAGGTTTATGTCATGTTTACAAACTAAATTAGAATTATTGCTCGTGTAGTCGACTAATATGAATGTCTCTAAAGCGTTCTAACGCCGCACGTTAAGTTCTCGAAGCCAATGAGTTATGAATTGATATGAAACTATTTTACGAATATAACTCGCGAATAATTAATTAAATGTTACATTTTAAGTTTAACCCGACATTTCGAATGCTTTGGACCAATCGTGTTCACGTTAAAACAAGATGAAGTATTAAAAAACACTATGACTTATGAAGTTTTATTTTGAAAACGTTACGTAAATACACTACCAGCAACCGGTGGTCTTTTCTCCGATATGTATCCTGGATTGACTATCTTTTAAAAAATAACATTTACGTTCGTTATATATCGTTCATTCGTTAATTATAAATTTAAGTTTTGTCATGTACATATACATGAGGGATATACATGTTTAGGGATTTATAAAGTTATATACACAGACCAACTCGTTTATGCAATCAAAATTTGTTCTCTGAATACGACTATTATAACTGCGCTCGTTAGCGATAACTGTCGGATAAAGTTTGTTTATTTGGAAATTTAAATATAAATAAACATTATCCAGAATATTAAGACTTAACACTGATCAATATAAATACGACAGTTAATTTGTAAGTATAAACAGAACTTTAATAAAAAAAGTCATAATCATACGAAATATTTTTTTTTATCACGAATTAAAGAGATAAGATTCAAGGTTTTATATAAGCTAATTTGCATTTATAGAACGTTACACTATATATATTTTTAATTTATATGATTTTTTTACTTTATGTGTATCGCGTTTAGAAAAATATATCTTGTTATACTTATGAATGAAGGGGTAAATAAGAAAATAAATAGTTTATGTATATAAATAATACAAAAAAAAATACATTTGTAAGAAATGTAAAGCTTCGAAAAAAGCTTTGAAAATCAGTCAATTTAAATAATCAGAGCCGTTATTATTCTCATAATGAAAAATGCTTAAAATCTTTTCCAATCCCGTCTCAGTTATAAATGTCACAAACAGTTTTCTCTTAAGAAATTCAATATTGAATAACGAACACGATTTGAAAGGGACCCAGCAAGCAATTTAGGGTTACTTGAAATATCTGGCTATATTTAAAATATATTAAATAAAAGCATTTGAACTTAGACAAAAAAAAATGTCCCAAATGTTAGAACTCTCTTACTGCAAAGAATCACCAATGAATGACAATCGTTCTATTCTTTAAAACAATTTACTGGTATTGCTCACAAGTACCTACACTAAACTCTTTACTATTTAAAAACTCTTTACTATTTCTTTTACACTTTATTGTACAAGTTGTGTTACATAACTTAATCTAGATCACACACTGCCTTCTCTTAGCTGGGAGACGATTTATATATACACTACTTTTAATCAAATCAGTATCCAATATTACAATTATTTACTTAGTCAATTAAACTTATGGTAAACTGATATTTTTATTTTCTTTATCAAAACCTAACCTCAAATTATAAGAAAGCTAACAGCTCGGCCATACTGAACATAACGATTCCGCTCGTTATCAAAATCCATTTTCTCACAATGTTACTTCTAAATCAATCTGTAAATTAAATTATTAATAATATCACGGGACATTAAAAAAACGACCAAACCCAGAAAAACAGACATCTATTTTTATTACATATACCTGTCCCTGTCGGGACTCGAACCCTAGCCCTTTTAAGCCGCTTTACGTTAGGCATCTGCGCTAACCACTCGGCCAACAAGGTTAGCGCAGAATTGTAAAGTAAAATTATAATACATTTTTTTATTATTTATACGTTATTCCACCATCATATGTAAATAATTGGTCCTCAAATTTAGACAATGTTTTGAAATTTATAGACTCTTAACAAATTCAACTATAATAATCAATAAGTATAAGTTATCTGATTACATGTTCAATCTGGCTCAATAGCCTCATTCGAACTATAAAAAACTTCTGGACAGAAAAAGTTTGCCCCATAAATCATAATCACAGTCATAGTCAGTTCAATATCCCCAATATACTAAATACTACACTCAGAACTTGGCTTATCGGCCTCATCTGAGCATATGATGCCTCCAATACCTCAAATTCTAAACTCATCATTTGGCTTATCGGCCTCATGTAAGCATTTGACGTCCTCAAACGCTACTCTCATAATTTGGCTTATGAGCCTCATGTGAGCGCTTGGCGTTCCTAATACCTCAAATGCTACACTCATCATTTGGCTTATCACTCTCATGTTTGATTTGATGTTCTTACTGTGTTAAACAATGTAACCATAGATCGGCTTATCGGCCTCATGTAACTAATCAGATAACAAAACCCTCATCCCCATAAAATACTTTTTGGAAAATTATTCAGATTAATTACTTTGCTATTATCAAAGTATCTTAATTTATTCTACGTATTAAATATATTGAACACATAAATAAATAAGTAAATATAATAGCACATTTGCTTTTAGAAGTGGCGACTGTTTTTGGGCAAAAATAACCCTTAACCGAAGATGACTGCGGTTCCAAGTTTATTTTTCTTCATTGCGCATAACACTATTTTTCTTGATGCCGCGGAACAATCCCACTTCTGAACTATTAGAACTTTCTTACTGCAATCACCAATGACAGTCGTTCCATTCTTTTAAACAATGTACTGGCACTGTGTACAAACACACTAAACGGTTTATTATTTAAAAACGGTTTACTATCTCTGTTACACTTTATTATACTAGTTCTGTTACATAACTTAGTCTCTCGATGATACACTGCGTTCTCTTAGCTGGGAGACGATTTATATATACACTATTTATATATACACAACTTTTAATCAAATCAGTATCCAATATTACAATTATTTACTTAGTCAATTAAACTTATGGTAAACTGATATCTTTATTTTCTTTATCAAAACCTACCCTCAAATTATAGGAAAGCTAACACGAAAGTTAATGTATAAACATTTTACATGGATTGGATTACAAGTTTTGAATGATATAACCTTATATAGATTAAAATAAGTATGTATAATATAATAAATACACATTTCCATAGATAGAAGAAGAAATTACCCGCAAAACAAACCTCTATTGTTTTTTTGTTTGTACATATTGAACATCTATCTTTTCATGTTTAAAGATATTTTAAATACTTAATTTCAGATTTTGCGTTTTTTCAATGTTACTAAAGTTATAAGAAATTAAAAAAATAGTTTGGATTTTAGAAAGATACCTAATATATGTCACCACCGTTCCAGTAAAGACGATCATACAATATATATACAACGGTAAATTCAACTAAGCGGGTAGCGAAACGATATACGATATCCAATCGGCAAAGGGAGGGGACGGTTTCTCAAAGGTTGCGGGTTCAATTCTATCGAATCGTACTGCCCAGGGTTTGAGACTGCTAGTGGCTAATGAAGAAGATGAAATAGAGGTATGCTTAGCTTAGAAATTTTAACTAGGTATATTTTATTATATGTATATTTCCAGTGGTTTTGGTCCGGGTTGTATAACCACCGGCCGACCAATTTATTTATACAAACAAATTTGTGGGTTCTCAAAAATGATCTATTATATCACAAATTTTCATAAATAAAAATGAAAAAACAGAATTTCTGCGAAACATAACATAAATTTTTAATCAACATTCCTTGGATATATTTTAGTCAGTATGTGCTTTTAATGGTTGCCGAGGTTTAAAGAACGGTCACTTTACACGCTGTGTTTTAAAATATATTTTGTGTTAATTTGTTGAACCCTTAATAACCTACTTTAAATAAATATTATTTATCTTATGTTTAGTTCAGTTATCCTAACTAGATATCCAGTCAACTAACTGTATATGAAACAAATCTAAAGGACTATAATAAATCACATTTCTCTAGTCGTTCTGAAAACAAAACGGAACTGAACACGGAATAACTATACTGACCATTTTAAGGTAATTAACGGTTCAAGATGGACAGTGCGTTTCAATGCCTACTAGAATAAAGGTAATTTGAACTTGTTCTTATTTTAAGGTTTAACGAATAATTTTCCTAGCTACGTTTACTTCTATTCCGCAACGAAAAAATTTATTCAAAATTTTTTTTAAATTATATTAAAAAAAAATTATGAAATATGATTTGTTTTAATTCAGAAGATTTTCTGTAATTTGCTTTTAAAAAATTAGTATTGTGAATTTTTATAATATAGGTAAAGCAACATGTTTATCTAAGAATATCTTATTGTTTTAAGATATTTGTGGCTTTTTCTATTCTACTTTTTATATAAATATTAATCTAACAGACTACATGGTCAAATCACATCTTAAATAATATACCTAAATTTACGTCAAATAGATTTCTACTATTTTTCGGAATATATTTCTTATTATTTATTTCTGTTGATTAAAGCACAGATCCGGTCGTGTGTAGAGTACTGTGGACACATATTTGCTGGTGCCGCAAAGTCTCATGTTGCGGTTCTGGACTCAATTGAGAGGCGAGCAAAGAGGCTTATCGGCGATCCCGAATTGGTCGAAGCCGATCTCCAAAGCCTTGAACACAGGCGTAAAATTGCTAGCCTCTCAGTATTCTATAGGATACATTTTGGTGAGTGTGCGCAGGAACTACACGACTTAGTTCCCCCGTCCCCCTTCCATCACCGGACGTCCCGACGCACGGCAGGTATCCATCCTTTTGTTGTGGACGTTCCACCTGTCCGAACGAAGCGCTTTGCTTCCTCATTTTTAGTGCGCACAGCGAAGGACTGGAACAATTTGCCTGCGTCGGTATTTCCGGCCAAATATAATCTGGGTGTCTTCAAGAGAAGAGTGAATAGGTTGCTAGGGCAATGCGCCTTACCATCTAAGACTACATTCCACTTACCATCAGGTGGAATGTAGTCAAGCATTGCCCTAGATCGTGAAAAAAAAAAAAAAATAAATAACCAGCGCTTCAGTAATGGGATTTTTGTTTGGATTGAACTGACTAAAGCCTTAACTGAGCTCAATAAGGAGGATTATGGTTATGTTACATTTCGACACCCCTGCTTAAATCTTAATTGTGGGTATAATTATATTGTTAAGTATAACATAAAAGAAAGATTCTTTTATCAGATTTTCGCTTAAGTTGTTACTATTACTTATACTACTTTTAATATATCTAGGACCAGTAGGTGTTGAAGGTCTCCTAACCACAAAATGGATTCTTGAAGGAACAGATCACACAGCTGCTGAATTTAACGAAGGGAGACGAACTTGGCTTCATGAGACCTTGCCTATCAATTGACTTATTAGAAGAATTCGATATTTGCTTTATAATTCGCAAAAATATTTTTTGAAGAAATGCTAATATAGCATTATAAATGTAACAATATGTTTTATAAAATAGAAAATAAGTAGTTTATTGTAGCATTTACAAAGTAATATTAAATACATAATTATAATATATGTAAATATATATGATAGTAGAAAATGCATATAAAATATAAAACCGACATAGGATTGTAAAAAAAAAAGCGTGTTAATAATGCATTGTAATAGTTAATTACTGTAAATAAATTCGTTTTTTTAGAGTTATGCGTTTTATTTATTTTATAAATTTATATATTTTTTTGTTTTCCTTAATTTTTAAAACAATAATAAATAGGAATGTTTGTGTTTATATACAAACGAGGAGATATTTTGCCAGACCTGGACAGCCGAGTAGCCACTACTATGGCTTGGAAATTATTCATAAGAGGTTTTTCCACCACCAAACGATGATAGAGTTCTGAATCTCTGAATCTATTTACTACAATAGAGGTCATCGTCCCCAATTGCCTTCTTCGTTCATCATACATGCGCTAAAAGATCTTTTCTCTTATATCTATGGCTGCATCGACGATGAGGTAATTGTGACGTCCTAAACCCGCGTCAAAGTAAAAGTGATATTGTCCAGGTTTTGCTACATCCTGGAACCCCGTTGACCCAGTTTATTATTGGTGCAGTCCAAGCTTCAAAGTTTGTTATTATTCTCGCTTTGTCTAGGATTATATTATCTAGCATTATCATGGTGCACAATGCCGTGATAACGATTGTGTCATTAGATGGCATCACATAGCTTTGCCTGTTCGCTTCATTTCCCCCTTATCCAACATAACCTAAACAAAGGTAAAGAAATATTAAAAACCATTATATGTTTTTTTTTTTTTTTTTTTTTTTTTTTTTATACAAAACTAGGTTAATGCTTGACTACATTCCAACTGATGGAAAGTGAAATGTAGTCTTAGGTGGTAAAGCGCATTAACCTAGCAGCCTATTCACTCTCCTCTTGAAGACACCGCAATGTAGCCATGTGCTCTCTTGTCATTTTTGTATGTTTAATTTTAAAGTACTTTATTTGACTTAGATTATTATTTATGTGCGGAGGGATGTTTTCAAAACTATTGTTTTTTTTATTAAATAAAATAATGAAATCTATAAGCTTCCATAATTTTTACCATTATCTTAATAACTTTTGTGTAAAGAGATACTTAGAATTATTAATTTTGAGGTACTTGTTATATTAGTATATTTAAAGTAGGTAGTTGATTTGTCTATGACTATTGTTTATGTGAAGATTAAATAATAATAAAAAATATATAATATTTTTTTATTATTATTTAAAAAAGAGGAAATAAACAATTATTAGGGTGATATTCGACAGTGAAGCTGTTCTATTGTATACCAGTGAAAAATTATTATATATAATTGAATAAAGTGTTTATAGAAATTACGTGTTTCAATTCTTTTTTTTTTTTTTTTTTTTTTTTATATTCTCTAGGGCAATGCTTGACTACATTCCACCTGATGGTAAGTGGAATGTAGTCTTAGGTGGTAAGGCGCATTACCCTAGCAACCTATTCACACTTCGCTTGAAGACACCCACATTGTATTCGGTCGGAAATACCGACGCAGGCAAGCTGTTCCAATCCTTTGCTGTACGCAGTAAAAATGAGGAAGCAAAGCGCTTCGTTCGGACAGGTGGAATGTCCACAACAAAAGGATGAAAACCTGCCGTGCGTCGGGACGTCCGGTGATGGAAGGGGGATGGGGGAATTAAATTGTGTAATTCCTGCGCACACTCACCAAAATGTATCCTATAGAATACTGAGAGGCTAGCAATTCTACGCCTGTGCTCAAGGCTTTGGAGTTTGGCTCCGACCAATTCGGGATCGCCTATAAGCCTCTTTGCTCGCCTCTCAATTGAGTCCAGAACCGCAAGATGAGACTTTGCGGCACCAGCAAATATGTGACAACAGTACTCTACACACGACCGGATCTGCGCTTTGTATAAAACAAGAAGCTGTCCCGGTGTAAAGTACTGCCGAACCTTCGCCAGAACGGCAAGCTTTGCTGCTGCTGCTCTTGCTCTGGACTCAATGAACCGACCAAAGTTGAGGTTCGAGGAAATCTCTAAGCCTAACAACTGAAGCCGGTCACTGTATTCCAAGGATACATTCTGGAAAGTAGGAGCCAAGGTGAAAGGGCTCCTTTTGGCAGTGAACAGACACGTCTGCGTTTTGGTGGCGTTGAACTTGACAAGATTGGCATTGCTCCATGCGGAGACTGCCTGAAGTTTGTCATTCAAACGTTGCACCATGGCTTCTCTTTCAGACTGTACTTGATCTCGACTAGCCCGAGTACTCGGCAGATATCTTTCTACAACTGTGCTGTCGTCTGCATACCCATACCCATTCGATCTGACGTGGCCGAACAATTTTAACTAAGTTTTGAAAGGAATTTTAACCAACAGTTTTTTTAATATTAGACTAACAGTTAGAATAACAATGAAAAAAAAAATATAAAAACAATAAAAACATCGAAACTGATTAACGAGTAAATTAATTGCGTTGTTCGTCACGTTAAAAAAAAATATACCTGTAATAATTAAACTTGCTATATACCTGAGATTACAACCTAACGTAAATTTAATCTGTTTCACAGAGTTTAGTTATTGAATTGCAAATTTTGAATATAATCGATCTTAGGAGACAGCAAACTTTATACTGCTTTAATATAAGGAAACCAGGTGTTTGAAACCTTGAAAACAGTTCTCAGAGATAATATTATAAATTATATAGGATTTTGAAATATATTTTTTTTCCAACATAAGAAATTCTTTCAAAAAGAATTTTATTATCGCTGAAGCGTATTCCATCTACATTAAGGTCTCTTTGGAACTCGAAACTTACTTCGGGTTTTTTGTTTATTTTATTTGTTGATAACTTAGCCTCTTTCCCTCGTAATGCAAATGTTCGGCGTGCATATCTTACGAGACATGTGATTTGCATACAATATTAATAAGTGGGTTGCATTTTTTTGAGATTTATAATGTATTTTTTCGAGATTTATAATTTACGAGATTTATAATAACCGTCAAAGAAAGTTTCAAATAAAAATCTGACACAAAAATGAGCATTACAGCGATAAATTTAAAGGTTACCCGGCAGATGGATATGACACTTGGACAGATATGAATCGACCATTTTCAAAATGGTAAGAAGCTATAATAAAAAATGCTTTTTACCTTTCTGGAATTGGGTGTCAAGAAATCTTTGTCATAAATTTCAGTAAAAATATTCTTGATCTGTGTAAAGAATACAATAAAAACAAGTTTTACTAATGCTGCAAATGAAAATATCTATATACAGAATTCGCAGGTTCGAATCTCAACCCATATCGGTTTATTTAGCATTCTACGAGTAGGTATATACAAAATAATAATTTTAATTAATAATAAATCTATCACATTACTTAATTGAGGCTTTAAAATATTGTTAACCCCCACTTTATACTTTTTATACATATTTCTAATATATCTCTCTCTCTTCCCTCTGACCTACATCTCCCGAAAAAGTAAGTCACTATCGGTTATAGTATAGCGCCTTATGCTAGCCAAGTTATCGACATCTACTTAAAAGTAATCATAATTTTAATCAACAGAAATAAATAATAAGAAATATATTCCGAAAAATAGTAGAAATCTATTTGACGTAAATTTAGGTATATTATTTAAGATGTGATTTGACCATGTAGTCTGTTAGATTAATATTTATATAAAAAGTAGAATAGAAAAAGCCACAAATATCTTAAAACAATAAGATATTCTTAGATAAACATGTTGCTTTACCTATATTATAAAAATTCACAATACTAATTTTTTAAAAGCAAATTACAGAAAATCTTCTGAATTAAAACAAATCATATTTCATAATTTTTTTTTAATATAATTTAAAAAAAAATTTGAATAAATTTTTTCGTTGCGGAATAGAAGTAAACGTAGCTAGGAAAATTATTCGTTAAACCTTAAAATAAGAACAAGTTCAAATTACCTTTATTCTAGTAGGCATTGAAACGCACTGTCCATCTTGAACCGTTAATTACCTTAAAATGGTCAGTATAGTTATTCCGTGTTCAGTTCCGTTTTGTTTTCAGAACGACTAGAGAAATGTGATTTATTATAGTCCTTTAGATTTGTTTCATATACAGTTAGTTGACTGGATATCTAGTTAGGATAACTGAACTAAACATAAGATAAATAATATTTATTTAAAGTAGGTTATTAAGGGTTCAACAAATTAACACAAAATATATTTTAAAACACAGCGTGTAAAGTGACCGTTCTTTAAACCTCGGCAACCATTAAAAGCACATACTGACTAAAATATATCCAAGGAATGTTGATTAAAAATTTATGTTATGTTTCGCAGAAATTCTGTTTTTTCATTTTTATTTATGAAAATTTGTGATATAATAGATCATTTTTGAGAACCCACAAATTTGTTTGTATAAATAAATTGGTCAGCCGGTGGTTATACAACCCGGACCAAAACCACTGGAAATATACATATAATAAAATATACCTAGTTAAAATTTCTAAGCTAAGCATACCTCTATTTCATCTTCTTCATTAGCCACTAGCAGTCTCAAACCCTGGGCAGTACGATTCGATAGAATTGAACCCGCAACCTTTGAGAAACCGTCCCCTCCCTTTGCCGATTGGATATCGTATATCGTTTCGCTACCCGCTTAGTTGAATTTACCGTTGTATATATATTGTATGATCGTCTTTACCGGAACGGTGGTGACATATATTAGGTATCTTTCTAAAATCCAAACTATTTTTTTAATTTCTTATAACTTTAGTAACATTGAAAAAACGCAAAATCTGAAATTAAGTATTTAAAATATCTTTAAACATGAAAAGATAGATGTTCAATATGTACAAACAAAATAATTAAATGAAAAATAAAATATACCGATAACCTGCTCCTAGAGGTTTGTTTTGCGGGTAATTTCTTCTTCTATCTATGGAAATGTGTATTTATTATATTATACATACTTATTTTAATCTATATAAGGTTATATCATTCAAAACTTGTAATCCAATCCATGTAAAATGTTTATACATTAACTTTCGTGTTAGCTTTCCTATAATTTGAGGGTAGGTTTTGATAAAAAAAATAAAGATATCAGTTTACCATAAGTTTAATTGACTAAGTAAATAATTGTAATATTGGATACTGATTTGATTAAAAGTTGTGTATATATAAATAGTGTATATATAAATCGTCTCCCAGCTAAGAGAACGCAGTGTATCATCGAGAGACTAAGTTATGTAACAGAACTAGTATAATAAAGTGTAACAGAGATAGTAAACCGTTTTTAAATAATAAACCGTTTAGTGTGTTTGTACACAGTGCCAGTACATTGTTTAAAAGAATGGAACGACTGTCATTGGTGATTGCAGTAAGAAAGTTCTAATAGTTCAGAAGTGGGATTGTTCCGCGGCATCAAGAAAAATAGTGTTATGCGCAATGAAGAAAAATAAACTTGGAACCGCAGTCATCTTCGGTTAAGGGTTATTTTTGCCCAAAAACAGTCGCCACTTCTAAAAGCAAATGTGCTATTATATTTACTTATTTATTTATGTGTTCAATATATTTAATACGTAGAATAAATTAAGATACTTTGATAATAGCAAAGTAATTAATCTGAATAATTTTCCAAAAAGTATCTTATTTCTTACTGCAATCACCAATGACAGTCGTTCCATTCTTTTAAACAATGTACTGGCACTGTGTACAAACACACTAAACGGTTTATTATTTAAAAACGGTTTACTATCTCTGTTACACTTTATTATACTAGTTCTGTTACATAACTTAGTCTCTCGATGATACACTGCGTTCTCTTAGCTGGGAGACGATTTATATATACACTATTTATATATACACAACTTTTAATCAAATCAGTATCCAATATTACAATTATTTACTTAGTCAATTAAACTTATGGTAAACTGATATCTTTATTTTCTTTATCAAAACCTACCCTCAAATTATAGGAAAGCTAACACGAAAGTTAATGTATAAACATTTTACATGGATTGGATTACAAGTTTTGAATGATATAACCTTATATAGATTAAAATAAGTATGTATAATATAATAAATACACATTTCCATAGATAGAAGAAGAAATTACCCGCAAAACAAACCTCTAGGAGCAGGTTATCGGTATATTTTATTTTTCATTTAATTATTTTGTTTGTACATATTGAACATCTATCTTTTCATGTTTAAAGATATTTTAAATACTTAATTTCAGATTTTGCGTTTTTTCAATGTTACTAAAGTTATAAGAAATTAAAAAAATAGTTTGGATTTTAGAAAGATACCTAATATATGTCACCACCGTTCCGGTAAAGACGATCATACAATATATATACAACGGTAAATTCAACTAAGCGGGTAGCGAAACGATATACGATATCCAATCGGCAAAGGGAGGGGACGGTTTCTCAAAGGTTGCGGGTTCAATTCTATCGAATCGTACTGCCCAGGGTTTGAGACTGCTAGTGGCTAATGAAGAAGATGAAATAGAGGTATGCTTAGCTTAGAAATTTTAACTAGGTATATTTTATTATATGTATATTTCCAGTGGTTTTGGTCCGGGTTGTATAACCACCGGCCGACCAATTTATTTATACAAACAAATTTGTGGGTTCTCAAAAATGATCTATTATATCACAAATTTTCATAAATAAAAATGAAAAAACAGAATTTCTGCGAAACATAACATAAATTTTTAATCAACATTCCTTGGATATATTTTAGTCAGTATGTGCTTTTAATGGTTGCCGAGGTTTAAAGAACGGTCACTTTACACGCTGTGTTTTAAAATATATTTTGTGTTAATTTGTTGAACCCTTAATAACCTACTTTAAATAAATATTATTTATCTTATGTTTAGTTCAGTTATCCTAACTAGATATCCAGTCAACTAACTGTATATGAAACAAATCTAAAGGACTATAATAAATCACATTTCTCTAGTCGTTCTGAAAACAAAACGGAACTGAACACGGAATAACTATACTGACCATTTTAAGGTAATTAACGGTTCAAGATGGACAGTGCGTTTCAATGCCTACTAGAATAAAGGTAATTTGAACTTGTTCTTATTTTAAGGTTTAACGAATAATTTTCCTAGCTACGTTTACTTCTATTCCGCAACGAAAAAATTTATTCAAAATTTTTTTTAAATTATATTAAAAAAAAATTATGAAATATGATTTGTTTTAATTCAGAAGATTTTCTGTAATTTGCTTTTAAAAAATTAGTATTGTGAATTTTTATAATATAGGTAAAGCAACATGTTTATCTAAGAATATCTTATTGTTTTAAGATATTTGTGGCTTTTTCTATTCTACTTTTTATATAAATATTAATCTAACAGACTACATGGTCAAATCACATCTTAAATAATATATCTAAATTTACGTCAAATAGATTTCTACTATTTTTCGGAATATATTTCTTATTATTTATTTCTGTTGATTAAAATTATGATTACTTTTAAGTAGATGTCGATAACTTGGCTAGCATAAGGCGCTATACTATAACCGATAGTGACTTACTTTTTCGGGAGATGTAGGTCAGAGGGAAGAGAGAGAGATATATTAGAAATATGTATAAAAAGTATAAAGTGGGGGTTAACAATATTTTAAAGCCTCAATTAAGTAATGTGATAGATTTATTATTAATTAAAATTATTATTTTGTATATACCTACTCGTAGAATGCTAAATAAACCGATATGGGTTGAGATTCGAACCTGCGAATTCTGTATATAGATATTTTCATTTGCAGCATTAGTAAAACTTGTTTTTATTGTATTCTTTACACAGATCAAGAATATTTT
The DNA here is from genome assembly GCA_959347405.1 of Napeogenes sylphis. Taxonomy (NCBI): domain Eukaryota; kingdom Metazoa; phylum Arthropoda; class Insecta; order Lepidoptera; family Nymphalidae; genus Napeogenes; species Napeogenes sylphis. The sequence goes on along the minus strand of OY365783.1, from coordinate 22,314,490 downwards.
TACTGAAATTTATGACAAAGATTTCTTGACACCCAATTCCAGAAAGGTAAAAAGCATTTTTTATTATTAAATTTACATTTTAAATCTAACCCGACGTTTCTAATGCTTTGCAGAAATGTCGACACGTCGGGTTAGATTTAAAATTTAATTCAATATACGCGCTTTAAATCCGTAAAAATAGTTTTATTTCAACACATAAACATGACAATTTTGCTCGTATATCGAGACTTGTCAGATACATATGTGTTCTAAATTTCACAAACATAACTCGAACGGATATTTAGATTAGATCTATATACCTATAGATCTAATTTACAACCCATATACAGATAACCTAGAAAGTTCAAATTTTACCGTCCACATAAGTATTTAAATAAACACAGTAATAAATCATAAACTATTAAACTTAGCACATTTTATTATATTTTTTAAATTTATTGATTCAAATAGGAACACTTACTTTTAGTGCTTGTAATGTTAGAATTTAATCCAAATTGTTGACAGCGGTCTTTATGTGAATTCTAAGATCTTTACTTGTATATAGGTGTAATGTATAAAACACCAGCTTCAAATTTTTTTTTATCCTATCATATCTGTTTTATTACTTATAACGAAGAGTATAGTAGACTTGTGTATTTATAACGTTATGAAGTAGAATTTAGTACGTATTAACTATCATTTCAACATTTACATCAAAACCATGAGATTATTTCTTATAGATAATTAAGCAATAGGTATTTTGAACTACGATACAAGATAAACGAAAAAGACAATTATATCCCGTAAACATAAGAATACCATCCGCCAAAAAAAAACTACTTATACCTGCTTTAATAAAAATCGTTACACATTTTAACGAGCCAACAAAACCTTAAAATATGGACCCTCACAATTTAGGTCCACTGACATTTACACAAGTAATTTACAATTTTATTTTAAAACTAAGAAAATAAATTGGTTTTGGGTAAAGTTACCGAGTTTTAACAACTTTTTATACTCCAAGGGTAAGGCAAAAACGCTCACATTTAAGTCTTCATTTATTTATTTCCCCCACGTTGAGAAATATTTACTCAAGAAACTTGACGCCAACAATGTTGCATTTCAGGTATAGAGAGTGATAATTAAATACTTCCCATCCCTGATTGTTTATTGCACAGAATTGTCTGATGGACGAAAAAAGCGCTACAAGACGCCGAAGTTGAAAACAGTAAAAACTAAACTTGAACTCGGGTCTCTTTTTGTTGAATTTATTCCAACAGATGTTTAATTTGTTACAAATATATATCCTAATTAAAAGTAACGTTTGCTAATTGTTGTTTTTAAGGTTCCAAATTAATCATTGTAATAATTATGCGGATAATGAGATGGATGTTTGGTGACCAAAGTGAATTATTAGTAACTAGCTGCCCGCCCTCGCTTCGCTTCGGTTATTGAAGAATAAAAATCCTACTTAATATTATAAATACGAAAGTTTGTGAGTAACCCTTCATTTTACTGTTTTAAGTAAACGCGAAAAAAAAACGATTATTGTGGGTTATTCTTTAAAGATAGACACCACCACCACTTACTTTTTTTGAGATCTATCGAAGAGGAAAAATCCCACCATACATTGTTTTGTTAAAACTCTAGAGGTTTTTTCAGCGTTTTCGAGGAAAGCTCCCGATCGGCTTATTTTTTGCCGACATATTGAACTAATGTCGTTCTAATATCGTTGGTTTGTACAAAACATAAACTTACTATATACTAAAACCTTCCTCAAGAATTATTCTATTTATTGTTGAAAACCGAATGAAAATCCGTTCAGTACTTTTCGAGTAAATCGCGAACAGACAGACAGACAGACGCGGCGGGGGCTTTGTTTTATAATATGTGTTGATGAGTATAAAGGTAATACTTTTAAAGAATGCCTGCCTATTATAAACTTGTAATAATAATTAAAAAAATTTTGGACAAGGTTAAGCGAATAGGTCGGCATAAGGCGACATGGATTGCAAATAAAAATAAATATGGTTGATAAATTATGTGCTAAGATGACGTATGATAAGAGAAGCGTAGAAGGAATTGATACATTGCTCCAACCCTAAATAATTAGGATAAGGATAATGTGTAAACTGACCTTAATAAAATGTGTAACAAATACCTGTGCTATTTTCACTTTATATTGTGAAAACATGACATCGTACATCGACATAAGCTCGGACTGGCCGACGGCAGCTGCCGCCCGCGGGTCCAAAATACTGCGCGCGTCCTGTTATAATAACAAACCAGTAACACACATACAAATATATTATAACATAACATTGAAGAATTTACAGATGTGTGTTAAATTTGAATGTGTAATACGAACCTCAATTAGGAATTTGAATGAAGTTATTGTTTAACTATATTATTACTTACGTCCACTTTGTGAGAATTAATTATATATTTAAAAGCAATTAGCTAGGCATTACATTTCATTACTTATTTTCGTTTAGAAATATAAAAGATTAATTTCAAAATTGTATAATTAGCCATAGCATACAAAAATGAATACACCAATGTTTATGTAAATATCAAATAAGGATATGTATGTAAGTTATCTTAAATTACAATAAACTTGAAGAGTTATTTGTTTTTGAATGAAAAATTTCAGGAAAAAAATCGAATCTCGGGGAAGGCTATGAATATATAACATAACACTCTTACAAGCTGTTTTAGGAAGGTGCTCTATTTTCTAGTCCATAAAATTGCAGACGCGGGCAACAACTATTACCTTATAATAGGTATACCTACCTCTCTTGTATGGTCACTTGGTGACAGAGTTTCTCTAATAGATAATGACATCAGCAACTCCTGGGTTAACTTCTGTCTTCCAAAGGCAACAGCTCCACTCGTTACCATGATACATTCTCGTCCTTCGTGATGACATTCTGCCACCTAAATAAGTATAAGAGATAATATTATGAAATTTTTTAAATATTAATATAATTAACCTTAACATGACCATATTTGTTTAAAAATATTTTAATACATTAATTTCGGTTGTAGCATCTTTCAATATTTATCTATATAATATAATTATAATTTGGAAACGTTGATTAGAATTTAAAATTTAAAATTAAAATTCTAACCAACGTTTCCAATGTCAACACTGTCCTGATAAGGACGAACATATATAAAATAGTTAATTCACTGAGATGAGTAGCCTGGTAGTAATGGTAACCGAGTAGTAATACTGTAGTTCAATTGTTAGAACGACGTTATTAGTTTCCCAGTGGTCGCAGATTGGAATCCCTGCACGTATCGGTCTATTTTTCTATTCTATATTTATTTAAAATTCATTTTGTAACATAAAAAAGTTTATGTACCATATTCTTATCTTCTTATATAACCAAAATATTATATAAAGATTATAAACCTTATTAAAATAAATTTACCAATATTAAGCTTAAAGCTAAAACTTTTCCAAACTGCCCTACTACTGAAAACAAAGGTTTAAAGTTAACTACCTGTAACCTGTAATTACCTGTTCAATAATTGAGGCTAATCGTCCTAATGCAAGCCCGTTGCTATCTTCCCTAGTAATGACAGCACTACCGAGCTTAACCACGAGTCGTCTCGCGTACTTTAACTGCGATCTGTCTGTGAATGTTTGCTTCTTGTTGAACGCTTGCTTAGTTCCGCTTGTCTATGTTTAGACCCTGAAACGAAGAGTTATAAATTATATTCACATTAAAAAGAGAATAATATTATTTTTATAAATCATACAGATTTAAGGATTATATACAAGAAATTATTACGATAGGCGACAAAATAGAATTCTTATGTTTAGGACCAAACCATTTCGATTTATGTATATATAATAATTTAAATATAAGTGAAAAAACACACAGTGAATATTAAAACATATGATTTTCCTTCTAATTCAGAAGCATGGAACGGCGTTAAAATTTATTCAACGAAATTACGAGAGATGACATATTTCTTGATAAATATTTACTTTTCAACGACGTTCAATAAAATAATTTTAGTTCATTAGCCGTTGACTTTTTAGAAGTTTCAAATTGACAGTAATTTTCAATTTAATATTTTTGAAGGCTCTGTACCTCTATGCATATGTTGTTGTTGTTTTTTTTTTTTATTATATTACGTCACGCAGAAATGACCTCAGTGCCACTATAGCACATAGCACATTTCTAATAAACAATGCACGAATATATAAAAATAGCTTGCTTCACTTTTTATATAAATTAAATATTTCTCCCTATGCATATTTTTAAAAGGAGTTCAAGGTTTTTACTTCACGAATTAATATAACGAATAATCCTTATATGGTTTTTTGCACCAGATGTCAAACAAGGAGAAACAGATCCTTATATTGTTTTCGTGCAGTTGACGGTTTGGATTACAGTTAAACCTTTGAGAAACAGGAAGACATAAAGTAGAGTAGTGAAAGACGGGAAGAAGGTGGAAGAGTGCTTAGATATTATAGCAATGTAGTGGCTATATGACAGAAGATCTCCTTTTCTGTATGGTTCATTCCTCTTATCGAGATAGCCTGTATCAGTCAACTGTATTGATTTTTTTTTAGAATATGAATATACAATTTGTTACAATTATCTATTAGTGCTAACGGTCGAGATTACCTAATATCATCTCCTGCTCCATTTCAATCTAAACTTTGTACTGTATACCCACAAGTATTTCATTAATAATTGAATATTCTTAATTACAGGAATATTACTTAAAAACCTCTCGTTAATTATTATATAATAGTTGTTTATATACATAGCTGTTATTCCAACCAAAGACAAGAATATAACGACAAGATGTATTGCTATAAGATTACAAAGAAGACACATACACACGCACACACACACACACACACACACACACACACACACACACACACACACACACACACACACACACACACACACACACACACACACACAAAGAAAACATCCTTTAGAAATAATAATATTCTAAGGAGTGTATTAAAGTATATTCTCGCAAAAATATTATGTAAATAGGTATATTATGCTTCTTGAACAAACGCAAACCACCAAATACATTCAGAGTAATTAATAAGTAATTGACTTCAGAGTAGTTTGTAGTTCAGAGTAGTTCATACCTGTTTGGTAGTTTATGTGGCTAAAGCTTACTTCTAATGATTTTATCATTATCAATTCAGCTTGATTAGATTATACTACTTTGAAATAAATATGATGTTTAATATTAATTTAATTATATAATCAATACAATATTTTCAACAACTTGCTGCATTTTATTAATTCAATGATTATAACGCTTAAAATTTACATTTTTAATAAAATATAAACAACATCTTGATTATATAAGTAAGCCAAAAAAATTTATCCCAGCTTCATTGAAATCACGGATTACTTTATTCGTTTTAAATTTATTCTTATGATTCTAACCTCAACATATATATGTACAGCCTTGTTAAATTTATTTAAATTTGGGAAAGTGCGAAATCGTCCCAGAGGTAGCGGGATTCATTCCCTGTCGTATCATTCTGTTTTTCATTGTACATTTTTTTATTTAAAAGAGATTACGATTTAATTTCTTGAAAGAAATAAGAGTGTTGCAACGAAATATGTTTTTTTCTGTAGTGAAACGATAGGAATTACTTTTATAAATGTTTTACTGAGCAAATTTATCTTTACGTTTATATTTATTGAACACTACGAGTATGTGTACGTATAGATAACGTATATTGAGTTTGTGAACGGGTGAATCGGTAATGTATGTTCATTTCAGTGATAATACTCCCGAGAGAGGAAGTGACTTATTCATTGTTAAGGTAATAGGTATTGCTTTGTTTCAAATTGTGAAGCCTCCGAGCTATAAAAATCCTTGGAAGTGTTGCTATTTGTAAGAATAAATCTATCTGTATCTGTGTCTGTTTTTGGAATACTTCTATCAATTTAAGTAGTTAGTAGGTAGCTATAGTCATTTGACTGCAGCTCTTAAGCGCTCGCTCGAAAGGGGAGGTACCACCCTTATATGATCGGCGTAAAGGAACTATTAAAGCTATACGATTAAAAAGTCTATTGACAAAAAAGGGTTTATCATTCTAGCAATAAAATCATTAATATTGGGAATTGTCGCTTACTTAAGTTTTAAGTTATTATACGAAGAGTTAAGAGTTAGTGTAAGATCAACTGAAAGATATAAAAACTTAATAATGCTTATTTACTATTTATTAGAATGTACAAAACTAGACAAATGTAAATGTATATATATACTAACAGGGTATATCTGTTTATATGAGTGTACCAAGAACTACGAATTGACTATAAATCTATTCTAGGACTATCCTAAGAATATACCTTAACTTAATCTTATCTAAAAAAACAGTCTTCTATACTTAGGATCATAATTATTATACTTAAGATTATAAATTATTATTTTCCTAATTAGTTCTTAATTTTATTATCATTAAAAAACTCATTTTTCTTTTATTGCTTCCCCGCCCACGATAATACAAAAAAAAAGAATAATTAAGATGGTTCTGACGATAAAGAACCCTTTGTTTTATCGCACAATTTATTTTTATAATTTTTTAGGAATTCGCAAGTTGTATATATTTGTACAAAAGGATATAATTATCACATCTAGGTATATATCACCACAGTTAGCATTGAGAAGCTGGTATGAACATTATATTGATCGCAATGGGTTATATTTAGCAGACGCACGCCGCCCAGGCGTGCAAAGTTAATGCAATTGGACCCTGTCATATGACCGCAACCTTCTCTACTCGTCGCTGCAGCCGACATACGTTAAATGTTATTGTACTAATCAGCGAACTATATTTATATATATACGGTAGCTCAGTTGGTAGAGCGTCGGGACGGTTTCCCAGAAGTCGCAGGTTCGAATCCCTGCCCGTGTCGGTTTATTTTTCATTCTATATTTATATAAATTTTAATATAAATATGTCGATCGGTAAGATCGCGGAATTCAAAGTGCACACTGACGATTGGCGGTTGTGCGTAGAACGCTTAGAACAATACTTCATAGTCAATCTATCTAACTAAACAAAACTATCTAACGAATAACAATTGCCTATGTTAATAACAGTGATGAAAAGCCTAAAGATAAAACATTTGCACAGATTACGGACATTATGACTAAACTACTACAACCCAAACCATTGATTGGCGGACCGTTACAAATTTACATATAGCAAACAGAAAAAGGGGGAAAGCATAGCAGAGTACGTGGCTGTGTTAAAAAAGATGTTTAAAACGTGCGAATTTGGATTTTGGTTGGAGGAAAGTTTGAGGGGTTAGTTAGTTTGTGGAATTAGTAACAAAACTATAAGACAACGATTAGTTGCGTCAAAAAATTGTGGCAACGGCGGTACGTTTGCCGCGTTTGCAATCGGCAAAGCCATTTACAGCGTGTGTGTCCTAAATTGGGCGAGACATTACAACGTCAATCTTAGAGAAATAAGGGAACACAACTGGTATGACAACGACAGTTGCCGAGAGTGACGGAGTAATATTTGTCGATGTTTGCAAATTATCGGCTGCGCAGTGTAGACCTATATATATGTAGAATTGTTTGTTAATGGCAACATTAAAATGGAGTGTGACACTGGCAGTGTAGACTCTAATATTAGGTACTCTCTATTTATGTACATAAATAAAGAGTATAGGTTGTTAGGTTGGTAGGTTGGTTTACCGACTAGGTTGAATAGGTTGGTTTACGGACTTTCATCAAGCCCAAGTATTTTACAAAGACGCCTCGAGCAGCTATTTGCAGATTTACCGCTTGATGGAGTATTTTTGGACGATGTCTTAATGACGGGGGCCACGAATGAGGCTCATGCGCAAAATTTATGTGAAGTATTCGATCGGTTAAAAAATTACGGTCTGAAGGTAAAAAAAGAAAAGTGTTTTTTCTTCGCCGCATGAGTAAATTATTTGGGGTATATTATAAGTCAGCAGGGGGTTCACACGTGTTCAAATAAGGGCATTTATCGGTAAGGTGATGTATTATGGGAAATTTGTAAGAAATGTTAGCACCGTCTTATCTCCTTTATATACTTTGCTCAAAACAGGTGTGCAGTATTGTTGGGGTAAGGAATGCCAAAACCATCATATTGACAACAGATGCAAGCGGCGTAGGTATAGGTGCGGTGGTATCGCATTGGACCGCGGAAAGCGGGCGGCCGCTGTCTTACGTGTCTCGCTCGCTCACTCCGGCTGAGCGCGCGTACTCACAGATAGACCGGGAAGCGCTAGCCGTTGTTTACGGTATTCGTAAGTTTCACCAGTACCTTTATTGACGTAAATTTATATTAAGGACCGATCATAAGCCTTTAACTTACATATTTGGGGACAAGGTCGGCATCCCAGTAATGGCCGCGTCCAAGTTGCAACGTCCAAGTATTAACTAACAAAATCTTACTACTAAGTATGAAGCTTAACTTTCGTGTTCTGCGTTCTCGTAAATACTTCACAACGCTTCCTGATTTGCTATGGGATATAAAATGAATGACCAGGAAATAGTCTATATATTTTATAACTGAATGAATATTTATCTCACATTCTGTTGGCGTTCATCCAAACATATATATTTCTTTATAAAGTATTTTACTAAAGTAAGCTTTTTTATGAAAGAGAACAATTTTGGTCATCCTTATAAGTTATGCCACAGTTACATAAATATGTTTAAAGATTTCTAGAGTTCTACATATTGATCAACTGGAATTAGTTTCTATAATTAAAATGTTGGTTTCTGAACACGAAAGGTTTGAGAAGTTAATTAAAATTGCAACTGCACCCGTTACCGATAATTTTCAGACAGGTATCTAGTTATAAATATGAGGAACATATTACGCATAACTTTTAGTAGCAAAGTGAAATGATTACATATTAAGCAAATTATTTCTTACTGCTGTGAAATTTATAGGTATAATTTATATTTTGCATATTGACTTCAATACTTATAGAGCATAAAATATATATTTTGATTATTTGTTTTAACAATAAATGTTTACTTATAAATAAATATTCCAATGATACTTAAACATTCTTCAACGTTCTTTATAATGACAGAGAACAAACAATGTTTTGTCACAGTTTTTGGAATAGTTAGAAAAGTTTTTCTAACTTTTAAATTATAAATATGTTAATATTATATACATAATAATTAAAAAGTTTATCCTTGGATGGTCATCCCTGTCATCATCATAGTCTTTAGTTTTGTGATAAGCTTTGAAAATATAATAACGCGTTTAATGTGATCTTAAAATTTATCAGTCTGTGAAAAATTGCAGCAATTATTTGTAAAACTAATTTCATTGCCTAAAAATGATAAAAGTTTCTAAGATATAGAGTAAACGTTAAAGCATCTTCCTTTTAAAAGGATCCATTTCGTATAAACATTTAAAAGGAAAGAGAGATATCCTTTACAGATATAAGTACAAATCAGCGAGGGAAAAAAAGGTTTTTTTCATGATACCGAGTTCCTTTAGTGAACTTTCTTTTGTATAAGTTTCATTAATTTGTAAGGTTTAATGTTCATTTACATTTTAAATTTAAGATTTTAGCAGGAATTTTAAGCAAAGAAAATGTTGGTCTGACAAATTGGTTTCAATCATTTACCGCCTCGTTGGTTGAGTGGTCAGACAAGACGCCTAACGTATAGCGACACAATTTCGGGTTCGATTCCCGACAGGGACAGGCATGCATGTGATGAACATGCATGATTAGATGTTTGTATTTCTAGCTTTGGTCGTTTATTAAATATATTCTCAGTATTTATAATGTGTATTTCCCTGTATTTGTATCGTTGTCTAACACTTTTAACACAAGCAAATTATTTGCTTACTTAGGGGTTAGATCTATATGTGTAATTTGTACTGTATTATTATTATCATAATATTAAGATTATTTTTTATAGATGTGTAGTATTTGTTTTTTATAATAAATTCTTTGCGTAGTAATTTCAAAATACAAAAATAAGTTTGCGCTACTACATAAGTTAGGTATATAAATTATTATTATTATTGCATATTGTTTATTGTATACACAAAATTACAACAACTACATACCCAAGTGCACGTTGAAAGTGCAACAGATGGCCTTATCGTTTGACAGCGATTTCCTATAGATAAACTTAGGTTTAGGAAATAATTGACTCACATCGATAAAGATAGGTTGTTTTTATATTGTATATGTACATGCTTGACATTACATCTGATGAAAAGCGGAAATGTAGTCATAGGTGGAAAGGTGTATTAACTTAATAACCTATTCACTCTGCTCTTTGATACGCCCACATTGTAATCGGACTGAAATACCGACGCAAGCAAGCTGTTCCAGTCCTTCACTGTAGGAACTATAAAAGATGAAGCACAACGCTTCGTTCAGGTAGGTGGATGTCCAAAACGTAAGAATGGATACCTGCGGTGCGTCGGAAGTCGGAACACTCATCAAAATGTATCCGGTATAATACTAAGAGCAATTTCACCGCTTATGTTCAAGGCTGTAGAGACCTACTACTGCGAGACCAAAATACAAATCCAAATCCAAATGTTATTTAAATATTAAAATAAGTTCAGCTAGAAAATTTATTACACAAATAATTAATCTTTATGGATATTCAACGACTTAATCTGTACCCACTTATTTTGTTTTTATATACTACCTTTAAGATAAATAGGATCGAGTCTAAGATGCTGACAAATAATTTGCTTGTATTTATTTCATACATGTTATGTAATTACAGAACGGATTTTTTAGCGAACATTAAGAAATACTTTTGAATAAATTATTATATAAAATCTTTGAATATTTAAAAATAAATATTTTAATAATATATTTAAATATTGATATATAAAAAAGCTAATAAGTATTGATAATAATATAAACTATTGAGTAATAAAATATATATTTGGCGGACACCAAATATATATTTTATTACTCAATTTATTACTCAATAAAGGAAAATTAATATTAATAATAGAAAGTTAATAAATTACATCAAATCAATCGCTTGCGGCTAATTCGATGAAATTGCCTATAAATAGACGGTTTTTCGTTCCATAAGTAAAATAACTTGAATTTTATGGACAAGTTTGATTTCTATAATTTAGAATAAGATATAAATTGTTTTATTATTTATTATATGGTTGGCATATATTTTGAATTTAAAAAGATATATTCGTTGTTTGTTAGTTTGCTCTATATCAATTTATTTTTCATTCTATATTCTATATTTATATTTCTTGTAAATTTAAATGAATTTAACATGGCTATAAATGTTTATATATATTTTCAAATATTTTTAGAATATTTGGAATTAACACACTTTTTACATATTGATTAGACTATATATGAACTTATTTGTTGTTTCTGGATCTTGTAATTACTGTGAAAATAAAACAAAACACAACACTTACTTTTTCATTCATGGATATGAAATCCATGGTTTCGACGATTTGCATAGAAATGGTACCTACTAAACTACCAAACTGGATAAATAATGTCATGAGGGGATATCTAATGACGAAGAAAATTACGAGACTAAATTCACAGACACTCATGTTTATAACAGTGGATTCAAGTAACACATTACATTCTCACATGGTAGTATTAAAATTCCCTTAAGTATTAAAATTCCCTTAAGTATTTATTTTGTTAAAGTTGTAAAAAAAACAAGATATACATTTTCTTGTTCATGTTTGGAATTATTGGTATTCTCTTTTTCATATTTAGGTTTTTGATGGTGTACTACAAGGTACATTGTATTAATTATCCTCCCAAGAAATTGAAGAAAGCATAAATTATTTAGTACAGCCAAAGGATACCGTCATAAGCTTCATATAATTCTATGGTAAAGTCTACTGAATTGGTCATGCAAGTATAATGTACTATTTGCAAGGTGACAGTCTGATTCATGTTAATTAGATTATCATTCAGAATACAAGACTGGAAGAAATCGTTAGATTTATATTTATCGTTGTGATTATTCAGTGAACTAATATTTGGAAATATTATTTCTCGATTCAATACATGTTTACAAAAAGAACTTGTTTAAATAATTATATCATTTTCGAAGAGAACTACTGTAATTCTATACTTAATATGGAAACAATCATATAATATAAATGTGTAATAAGACGACAGTCAGCAGTTGATATAATAGTCACTGAGATGAACTAGAATTCTGTCGTTGTGCAAACACAAGAATACATATATAGTGACGATCCAAGTGGCAATACATATATAGTGGCAACACAAGAATACATATATAGTGGCAAGACAAGAATACATATAGTTGCAAATACAAGCATCAAGTTGACCTCATTTTACAATGACGACGTTTTAGGACTGTTGTAACTATCTCTTATATATTTTTAAGATATATGTGAAAAACACACTTTGAAAGAGTGTTTTATTATTTTAGAGTTATATTATTTCCCCACAATAATATAATTAACAAAACCATGAGGTCATTTAAAACATATATATGTTATGAAAAATATTCATCTCATTAAGCGTTTTACTAAATAACACGGAAATCCTTTTAAGAAAATTAAAAGTGGGTCTCGAACAATCGTTTTCCATTAGCACTTGTGAAACGTTGCCGGAAATAATAAGAGATCAGCCCTGCAAAGTGACGGACATATTGGCTGTTGATTAATCATTGTTCCGAATAATGGCTCTGTACGTTATTGTGGTAGACATAGAACAGTTTTTGAAACTATGGCAACTGTTTCATTGTGAACATAATAATTATTATACAGATAATATAATAATTATTATACAGCATCTTTCAGACTAGCCCCAACAATTCAATAATCTAAATCCCATTTTTTTACATTTGATTCTACGCGCGAAGTAAATTATATTACTGAAATAAATACGATAATGTCCTTGTAATGAGTCATTCAATCTATTTTATCACCATATTATCACAGTGAGTTGAAACTGAGCCTAATTGCTGTAAAATTATTATCAGATATTGGTATCATTAACTAACATATCAGACATTTCCAGTAATCTAAATATTAGGTTTGGCTCAAAATTATGGAAGAAATTAAATTGAAACTTTATACTTCTATAGTATTACTAAGAAGATTTTCACGTCAGCTTAGGAACTGTACATACTATATACTATATTGAATTAAAATCCAATGATTTGATCTTAATGTATCCAATTTAATCGAAATTAGTAACATAAAAGCACAAAATCATTTGTACAAATCAACAATGAAATAAATTTACGAAAACGTAATTTTGCTCATTTATAATGCATCAAATTGTTGTACGATGAAAACAGATAATAAATTGCTATCATTATTAAGTTACATATATTTACAGATACATATACAGTTAAATACATTTTACTTTAAATACTTTTTTCACTAAAATAAGGTTACACATAATATATATTTCATACGTCTACGGTTACGTCGCCTAGATTGATATTGATTTAATTTAGTTTCTTAGTCATCTTTTTTAACATTATTTGTTGGCTAAGATCTTTCTTACAAACATCATCTTCATGAACATTACACTTTTATTATTATTTTTTATTAAAGACGTTTCATTCATGTTGAGCCGACTAATTATTTTTTTACTTTTATTAAATTAAAATTAATATACTTTTAACAAACGTTAGAGTTGAAAAGAGTTTTTAGTTTCCGAAGCTGTTAATTTTTGATTTGACTACAGTAAAACTTGTCGAAAATAAGTCCATTGCAAGCAATACAGTAATGGAAACTCCAGAACAATGAGGTTAGAACCTAGCGGATGTATCTTCCAATGTCCGTGAGTAGTGAGTGAGAGAGTGAGTGAGTGAGAGTCCGTGAGTAGAGTGTGTAGAGTAAGTCTTCTGATCGGCCCTTCTGCTGTTATTTTTTTATCATGTAACCGTTTCCATTTTATGGGTGTAGTAAAAGTGAATATGTATTTTTGATATAATTTTCCGCTAACAGATATAAGCTGGCTGTTAAGTATGGGTTATATTCTATTGGAATTTTCAAGAATATAGGAAATTTCTGTTAAAACAATTTAGTTTTTACATCAATTACTTATTTGATAGCCTCAAAAACTTACTATGTTTATATTTTATATTTAAAGAGACACTAAACCTCTCCACATCAGAATATTGTTAGTCAAAAAAATATAGATTTTTTTTTACATTCTATGATTTTTTTGTATCAAGTTAATAATTTACTGGAAACCTGTTTGTCCTTTCACTAGGCTCCTATCAAGTTTGAACATGGCAAGGCACTTAACCCAACATTCTGCTCTCCTGTGGACTTAAAAATTAAATGAGAATAATAACCAAAAATAACATTTTATTTTGACAAACATTTGTACATATTATAAAACAAATTCCTCATAAGCTGTCTATTTTCGTGTACCTATGTAATTTTTTGTCTTAAAACTTGATAAGTAGTTTTTGAGAAAATTTGATTTTCTCAAAAATATAGTATATATAGTATATAGCACGACGCGCTGAAGTAATGTATAAGAGAATTGAAGCATTAAAACAAAACTATAAAATATAGTCCATCTCTTAAATTAAAAATTTAAGTTTTGAATATCAATTAATATTTATTTTCAAAGATATTTTCTTTTCGGTATAATGTGTATTTAAATAAACGTTTACTAGATTTACCGTTTTATACCAACATTTTCCTTCACTATACGAATAAAATAAACATTTTAGAAGTTTTATGACGCTCAATGTTGTGTGCATTGTTTTTGCAGTAAGAAGGTGTCTGTTTACTTCTTCTTTTCCACTTAGTCTCTTTATTCCTTTTTGGTGTAATTGATTTTTAAACTCCAAGTAAAATTCATAGTTAGGTTAGCTAATATGATTATGATAATTATGTTTGCATTCATAATTAGTTAGATGTTATAATAATTTTGTTAGGTATAGTAATACTTTAGTTACATGTTCATATAATAATAACTTAACTAGTTTGATAATAATAGTATTTTTTTAATTTGTAGTTATTTAGATATAATAGTAATTTAGTTAGATACATTGTTTAATTTAATAATAAAAATAATATTTATCACCAAACTTATTTGGTGGTACGGTCAATGTCTTTGACCGTAGTTTTTTTGACTCGAAATACTGAAATTAATGGAGAAAGATTCAGTGGATCATACCAGTCGAAAAGTCATTGAATCATTTGTCATTGGATCGCGAAAAAGTTGTTTCGCACAAAATACAATAAACATCAATGGATTGTTCAATACATTTGAAGGTAGATTGAGAGCTCGGGAATTCCCTGCGGAACGAAATGTACGTTTATCTGTAGACAGACAGACACATACCTACTTCTCAAAGCGAAACTGATAGAAACTGCGTGATAATAGGGTTCTAATTTAGAGAAATCTGACATCTACCGATAACGGTTAATTGATCTAACGGTTTGTATAAGTTTAATTGTTTCTCAATATTGTTCGGCTAAGATGGAAAATCAAAAGCTTTATGTTTTTCCAACGGTAAAATTAAATTAGTGTTTGAAAATCTCTATAAACATGTATAGCCATGTTAAGCTTATTTAAATTTATATAAATAAAGAATGAAAAATAAACCGACACGGGCATTCGAACCCGCGACTATTGGGAAACCTTCCCGTCTCTCTACCAATGGAGCTACCTTCTATTAGGTTTCTTTTGAAAATCCTAACCAATGTTTCTAACTTTGCAGTATAGACAAACATTGAAAAGATGTCACTACTGAAATTAATGTTTGAAAATATTTATAAATATGTATAGCCATATTAAGCTTATTTAAATTTATATAATTATAGAATGAAAAATAAACCTACATGGGCAGGGATTCGAAACCGCGACTACTGGGAAACCGTCCCGTCGCTCTACCAACTGAGTTACCGTTGAGCTGAGCTGAGTTTATTTTTCATTCTATATTTATATAAATTTAAAATTAAGTTAGATTATGTAGTTACGTCACCAGGACCCTAAAATTGTCTACTTAACGAAAGTCACCTAAGCATATAGAATTTATGCTTAATATTCAGCGGTGTAATAACTCATTCCAGATGACGCCATTTCAAAGCCAACGAGTGTTTGAAAATGGTCTCAAAATTCTCATTTTCATCCTCATTCAAAATGTTTATTCCAAAAAAGTAACCTGTACGTTATTTTTAAAGAAATTTTTTTATTCCAAACAGTAGGTTTCTTATATATAAAAATACAGATTATATGGACGATGAAGTCCGCAGTTTGCAGAAAGCAGACTAGTAATTGATTTATTATACGTATGTGTAGAGTTTCCCAAATAGAAGACCAACAATCAAATAGGAAGTCCCGAGAAAAGAAATTTACACAAAGCCAGCGAAACAGCAAGTAAAAGCTTGTATAAATGTAAATAATGAAAGTACCAAAGTACCTATTATACCTAGAGCTAAACCTACCTACATCCTTACCTATTATTATATTAATATTATTCTCAAATGTCTCCTGTTAGAAACAGACTTACTTTTAGTATCCAATACAAAACATAATATTAACGAACTGTTTATTTTGTATAGTCTGTTGGTAAGTTACAAAATATTTTATTTTAATTGTCTCCGCGCCTTCTAGTCTCCTTTCACATTTAATGTATATGTACCGAAACATTAAAGGGACTCTTGTTAGCTCTCAACAATACAACGGTCTAAAATGTTTAATATAAACATAATGGATATTCTAATAATTAGCGGGTTGGACATTGTCTTGAGAAATAAACAATATTTACATATTCTATTTTGAAGGCAAATAATAATATAAGACAGTACAAATCCCAATGGAGGTTTTACTTACAATTTGTTAAGTTAAATTATCAACTCCGTTCCGCTCTACTCCCGCAATATTATTATTACGTAATAGAAAATGTACGTATAATATTGTGGTTTCAAAATTGTTTCCTACTTTGACAAATTCGGACAAAATGTATTTCTTATTTAATAATTTAAATTTCTTTCAATAATTTAATCATAAGATAATAATATCAGAACTACAATGTTTATTTTAAATTAATTGCACATTACCTTACTTATTTTGGACAGTAATAATTAAATGAATAAATATATATTTTTTAACTAAATGTTTAACTAAAAGAAAAAAAATGTTATTTTATTTTTAAATTTTAAATAAATATAAAATGAAAGAAATTTAAAAGATGTCACAAAGAATGCTTACATAACCGAGGCGGGTAGCGATGCGGTAGCTCAATTTGTAGAGCGACGGAACGGTCCAGATGTCACGAGTTTGAATCCCTGCCCATGTCTGTATATTTTTCATTCTGTATACATTTAAAATTTAAATACGCTTTACGTAGCTATAAATGATTATAGATATTTTCAAATATCTCTTTTTTACAACA
Source organism: Napeogenes sylphis (assembly GCA_959347405.1). Taxonomy (NCBI): domain Eukaryota; kingdom Metazoa; phylum Arthropoda; class Insecta; order Lepidoptera; family Nymphalidae; genus Napeogenes; species Napeogenes sylphis. The sequence continues at coordinate 22,297,114 of OY365783.1, read as the reverse complement.
TTTCATAGCTTTAGTCCTTAAAATTTACGGTTACGTTTACGATTACATATGTTTATAATTTATTCGTCTTTTGTATACAAGTATTCAAACATATACTTGATATTTTTAGCCATTCTTTGACCTTGAATATTTTTTGACATTTGGATCTTGTTTGTGTTTGACACATATTTATAGAGCGTAAAAAGTAAAAGCTCTGTACAAGGATAAAATGTTATTATTTGTTCTGGAATAACACTGAATACTTTTACGATTATAAGATCCTAAATAAAAGTAGAATCGTTTTAATAAAGTCTTAAAAGAGATACACATATGTATACCTAATCATTCTGAGTTTGGTATACATATATAAATATTTTAAATTTGTTCACCCTCCTTACGTTATCATGTAACAGTCGAGAGTGGGTGCATTTATTTCAATATAGCGCACAATATAAAGGAAAGTATTTTAAATACGTAGAGAAAAATGGCTTTTGAGCAAAAATGGCAGTTAAATATATGCACATTGTAAGTATTACATTACAATGTGCTTTATATAAGCACATTCATTAATATACACAGATTTACGACTACCGTTATATTAATTTTACTAATCAATGGTTTATTTTTTTTTCTGCTGATATAATCCAAATCTTCAAACTCCAATTTAAATGAATAAGGTAAAGGTTACAAAAACAAATATACCTTTAAAATTTATAAATGTGTCGAGTTATGTTTATATGGTTAATTTCCCTTTAGTTATTTGATGTTTCTGGAAAATTTAAATACCATTAATTCACTAGCTTTGACTATATAAAAATATATCTTAACCATCACAGAATGTGACGTTATCTAAAATGGAAAACTTTCCAAGACACTCGTACAGATTATATGAATAATCTAAGCTTCTTGACAATTGAAGAGAACTGAAGCGTTAAATTGGTTCCTTTATATACCTCAGTTTCGTAGATAACACATATTAATTGATTCCTCTGCGTGAGTTCACACGAATGACAACATACCTGACAAAAATCTTTTCATCTTAGATTGCAATAATAGCATATATTAAATGATATTATGTAGCGTAAATAAAATGCTTCTTAGACGAGCTTATGTTTTAACCTCGGAGCTTCATATTTTCATTATCTTTGCATCTTTTATAATAAATATTTTTGCGGTTTTTTTATTTCCAAAATTTGTCACTTTTAGGAGCGTATAAATTACATAAGACTTAATCCAAGTAATATTATTAGTCCACATTTATAATAAATAATATGTAGATTGTACACGGCATGTACTAAAGAAAATTTATTATTAAAGGATATGATGTAGGATTGGTTTCGCAACCCTTTTTTGAAGTTAGATGGCAAGTGAGTATAAGATACACCAGATGGTAAGTAGTATCGTCACTTATGGATATCCGCGTGCAAGTGTTACTTTCCCCCTGGAGCTATGGATTCATAATATCTATTGTTAAGACTTGTTTGAGTAATACACAGTACTTGCACTTCAATGTTTAATATACAACCACTTGTAATAGAATGGGCGAGAGCAGCCATTACAACTCGTTTTATAATATTTTAACACTATAATATTTAGGCGAGGGTAATTTACAATTTCATAACCAACTTACAGATGATATTATTTATACCTTATAATAAGTTCTAATAATTAATAAAAGATTAAACATTATGTTAAAATATTCTATGCTTCTAATTCTTAAAACAATTAACAGTAAATACTAAATAATATTCCATAATTAATTATGTAGGTGGCGCTACTGTTGAAACTTATGAACTAAAACATGTAAATTCCAATGTATTTACCATTTAAATTATTATAAATAAATATGACTAACACTCGGCCTTTCCTGATTTGTAATCTTACGACCTCGTAATTGTATCATTAATTTCTTTAATTACCAACCATCATATATTAAATGACTAATTTCTAATTTAATAAACATTCTGGAAACCAGTAGACCAAATGGTCATCTGAATTCAGGATCTTACAATGTTATAGAGAAAAACAAATTATTAAAAATACAATGCATCAAGAAAAAAAACATCCAATTATACTTTTAATGTGCGAAATTACATAACATTTATACAACATATAACTTTACTATCGGCCGTTTTGACATCTTATTACGTCCTCGTAATATAATTATAATTTTTATCATAAATACTCGTTAATATAATAATAATATATAATAATAATAATAATAATATATAATAATAATCGTTTCTATCATAAATACTTGTTCTCTTTGCACCGGACCAACCAGGCTGCTTACAAAAAGCCAGATCAACGGACATGCCGTTATGATCTGGTGCCCATGGACACACATCATCAACATTGGATATATCTCAATTTTACTACTACCACCGGAACACACCAAGGTGGTAGTTTATTCTTATTTATTTTTTTATACCACGGGACACACCCATTGATGGCATTTCTTATACTTTCACTACTACCACAGGAACACACCAATGTGGTAGTTTATTCTTATTTATTTAGTTTTTTATACCACGGGACACACACATGTTTGATGGTATTTCTTATACTTTCACTACTACCATCGGAACACACCAGTATGGTAGTTTATTCTTATTATTTTTATACCACGGGACGCACCCATTGATGGTATTTCTTATACTTTCACTACTAACATCGGAACACACCAGTATAATAATAATAATAATAATATCAGGACAAATTACACACATTGATCTAACCCCTAAGTAAGCAAATAATTTGCTTGTGTTAAAAGTGTTAGACAACGATACAAATACATAGAAATACACATATAAATACTGAGAATATATTTATAGAATATTGTATATATCTATTTATAGAATAGAGAATATATGGTAGTTTATTCTTATTTTTTTTTTACCACGGGACGCACCAACTTGATACACAACAGATTATTCAATAATTTACTTATTAATATCATTGTTATGAACATATATTTAATTTTAACTTTTTAAAACTCCTTCTAAGCAAATAAATCTTTAACTAATAATAGCAAAAACCAAGCTCATTTTGTTCGGCTATATTAATGATCAGACTACAGAGATATATGACTGAAATTCATACTATGCATGGGTTTTGTTGGAAGTAGCAGGTTGTTTTTACTTTGTATTACGTTTGTATTGTTATATTTGTTTAGTTTCTTTATATTTTTTAATTAAATATGAATTTTAGATGATGTGGTATCTTATCGAAACAGTTTTAAATTTTATATCTTAAGAAAATGTCCATTCACACGAATTTAGAAAATTTAAATACTTTAACGGTAGTTAATGAAGAAGCTACATTTAGTTATTAACCATAACACGATTCAAAATTCACGACAATTGTAATATTTATATATATTTCTCTATATTACTCTGGAATGACCTACCGATGGAAATTCAAACATCTAAATTTTCAAAAATCGTTTGAAGCAATATTATTTATCTACGCAATATATATTTTTATCATAAGTATGTATACCATATATTATATAGGTTATCTATTTTATTCCATTTATTTATATATACGGATATATGTATGTATATGTATGTGCGTATGTGTATATTTATATATAATCATTATTATTTCATAACTTATATAATTAAAAACGATAGTTTTTATTTTTATTGTGTCCTGGTGTATAAATTCTTATTCTCGTTGTAGTATGCTTGCACTATCTTATGACTTTGCAAATATTCCTTACTCATCAAGTAGTCCAGTCATTTGGTAGTTTTACCTGGAAAGTTTTCCGGGAGTTTTGAAAATTGGTTATTTTATAGATTTCAGTGTGCTCTTTTCGAATTTCAATTTTGCCACCTCGTATCTTCGCCGCTCGCTCCGCCATTTTGAAAAAATGGCGGCCAAAACCAGTTTTTTCGAAATATCTCCTTTCCAATGCATTTTTTGAAAAAATACTTATGTACAAAATTAAAGTAGAATAAATTTCCTACAATTTATGTATTTATATATTTTTTCATAATATCAATAGTTTTTGGCGTACGAGCGTCACAAAGTATCTTCATCTACACCACCACGTGTTTTTGGTATATTTTTTCTAAAATATTCTACTATTGCCACTGGTATTGAAGAAGCAGTGTGGGTCTTTGTGTTGGGTCCTTTTCTTTCGACTATGGAGACTATAGACATTGTATAGCCTCCATACTCTCGACTTTCAACGAAACATCTGTCGGTAGAAGTTACGAGAAGTATTTAGTTTAGGCGGAGTCATCAGTATACGTTTATATGTATGTACGTCGTACAGTGTTGTTTGTGTTCTTAGAGCCAAGGCTTCTAATACAAAAAATTGTTTTACTTCATTATGAGAAAATGAAACAGTTGAAGTAAAAGAAAAAGGATTGGAGACTTTTTAATTGAGTGTCAAAAAAAAGGATAATAAAGTAAAACTTTTGGCGGGCGTAAGATCGATAATGGTTCATGATCTGTGTGGAAAACGATATAATACTGAGAAGTTAATTGCTACATCATTGCGTAGAGGAAGTAATGCCACGAAACCTCAGCCACTACTGCGATCCTTGCACCCAGCATTCTCTTTTAAATATCATTGTATTTATGTGCTGATGAGATAGCAGCGGAATTTATAGCTAAACAAAAACAGACCCGGCTGTGCAAGCGTAATATAGTATAGTATATAGTATAGTGTGTGGAAATTGTCAATGAATGACAGTATTTCAAATCTTGCTAGAGCTCGTAATGACGATTGGGGTCGAGCAATTATTGAGCGTCTTAAACATGTGAATGATTTGGCCACAGCTGATGCACAGTATGACAATTCCTGCATGAACAAATTTATATCAATGAGATAGATAGTGCAATGCATTTATTCTAACCTTAAACAGAATTTCGATGAGTATCAGTTTTCCTTGGACGAATTAATGGACAAAAATAAAGGTGATTACCGTCCCCACATAAAAAAAACGCAACTGCTCGAAAAATACGTTGATGATATTTTAATTACCGTCACTGCCAATAAGGCTAAGTTGTCTTAAATAAAACAATTTTCTGTATTAGAATGGCTCTAAGAACACAAACAACATGGCTCTAAGAACAAAAACAACACTGTACGACGTACATACATATAAACGTATACTGATGACTCCGCCTAAACTAAATACTTCTCGTAACTTCTACCGACAGATGTTTCGTTGAAAGTCGAGAGTATGGAGGCTATACAATGTCTATAGTCTCCATAGTCGAAAGAAAAGGACCCAACACAAAGACCCACACTGCTTCTTCAATACCAGTGGCAATAGTAGAATATTTTAGAAAAAATATACCAAAAACACGTGGTGGTGTAGATGAAGATACTTTGTGACGCTCGTACGCCAAAAACTATTGATATTATGAAAAAATATATAAATACATAAATTGTAGGAAATTTATTCTACTTTAATTTTGTACATAAGTATTTTTTTCAAAAAATGCATTGGAAAGGAGATATTTCGAAAAAACTGGTTTTGGCCGCCATTTTTCCAAAATGGCGGAGCGAGCGGCGGAGATACGAGGTGGCAAAATTGAAATTCGAAAAGAGCATGCCGAAATCTATAAAATAACCAATTTCCAAAACTCCCGGAATACTTTCCAGGTAACCCCCTTTTTTTCGCCCAAATGACTGGACTAAAGGGTTGTTTGTAAGAGATCACTTTTAAGCGATAAGACCGCCTTTGCACAAAAATTTCTTACTGTATCAACATCCTACTACTGTAATTTCTTGTAATAATTAATTTATTACAAGAATTAATTAATTGCAATAATAATTAATTATGTGCAATAAGTTTTAAAAATAAAATAAATAAAATAAATATTTCTTTTTATTTAAGAAATTCTAATATATTGTTAGGGGTCGAGGGTACTTCTAGATAATTAGTAGGCATCAAGTGCTATAGCATTAAGTCCGCCAATTGTATAAATTTCTTTGTATAATAAAGATTTTATAAATAAATAAATATAAATAAATTTTTTACATTTTTACATTTTTTATTTACTCTGTCCGTATCAATATTGAAAATATTCTTAACTAAAAAAAAATAATCATTAGTGGGAATAGAAAATTTTTGAAGTCCTTTTTTATTTTGAAGATGTAACGATACTTTTCATACAATTGGACAACATTATAAAACCAAGCATATTTCTTTAGAAGTTTACTATTTATATTATTATTTCCAATTGTTCTAATTTGCACTAAATCTAATGATTAACTAATTTATTTATAAAGCATTAAAACGTAAATCAATTAAATTTTCGATCATATGTTATAAAAGTGTTATTAATTTTATTCCGAGTTTGAAATCGTAATTTTGTACATTGTATACCTACACCTAGTTTACTATATAATCGAAACAATGAATGATACAATTATTCAAAACGTATTTTATTTTTTTGTTTTATTATTATCTACAGTATAAATTATTTAATAGAATTCAACTGCATTAAATTTTACAAACGTTATACTGAAAATAATACGATTCTTGGAAATTTAGAGGGTTGGGGCTTGGGGTTTTATAAGGCCGTGCCATATATAATATTACTTCTTATACCCTAAGGAACATCGATCTCCATAGAGATTTAGACCTTCCGACCATCGCTCAGTACTTCAAGGGGCTTTCCCAAAAGTACTTTGAACGTGCTGAGCGACACCCGAACCCACTGGTGGCTGACGCCGCAGAGTATAGACCACGTAAGACTACTTTAGTCAGAAAAAGAAGACCCAAGTCGGTACTCGTTGACCCCGACGACGCGTTCACAGTAGGTAATAACGTGTACGCGTAGGCATAATTGACACCACACAACATACACACACCGTCTGTACCGGTATAGAGACGAGGTCCCAACTGAGTAAGTGCTCCGTTGCTGCGGCGTTCTGCCGTCGGAGGACGCTAGTGTCCAAATTTCCTTAGCTTCCCTCCTGACTAACGACGCCCCGAGCCGAGGTCCGTGTCTCAATCTGAGACGCCCTCGGGACGTCGTCCCCCATGGGGGCCCATCTGGCCCCCCCTTGTTAAGGGTGGGTCTCCAGACCCACCCGCTCTCCCGGTGACGCTGTAATAGCCAACAGGGCTAACAGTATAGACAAACACAAAAAAAAAAAAAAAAAAAATATACCCTAAGATACGACAATATATATTCGTTGCTAATTTTCTTATGTTTCTCTTGTCTAGAGTTCAAGTTACCAGAATCTTTAAGTCTAACGTGTTTATGTTTCATATTGCTAATAAGAATATTTAGGAGGCATGTTTTATAATAATTCTATTTTTAAGTAATAAACAGTCATAATCTAGAAAATTATATATTTTTTTTAAAGTTCATCAATTTGAAATACCTAATTTGAACTGTCTGAACTGTCAATTATGGTATATTGTTTACTAGTTTAGGCATGCAATTATTTCTTGTTTAGTAAAACTTTTAATGTGGATTTATATAATTCCTCGATTTGACAGTTCAAAAACGCGTGTAAGATAATTCATTGTAGTTATTTCTTTTCTTCTTTAACATACTATCGGAAATTAAATAATCGAGTGCCACGCATATGGTTTAAAGTTTCTTTTAATAGGGATTTAGAAGACCTAATTGCTTGCTTTATTTTATTTTTTTACAATTTAATACGAAATGTACGCGTTTACTGGTTTAGTTTAAAATCGATCTAAATGTTAAACCTATATTATAATTTATCGATTCTAACGAATTTATTTCGGAATACCTATTGCGTTTTACCTTTTCAATAATCGATTGAAATTTAAGATCATAAATTCGTACAGATACCTACTACTGAGAACTTAACACTCAGTAAATAATTTGAACGGTCAAATAAAAGATAATAGAAATATGTTTTAGTAATAAATACCAGTATCATTGCTTCATATTCATACGCGCGATATATAATTAGTCTTGTTTAGTTCGGGATTATATTTAGACAGTACCGGTTCAGATTTTAAACGTTTTTAAACTTAATTTTTACCCACCTAAAAATGGTCTTTTCAAAGCAAATTTGATTTATGAAAGTAACCAATGAAACTTCTCAAAACAGATATTATTGGGTTCCATAAAATTTAATTTCTCCACATGATATGGCATAACCCTATCCTCGTGGATAACCAAGTATCCAACTTGGTTTTAAAAACGAACGTCTATCGCAACCCGATGCTAAACTTACAAATTCAAAATTAAATATAAATATTTTAAGATCTATGGAGTAGTTTTAGCAAAACTAAATAAAATATAGTTGCAGAAGTAATAAAATAATATCGTAAATTCAAATCTTTACATATTTAATAAATGTAAACATATCTAAATCTACCCCCTATAGCGTCAAAGCATTGGCTTATTATTTCCATACGGTAGTTTAATATTTACCGAGTCATATTCATTTAAGTCTATCTATAAGATATTCTAGAATTTTAATTTCTCTGAAAGGAGATAAGTATACATTTTAATTTGTTTAAATTAAAATTATACTTCATCTATTCATATTGTGTATATTATAAGGAACTACTTACTATCTTAAACAAAAGGATCATTACGATTTGAAAATGGTTTTATGATGTTAAGTGCTACTTTAAAAAAATATATATATAAATATCTAACGTTATTCCTTTTCTTTCTGTTTAATATTGGGTTTTATATTTTAATCATTTACGACTGATATATACTCATTTTTTAAGAAATCGTTCTTTAAATAATTTACATACATTTTGTAAACCGAATATTACCCCTTCATTGAGAGTGTTCACTTCTATGTCATATATAAAGATATTAGAGCCTAAATCGTAATCTAAAATACTAACATTACTTTTATATTGCAAGTCCCAACTACCGCGTCAGTTAAATAACTTAATAAAAGCAAAGAAAATAAAGATCGCGTCTCTAACCTACAACTGGGTCTTAAAAGCTTTGAAAGTTGGTATACGTAGTAACAATAATATTATAAATCACATGGTCACTTAATTATGCAAAACTTTTCTAGGGCTAGTTTCTTATAATAAAGTTTATCCGTCACCTTGTCGTTGTATTCAGGTCCATCGTTGCATAGTGCTGCTTGCTTGCACTGCCATCCCGCGATCAGGAAGAAAGTACTTGGTTGACCGCTTCTTCCAGTAGCTGTAGGTGATGTTGATATGTTGTTGATTTTCATAATACAGCAACGAATTCATTCCCTTCCAGATTAGCAGTCAAGTAGTAGTTTAGAGTTTTCCATCTCCGACGTATGTCTTCACCAAAGGCTCCAAGCGATGTAAACATGTATGGAGAGATATTGTATTAGTACCACTGTAAAGTTTTGGTAAATATTCAGGCTCTTATTGTATTTCGCATATGATTGAACTTTAACAGGATATGGTTAATAGTGAATATGATATACACTCGGCGTCACAAAAATCGCACCTTTTAAAAAAGCAACTTCAAAATAATTTTACTCAAACTTTGTGAATTGTAAGGATATGATTGTAGGATATCATTGGAAAGGTAATTCAATTGCCTATTAGAAAATAAAAAACATGTGTATGCATTTTAATTCTTTAATAACAAAAAACTTAAAACATGACAAAGTGACAAAAAATAAAATTAATAACATCATAAAAAATTACAAATAAGGCCTTAAAATCTAGTGTTTCCACCCCTTGCTGTGATGGTAGCTTCCAGCCGATCCTTCATGGAGCTCACGAGGGTCACCACTCTTGCTTGGGGTATGTTGTCCCATTGTCTTTCACGGCATCCTGGAGCTCTTGTAGAGTGGTGGGAGCAGGATCTCGTGCTCGTACGTGCCTCTTTACATCGTCCCAGAGATGCTCGATCGGGTTCAGGTCTGGACTTCGTGCTTTCCACTGCATAACAGGGATCTCAACCTCTTCCAAATAGTCCCGCACAGCAAACGCAGTGTGGCAACGGGCGTTATCATGCATTAACATGAACTCATCGCCAACAAAACCAGCATACGGAACCACATGGTCTTTTAAGATCTCCGTTATGTACCGCCGAGCATTCAGCGACCCTTGCCCGCGACCACCACCAGTCCGAGAGACGCACACAAGCTCCGTTTTCCCTTCGACGGATATGCCACCCCAGAACATACAGGAACCACCTCGGTATTCGACGGATTCCTTTATGCAAGCCTGGGCAAATCTCTCTCCTCGTCTTTGGTATACTCTTCTGCGTCTGTTGTTGCAGAAAAGACATACTCGTGTCTCATCGGTGAAGAGAACGGCTTTCCACTGTTCACTCGTCCAGTTGACATGCTCCTGGGCAAATCGTAACCGCTCTCTTCGATGCTGCACGGTCAATTTTGGGCCCCTAGCAGGTCTGTGAGCTCTCAATTCCTTTTCTTTCAGTCTTCTTCTAATCGTAGAAACACTCACAGACGTTCTGCAAGCTGATCGGAGCTCTTGTTGCAACTCAACAGCATTGCTGAAGCGATGCCGCAAGGATGTGGAAACAACGAAGCGGTCGTCTCTTTCTGACGTGCAGCGTTTTCTTCCGGATCCACGTCTTCGAGTATAGCCACCAGTCTCAAGGAACCGTTGGTATATTCGTCGAACTGAGAATCGGCTAAGGTTCAACTGTCGAGCAACGTCAACCTGTCGCAGTCCTGATTGCAATAGCGCAATGAGCGGCTTTATCAGGGGTTGTATCCATCTTCAGGTACTGTTCTATTGCGTATGTTGTTTCGGTGTGTTCACTCTGAAGTCTGAGTAGCGACTGACCCATTTTTTACCTTTACATGAGCTTTTATACCCTTATAAGGTAGCACAAGTAGTGCTCCTTAAGTGAGCATTTTTTTTTTAATTTTTTTGATTGGTCCCTGGTTAGAAATGGTAATTGTTTTTTTAATGATACAGGTAATTAATATAAAGGTATTGAAGTGCACTTTAGAATGATATATTTTTTTCATACGTAGTACTTATGTGCTAGATTCTAGGAGCGATTTACTGAAAAAAACATAGAGGTGCGATTTTTGTGACGCCGAGTTTATAAGATGAATAGAATTCAATAGTAGTGCTATTAAATTCAAACTACAAAGTTATTTATATTCTATATTGAGCATGCTGCCAAATAACCAGCAAAATAATTAGCCTGCTAAGCAGATGGCAAAACGTGGGTATTAAGAAAAAAAAAATAAAAAAAATAAAAACTTACGCACTTGCAATATTTTAAATCTACGACTCCTTGTCGCTTGAGGTTACTACAGCAGCACTCGGAGAGGGCCCAAATAGTAACTTTAACGTCGTCTCTTATTTTCGTGGCTTTTTAACTGCAGTGGCAGCACTCCATCTTCATCAGCATTCTTAGACGTAACTTTAACGTCGTCTCTTATTTTCGTGGCTTTTCAACGGCAGTGGCAGTACTCCATCTTCATCAGCATTCTTGGACAGGATATCTTGCGAACGGTGTATATCGACACGTGGCGCGTAATACTACAGCGGTCGAACACTTCTGACTTGTTAAGACTTGTTTCAGTAATACACAGTACTTGCACTTCAATGTTTGATATACAACCATTTGTAATAGAATGGGCCAGAGCAGCCCTTACAACTCGTCTTATAATATTTTAACACGATAATATTTAGGTGAGGGTAATTAACAAATTCATAACCAACTTACAGATGATATTATTTATACCTTATAATAAGTTCTAATAATTAATAAAAGATTAAACATTATGTTAAAATATTCTATGCTTCTAATTCTTAAAACATTTAACAGTAAATACTAAATAATATTCCATAATTAATTATGTAGGTGGCGCTACTGTTGAAACTTATGAACTAAAACATGTAAATTCCAATGTATTTACCATTTAAATTATTATAAATAAATATGACTAACACTATAAATCTGTTAAAAGCGTTACCATTTTACAATAAATGTAATGACCTCATGTTTTCAAGAACAAGATCATAATGTTTTTATAGAACATTATTATAAAGAAGATAAGTAATAAAAAGTAAATATACCAGTTAAACACCAGCTTCGTACACTTTTATAACACGTTAATGACCCTGTATTTTAATAATGTTTTGAATGAAAAACCATGAAGCCGGAAAAAAATATAAAAATTATAAACTAAAAACATCCTTAAAAACAGGCTTACTTGATAAAGACTTATATGACTCAATCTCGGCTTAATTTAACGATCCACGTTCAAATTCCACCTCATTCTAAAGAGCAGTTTGGTAGATACCAGAGTTGAAAATAATGTGGCGTGATATTTATGTTATAATCTGTAACATTTTGTTTTCATGATAATTTTGTGTTGTTTAATATAATATATAACTTGTCTATTATTTTAAATTGTATCATCAGGATATTTTATAAATATACCCTTAAATAAATTACCCTTCATAAGTATACTATCCAACATCGTAAATTATTTATTATTAAAATATTTGTAAAACTACAACAATTTTATTTAATATTAATTATTTTTACTTGAAAAGATTTTAGTTCATTAAGATTTTGTTTAACCTTTTCTCATTTAAAAATAAAACGCATATTTTAAAATAAAGTGTCTTATTCCGAACGTTTAGGGTTATATAATTAATGACTTCTAAATTATGCCAACCCGAAATTCATATGTAAGTAGTAGGTAATAAAATAGTAGAAAATATATACATATACCAGTTTTATTGAATGAATATTTTTTTTTTGGTAAAGCTTGAATAAAAATAAGTTTTAACTGGAAATTACATTCTGATATTAGTTTAATCTAATATTTTAAATAAAAAAAAACGGTGAGAGATAAATTTTAACATCGCTTTAGTTAAAATCAAGGAAAATATTTTATTATAAAGTTTCAGTAAAAATAATTAATTGAAGCCTTATTATACATTTTTCATGTCAGCTAAAATTTGGATGCACTATCGCAAATATCTGAATAACGCTATTTGTTTTTTGTCAAAATTACCTTTCAAAGCTACATTCGTTACACCTAAACCTTCACACTTCCCACCTGGTGGGAAACACCTTCACTACTAGGTGGAATCCACACAGAACGTTTTCTTTATATATACACTAGCGGACCCAACAGACGTTGTCTTGTACACGCGTATTTAATTTAAAAAATCAACTTTAAAAAAAAAAAAAAAAAAGTTATCACAATGTCTAACTTCATTACATGTACATTTATCATAATTCGACCAATCGATACCGTATGAATATGTAAATAAAGATTTTTTGTTTGAATAAATGAATTTGTTCCAATATTTTTTTTTTAATTTCACTTTTTACCTAGCGAAGCACGTATCGGGCCGCTAGTACTAAAATATTTTTTCTTATTTCTATCGCAACGCCAACTGTCAGGGCAGACTGTAATTAAAATATAATATTATTTAATATTTGACATTGCCATGGTAACGCAGTCCGTCGGAACCAATGTGAAACATTTCAAAATCACCACCTACTTACAAATTAAAAATTAATAAAAAAACCATTTTCTAGTAGACCAAATTGTGAATCTAAACAATTCTCAAGTCCCCTTGAACACACAAAAGAATTTCATAAAAATCGGTTCAGTCGTTTAGGAGGAGTTCAGTGACATACACACGCACACAAGAAATATATATATATATATACATATATATATATATATATACCTGTAAACACTTCCTTGGCCCGGATAAACTGTTACATACATCTCATAAAACCATTATGAGAAATAATAACACGTGACACACACATAAACATTCTCAAAATATCCACTTCTCCTTTTATCTCCAATACTATTTAAATGGTAAAAACAGACTTTAATTACAGATAAATTTGATTATTAATATTGTTACACAATACAATAGTAAATCAGTAGAATAAGTCTAATGCTTTGTTATACAAGTATCATTACCACACATACATTTATAAGCAAACATGGGTAGTATATAATAATTATAGTTAATTAATAATTAGTGAATAATATCCACGTTAGTGGTATCAAAAAGTATTTTTTAATTTGCACAAGCGCATACTTTCAGGAAAATTTTGTGTTTATATTCTACTTTCAAATCAAGGTAAATTCAATATCAATACTAGATACGCAAAAAAAATCTATCTGTCTGTTTAGATTTCACAGGCAAATCATTACGATACTTGATACGATGTGATGCTTGACAAAATACGAAGGCTACTTTTTATGGCATTACTAATTATAAAATAATAATAATTTTAAATTTTATTGATCTGAAAACTGCATTAATATTTTGATAACCATTTTACATTAGACTAGTATGTCAAAAATATTTCTTATACTATTTTAAAAGGTAGTCTAAGCCAAAGGCAAACACCGCTTTGGCTTGTTTTTACATCCATCCAATCTGCTAGAATCGATTGAGACAATGCGACTCTGTCCTCGTGGACAAAAGGACATTATGCTTTTAATAATTAGTATATTTTGTTGAAATATATTTTTTGTGAAAATTAAAAAGTTGCGATTGATCGAGCCCAGACAAAATTAAAGTTGTGATTAAAGTGTATAAGTTGGATTGTAGGGACGATGGCGGGCAAAAAACAAATGGAAACTAATATTAAATAAAAGAATTTAGACGTCCTAAATAAATATTTAGGACGTCTGTAAGAGATAAAGTTGAAGAAGAATGTTTATGTTTTTGGAATTATGGTGACAACAAACTGAGAAATTCGAGTAATTAAAACTCACTTATTAGCTTACTACGCTTATTTAGCTATGTTTACGTTCACGATATTATCAAATATGTAACAGTTTATAAAAATAAAAAAGTTAAGTTACTAAAAACCCCTTAAAATTCTTTAATCCTAAACATAAGCAGCAACTAATTAATTATTCATGTATAAATAATTATTTTTAGTATATAATACGATCCTATCATACTAAAATTGAAAATCCAAATCCAATCTCAGTAACATGGGTTTATGACGAATAGTTTCCTTAATGTGATATGAGCACTGAAGCAGCGTTTTAACATACGTGAAATTGGGTCCACGTTTTTATTTGAGGCTTTGATCAACCGAATCTCGCATATTGTATTATGGATATAAAAAATAATATGATCTTCAGTAACTTATACAATAAATGTACTAAGTGAGTAAGAAATAATTCTCTGTTATTTATAATATACATAGAGCTAGTACAGTATACATATTTTAATATTTATTTAGTATCTTAACTTAATATCCGCTATACATAGAACATTTATAATATTATACAAAAAATAAATATTTATCACAGGATATAAATTAACAATAGTTGAAATACTTTCTGGTAATATCATTGTCCCTGAAAAGGAACAAAAAACAGATTTTTTAAATATAACGTAACTTTATTATACTGCAAGGAAACTTGGCATTTGCGAGGTAACTTGAATCCACTCGTAATTAAAAATCAATTTAGAAACCGAAATTTTAATCAAGCTCAGATTGCTTCAACTCAACTTCAACTCAATCATCAGGTTATTTGCAATGATAACTGAAGAACCGGTTCGTAATTTCAATCTTTCTTTTTAGTTAAAATTTAATCTAGGTCGACTAATAGCCGTTGGCGATGACAAAGAGCCGTTGTGGAAGCCGTGTACCAGATTGAGTAAATTAAAATTTCATGTTTGCTTGTACTGCTATTTTATAAAATACACGTAACACGACTTAACCCTCATTGCATCTTGTTTACCAAAAGTGTACATTAAATGAATCCAAGCTTTATAATCCAAGCCAATAAAATATGTTAAATAGGTAACATTATTAAGAGACACTTCAGTCAAAAGTAATTAATAATAATAGGCAAGCATAAAAAAAAAAAAAAAAAAAAAAAAAAAAAAAAAAAAAAAAAAAAAAAATATTTCGTAATAAAAACAGAGTAGATCCATTCTGTTGAAAAAAATATACTTACTGTAATAAAACAGAAAAATAGACACATTAAGCCGAGATTTCACGACGCTTTTATTGACAATTAAATTTTATCACTCGTTTCCTCTTTAGTATTACGTGAGTAAAATTAAACATTTATTTTGAGGTTATTAAGGTTTAACTAGAATCTTTCATATTCTATGCTTAAGAAATAATAATTATATATTTTTAATAAATATATTATATTTTTAATCTGAAAGATTATAATCATTAATTTATTTCGTTTCAGATTGGTTCTAAGCCCTAAATTTATCTTTCTATATTGTATCGTTTTCTAAGTAAATCTTATATGCTTATGAATAAGCTGTTCTAATTTATGACCATAACAGGAAATGAATGCTCAATAAATATCACATAATTTTAACCAATAACCAACGTAATAATATAGTAGTATTTTAATTGTTGAATAAATATTTTAATGTTGGTACAATCTCTTTTCTCAAAATAGTTTGTGAAATATTAATAAAAATAATATCAAGTTAACATTTGCGAGAAAACAAAACCTATGAGGTTGTAACTAAAGATTAAAAAGATGTATGCAACATATCTACAAACGAAATGTATTAATATTATGTGTTAACCAAATTAATACACAAAGATTATATAAATTATTATTTAGAGACTTGTTAAGATTTTATATATACTGTCACATTTCTCGATCCTAGATAATATTTATCCAATACAATGAGGGCGAATATTTGAATAAATTTTAGGATGGCCACAAATAATAGGCCTCATCTACGGCCTTAATTTATTCTAAAATTATTGGAGGAAATAGAATAATTACCCTACCAAGAACTATTGAGCATTATTTTTTTGTAAGTAAGATTTTCTTTTATTACACAAGAAAGACGTGTATTGTTTTTAAATAATAATATTTAAACTATTAACTATTTTTATTAATATGTTTTGTTATTCATAAAAAATATTATTTGCCTTAACTTATCTTTATATCCTTAGGCTTACTGGCAAAAAATATTACAATCAGTAAAGTTGAAAGACTCTTTGACTCGGTTCAAACTTACGACATTAATAATAATACAGGACAAATAATACACATTGATCTAACCCCTAAGCAAGCAACTTATTTGCTTGTGTTAATTAAGATTGTTAGAGGACTATACAAATACATAGAAATATAGAAATTGATTGCGGTTTTTTAAACGAAAACCTGGTCCATCGAGATGGTTTTTAGCTGTTTGTTGGAAATAAAAGCTGTCATCTCCAAGATATTGTGCTTTATTGGTAATGGTAAAGGTTATTGAGAAATATTTATAGTAAAAACCTAAAGAAGATAAAATCAGTTCTATATAAAAACCGGTAACATAATTTTTAAAAAGCATAAAAAAACAACTAATTATAAATTACAAAATCCTGACAAAAAAACACTTCTAAAAAGGATAAAAATAATATTACGAGTATTGTGCCACGGTTCCTCGAGGCAACGTGATAGTACTGTTTTAAATTATGTAATAGTACTATTTTTATTCTTTTTAGAGGTCTTTATGTATCGGGTGTTTTTTATTTTTTTATTTTATGATTTTTATTGTAATTGAAATATCTTAAAAACTAAAAAACTATTTACAGAGTAGTATTTTTTATCTTCAATTTATTGTATCTTAATGTTAAGTGTCTAGTTCAGTAAAAGACTTAATTAATTAGAAGCGACCCTACTAAGGCGATAACATGTGATGAATGATTAGCAAATTAATGAATATTTCTCACTTCCACATTATATTCATGCGTTGCGTGTTTCCAATTTGCATATTATTTTAATGCAAATTTTATTTTATATATTTAATACAAAATTAATTTATACATGAACATATAATTTATCAATTAAGCTAAATATGTTAAATATGTTCTTATAGATCTTTACACAGGGTTTTACTAACAATATTTGTTCTACGACTTTTTAAAAATCTTGATAAACCACATAATAAACACGAAACAATTTTTATTATTTAAAAATAATAGTTTGATGTAAAAAGTTTGATATAAAAAATATTGTTTTTAGTAAAAACTTTTTATTTCTTTCTTTTTAGAGATTCGTACCATTATGGAGGCGAAATTTTATGTTAAAAAGGGGACCATCTCAAATGAATACTCTAGCGATTGCCGTAATCGCGAGACATCTGCTGTAATTTTTGAAAGAGTACCGTTGTCTGTTTCCGAAATTAATTCAAACACCAATCCGAGAGCTTATGCTTTCAAATAAAAAATAATCGTCAAAATCGGTTTTCAAACAACGAAGTCTTGCAAGCACATAAAACAAGGCTTATTTGCCTTTTTTTTCGTGGACGACATTATCAAAGCAGAACCAAATTTAAATAGGACTTTATGACAAGCACCAACTTTAAAAAAAAATAGTAGTTTAACAGTACAGTAAAACTAAAACAAAAACTTTAAAAAAATCTAACTAAAAATTAAGATATAATTCGTAATATGAGAATAAATAATGGGCAGAATACAATAAAAATATTAAAAAGCAATTTTTTAAAATTATATTTTATGGTTTCAGGAATTATTTTGTATCGGAAAAGTTATATTTTATGTATTATTGTATTCTATTCACAAAAGAGAGTATATTAATATGTTAATCAGCGAATGTTTATGTTGATATACTAAGTGAAGAAATTTAATTAGTATCAATGCTGCAATGTAAATGTTTGAAAAAATAATTAGAAATATAATAGGAAAAGTTTAATAATTATAACAAAAATTCTACCTCATCAGGTATAGATACAAAGCTATGCAGCATACCAAAAATTACGGAAGGGTCGACTAGATCGAAAAGAGTTTTAAGTATCTATTATACCATGTGAGTGCAAAGAATCGGAGAGCTGGTTTCGAAACTTAACGCATAGCTCTGACCACAAACTTATTTTGTCTCTCTCACTCTCATGCAAAAAAGATCTGTAAGACCATTATTACTCCTGAACATCCTAATAAGGATAATGAGATAATTACATCGAATTTTTAATTTACTATCAGACCTTTATATGTGTGCAAAATTTTGAACAAAAACATTCCGTGGGAAATGAGACAAAAGATAATTATTAATCCTGGAGATCCTAACCAGGATAAAGAGATATCTCATTGAATTATTAATTGAATATCGATCCTTGATATGTGTACCAAGTTTGAAGAAAAATGGGTGTTGGGAAATGACACAAAATCGCATTAAAAAAAGTCGGCTACAAGCAAACAAACATGCATACATACAAGTAAAACTAATAAAAGCGTCTTAAAAAGAATCATTACAATCAGATTACCCATGCGAAAGTTCTGAGGTAACAAAAAATAAAAAAAATACGCAAATTATACTAGCTCTTTAGTTTACTTTTTCAAACATCACTACTATAAATAACTTTCCGATTAAAACTGTCACATGTTACTTTTAATAACATACTATTACTGTTAAACTCTAATAATAGTCATAATTTGCAATATCAATTTGTAGTATTTGATATTACGGTAATAAGTTTCCTCGGCAGTGTATTTCCAATGCAAGGAAGTGTAAGGAGATCTACATAATAACAAGAAGTATGTGCCTATGGATTAACAAATAGAAAGTACTCTCGAGGGAGCACTAAGATATTACCAAAGTACCCACTCTTGACCTGGAGCTTTAAACTTAAGATGTTAAGATTACTTGAATTTTAAGGTTTACCCGTCTGTAGAAATGGTTAAATAAATACCCTAAATAATACCCATAGCGACCGACTACAATTTCATGACAGCCCTTCCTTTGAGAAATGTATTACCAGACGAAACTCATAGAGGTTTATCATAGTTTTTTGATAACTTCACACTTTTTGGGGTTACTTACTCGAAAGGTAAAAACTGAACCGTATTATTAAGACTTCGTTGTCCGCCTGTCCTTCTCCAGTCTGTATCTCATGAGATACTGACTTACAATACAGACTGATAACAATACAGTCGGACCATGATCCGCGACTGTTAGAAAGTTGAAATTTTCCCCGAGAAAATATTACCGTTGCGGTCGTAACAACAAATACTAAAATAAAATAAATAATTGAGGGGAGCTCCCATTGGTCAAACATTATTTTTTTTGCTCGATAATAATAATGGCAATACTAAACTACAATACTAAACGCTTGAAATATTTACAAAATATTCTAATATTATTCACATATATGTATTCACTTCAAGAATAATAAATTAAATAATAATAGTTAAATTGATGTTTTCAAAATTGGACTGTATTCGAAAAGTTCTATTTATAAATACTTAATAAAGTAAATAACGAAATACTTAATAATATTCTAGATTTGAATTTCTGTATAAGACGATTTAAATTACCAGAATGATATTACAGCTTTTGTTTATGACTGTTTCATTGAATATCAATACGTTACAGAGGTCATCTTTTGGGACAATACCACTTTGTTTGCTCTTATTTCAATTAATTGTACTCTAGTGGCGGTTTTTTTTTTGTACAAAAAGGTTTATAATATTATTTCTCCTCCAAGCATTTTTCGACAAAACAACGGTTACCAAATTCAAGAAACCTTCCTAATATTATCGCTTACAGTGGAACTTCATTGTAGAATAATAATTTAAGAGACTAAAATTAATCTTGCCAGATTTATACTTTTGGTAACATGAATATTCAGTGTATCAGAAACTATGATTAATAATTTAATGCGCACACAATAGCAGATATCAGTCCAGCTCAGACAACTCAATAATCGAAATCACTATAGCTAAATTGATTGTTGGTCCGAAAATAATTATACTGCTGAAATAAATGCTATATCGTTTTTGTGATTTTCACTAAAGTTATTTTATGTGTCATTATTATCATAGTTTGAAACATATATGTATATATGTTTTTAAGGGGTTTTAGTTGATGTAAAAAAGTATTTCGTTGTTGATGTCATTCAATTCCATTATAACTTAAAATATAAATTTATATCACTGTCTATTATTTTCAAGCAATCTTCAATGTATCTGAATCTCGGGTAATATCAACTACCACCACGAGCTGCTGGCATAACTAAAGCTACGAGAGTTCCAAGCTTACCCTAGTCTGAAAAGAACCACACAACAAACACAGTCAGGATATTTTTTTTATTGTGATCACTGTTTCACTAATGGCAATGTTTCGTAAACAATAAAAGAACAAAAAGAACGAAAGAAAAAGGCGAAATTCGTGCCGAAATTGCTCCATTTCGACCAGAAACATCATCGCGTTAACTTTGCCCAGAAAATGTTTAAGGGGGGGCACAGAAAGTCATAACTGGTGATGAATCATGGGTTTAGGTATATGACGTGGAAACCAAAGCTCAATTATCTCAATAGAAGCATGAGTCAAGACCGAAAAAAAGGCCCCAAGTACGGTCGAACGTGAAGGTTTTGATCACAGTTTTCTTGTAAATTTAAAATTTAATTCATTATACACGAGTTAATTCTTAAAAAGTAGTTTTATTTAAATTTGGCACCAAGACAACGCAACTACTCCAACATCGTTACTTGTGATCGAATATTTGGCCAAAAACAACACTATAATGGTGCCGCAGCCACTGTA
Organism: Napeogenes sylphis; assembly: GCA_959347405.1. Taxonomy (NCBI): domain Eukaryota; kingdom Metazoa; phylum Arthropoda; class Insecta; order Lepidoptera; family Nymphalidae; genus Napeogenes; species Napeogenes sylphis. The sequence continues at coordinate 22,275,690 of OY365783.1, read as the reverse complement.
TTTGCCCAGACTTAGCCTGACCTGTGAAATTTTCTTGTTTCCAAAACTGAAAAGGCCCATGAAAAGACGACGCTACTCCACGATTAGAAAGATAAAGACGGCATAGAAGGATTGGAACAAGATCACAAAAAATAGTTTTTTAAGTGTTTCGAGGATTGGAGAAAATGTGGGCACAAGTACATTATATCCGAAAGAAGATATTTTGAAGGATAAAATAGATATTCATAAAAAATAAATACTTTTAAAAAAATACAAAATTTTGCGATACTTTTTGAATGGACATCGTATATGACCGTCTTATTCGGAACGGTGGTGTCATCTATTAAGATTCTTTCGAAATTCCTAACCAATGTTTTTAACTTTGCAGTATACATAAACATTGAAAAAATGCTACAACCGAAATTAATGTTAGTATTTTTAATTCTATATTTATTAAAATATAAATAAGCTTTACATGGCTAAACATATTCAAAGTTATTTTCAAACATGGTTTACTTGGCAAGAGATTATCTCTACTGTCTAAACTAGTTTAAACTCCTAATGACGACGATTAGTAGTATTTATTACTTAGTGCTTATGTCTAAGAACTGCTCAATAAAAGCTGTTTGTATAGCCAAATTATTGGCTGTCATTTTTTAAAAATATGATAGCTATACAGTTACGAGTACCTGTCCCCTAATATCTGAGGATAGATAATATCTACTATTTTTAAATTACAAATGGACTAACATTTGTATTTGTGTCAATGACATGAAAATATTTATTATAAAAACATAACTCATATATTAATAAATTAATATTATATCTAATTTTATTGGCACAGGCGTACAATTGTTATTCTTACAGTATTCTATAGGACACTTTTGTGTGAGTGTGTAAAGGAATTAAATGACTTAATTCTACCGTCCCCCTTCCATTACAAGACGTTCCGACGCACGGTGTGTATCCATTCTCACGTTGTGGACATTCCTGCCCGAACGAAAAGCTTTGCTTCGTTTTTTTTAGTTCGTACAGCGAAGGATTCAAACAGCTTACCTGTGACGCTATTTCCGTCCGAATACAATGTTGACGTCTTCAAAAGAAGAGTGAATAGGCTGCGAGATTAGTGCGCCTTACCACTTATGAGCACACTTCTACTTTCCATCAGGTGGAATGTAGTCAACCTTAAAGTGTATAAAAAAAAGCCTGTAGTAAACTTTTATTATAAGGTAAAGTAAACCAAACGATTTAATTTACTTAAAATTTCATACATTCGAATACATATTACATTTTTTTACACTTACACTTTGTTCTATTTATAATATTACTTAGCAGTTCATCAGTTCTGAAAGGAACTTAGGTGTCACAATGAATAAATGTCCAAACTGAGCTCCTCACAATTTCGGTTAAGCCGTAAGATATTTAGTTATATAAGTAAGTTAAGGAAGTGGAAAAAATAATCTTAAGGAACATTTTTCTTTCCTTGATGTAAGCCCTTACCTTTAAATGAATCATCGCTCGCAAAAAGATAACTTACTTGAGATTACATTATATCTTAAGCAGTAGGTATTACAGCGATTCTATTCCTTTTAAAACGGTTAAAATATGGCATTCCATTCAGAAGAGCATTCTCTTTCATAAGAGATTAGACGCTCTAAGTGAATTTATTGCATTACAATGGGTTAAACGGTGTAGAGTTTTTATTTAAATTTTTATTCTTTTTTTGGCCCCCATCGATTCGTTTTAACAAAAAATAATTAGCCGTGTTTTATTTGAAAGTAAATTAAAATTGTTAAGTATTGGACTCTAGGTATTTATCCATTCTCATTCCGATTTTCATTTTCCATTCAAATCTTTAAATATTGCTTCTTTACTTTTTTAAATTATATGGAATGGAAGTACAAAACACACCCAATTTTCTCTTGGTCGTTTATTAAATCAAAACGGATACATGTGTGGCTTTCCCATATTGTTTTAAAAAAAACCACTCATGTGAGTAAGTAAGTCCATTCAATACTCTGCTAGAAAAAGTAGTTCGATTTTCGAAATAACGTTTATCTAGGTACTTACGTCCATCATACATCACCTCCTTACTTTCGGTATTATGATTTTTGCAAACAAGAAATTGTCCTAAAAATTAAACAAAAATATTGTTACTATCTGCTAATTATCCTAACCTTAAAGTGTCTTAAATAAGAAAATTAAATATTATTATGTTCTTATGTTAAAATTAATAAAAATTGAACATTACAAAAAAAATTAAATAACGAATACAATTTTATTCTCAAGTTAGAACAAAACCATACAGGCTAATATTGTTTGTCAGAACAAAACATTATATTGTGACTATTAAGCTTTTTTATTATTATAATGCTTTCATTTCTCAGAATAAAAGCCAGCGGTAAGAACTATTTAGTTGTATGAGAAAAAGACTATTGTCTAATTTTCATTTCCATAATCGTAGTAAAACAAAATTAAAAATTTGTAATAATGGATAAAACGGCCTTTATTAAAGTTTACATTTTAAAAATGGAATGAAAAATACATTTCATATCTTGGAATGTGATGTTAAAAATATATCATCAATTATGTAATTAGTTATTACCAAACCATGAGTCATTACATAGTGTAATATATGAATTTCTATTTTTATCAACGTAAAGTTCCTATTTTAAGTAATTTTCTTTTCAGCCCTTGTAGTAAGTACCTACATAGCTAATTTTTCATAATAATTTTAAAGAAAAAACCAGAATCAGCCATATAATTTGAGATAATAAATGTTAACATTAGCATAAATAATATTTAATATTTTCTTATTATTTTTATCTCTAAAAATAAATTTGTTTATATTTAACTAACGATGTTCAATAAAGGTAATGAGTTCTGCTATTATATATAGACTATACCCTGAATTATTCAAATTATGTTTTGTAGATAATGTTCTATTTCGATATATAGTTATGAGTTTTGAACTGGTATTGATTTTTATTATTCTGAATTTTTGTCAAGTGACGTGACTTTAGTTATTAATGATTCTACTCCCGATCCTCGTACGCCACTTCCTAGTCCGCTAGGCTATTTCAGTTTTAGGTATATACCTTACATCAGTTCTTAAGACCTTCATTAAATAAAGTGATATGATGCTCAGTTTTGGTTGCGGCTTGTTATTCTTTGCCTTCAGATCACGGCGTACGATTATTTACAACTACCATTTAAAATTAAAACTTTTATCGACAATATAACATTTCTATATCAATAAGCAGTTGTGAGAAGTAATACAAATCATAACACGAGTACTCTTTATAATTACATAATATAGCTTTTTGTTAAGTTATGCAAGATGTTTTTGTTATTTGTCATCTCCATATCTTTTAGTCTGTTTGGTCATTTTTTATACAAATACTGAAATATCAAAGGGGCTCTTGTTAGCACTCGACAGTACAGAATAAATCGGAAATGTTCAAAACAAACATAATGGATATTTTATTCATTGGTGGGTCGGACATTCTCTTCACAAATATGAACTTAATACATATTTTATTTTCCAACAAATATTAATTTCAAATAGGTTTCTGAGTTATTATGGGGGAAACCTTATAACTAGTCTGCTATATTAGGTTATATATAATCAAATACTTATAATCCCTACAACACCGAGACGAAATAATTTGTCGATGCCAATGCCGCTTGTCATTTAGTAAATTTATTTTTATTTATTTTTATGTCCGTTTTGTTCGAATACTATATGTTAAGCTTAAGCTTAAGATATTCTTTAAAATAATTTAATTTAATTTAATTAAGCTTAAGATATTCTTTAAAATAAAGTGATAACAAAATAATAATTGATTTTACTTTTTTTTTCATACTCTACTCTAGTTTCAGTACTTAAGAATAATTGTAACAAAATAAACAAATATTAGTTTTTTCACAATATATTATTTTCATACTCAATATCTACATTCCATTTACTGAAGCCAGTACGATACATACATTTATTATTTATTAGGTGGAACCTTTTTCATAGAAGAATTAAAATATAATATACATATGATATTTTTCAGACCTTCTTTGATCCACATGTTTGGACAATGTTTGTGTTTTACATATATTTATAAAGCATAAAAAATTAAAGTTCCGTGAAAGCGTAAAATGTTATCATATATTCTGACTTCACTCAGAATACGTTTCATGGTTTATAAGATTTGATAACACATACTGCATACGTAATAGTCCTGATTTTGTCATACCTTTACATATGTATATAGAATTTGAAACAAGAACCTAAAATAAATACATAAACTTTCTTTATTTACGCATATTCAAAGTGAGAATGCCGTGTCATCTTCGAGAATTGTGTAACAATAATGACATACGTACCTTCTTATCTAGTGCTCTATAAATATACAAGCAGTGAGGAGAACAATAAGTTATCGATAATTACTAATTAGTAAAATGAGCTCACTATATATATCAACCTAATATAGGTATATAATATCTTATGTTACAAAAACGAATTAAAATTATTTTAATTATTATCCAAGTAGGCATTTACACGCACTTTTGAATCGTCATTTATTAATTTTAAGAAGTTCATTATAATTCGGGAATAAGCTTCTACCAACTCGTAATGCTGTAGAGCAATTGAAACTCAGCAGTTGCTCTTTTTAAATGAAAATTTATAATGTCATTTGAACAGATTGAAATACTTCAAGTATTTATTACATTATATATCGCATTATAAAATCAAACCAGCCAATTAGTCAACGACCTAAGTTCCACACATTTTGATCAACTTAAAATTCTTAAATATTATGATAAGATTTATTTAATAATATTCTATTATTTGATATTTAAAATTAAGAAAAAGAAGATCTGAGATATCTTGTTGAACTTTATTATATATTCCTACGCCCATGCCCAAGTAGGATTTGTAATTAAAAAAAAAATCATTTCTTCACGGCAAAATGCGAAAATACTGCTATTATAAACTTGAGTTGTTGTTCTTTATACTTATTTTAAAGTGAATACTTAAATATGTAATTTAAATTGTATTTTATTCAATTAAATTGTATTTACTTACGCATGATCGTTAAGTGTAAGTAAATATAGTTGATGTCTTCAACAGGACTACAATATATTCCAATAAAATATATGTTAATCACACAATTACAAATACCATGTTGATTGGAAGCACTAAAAAAATGCTCAATGTGATGCAATGATGATTGATTTTCATAAAATAATAAAACGTTTTCAAATAAACGTTCTAAAGTTACTTGCAGTAGTGTTAGTGCTAGAAGTAATACCAATATATCTTTTAAGATACTATACCTATATAAAATTTGGGACAAGGTGGCAAAAGTCATGCGGTACACCAGATGGTATGTAGTGTCGTCGGAAATAAACATATGTGTGTGAGTGTAACATCCCCATCGTGATAGTCCAAAAACGAACTGCAATCAAGTAGTGAAATAAGCTTTAACAAATAAAACTTTTTTAAGACTCTTAATTTTTTTTTTAAAAGAGATCTACGAACACCTAAATAAAATTTTCTTTTCTTTCAGAAGAGCTTTTGTCTGTTACAGTCTACATGAATTAACTAAGAGTATTACTCTTAATTTAAAGTATTTTTTTAAAAGATAAAATGCATAAAATAAAATGAAATCTCTTATTCCCAACGTTTAAGGTTGTGTAATTAATAGCTTCTTAATTATGCCAACCCGAAACTCATATCTTATATTTTTGGGAAATTACGTTAATGTACCTACCCGTTTCATCAAATTAATATCCTTTTTTTTAATCGTTTAAAAGATAAGTTTTTAAGCGAGAATTATTTTACTTTCAATCTTAAAAATATTTTATAACTAAATAACGAAACAAACACTCAAAACAATTAAACAGATTTTAATAACAGTTTTCTTTCCAATGGTTTTATTATTAATAATTTAATTAATAAATAAATTTAATCTTATTCTCCCTGCCCTTGTCTCGCTCTAAGTGGCTACCAGCAATTATCATTTAACTTATCTTTGAACTTAAGTGGTTAAAAAATATATTTTTTTACTTTCATTTGCTAACAAAGTGAAAGCAGTTTTATATACAGTACCAAAAAATACATAAAAGTAGCTAAGCTTTTCACGATTAAACTACGTATAGTAATGTAATCATTTTTGTTATGATATTAATAATACCCCGTGTCAACGCCAATAAATTATAATTAATAAGTAAATATAAATTATAATTTTTACGCAAGTTGTAACGTGGTAGACCCATCAATATTTTTGGTTACCAACTAACCTTTAATTTAGACTTAGTCTTCCAAAATTGTTTTTGTGTCATTTTGGGTTACAACCCTTGGTATCTCGTGACCAGAATTAGTTAATATAACGATAAGAATGCTAAATTTATTACGGCAAATTTATTACGGTTCACAGAGGTAGAGTCACAAAAATCACTGTTACAATTTCTCCTCGTTATCATATTTTTTTCTGAATATTAATAATGTAAAACATATAACATAATTTTCATGTTAATAAAGTAAAGTCAGTTTAATTACTATCACACATGTTATTTTGAATGTTCTAAATGTTTAACTATTTGTATATTATCATCATCAATATTGCAATAATATATTTTTTCATTTCATGATACACTCTCAAATATATATTTTTTAAAAATACTTCGTGGAAGTATGAGTGCGTTAATACTAATAATTCTTACCAAGCTTATTTTATTTAAAGAATTCCTGATAAAAATAAGTAATTTTTACAACATTACCTAAGGGCTACTACTTACTCGAGCTCGTAGATCCTGCAAAGTTTCTTCATCATCCCTGTCTAGATACATGATAACGTCAACTAGACAGGCCATTTGCTAGAGGGGACAAGATTATATAACAACATTTTATATATTTTTAAATTTCTCCTACATTAAAATAATAAACATTTTTCTTATTCTAGTAATTGGTGTTTCTTGATCATGCTATTAAATATTTTTTATATATCAGTTTTTACTTAACGAGAGTAACTGTCTCTTCAGTAAAGTAAACTTGAAGTACATGAAAAACTAAAATACTTATTTAGTAGTACATAAGTATTATAGTTTTAAAAAAATACAGAACTTTTAATCTTACTAAGTTAAAATAATACAAGATCGTACCATTCTCATAATTAAAAATGTTGAAAAACTTTTTCAATCCAGTCCTAATGTAATGTCAAAAACAGTATTTTCTTATGAATGAAAATATATATATATATATATATATATATATATATATATATATATATATATATATATATATATATATAAAGATATATATATATATATATATATATCATTGATCACATTGAAAACTTTCACTGGCATCATAACCATAGAATAATTATATATAGAGCAGGGAAGTCAGTCTAAAATGTAACCATCGAAATAAAAACAGTAAGCAAATGAGGTTGCCTATCTGTATCTCTTTCTTGCATGTGTGATTAGAGAAAGATAAGTAGCGGTCTGCCATCTTGTATTATTTTTGTCTTCTTTATTATTTGTCAGACACTGACACTCCTAGACCTGTGTATGGCTTCCCTATTCTATGTGTAAAAATTCTATGATCATAACGATCGATATTGTGTATGACAAACAGAATATTATTATTATATAATTGAAAGTAACACTGGTTATTTTACGATTGATAGTAGCATTGATTTAGCGCCATTATAATAATTTAAATGCGATTAAATATTGTCATACTATTATCAAATATTATCATGTTAATTCAAATGAGATTTTAACCTCCATATAGTGAAGGTTGAAATTTGTTTGTTTTATAAGTGTTATCTTATTGTTTTTTGCCTTTAGTATAATTAAATAAAATTAAATAATAAATTAAACAATGGTCGAATACTTGCTTTAAATCTACCGTGTATTGTTATATCTTAATAAAAGACGAGATTAGTACCCGCAATGACTCTTACTTATATCTTTAGTTTTATTAAAAGACTACAGGTCTACATTTTGGTAACATACGGCAAACATTAATAATACATCTTGAACACTTTTTCGTTACATTAGAGTTACTATACTTATCAGTAAAAATGAGTAGATTTTTTTATTTTTCCAAGCCAAATGCAGTTATTAACAAACAAAATGTCTCTTAAGTTACTTATCAATGTACGAACATAATCAACAACCTGTACGAATGCCAGCTTATCATATAGCAGGTTTCTGGTGATATAAAACCAATTAATATTAGTTAGTATTACCAGTGGCGCACAATATTATATTATATTTATTATATATTAAATATACTGTAAAAAATATTAATTTAATTTGTTGTTAATAAGAATTTGTTAAATAAAAAAAATAATATTAGGTTTATTTTTAGTTCAAAGTTTTTCATTTTATTTTTATCACTAATAGTTTACATTAAAATACCTCTAGTTGTATTTACGTACAACAAGACTAAAGCAATTTAATAAATCACAATTTTCGTAAACCAATTTCTGTTGTGCGGAACTGAAAATGATATTGATGATTCTTTTCTATTTTTGTAACTTGCAATTCACTTAAAGCTGAAAGATTTTAGTCGGTGTAACTTGACTCGACAAAAATACTATACAGAACAAATAAATTAAAATAAAACTTTTAACTGAAAATATAGGTACCGTAAGAATATGTGTTTTGTTTAGTAAAATTATGAAAACTTAATGTTACTCATCTTCTTGTGAAGTGAAGTTTGGGATTTTATAATTAAGTTCATACAGTGAAGTTAAAACATATTACACTTTTAGGTTTAATGAACGGGGATGCAAGGATGGCACTCAAAGTGAGCAACGAAATGAGATTACTTTGTGAAGCAAATCTCTAAATACCGGTGGCTTCAAACTAAAAAGGCACTGAGAAGTTTTCTTTATACATACATAATAATTATAAAAGTTTTACCCTAATGGATATCCTGTATATTTTTCTTTAAAACCAACAAACTTTTATAAACTAAAAATGTTTTTGAAAATACGACGAATAAACCACATTACTCTGAATCTTAGTATAATTATAAATAAATGATTGTTTATTATAACAGAACAACAAAAAATAAACATAAATTAATAGAAGCCGTGTATATAAGTCGTGAGTAGATAAAGATACAATTTAGTAATAGATTAATGTTATATTGAAATTCATCACTTCATAGTCATGTCAAAATTTACCGAAATTGTTTCCAATCCTACTAATATTATAAATGCGAATGTAAGTTTGTTTGTTATGCTATCACGCGAAACCGATCATTATAAAACTGTGTACAAATATTTTTGGAGGTATTAGAAGTAAAATAGGATACTTTTACTTAAAAAAAAATCAGCGAGAAGTTAAAAAACTTTAGAGGGATAAAAACATTGTTGTCAAAAAACACGTAGACGGAATCGCCGGCAACAGCTAGTATTAAATAAACGTTACATTTTTTCCAATTTGAGATTCGTACTTTATCATTGATAGGTAATGGTTGTGGGTATAGATAAGACAAGAAATTAGACACTAGTATTAAATCATTTGTTAACCTTTACTTATATTCGAAGGTACATTCATAAAATATTATGAATGTACCATACCATAAAATTTTTATTTGAACTGAAATAGAATAACCCTTTTTAAAATCTAATAATGTAATACAATAAATAACATTCTTTGAAAACAATTTACCATAAATTTAAAGTAGACTTTTCTGATATTTGATAAACGTACCAAATTGAAAAATTAATCATGTAGGAACATTTAATTTCGTAGAACTGTCATTCTATTGTTTAAATCTAGATGAGTTACTATTTGATATAATTTTGTAAAATTATTAAGTTTTCTTAGCAATTGTTATAAATTATCTCAGCGGATTATAAGGATAACTTTGTTATCATTTGTTACAACAATGCGTTGTTTTATACAAATTCAAAATTCATGTTTAAATATGAATCTAAAAATTAAGCTCTCATTTTATATATCACAAAATAAGCACCAACTTAAACAATTTTAACTGTAAAACACAACAAAAACAAAATCAAATACAAGTTAAGCATTGTTTCAAAAAAAGACTGAACTAACTAACCACGCCACGACTTTTGTTGAACGAAGAAACCTCTTTTCTCACCGCAGCAGAACTGCACTAACTGCTGTGGGAGATTTATCAAAAGACAAAACTTATTCATAGACTTTGACCAATGTTTTAATTTATAGAATAAGTTACAAACCGGAATAAATAAGAAGTCACGGCCTCTAAGGGGCAAGTGATTGCAAAATATTCAGAGCAACTAATTACGAGCATTGTCATAAGTCCAGGTTAATTAATTTAAAGATGTGTATTAAGTGTTCTTGTTACTTAAGTATTACTTCCTTGTATAAAATTCTCAGAACAAAGATGAGTATGGCTACATAAGCATAGATATGAGCACCTACAATTCAGAAGTGAAAATCTTATATGTTCTAGAATGTGCTAACTCTTTTATGATATTAAATATTAAATTTATTGGACGATTCATTTTCGCTCTACACTTGCCTTAAAATGAATAGTGACAATTTTTCAATAACTTTGAACTACAATGTAATGATATTTACGTTGCGGATATTATTCAGTTGCACAATATTTATCTTTTTCGAAATAAATTAAAGTTTAAGTTACCGCAATCGCATTGGTGGGATACTTGCATTGGGCTTACCACCCGACTTCACATCACTATTTTGTTTTACCTCAAAAGTGTCGTGCACTCAAGGTCATAAAACACATACCTTCAGTAAACTAACTTATAATTTACAATGACAAGAAATAACATTATTAGACGATAAAACGTATGCATTCATAATGGCGACCATTTTAAAAAATACAATTTTAAGTATTTACAATAAATGTAACTTTAAAAATAACTGAAATTGAACATAATGTTATTATTATTATTATAAAATAATCAGTGTATATGTTATACCTCCGCAATTTTTTATATAAAGTATTGTCGCAGTATAAGATTTGCCGCATATTCGACCAAATTTCTTTATACAATAGTTAAAAACGGTAAGAACTAAAGAATAAAGCATTTTTATTAAATCGACACTTTATCTCAGATGCAATAAATCTTATAATAATATTGAATATATTCACAAAGATAAAATCCGTGAGTATCCGTACAAGACACATCAGGATTTGCAATTTAACAAGGCTGCGGCAGAAACTTCGATAAAATAAAATATGTTTACAATCTTCTGGTAGCTAAGTAAGGGATATAAAATATTATACAAATATAGAAGATATATTATGGTTTCATTTAAATTAATAATATAAGGAAACACTAATAATATATTTGTTTTAAATATTCTTTGCACATACTTGAAGAATAAATATTAAGTTGCTTATACTCGTATGTCTCTTTATCATCCACAAACAAACATATATTAATGCTATGTTATATTCATATACGCGTACAGTAAAAATGCAGCATTTGTATCTGTTTTAAATAAATTACCATGTGCCGGAAGTGAGATTTAGCCAGAATAAAATGTACAAAACAAGATAAAAGTTGTAATAAATTTAATCCCATAATGCGAGATTAAAATACACAATATACATTATTATAAAGATTTGTAATTTTAAACGATTTTACATAATTATTTCGAACGTGTTATTTCCGTTCTTTTAAATAATCGTATTATATTAAATGCGCAAGTTTAAAAGTTAAAAATTATAACAAAATAATCCTTCTAAAAAGAAACTAAGTTATCTGAAACACAATAATGAATCACCAGAAAACAACAATAATTCAAATTCCAAACATGTTTATGGACAATTTCGAACAACAATGCTTTAGTTTCCCTGAAGATTTATAAGAAAAGTCTAAAGTTTTCTCTCTTGTTTAAGACAAATGATTCAATAAAATAAAATAGACGCAGAAATGTTCGTAACATTTCTTCTCGTCTGAGATAAACAGAAAAGGAGGAATGACTGTTTGTAAATTGAAAAGTTTAACGGACAAAACAGTCAAATAACCTTACATGCAACATGATCAAATTGAATTATATATTTACTATATGGAGATCACGGAAACATCACAGTGCAAGAAATAGAACATCTTCCTAATGAAGTGTATTTGGAGCTAAATGCAAGAATGTGTAAGACCGTGCTACTAAATTCTTTTGTGCTTTTGTGACTCACAATAGAACTATTTCTTTTTGCAAGCTACAATATTATGGCATTACGAGAACTTTGAATAGTTGATAAGCTGCTTCAAAGTGCGTAAGCAGGTTGCTATATTGATACCAATATTTTTGCAGTTTATATCGTTGATGTTATTACATTGTTAATAACATATTTACGCTGTAACATATTTGTTCATTTCGTTTTATCTAACATACATGATACTTGGTAGTAGAAAGCGATTAGAAAAATAATTAGTAAAAGGCAATTGAAGAAGTGTTGAGAAGAATACTTGTTGAAGAACGTATTACTTAAGTCTTTTTATCGATAAAATTTTTAATTTGAAAATCACATAAATAAAACAGCCAGAAATTGTTTTTAACATTTAAAGACTTTATATCAAAGACGCAACTTTCTGAACACCTAAACCCGAATAAAGCATTGTGATACGCTGATTTTAACAATGTTTAATTAGCCTGACGCGATCATAAGGTCCAGACTAATCATCATCAGAATGATCAGACTCTCTAGCTCAAAAAAATATATTTAACTGTTTCAAAATAGCTAAATTAGGATACTATTACAAGATTTTTTGCCAACAATTATGTCACCACTTATCCTTATAAGGCCAACCCATGGAAAATATATTACCGTAAGCCGTTATATTTTACAACACTAGATTTATTATCGCTAGATTAAGCGATACCAAAATATGTAATCATTAGTTTAATTATATTTCAAATATTTTTTGTGTGTTACCGTGAAAATGAGAATGCGATGAAAATACGATGACATAAATAATATATTTATCATAAAGGTTCCCACTGTTACTTTATTATTGAGTAATGAAAAAAAAACTGTAGAAAAACCTTAAAAAACATTTTTTTATTAAGGGATTATTTTCTTATCTGAGGATGTTGGATATGTTTTAAAATATTTACAATATGGTTTTTGGTTTGGTTCACAATAGATGGTTTTCAAAAAAAAACATTATATTTGTTGTATGTTTAGACCAGCCGTTGCAAGCGATTGCGTTTGCCTCCGCCACATCTTAGACACAAATCATAACATCACTTCACATACATATTCAAATACATAAATATTTACTTCATTTGTAATTATGGTCGTCTGAAAATGAGAAAAGTTCTAGAATTAAAAATTATACAAAAAGCAACTACTTTACAGATAAGCACCTACGATACGGTTTTATTAAAAATGATTTTAGTAATTTTCAAGTGTTGCGCAAACTAACAAACAGACAAACAAATAAGTATTTAAAATTGGTTTCAGGTTAATAAACAATTTTTTTATATCTTACGTAGATTTGCTTCGAAACTATTTTAATATCTCAAATCAGTAATAAAAACGCAATTAGTAAATCACATTACGTAAGAAGGCAAAATAAGGCCTTATTAAATTATATTTTCTTAAAATTTGTGTCCATTATAAAATCCATTTTGCTTGTGGTTAGCATAATGCAGGAAGTTTTAATTGATTAAGATTCAGATTACTGTGTGTTACTTCCAACCATTCCATATCTTTTCAAGGGTGTGATGCAGGGCTACGGCTCAAGGACAAGTACTCTTCCACTAACTATTCGATAGTGGCAGGAATCCCACCAACATGTATTAACATTTACCAAGGAGGCTATTTGGTCAGGCTTTCGGTCAGCCCGAAAACAAATAACTGACCTTTAATTGTTTTCCTTATACGAAGTTTATTCAAACGTTTCACTTAATTCATAATTTAACTTTTTTTAATGGAAAAACATACATATTTTACATACCAAATTTACTTCTAAGAAAACAATGAGTGCAAAGTATAACATTTATTTATATAAATAGCTGTACACCTCTTTCAGCGCTATCTAACGTATTCCTTTAACGTATTCCTTATATTAGGGTTACCAGGAAAATATCGCTTGTTGACGATGAGGTCTCCTTTTATACATTTTTTGATTTTCTCTTTTTCTTAATATATAGAATTGTGATACTTTTTGATGATAAAGAATATTATTATTATTATTATTAACTTTTTCAAAACCTTAAGAGCTTTTAGTTTTGAAAATCAAAAATGAGAAGTTTTATTTTCATTATAATTAAAAATGTTAATTATATTTTGCAATTTATACTCAATTTTATAAATATCACAAACAGTAATCTCTTAAGAATTACAATATAATTTCAATTTATAATATGACATAATATCGGATATATAGTAGTGCATTAGATGCGCGGCAAGATCTTTAGATAGTTATTATATATTCGTAAACGTGTTATTACCTCATATTATACTTGTATCTTCCTCTAATTCTGTAAAAGATTTTATAATACTACTATTACCAGTAATTGCTGTATATTGTTTGTCCCACAAAATTTATTTTTTTATTTTTATTAACATTAATTTATTAATTAAAATTTATTTAAAACTTTTTTTGCTATTATCTATATTTCTCAATTTTCCGAGCATTTATCTCCAAATGTATCACAAAACGACTGCTAAATCTATAAGCTAGTTATACATATTTAGAAATTGTTAGAGTTTAATAAAAAATAATAAAAAAGTCTGTGAAACCAAACGTTAATTAAAATTCCTTGTGAATTTTTGTCAGAAATTGCTGAGGTTGAAAGGCCTTTCATTCAGTATTCTAATAATATTATTTTTAGAAATAGAGCTACAAATACTTTGGTCCTAATGTTTTGAAAATACTTTTATGTATGGAAATATTTATAAAACATGTATAGCCATATTAAGCTTATTTAAATTTTAAATAAATGTATAATGAAAAATTAACCGATACGGGCAATGATCGTATTCGGTGACATCTTTTCAGTGTTTATCTATATTGCAAAGTTAAAACATTGGTTAGGCTTTTCGAAAGAAACCTAATAGATGTCACCACCGTCCCGATAAAGACGATCACATATAGAACGCTTAATGCACCGAGAAGGGTAGTGACACGGTAACTCAATTGGTAGAGCGAGGGAACGGGCTCCCAGAGGTGGCGGGTTCGAATCTCTGCCCATATCGGTTTATTTTTAATTCTATATTGTTAGGAGCATAAATCTATACAACTTTGATTTCATGTCTATCGTTTATTTAAAGTAGTTTAGGTCAGTGTTGCCAACTATAAATGTGTTTAAGTTGGCAACACTATAACATTTAAAAGACCAGATACAGAATTGGTTAAGGCAGTCGGTGTTCAGCTGTCGAGCAGGAGCGTCTTGAAAATTGGATGCTTATCAAATACGAGTATAATTAATAATAGTCTTAAAAATATATTGGTGTAAGTATTAATATTGAAGTAATTATATGTTTTGATAAAAATAATTATAGTGTTTTAGTTCTGAAAATAATAAGTTACGTATACACTAAAATCCCTACATTTTTAAATAAACATAATTGCTTGCTAACTAATTATTATATTAAATACAAAATTATAAGTAGTAAGGTATATCTATTATAAGTAGTAAGGTATATATCTTATCTAATATTAGTACTTTATACTAAAAAATATAAAATAAATACGGTTTGTTTTGATAATTAGGTGATTTTTTTATAGAAAAAATATTTTTTTTACTTTAGTTATTATAGAAATACAATGAACAAAAAAAAGTTCAAAAAATTTAAGTATTCTGGAAATGACAGATATCAATTATGCAATTAAATAAAATAATTTGTTATTGTTATTAAATATTCTTTATTGTAAACAATAACACAGTGTAAATCACAATATGTAAAATAACAAAAAAAAGCTGTTATTAAAAGTATACAAAGGCGGACTTATCCCTCGAAGGGATCTAATCCAGTCAACCCTTGAATTGTTATAAAAAAAGAAAAAATAAAATGTAAGAAGTTAAAGAATCAAGTAAATTGAAATGTGTGTAAGAACAATACTGTCTATTAATAATATGATTGTATATTAAGAGTCATTTCAATTCAATTGTAATTATATTTTGTCGTTATATGTAGGTACAGCCCGTGATGTATTTTAATAGTAAATAAACAATATAAAGAAGTATATATTTATTGCTAGAACATCTTAATAATTTTAATTAAAATGTATTAAATTTCAAATTTCAGTACTAAAATTCTAAGTTTTAAAGTTTTCACTTCTATCGACCGTCCCTCTATCATTTTTTTGAATGATGGTATCATCTCTTGTTAATTTTGAATATAAAATTGATATATTAACTATTTTGTTTGTCTCTGATATTTTCCCCTCTAAATCAACTTGGTGTGACACACCAAGTTGAACACTTAATTAAATTCCAATTTCATTCACTAACTCGAAAACTTTCTGCTGTGGGGAAGTATATAGGATAAAATTCGCTGTTATTTTGAACTGACACATTCCTTGTACCAAAAATATTCATTATATTTATTTATATAAATTTAAACGATACTTTATAATGTAAGATACATAAAACGTTTTTTTTTATTTGCTAAAACTGTGAAACTAAATATATCTCATCTTATTATAGTGAAGATTATGTTTATTTAATGAAGCACATACACTGAAGTTAATACACATAAGAACATGTACTAAGTTCATTGAATTAGAAATGCAAGGACGGCACTCAAAGTAAACGACAAAATGAAATTCCTCTCTCCTGGGAGGCTTCAAGCTAAATAAAAACTGTGAACTTCACTTTATACGTATAAATAATGGTCATAAATGTTTTATAATAATGAATGCCATGTGTGTACACATGTACTTTTATGTACACATTAAAAAAGTCTTATATATAAATATTTCCCACAAAAATGTTTCTTAGATATATAATAAATAATCGCTCTTTACTCTATTACAATTATCTACAAGTAAACAAATGGAACCACTGAATTATTTTCACTTCAAATAATAATAGTACCCACCTATTTAACCAGAAGTATTGAATACTGGCCGACCACAAATAAAAAAAAAAAAAAAAAAATAGGCAGATAAGATTTGTCAAATAAAAATCCCTGGACTTAAGACAACTTTGGTACGGTATAACGGCTCAACTTTTAACAATGGAAGGTTGGTGAAGTTGAGATACACAATAGATAGAACTATGGAAAGGTGTGAGTTCTTGGCCGACCGCAGATAGTTGAAAGTTGACGATTTTCTGCCCCTTAACACCGCGCATACGACCCTGGAGTGGAGGCTACCGCAATCGTTATCATTTACGACGCGCAGAGTGTAGTGAAGCGGTTAAATGTTTTACAGTGCATCTCCAAGTTATTTTATTACTAAAGAAGATTTGCTGCATCATAGTTTAAAACCTATTCAAACCAACGCACTCATTCTTAGGTATTAAGTATTGTTTTGTACATTATTTTTATTAAACCTCAAAGGTTTTTATATAATACAACATGGAAAATATTTAAAAAATATATATTAAAAAAGCAAGAGCACTCCAAACAATTGTTTTTTTTTGTTTGTTTGTCTGTATGTCTGTATGTCTGTATGTTTGTGCACGCTAATCTCAGAAACGGCTTAATTAATTTGGATGCAGTTTACAGGATTATATTGTAATAGTCTCTACTTACCATTTAGTGCTTTTTTCATTTAAATTGGTTCAATAAAAACATTTCATTGGTACACTCGAACTCTGGAATGTTTTCGTTGAATTTATTTTTATAATGATCCTCATTGGTATACGTAAACTTAATAACTTAAGAAATATATATATTTTTTTTGTCTTACTTAAAAGTAACGTTACTTTTATTTTAATTTTGACATTAATAATTTTATATAATCATTTATTTAAAAATTAAATAATAATAATAAATTTTTAAAAATTATAATATTTGCAACAAATATTGTCACATTATATCAAAATCGACACGAGATCAAACTGACCGCGGGCAGCTGTTGCCCGCAGGTCAATAGTACTGCCTGTTTTAGGTTATAATAACATAACCTACAATATAACACTAAAATATATCATAATACCTCAAAATTTATCAAAACATCGAACAATTTTCAACTGAGATTGAATTTTCTACGTATAATGAGAATCTCAATTAGAAATTTGAATAACGTTTTTCGTAAAATATTTTTTGAATGGAATTTAATTAATATCCTAAGAATGACTTTATGAGAATTATTTATACATATTAGGGATTTATAAGATTAAGAGCGTTCGGAGTAAACATTTTTGTACTCGTTTTAATTTAGAAATAATGAAGATGGATTCTGAAATTTTATAATTAACTATGACATGTAATAACTAAAATATCAAAGTTTATATAAACACAGAATGGTTAAATTACTATGCGTAATATCTTTCCCTCAGACCACCTCTGAATGCACACGTTTAGTATTAGTAGTTCTTAATTATTTCACTATTAAAATATATTTAATTATAAATATAGAAAAATAATTGCTTACTCGTATTAAAAATTGTATTAAAATGAAATGAAATGAAAAAAAAAAAAAAAAAAAAAAAAAAAAAAAGAAAAAAAAAAAAGTGGGGCTATCGGTTTAAGTTCAACAACAAATACACAGAATCCATACTAGCTTTTGCAGATGATCTCGCGATACTGACACGTAATCCGAAACAATGTCAGGTACTTTTAAATGTAGTTGAGGATTTCTGTACGTGGACGGGCGGATTGAGGACAAAACCAAGTAAATGTTTTAGTCTGTGTCTGGGTAGACGGAATACCAAATATACCTCTTACGATCCGGGTCTTATAATAGGCGGTCAGTGCGTTAGTACGGTTACGGAAGCAGCTCCGTTTAAATTTTTAGGTAAAAAAAACGATTACCAAGGCCGTACTCCATCGTTGGATGTAATAGTCGATAGCTTTTTAAACGATCTCAAAAAGGTAGACAACCAACCAATAAGTAACGTCAAAAAAGCTTGGATTTACGATAATTATTTAACATCACGTCTAAATTGGCCTTTCCTCGTGTATGATATAAATAAAACCCTTTTGTCAAAGTTAGATGCAAGCGTCATAAAGACATTGAAGTTATGGCTCGGGTTAGCGCACTCAGCGGACTCTTCAACCTTATTTAGAGACCGTAACAACTTTGGATTAAAATTAAAGAAACCATCGGAGCTCTACAAACATCTAAGAGTTACCAAAAGACATATCATCGGAAAATCTAAAGATGATACTGTAACTTCTCTCCCAAAAGACAAAGTTGCCTCAGAGCTCGAGTCACGACTTCAATTCCATAAAAAGTTTATGATAGGTGCTCAAACAAATAAAGTAGGGCTAGGATCAAGTAGGAAAGTTCAAGACATAGACATAACAAAATCTTTTATTCGACAAGACGAAAACGATAATTACCGACTCCACGCGATGAGCCTAGAAATTCAAAACGAATGGGTGACCATAGGAGATTTTTGTATTCCACTAGCTTTGAAGTGGCGCACCTTAATTTATGATTGGTCCCCAGCATTATTAAAATTCTATCTTAATGCATTCCAAATGACTCTCCCAGATCAAAGTAATTTAGTAAGATGGGGCAAAGCCACCGAAAAGTCTTGCAACATCTGTGGGGAGGCAATAGGAACCGCGAAACACCTATTAGTAGGGTGTAGGGTACTTCTAGATAAAGGTCAATACTCGCGTCGCCACGACAAGGTATTAGAAATTATACGGGAAGCGGTTAGTCTTTCAGTAGCAAGAGCGCGGAAGGGTATAACAACCACCGAACGATCTATAGAATTCGTAAAAGAAGGCTCCTCCAAAAAATCAAAAGCGAAGCCTTATTCAATATTAGGCGCGGCTCCTGATTGGATTCTCATGATGGACACGTATGAAAAGCATTACAAAATCCCTGGGGATGTTGGTGTTTCGTCATCCAGACCGGACTTATTCCTGTATTCGAAACATCTGAGGCGCGTGATACTTGTGGAGCTTACTGTTCCTTGGGAAACAAACATCCCAAGGGATCACACATTCAAGCTCAATAAATATTACGAACTAACCAACGAACTGATCAGGAATAAATTTATAGTTAGTTTGTACGCGGTAGAAGTGGGAGCGAGAGGTATAACAGCAAAATCTCTCTATAGCCTACTTAAAGATCTTGGCCTTTCTAGAACAAGCATCGGTTCATTTCTAGAACGTACTTCAAAGGCGGCATTAGTAGGTTCTTTCCAAATTTGGTTAGGTAGGGAGAGGAGTGTGGAGGGTGAAGGTGAGCGTTTTTGCGCATAATAAAGGGGCCCCTTAAACCTACTCCTGGGTCGCAAGTCCCAGGCACTGCTTGCACTCCTCTCCTTGCAACGCGATGGGCCCGGCACCCGCACGGTGAATCCATGGATTGCTAAGAAGCTTCGTCTATATGAAAAGATATTAATTCTTAATACAATCAAACATAAATTTATACACAGAAACTCAACTCAAAGAAAAAAATAATAACTGCACTAACACAATCACTGAGACGTCTTCAATCATATTGAAAACTCAATTATTGAAAATGTGTAGGATTTTCAACACGAAAATATCTAGATTTACCGAGAAATGTAGATACCATTGCCACTTGCCCTACTTATTACAGAATAGTTAACTCCTAAGGGTGTGCCGGGCTGCAAATACAAGAGCGCGAGTTAGTCAAATGTAAAGTTTATAAATATTGCTATACAGCTTAAGATAGAATGTTTTTAAGAAAATGTGATATGCATGTTTAAAGGCAAATTCAAAGTTTATTGCATAAAATATACTTAAAACCGCTCACGTTTAATACTCAAGAAAGTAATATAAACATACACACATGTCAGTACAAAATCTATAGCCATACTTATATATTATAAACATTATTTACTTATTTTATTTACAGATTTATTAAATATATTTCTAAATAAGAAATACTCATAAATAAATATATATATATATGAGGCACACATACAATAACTAGGACTATACCTACATATCAAAATTTAATTTATATAACTTTATACAGCATATCCTAAATATATAAAAACTCATCTGAATGAGGAAGTAAATGTGCGTGTAGCAATCAATTTGAAAGCTATGCTAAGATATAGTAAAAAAAATCGATATTAACAAACAATAATTTTTATTTTATACAAGTATAACTTTCTTTAAGGCTATAAAAGTACATTTTGTTACAATTTTCTGAACTTACGCTCGTGATTACCTAATACGACGCTCCGTTGCGTATCATAAGAATTTTTACTGTATACCGTTTGCAAAAATACAGCTCTTTTTCTTTATAGGGTTATAAAGAGGCAAGACCCCCACATTTCAGTGGAAACACACATTTATAATCTGTCAATAGTGGAAACGCGTAAAGAAGACTTACCAATAACAATGGATATACGAAAAACTCAAATCATTCTTTAAATACCATAATAAAATCTCTGTTTATAAATAACAATAAGTCGTTAATAGTTTCTTGAAATATTTTTGCTTTTAAATTACAAATTCCATAACAAACTTTTTGTCAATTTAAAAATGTATGAAACTGTATTTACATTAAAGCTGTCAGTTTAAACAAGACCAAAATATAAACTGAAAATGCGTTTCTATAAGATTATAAAATTTTACGACAAAAACATCCTGCAACATTTTTGGTAAAAATCGTATCAACGAGATATTTATTTTACACTATATATTTATGTAAACGGGTAGATCGGCAATACATGTTGATTACGGTTATAATACTCCCAAGAGCGTAAGTGACATACTCACCGTTAAAAGTGAGCACATTGCTTTGTTACGAATTATGAGGCCGCTTGAGCCATAAAAAATCTTGAAAGTTCGTATCATTTTACTTTGGTAAATATTTGGCTGTATTTACCCGAATTTTTATTTAAAATCATAGGCTAGAATCGGTTTTTTAAAACATTCATCTAGATATGAGAATGAACCGAATTAGGTCCACGACGGTTTTGGGATTAAGACTTCTGTAACCTCCATAAGGTCGATATTCACCTGTCTTTTTATTTTAAACGAAATGGAACGCCGAGACCCATGGACTTTTAGAAGTCCTTGTTGTACCGTTCTGCAGCATCGCTTCGATTTCGCTCTTCAATATCATCAGTTTGTCCGGTGCTAGATTTATAAAAAGTTGCTATATTGTTGTCAATAAGAGGACCGTTCCTACAGTCAACTATTAAATTGAAGAAAGTCAAGAAATCAACATCTATAATGGCCTTATTCAACCCTAGATTCAGGTTGAGGAGGATTGGGCCGTACATAGTAAAGGCAGTACCATTAGCGGCAAAAACAGTGTATGTTTGTGGGTGACGTTGCTTGCACAAAGATCGATCAAAAATACAAAATTCGCTCCTGTGTCGACTAGAAATTGGACTTTTGTATTTTTTTTCATCCTGAATAGTCACGTATCTTGACACTGTTGCGCGCATTTTCTTCGTGCGTGTTAATGTAGCAAATAGGCAATTTCCTATAAATACACTACGAGCCTAACTTCTTCTTGTACTACGGTTGCCTTCTGATCTACTTTGGTCTACGGTCTACCCGGTCCAATTGTATATAAAGAATCTTCTACTATTATATGAAGATAAGGCCTTAACTTGACGGGTCAATTCAGCTATCTCATTGACTATCCACTCTTTGTCGTGGACTTGGATGGTTTTTTTTCCGTGCGATGATTGTCTGGACGTTTCAATACAACTCCAAACACCCAACGACTATCCATATCGATATTAAAAAATCGTCTTTAATGGTAGGAATAGAGAGATCTTGAAAATACCTTAAGAACTGTGAAGAACGTCGATCTTTATGCTCTTTGTGAATAAGAAGCGGTTTGATCTCTTTCTCTCTTGAAATTGATAAGTTCTTGGTATTTGATAAGCTCAGTTTTCTATTTAAAATATTTATCTTGAGATGGTAGATGAATCCTTATTCATGAACCTTGTCCTTTACTTTTCCTGAATACTGATTACTCGAGTTAGAGACTTCACGAGCTAAAATGTTGTTTCGCCGTGTTTAATGCCAGAAAGTAAAAAAGTGCTTTTGATTTGAGGGAACCACACAGCTGGTTTTTCAGCCCAAAATTTTCAGCAGTCGCACCCTGACACTATTTTAATAGCATGGTGACTCTATTTTGTTTTTGTCGCCATTTTTATTTAGCTTACGTGTCATATTTCAGAGCTAAAGCAATACATACTACTTTTCCAGATTGCCAGTTTCGTATTCAGTTCAATCCACAGGGTCACCAGTGAGGTAGCGAGTAAGCTAGTTCACCTTAACTCCAAATAATAGACGAACGCATAACTATTGACCATAAAAAACACAGCCTCTTAAAAAAGCGATTATAAGAAAATAAAATCCTCATAAGACGTAGCTAAGTTAACGGTTAAAATAATAATTATATGATATAGCATTATCTATATATATTCTGTATCTAGTAAACCACGGTTCACAAAATGCACAAACACAATTGTGATGATTGCAATTTACACAAACAAAGGAATAATGCAGAATAATTAACAAGCAATGAGGAGAAATATGAAAATAAACTATTATTGTTTAGTTTTTATACAAGATACTAATAATCGTTTACCCATATTCAATATGTAAAAGATAAGCAATGATCGTTACCTTAATACGATATTAGCAGTCAACCAGCATCGTAACACGCAAATCGGTTTTCAATCGAGTTTCACACTTTTAAATAAGATTGTCAATAGCTTTAGTAGCTTACGCAACAGATATATGTACTTGCAATTATGATTAATATTAACAACACTATACTTGTTAATATATGTAGCCTTAAAACTATAATAGTAGCTCTATTGAAGAATAAACGAAAGAAATCCATTATTTTAAGTATATGTGATGTAAAAAAGTAAACTATTATTTCTTAATTCAGAAAGTAGTAAAAATTTTGGATTTAGCAAAAAGTTTTTTTTGTTAATTTTCACCTATTTGTGTTTTGTCTCTCTGAAATCTAAATTCACATTGGCAAGAACTAAGGTTAATGTGGATTTTGTTTTATAAATTTTACTTTAATTTCATTTCCTCAACGCACCTGTTATTTGTATATTTATTGTAAATTTCCAACAAACACAATCATAGATTATCATTGTGTTTGTTGGAAAAAGTTAAAAACATGTGTTCTAAACAAAAAAAGAAGACTAAAAAAATGGGCAATTGAAATTATTCTAAAGCAAACATTACATTTCGTAAATAGGTATAATATTGTATTGACCTGGGTTTATTATTATATTTGCAAATTGTGTTAGTTTTATATAACTTTTTCAATTTGAAGATTAAATTAGAATTCTCAGCGGAAAGTAATGACAACATTTCATTGAACATAAATATATTATGATGATATATTAAGTTACTAACATCAACCTCACTTAGTAACTAAAACATCCATTTCTTATTAATAAAACATGTTGAGTTTAAACGTTGTATCAGTGATCTTCAACCAATTTCTACTATACTTATTATCTTTTTAAATAATAAACTAAGAGATACAATATTGTTGTAATATAACTGCCCCCTTTTAAGTAACAAAAACGACTTTTTAACATTATACGCGAAGTTAGTTTATAGCAGATTACTTTGGGAGGTAACTACGAGTATAACACACAATCCCTTTGTAAATCAACTGACAGGCAAAATAATAATCAATTTACCACGGATAATTTAAATTTTAGAAAACTCTAAACATTTTCCTGCTCAGCCTACAATAACGAAATCCACGTCGATTATTTTGCAGTGATGACTGAAAAAACGGATTGTAATTTCAATCTTTCGATGTAGGTAAAATTTGATTACGATTTGATTTTGCTGGTATTTCATAAATAATTTTGCGACTGGGACAAAAAGACTTTTCTTTGATTTACAAATACTACGATTAGACCTTTTCAGGATTTCACTATTATTGAATTTTGTTTACACATACAAAATAAACGTCTGATATTTTATAAAGTTTCATTTCATAATCCTATATTAATAGAACTTCACTCACGAATACTTAATAAATCCATGAAAAAATAATTAATCTACGATTAAAACATAAAAGGTTCTTCTGGTTTTGCTTATAAATATGGAAAAATAAACAAGTAGGCCAAGATATTGCAACTCTTTTAGTAACAACCTAATATTTTCGTTTGATCTTCAGTATTAATTATCTACCGATACCATTCATCTAGTACATGTATGGGCAACCTTTGACAAGTTGTGGGCCAAACTTTAGTGTGCAAATACATTCGCGGGCCGCGTTTAAAAGTAGTTCATTTTAAAGTAGTGTTCATATTTTTTTGCACTATTGCAAATATCTATATATCAGACATGAAATAATACGACAATATTATTATAATATCAATTTATTAAAATAACAAAATGAAATGAAAAAAATTGGTACAACATTAAATCGTTAAATTTGGAATTGTTACAAACTTCGAAAATTAAATAGCAACACCGAAATCAAGGAGACACTTGAGATTTAATTTGGGAAACTAATCCATCGATGTTTGGATTAATTCCACTGATACAAAGACGTAAAGAATTTTCCAAATTATCGTTAGTCAGCCTTGTACGATGTTTTGATTTATTAACTTTCATCATTAAAAAGAACTGTTCGCATTTATAAGTACTGCCAAACGCTCAAATCAATCTTCTTGCGAATTTTCTAAGTTGCGGAAAATGGTCTTCGTCGAGGTATTTTTTGTAGAAATCGCAGGTCGACCAGAAATGCTAAGTCACATACCCATTTTGGGTCACTCAATTCAGATAGTGGTTTATCTTTTATTTGCATAAAGTCTTTTATCTCATTTATTAGCTCGTAAAACCGTTTCAGCATTTTCCCTTTGCTTAGCCATCTGACTTCACAATAATATGGTACTTCGTCATATTCGGCTGATATTTCATCCAAAAACGTCTTGAACTGACGATGATTAAGCCCTCGGGATCGAATAAAATTGATGGTTTTTACTACCACATTCATAACATTCTGGAGTCGAATGGACTTAGAACACAAGTTCTGTTGGTGGATAATGCAATGAAGGACTATCAAATCGTCTTTTTGCACATTTAGTTCAGTTGCATTTTCATTCAAAATTCCGATGAAACCTTTACGTAAGCCAACCATAGAAGGTGCACAATCTGTGCATACTCCAACTAATTTTGACCATGGCAAGCCAAAACTTGTGAATACCTTTTGAACTTCATTAAAAATGTTATCTCCTGTTGTGGTACCTTTTAGCGGCTGTAAAGCAAGTAATTCCTCAGTAACAGTGAACTCTTTATCAACACCTCGAATAAATATAGCGAGTTGAGCTGTGTCCGACAAATCGGTGCTCTCGTCTAATGCTATGGAAAATTATTCAAAACCAGCCATACAGTCAGTCAATGTTGTTTTGATATCATTAGCAATCATTTCTATACGTCGGACAACAGTTCGTCTTGACAAACAAATTTTTTCAAATTCATTTTTCTTTTCAGGACACAAAACACTGCAAACTTCTAACATACACTCCTAGATAAATTCTCCTTCGGCAAATGGTTTTAATGACTTTGCCAATTTTGAACTAACTATAAAACTAGCTTTCACAACATTATCAAGTTGTGTTCTTTGTTTATCAAACATTTGCTGCTACTTGCCCAAATTTGCAGTACGATTTTCGACAATTTTCGACAGTACGGATTTCGCCGAAATAGGTCCACTGGGGATCTTCTAGCGTACGCAACACACATTTTAGGCGAAGCCATCGAGAGGAACGGAGAAACGGTCGCCGTCTCTCTGGACGTCTCGAAGGCTTTTGACAGGGTCTGGCATGTGAGCCTTTTAAGCAAGCTTTCAGCGTACGGTATATCTCCTGGTCTGATTGGCTGAATAACGGACTTTTTGAGCCAGAGATCTCTCCGTGTTGTTGTCGACGGGTGTTCATCGGAACCCTTGACAATAAATGCCGGAGTACCTCAGGGGTCCGTTCTTTCTGCAACTCTTTTTTTGCTGCACATAAACGATCTGCTGAAGCCCGGTATCTATGGGTATGCAGACGACAGCACAGTTGTAGAAAGATATCTGCCAAGTTCTCGGGCTAGTAGAGATGAAGTACAATCTGAAAGAGAAGCCATGGTGCAACGTTTGAATGACAAACTTCAGGCAGTCTCCGCATGGGGCAGTGCCAATCTTGTCAAATTCAACGCCACCAAAACGCAGACGTGTTTGTTCACCGCCAAAAGGAGCCCCTTCACCTTGGCTCCTACTTTCCAGAATGTATCCTTGGAATACAGTGACTGGCTTCAGTTGTTAGGCTTAGAGATCTCCTCGAACCTCAACTTTGGTCGGTACATTGAGTCCAGAGCAAGAGCAGCGGCAGGAAAGCTTGCCGTACTTGCGAAGGTGCGACAGTACTTTACACCGGGACAGCTTCTTGTATTATACAAAGCACAGATCCGGTCGTGTGTAGAGTACTGTGGCCACATATTTGCTGGTGCCGCAAAGACTCATCTTGCGGTTCTGGACTCAATTGAGAGGCGAGCAAAGAGGCTTATAGGCGATCCCGAATGGGTCGAAGCCGACCTCCAAAGCCTTGAACACAGGCGTAAAATTGCTAGCCTCTCAGTATTCTATAGGATACATTTTTGTGAGTGTGCGCAGGGATTGCACGACCTACTTCCCCCATCCCCGTTCCTTTTGCCGGACGTCCCGAAGCACGGCGGGTATCCATCCCTACGTTGTGGACACTCCACCTGTCCGAACGAAGCGCTATGCTTCATCTTTTTTAGTGCGTACGGCGAAGGACTGGAACAATCTGCCTGCGTCGGTATTTCCGGCAAAATATAATGTGGGTGTCTTCAAGAGGAGAGTGAATAGGCTGCTAGGTTAATGCGCTTTACCACCTATGACTACATTTCACTTTCCATCAGGTGGAATGTAGTCAAGCATTAACCTAGTTTTGTATAAAAAAAAAAAAAAAAAAAAAATTGCAGTAAGCTTCTGTATTTTGTCTTTTCTTATTTGTCCTGTCAGTGAGTGCAGCGTAGGATGCTTAGTTGAGTAATGCCTCTTTATATTGAATTCTTTCATCACTGAAATGGATTCATTACACAACAAACAAATAGGCTTACCATTGTGTAAGATAAAAAAGAATTCTTCAGTCCATTTTTCTTGAAATTGGCGACCCTCTGCATCTACTTTTCGTTTCTTTCCACCAGACATTATTTTCGTATACAAAATATAATTAGTAGGCACTCAAGATGCACACAAAGTCACAAAGCAAATTAACGGCACTACCAGTTTGCTAGGATATCGCTTGTCGAAGTTATCACCTCGGTAGCTCAAATAGAACTAAACTTAAGTTCGGGCCATCCACCCGCTTATATAGGCAAAATGAAGGAATGATCTAGAATCCTCTAGTGTAGAACAGTTGAGAAGAAATAATCTTTTGTTGCGCCGCCAGTGAGGCGGCAAACATCAAAGGCTTTTATGTTTGCCGCCTCACTCTTTGATGATCGCCGCCACTCGGCTTGCTCGCTCACTTGATTCCGTGAGTATGAGTAAGTAGTGTATTTTTTTTTTTTTTGAATTAGGTTTTACAAAATGTCTTGCGGGCCGGATAAATCATACAGCGGGCCGGATCCGGCCCGCGGGCCGGTTGTTGCTCACATATGATCTAGTATAATCTTATCCTCGATTTATAATTATATCAATGTAAGTACTGTCTACCTTCTCTTATTATTTAGTATATAAATAATAATAACTAGTTCACAAACACGAAAAAAGATGTTTTTTTCATTATAAGGTAAGGTCAGTACTACTAGAACTTGAAAAGATATATTATGTCACATACCTGTGAAAAGAAATAAAGAAAAACGATTAAGCTGTACCAAAGCTTAACAAAGACCATATGAAACCGTAAATATAAAACCGTTCATTTTCAATTTCTAAGCTCTAATGTATAACCAAAAAACTGAAATAAATTAAATAACCACAAAATATAAACATTTACTCTTTCATAGATAAATACTAATTTTACAATCGGAATATTTTTTTTAACATATTTTGTTATTAGTAAGATATTTAAATATTTATCTTGCCCTTATCCTAATTAACATGAGGTTTCAAAGCCAGCAGCGTAGTTGTCAGCTGTCAAGTCAGCTCACACCTAATCTAATCATATCATCTAACACAAAGGCCATCCACCTTCTATTTGGTCTTCTTCCATGGCCCCCGACTTATAATTTCCCTCGTCACGGGTACCTCATTACTCAACAAAGTCATTCATTAAAAATTTAATTACAGCACTAAGTAGTGTAATTTAATTTATTCAAAAGATTCTTTTTTAATAAATTAAATTACATTTTTTTTGTTATATATTCTATTTCTCTACTGAAAATTTCTAACTAATTAAAAGTAAATTTATTGAATAAATTTATACAATAACATATTTGTTTTATTTGCACTTTCCCTGTTCTCCATTTAAATATGAATCATGTAAATATATTTGCCCACGTATTGTTTTTTAGTTGGGTGTCAAAAAAACAGATAGTCCACAGTACGTAGTTACGTCACTATTGGAAATATGTAAGAGTTAAAAATTGCATTTGCTAATGCTTTGACACCCATAAGGTGTTTGGAGAGAAGGTTGATTCGACTTTATTTTTTAAATTCTTTACTACTCAAATTCTTTATTATTCGTGTTTTTTTTTCTAAAAATAAATATATAAATGTTGCAAAGAAGATTATAGTTAAGTTGAAAGACACCTTTCTTACTAAGCCATTTCCGGATTAGGCGAGATTCGGTTAAAACTTGAAAAATAAAATGTTAATACAAAAAAATTGTATTCTGTTAAAGTTGGAATGTTATTATAGACTTGATCTTGAATTTTTTTTAAATATCAATTTTTTTTTAGAAAGTAAGCTAAAAGAGTATGTAAGTATTTAGAAGGTAAAGTTCCCAAAGATTTACAAAATATCAAAGACAATTTAATGTTGCACATGACTTCACTTCTACTTGACACTAGTATATTCAGTCTAGTTCAGTACAAAGTACCTAATTAATTAGTAGCGGCCCCACCAAAGCGTTAACGTCTCATAAAGGAATAGGAAATTGTTGAATGTTTCTCGCTAGGTGTAGATTTAATTTATTTACACATACCTACTTCCACATCATATTCTTCGTTCCATGTTTTCAATTTGCATATTACTCTTTGTAAATGTTTATTTAGGACAAGGTTGTGTTAATTTATTAATTGCGTAAAAAAAGACAATTTATGAAATTAATAAGAGTTTTATAACACTGTTAAGTTTATTAAATAGGTTATCGAATATGAGGATTACTAATTGATATTTTTTTCAAGATTAAAGTTATGATTGTAAAGGAATGGTATCCTTATCTTCTTTAATGAAAATATCAAGTAATGATTGCTATATATCTTGATTTAAATAGATACGAACAACTCGCTTACATACGGCACTATAATATAAACCGTTATGACATAGTTTTCGGCGAGATGTAGGTCACAGGGTGGAGAGAATTCGAGTAAGAGTTAAGATAGTTATAAGAGATATAAATAGTTTTTAAATCTTTAGTTAATAATATTTTCAATTTATAATATTAGTCCAGTCATTTGGTCGAAAAAAAGGGGGTTACCTGGAAAGTTTTCCGGGAGTTTTGAAAATTGGTTATTTTATAGATTTCGGTATGCTCTTTTCGAATTTCAATTTTGCCACCTCGTATCTCCGCCGCTCGCGCCGCCATTTTGAAAAAATGGCGGCTAAAACCAGTTTTTTCGAAATATCTCCTTTCCAATGCATTTGTTGACGAATTAATGGGCAAAATTGAAGGTGATTACCGTCCCCACATAAAAAAAACGCAACTGCTCAAAAAATACGTTGATGATATTTTCATTACCGTCACTGCCAATAAGGCTAAATTGTCTTAAATAAAACAATTTTCTGTATTAGAAGCCATGGCTCTAAGAACACAAACAACACTGTACGACGTACATACATATAAACGTACACTGATGACTCCGCCTTAACTAAATACTTCTCGTAACTTCTACCGACAGATGTTTCGTTGAAAGTCGAGAGTATGGAGGCTATACAATGTCTATAGTCTCCATAGTCGAAAGAAAGGGACCCGACACAGAGACCCACACTGCTTCTTCAATACCTGTGGCAATAGTAGAATATTTTAGAAAAAATATACCAAAAACACGTGGTGGTGTAGATGAAGATACTTTGTGTCGCTCGTACGCCAAAAACTATTGATATTATGAAAAAAAACATAAATACATAAATTGTAGGAAATTTATTCTACTTTAATTTTGTACATAAATATTTTTTTCAAAAAATGCATTGGAAAGGAGATATTTCGAAAAAACTGGTTTTAGCCGCCATTTTTTCAAAATGGCGGCGCGAGCGGCGGAGATACGAGGTGGCAAAATTGAAATTCGAAAAGAGCATACCAAAATCTATAAAATAACCAATTTTCAAAACTCCCGGAAATCTTTCCAGGTAAAACTACCAAATGACTGGACTATATTTTATGATATACATTTAAATAAGCTTATAATAGTTATCATTTTAGTGATTTTTTAATTAGTTTTTATTGCGTTTTGTTACACACACACACACCAAAAATATTTTTAAAGTGCATTTTCTGACCAAAATCTACCAACACCAAACTTATATACCCTATTTTATGTAAGAGTTTTTTTTATTCCGTTCCTAGAGTAGCAATTACAGTTTTTCATATTGTAATTTGTTAACCCAGACTCTCTGTTTTTTTCCGACATCTCATCTATTAGCCATCCGTGATGTTTATGTTAGATTAGTTTTTAACCCCAACTGAAAAAGAGGGGTGTTATATCTTTGACCTGAGTATCTGTGTATCTATGGGTCTGTCTGTGGCAAAGTGGCGGCCAAACGCATCGATGGATTCGAATGCATTTTAAAAATATGTACATAATAATGTTATTTTTATCCTTTTTAGACGAAGATCGGTTTTTTTTTAAGAATTAATTTGTCTGTGTTGTTTAACAAAAATATTTGGCCACTTTATAAATACCTAACAAAATTTGCTGTCTCTTGGGTTCAATTACTTTAAAAAATTTGCAATTCAATAACAAAATTCTACGAAATAAATTAAATTTACGTTATGTTAAAATCTCAAGTATATCGCAAATTCGATTATTATAAATATAATTTTATTTTAAGTGACTTACAATGTAATTAATTTTCTCATGAATCAGGCTTAAAATGCTAATGCTAATAAAAACTCCTATTGAAACTTAATTGACTTAATTGACTTAATTGACTTAAGTGATATTAATATTAATATTCTTTGAACCTTTCAGCAATATGACGCTTTGTTTGGCCTATGTAAGAACTACCGTAGCTGTTTACTTTATTTAAGCACTTTGAGATTGTGTAACACATCCTTTAGTGTCCCTACGAGGTTGTTAACCTTTATGCCCTTTATAATTTTTTAAACTTTCGGAATGGAGTATATATGTATGATGTATGATGTATGATATTCTTTATTCTACACATACATAAAAAAACATGAACAAAAAGATAAACACAAATAAAAATAAAAAGCAAAAGTACAATAGGCGGCCTTATTGCTAAAGAGCAATCTCTTCCAGGCAACCTTTGGGTACAGGACAGGTAGTGGAATGTGGAATCAGTTTTTAAACAAATAATGAATATACATACATAAATAACATAGTACTAAATAATAATATATATGCACTAAAATATACCATATAATATATATTATAATAAGTACACGAAAATAATATTACTATAAAAAAAAAAAAAGTTAAAGTAATATATATATATGAATTTAAGATGGAACTAGTTATTTTTTTTAGTCGTTCCCTTACCTGATATTCTTTACTTTTAAACACCTCCTAGTCCAGTTCTTGCTCTAAATATTCAGAGCGACATAGATTGCAAGCTCTGTTATTGAGAGAACTTATAACGAGTTGCAGATATCAATAATGGTGATGAGACGTAATGTGTCGTAGGTAGGTAGGTCAGTAAGAGTTGGTTTGCGGAATACACAGTATGACAAGGACCCGTCTGATCTTACAGTCACTTTTGCATCTAGGAAGAGCAACGACTTCTACGTCTCCATCTCCATTTCTTGTATAAACCATATCTTGGAATTAATAGTGTTGGATAGGAATATATTGTTCTACTTCCTGTTTTCTTTAATAATAATTTAGAAAATGTTGTTCGATACTGACTATTTTGACAAACAATATCATAAATACAGACAAAATAGATACTACTAGAACTAGAACTAGAACTATAAATCAGGCTTTCCTGTTTTTGTTGAAGAACTATGTGTTTAAGTTAATTTATTTTTTACTTAGTTACTCTAAAATTCAAAACACATCAGTAAAGACCAACTTCCTTTTCAGTCAAATTCATTATGATTATTTTATTTACCCCATCACAAACACTGGATTACTTATTATATCAGATATCCTTTGAAAATCTAAGACTTTCTTATACAATTATATTTCACTTCAATAATACCTTTAAATCCTTTCAATCAGCTCGCGTAAATAAGATCTCGTTTCACAAAACCATCTAGTTAAGGTAACTTGTATTCGGTTCTGTCGGTTAATTTGTAAGCGTCAATGTTTCTTTACATATTTGTATGTATAGTTACATATTCATTTATTCGAACATATCTTTTTTATAAGAGTAGGTATGGCATATTTAAACTATAATTCTAATTATTACTCTCTATTGTATAGACGCTAAAAATCTCACAAAATTATATCTTTTAAATTAAGATGGAAGTAAGTAGCATTTACATTCAGTAATACAAAAGAATGAGCAAAATTTGAATTGTAAAATTTGAAAAAAAAAAAATCTATATATATTTACATATGTATATTAATTATTTATAATTAAATTTCATATTAATGTCAATCACATAAATAATTTCTAATTGTTTATATCATGCTATCTTGCTAATTGAATTACGTCTACTCGGATTTTGATTAAACTTAAATCATCAACTGCGTAACATTTTGTAACCTGAGATACTTTTCTAACAAAGAAAACTAATTTTCATTAAGTTAAATACAGACCGACAAAAGGTTAAAAACTAATTTTCCTCTGCACAAGTTCCATAGAAGAAAGTAACTAAGAAATTGGATATTTTAATTAATTAAAGAATCAAGGTAAATATAAATATTTTAATCTTTCTAGTTTTTTAAATAAAGAACTAATCTTTAACAGCAATATAAAAACCTAAATTGTTAAAATTAGGCATATCCATGATCACTAACAGACCACACCATAAAATATATACTTTACTAAATATAGGTCCTTACATATGAAATTGGCGTTTTGTATGTGAGGAATAAAAAGTCGAATATTTAAAAAAAAAATGTATTTAATGAATCACAGAATGAACTATTGTCTTCTATACATTTTTTCCATCTTATAGCTAGTTCATTGATCCCTTTAATAAAAAAAACCAGTCGGACGGGAATCAATAAAATCTTTGATAGGCATTTGGACTGCCCCATCGGAGTTGCATTTTTTCGAAAAAAATGGTAATCTGTTTTAAATTTTAAAAAAAGTGGTAATCTCTTGAAGCAAGGTCCGGGCAGTGCGGTGGATGTTTTAGAATTGATAGATTCTAATTGAAACTCTTCTAATTTGGTGGCCTTCTGTTGTGCTAGTATGTGGTCTAGTGTTGTCGTGAAGCAGCAGTGGTGTGGAGCGATTGACCAACATAGGTTGTTTAGCATTAGCATTTGAGAAAACTGTAGTGAACAATACCGGCAGTAGTCCACTAAACTCTTACAAGTAAATTTTTTGGGTCAATTTTTGACTTGGGGCAGGAATTGGCTGGCTGACCAGGATCCAACCATTGCGATGTGCACTTCCTATTATCGCAGAGAATCCATTTTTCAACACAGACAATGATTCGATTTACAATCCTTTTATTATTGTGCCAGTTCAGTAATGTAACGCAGCTGTCGATGCGCAATTGCCGGTTTGCTTCAGTCAATTCATGAGGTACCTTTCAAACTTCTTAATATTCCTATTTTGCTTCAGGTGGATTAAAACAATTTTATCACTAACACCGTAGCCTATAGCTGACTTATAAGTGGTTTTCGATGGATCCACTTCCACAATAGCCTTCAATTCTTCATTCTTAACTTGGGGCTCCTGCCGTCCACGGGGCTTGTTTCGCAAGTCAAAATTTCCAGAACGAAAACATTGGAACCAAAAACGAACTGTGATTTATTTTGCAACAAGACCGCCATACACATCATTAACCGTTCGAGGCGTTTCCTCAGCACTGGTGCCTCCTTCGCGGTGAGTGCGAAAGCGATCCCGCGGCTTTCCGTTATGGCGATGAGGGTAACCGTTGGGTTTTAGGGGGTAAACTGCAGTGCAGGATTCCCACATAACCATCCCGGCCCTCCCCTGGGCTGGGTGGTATCCATAAAGTATTTCCCAAAGTTAATAAAAAAAAAGCACTGGTGCCACGGTGCAACTTGTACTCGTATATAATGCGATATTTTAAGTTTTCCATTTTGTGAACTCGGTAACGCAAATAGAAAAAACAAATGCAACTAAAAACAAATGAATGACGGTCAATGAAACAAAAATACATGTGTAAATAGCTGTAAAATTTTTAAATTGGAATTCTTTACCAAAGAGGACAAATTTGTGATTAAAGTGGCCAGTATGAAAAATGCAAATTTCATATGTAAGGACCTAACATATTTCATTAGTATTCATAAGTTATTAATGTGATACATATAATAATATAATATATCTTACATATTACTAAGGTTTATATTAAAATGGTTTTAAAATGATATATATAAATAAATAAAACTCAGTATCGTACGCACAACTCAAACGAAAATACTATTTATTTATATTTATTTATAGAAAATCTTTGCAATATATTTTGCTAACAATTCTGTGTCTGTTTTATATTTTAAAGACCATTGATTACTATTATAAATATTTAAATGTAGCTTTGATATAATTATGTTCTATTTTTATTCAAGAAACCATTTTGTAGTTAAAACAGCTTCAACCATAGTTAAATTTTTTAATCCGAATCCCAGATCTCATTGGCTTTTATTTATTTCAAGCCCAACAACATTGGGATCCAAAAATCCCAAATGACAAACAAAAATTCACAAAAAATTCAATCACGAATCAAATTAATATAAATGGATAGGGATTCTAATTTACCTCTTGCTGTAGAAAATTCAACTTCAGCTCAAAGATCTAATCTGAATTGGTCAGCAAATCGTGATGAAACGTTAAAGAAGGGACAAGTGATTTCAATAATGTTTAAAAATTCATTAGATCAATTTAAAATTAAAAAAAATAATAATAATTACTGTTTAAAACAGTAAGAGAACTTCAAAATCATGAATGTGATGAATGGCTTCATTCAAATCCTTCAATAACACATTCTCAAGAACCGTATTCGAGTTTTCATATTGGGGGATCGAACGTAAACTAACTTTGACCTTTTTACTACTTCAGCACCTTTGTCTAAGTAAATTTGACATACACCATCCGCATGACCCGATATGGGAACATGTCGTAACTGTTTTTGAACACTTCTTCTTCTACTACATACATTCTCTCTTGTCCCAAAAAACTTTAAGGGTTTTATAGATAAACTAAGAGGACTGATTGAGGGTTTAAGAGAATAAAGTTATTGCAAAATAGACACCCAAAATGTCCATTGAAAATAAAATGTGATATAAATGCAGTTTAATACAATTTTAATGCGACCCACTCGCGAAATAAAACTACTTACGCTTTAGTAAAATTTATTACCCATTTTTACGAGCCAAACCTTAAAATATAGACCCTTACAATTTATGTCTACTGACATTACACCAGTAATTTACAACTTTATTCAAAAACCAAGAAGATAAATTGGTTTTGTGTAAAGTTACTGAGTTTTAACAACTTTTTATACTCCATGGGTATAGCAAAATTACTTTCATTTAGGTCTTCATTTATTAATTTCCCCCACGGTTTATAAATTGTTTACTCAAGAAAGAAACAAGGACCCAAGAGAAAATGTTAAGAACATGAAACAATTAGTACAGCGATTAATATGAAAATAGATTTCATCCCAGATTCCATAATTTATTATGTGTTCAGAGTCGAAAAAAGCGCTGCAAGAAACTAAGACGACAAATCGGAAACAATAAAAGTTTTCAGTATGAAAGTTGAAACTTTCCTTATTTTCATTGAATTTATTCCAACTATATGTAAGAAGTTTCTTAATAATAATCATCGTTATATGTAAAAGGAATATAATTTATTTTGTTATATTTATACCTACTAATTAAAAGTAATTAAATAATTAATTAAAATGAAGTATTATGTTTTTAAGGTTGCGATGCCCCGACGTGATCCACGAAGAGGGCACCCTGCAACGAGGTGCACCCATCCCTTTTTCGCATGTTTAAAAGATTGTGGAGAGATCCCCTTCCCCACACCCAAGCCTGCTGCCTCTGAAGGGAGTCGAGACTCCCTTCTGCCAGTCCTGAAAAGGCCTTAAGCACAGGTCCAGATACGAGCCCAGCAAATCCGAGATATCGGCCTGTCTGAACATCTTGGATGCCATTCTGGCGATATGTTCTGCCAAGCGCTCTGTTCGGTGATCACGCTGCATAGTAGCGTTCCACACGCAACAAGGCGCCCGTATTGCACCTCGTAGTGCGATAACTTCTATGGTTTGGATTCCATTCTTGAGCCCGATCTCGTCGAAATCTACTATCTCAGTGGTGTGCTTTAGGATGTGGACGTACGTCACAGCCATAGCTGCCGCCACAGTCTGCTTGATTAAAACTGATGATGATCGATGACGGTAGCTTGGGCTTAGCACGCAAGTATGCTTGGATCGTCTTTTTTGCCCTGGTTTTCTGCCCACTTTTGTTCTATTTGGAACTGGCTTGTAGGAATACCTATTAACTGTAAAATACATGTTGAATAATAGAGGCTAATCGCTTTGATTCGAAACCGTTATTATCTTTTCTAGTAATGGTAGCACTACTGAGTTTAACTACAAGCATATCTTTACCTTGCGTACTTTAACAAACTATTAACAAATAAACGTTGATTTCTTACGATCTCCGCTTACTATGTTCCGCATGTATATGTTAAAATTCTAAAATTCTGGTTATAATTTTATTCATTTTCTGATTTAAATTACCATATTTAATGAAATATAATTTTCATCAAATTATAAATGAGACAAATTTAAGGATTATATACAAGAAGATAATGTTTTGATTTTACCTACCGCCGAATTTAGTTAATTCCACATATTGACACAAATGGTAAAAAAGTCTTAGGAAACCTCGCTATCGAGGATGTTATGAATCCAATGTGAGGGATAGTATGACGACCACTGCCAATTTCTGGCCAGCTCCACTTATGAAAGTCCAAGGAAAAAAGAGTTTGCCGTACACTTCCTTTTTTTGTTTGAACGCAATGTCGGACATTAGTCTCTGACATCGCATAATAGAAAGCGCTGATTTCTTATGACCATTTAAAGTCGAGTATAAAGCGAAGAAGTCAAAAAAAGATAGGCATTATTTTTGCCGTATAGGTCGGGGTATAATTACCCAAGTGCAAGTGAGCCTCCCTCATTCAAGCTGCCCTCACCAGTCTAAAACTAACTTTAAAAAGAGTATGCAACTTGTGTGACCGATATACCGAGTTTGACGACATTCTTGGACTTTGGTTTGGAGATTTGAATAATCTGGTGGCACGATTGTATTTTCTTTCTAAAACTCTGGAGGTTGGATCTATAATAACTAATGCCTTAGTATAGTAACGACAACCTTGTCATTAGCTGTAACATACGCATCGAACAACACCGTTTGATATATGTTCATCTTTACATTTATTTTTTAAATAAAAAGCCTTATTTTGGCTTACCTACCACAAATAGATG
This sequence comes from Napeogenes sylphis, assembly GCA_959347405.1. NCBI lineage: Eukaryota > Metazoa > Arthropoda > Insecta > Lepidoptera > Nymphalidae > Napeogenes > Napeogenes sylphis. The sequence goes on along the minus strand of OY365783.1, from coordinate 22,236,657 downwards.
TATGGGATGGTAGACTTATTTTTATATTTTTTCTAAAGAAAAACATTTTTTTTTGAATATTGCGAGAAGAGAGCAAAGCCATGTGTTTTTCTCCGGTCTTACGTTGTTTCCCGTGGGAATATGATGTTTTTCCGCGTTAAAAATAGCCTATGTCCTTTCTTAACATCTTATTTATATTTATGCCTAATAATATTCAGTACAATTCAAAACATATTCAGTGATTTAAGCTTAAAGTGTAACAGAGGGACAAACAGACAGAGTTACTTTCGAATTTATAATATTAGTATGGAAGTATGGATCTGAATAAACACTTAGTGCTACTTGTAACAAACATGATCAGCTATAATCAATGAAAGTAAGCAAGTAGTAGCCATTCTTATGTCAGAATAGTTGTAGGTTTATATCGCCACGGCGATGGACTTGTAGTTCGATCATAATCAGCGAAGATATATTACTTTGACATAAATATGATATATAATATCGATTTATTACAAAATTTAAAAATAAAATATTTTAGTATTTTGAAACAACGTGTTTGAATTGAATTTGTGTTCGAATATTTAAATGATTGTAACGGTTAACTATTTGATCTATGACAAAGTTATTCAAATTTACATCACACACATAACGTAACATCCAAGTTTAGGTCAAAATTCACTATTCGTATTAAACTTATTCTGATGATTGATTCTATTATCAACAATCTATACATTAATATAGTTGGCACTGATCCATTTCTGTACTTGGAAAATATTTTAAAAAAACATAATAGGGGGCCTTTATAAGAGCTAGAGAACCCAAAACAATGGTTTTTTAGTTTGTCTGTTTGTCTGTATGTCTGTATGTCTGTATGTCTATATGTCTGTATGTCTGTATGTTTGTGCACACTAATCTCAGAAACGGCTTAACCAATTTGAATGCGATTTTCAGAAATATTTTATCACTCTTCACAAAAAAAAATTAAAGTCAATTTATGTCAATCACGTAATATGTACAATGCAAATCTTATTTTATATACATGTAATAAATCTGTAGACTACTCCAGTCTTTGTACATTGAAAATATTTTAATAAATATACCAGGATACCACTTCACAAAGTGATAACTAACAAAATCCATTTTCAGTATATTTTAAAATCTTTGTCTGTTTATCTGCTTGTCTGTTAGTTCTGCACACAACAAAAAAAATCTAAATTCATACAGGGGGACCTTTATATAAGCAAGAGAACCCAAAACATTTTTTTTTTTCAAATTTGTACAAACAGAATAAAAAATTAATCGATACGGGCAGGGATTCGAACCCGCGACCTCCATACTGCAAAAGGTAGAAACATTGGTTAGGCTTATCGAAAGAAGTCTAATAGATGTCACCACCTATTAGACTTTAGAATGCTTAATTCACCGAGAAAGACAGCGATACGGTAGCTCAATTGGTAGAGCAACGGGACAGTTTCCCAGCGGTCACGGGTTCGAATCCCTGCCCGTATCGGTTTATTTTTCATTCTATATATATATAAAAATTTAAATAAGCTTAATATGGCTGTACATGTTTATAGATATTTTTAAACAATATTTTTTCATTTTGTCTGTTCGTCTATATGTCTGTATGTTTGTGCACGATAATCTCAGAAACGGATTAATCGATTTGGATGCAGTTTTCAGGAATATATTGTCATGGGATTCACTCTATATTTTCTTTTCTTTTTTTTCAACAATCGGTTAACAAATAAAGAAGTTAATAATCTCTTGTAGTCGTACCATACCTGCTTACCAGTTTGAAGGTTTATAGTTTTTACATAAATTGGTAAAAAATTACTAGTCTGTCAAGTTACGAGTTAACTACCAATATAAATTAGTTTTCTAAATGTAATATTTCACAAAAACCTTTTTTAAATTTTAATAATAATACCCTCAAGAAAGGAAGTGACTTTATTGTCGTCAAAGGTAATAGGCATTGCTTTGTTACAAATTGTGAGTCCAAGTCCCGATAAGAAAAAATGCTCGGAACTTGGGTTTTACTTTTGCAATTATTTGTGAGAACAATGCAGTATTTTTATTTCTTTATCTTGTTGATTAGAAAAATCCAAATAAATAGTTAAAATAGTAAATAGCGGGTAGCTATAGTTATTTGACTACATCTCATACCTGCTGGCTGGACCGGGGTAGACCGGGGTACCTTCTCTCAGATAATCGGCGTGAGCTAACCATAGTCACCATATTATCCAAGAAATAAAACACTTAACTATTGCTGAACATAATATTGTTAACTACAGTTTTAAGATATTCGAGGAATGGAAACTTAAGAGTTTGAGTAACTTCCTAAAGATATAGGAAACTTAACAAAGCTAAGCTCACTTGAGAAAATTTTGTAAGTTTGTTACTAGTTGTGGAACTTTTGTCGCGATGAAGTTTTATCAGCTGTAATAAAATAAAACTCTTAAAGTTTTAACGCACACTCAAACTCCATGTACGATAGTCTTCGTTAAGATATGTTTTATTTTTGTTTACAATTAAATATGATATTACTTTTGTTTTTATGCAAATTTAATATTTTTACTCAGTCTTTTTTAACAAAGAAAAATTCATTAAGTATTGCAAGTTTCGTCACTTACTGTGAATCTATTAAAAAACAGTTTTTATGTCGAATGATATATGAGAAAGATAAAATTTCCAAAGTTTATTATCGATCTATCAGTATCTCCTTAATTAATTTGTTCTCCAACCCGTGGTTGGGTGGCTCAGACCAAGCTAATTATAAACATTATCTACATCTACATAATTATGGAGAGTACTAATAACCGCCAGGTTTTGGGATACCTATGTTTTGCCCATCTTTGATCAACTGGCGACCAGAGGACAATGTAATTTATTAACTTATTTTCACCATGGTCAAGAACCCTTACGTCAGATGAGCCATAAGCCATTTCTCTTCTATATTATAAAACAATAGTCAATAGTTGATAGTCATTTATTTATAAATATACATTACATGTTAAACAGGTTTGGATACAAATACTTATAATTAGTGACAATAGCCTCAAAAATGGTCAAAAGTACAAAAGAATAGTAACAGGATGAAACCGTTTGAAAAAGCAATAAAATAAAAAAAAAAATAAAAGAAAGATAAATTAAAGGCGATCTGAGTTCGGGAAAGGGGTGGGGGTAAAAAACGGTTTATTGCGATTTCCGCCAAAACTACGAGTATGAAGTAACTCCTATGAAAAAAGTTAATTAGCAAAGTTGTAGGCAATAACAATAATAATAGCCTACAACCATTTTATTTGCAATTTTTTTACTTAACCCTAAAAAAAGGTTTAGGCATAAAATGTAAAAAAACAAGTTTTTAGTCTTTATTTTTATCTTTTACAAAAAAAAAACTTTAGAAATTTGGTGAAAACTTAAGTACCTACCTTTTTATGTCCCAAATACGGTGTAATTTTTTAGATTAAAAAAATATTTTTTTCCCCTTATTTGAGTTTAATTAAGAAAAAGCACCCTAATTTTCAGTCAAAAAGTCTCACTCAAGTCAAAATTTCTGATTTGTTGAAAAAATCAGTAAGCTTTTTGTACGTTGAAATGTCTAATTTTTGATATTTAAATATTATATATATATAATATTGCAAATTTTCGCAAATAATTAGACATACAAGCAGTATGATAATGAGCTTTGACTGCTAATAAATCCGAAACATTTTGTAAAAGAACTTAATCTTTTTTATCTGAATCATTTAATATTATTTGTTTTTGAATATGCTGAAATATGTTATCTCTTGTATCATTATTTTGAACTGATCGATTTTTTTCTTTTAAAATATTATGGAAAAAACTACCTCAGAGAAAGAAATGAGAATAGAAATTAAATGTAAGAGAAGATTTAAATGTATGAACAATAGATATATTAGGATGGTGTTGACGACAAAGAACCCTTTTGTTTTTTCGTTTTATTTATTTTTATTATATTTTTAGGATTTCTAAGTTGTATATATTTGCACACAATAAATGACCATGATCATCGAGGTAAATACAACCAATGTTAATATTAATTAACTGGTAAGAACATTATATTGATCGCAATTCTCAATAGGTATATTTAGCAGACGTAAGCAGTCACGTGTATTACATTATTGTAATATTGACTACGTATAAGATTGTTATTATATGGTTGTTTGATATGTACTACACAATTCGTTGACAATAAATGTACAAAATATGGTTGTTACAATTAGAGTTAAGAATTTAAAAATATTTAGAATTGTATTTTTGGTTATTGTGATACATTATTAAATTAGTAAAAGTTATTGATTAGGGTTAAAAATCTACGAAGAAATGGACGAGAAACCAATATAGCAAATACATAATCATAATCTGCCCGTTAGTCCAGTGGTTAGCGCTGACGCCTAACGTATAGCGGCTCTATTCCCTGTCGGGAATCGAACCCAAGTCGATTCCCGACAGGGACAGGCATGTACGTAATGAGCATAGATGTCTGTGTTTCTGGATTTGGTCTTTTAATAAATATATTCTCAGTATTTATATGTGTATTTCTATGAATTTGTATCATTGTCTAACACCCTTAACACAAGCAAATAATTTGCTTTCTTAATTAGAGGTTAGATAGAGATATAGTGAATAGATAGCGTGTGTAATTTTTCCAGTGATATTATTATTATAATTATATATATACCACCTTTTCTCATCGTATAGTAGATGCTATAAACTGACAAAAGCGTTTAATTAAAAATTAAAAAAGAATATTTTTTTTTTACTTTCATATTCTGCTTTCTCGTAAATCTTTCACAACGTTTCCTGATTTTCTATAGGATATACGACGTACCGGAAAAAAGCGATATATTTTATTCGATATGTATGAAACTGAATATTTATCTCACATTCTGTTGGCATTCATCCGAATATATATATATATATATATATATATATATATATATATATATATATATATATATATATATATATATATATATATATATATTATTATTGTTGCTCGTGTATTCGACCAGTATGAAAGTCTCTAAAACGTTTTAACGCCGCACGTTAAGGTCACGAAGCCATAATGAGTTATAAATTGATATAAAACAATTTTTACCAATATAACTCGCGAATAATTAACTAAATGTTACATTTTAAATTTAACCCGACGTTTCGAATGCTTTGGAGCAATCGTGTTCACGTTAAAACGAGATGAAGTATTAAAAAACGTTATGACTTATGAAGTTTTATTTTGAAAACGTTACTTAAATACACTACCAGCAATAGGTTTTCTTTTCTCCGATATGTATCCTGGATTGACTCTCTTCTAAAAAATAACATTTACGTTCGTTATACACTCGGCGTCACAAAAATTGCACCTTTTAAAAAAGCAACTTCAAAATAATTTTACTCAAACTTTGTGAATTGTAAGGATATAATTGTAGGATATCATTGGAAAGGTAATTCGATTGCCTATTAGAAAATAAAAAACATGTGTATGCATTTTAATTCTTTAATAACAAAAAACTTAAAACATGACAAAGTGACAAAAAAAATAAAATTAATAACATCATAAAAAATTACAAATAAGGCCTTAAAATCTAGTGTTTCCACCCCTTGCTGTGATGGTAGCTTCCAGCCGATCCTTCATGGAGCTCACGAGGGTCACCACTCTTGCTTGGGGTATGTTGTCCCATTCGTCTTTCAGGGCATCCTGGAGCTCTTGTAGAGTGGTGGGAGCAGGATCTCGTGCTCGTACGTGCCTCTTTACATCGTCCCAGAGATGCTCGATCGGGTTCAGGTCTGGACTTCGTGCTGGCCACTGCATAACAGGGATCTCAACCTCTTCCCAATAGTCCCGCACAGCAAACGCAGTGTGGCAACGGGCGTTATCATGCATTAACATGAACCCATCGCCAACAAAACCAGCATACGGAACCACATGGTCTTGTAAGATCTCCGTTATGTACCGCCGAGCATTCAGCGACCGTTGCCCGCGACCACCACCAGTCCGAGAGACGCACACAAGCTCCGTTTTCCCTTCGACGGATATGCCACCCCAGAACATACAGGAACCACCTCGATATTCGACGGATTCCTCTATGCAAGCCTGGGCAAATCGCTCTCCTCGTCTTCGGTATACTCTTCTGCGTCTGTCGTTGCAGAAAAGACATACTCGTGTCTCATCGGTGAAGAGAACGGCTTTCCACTGTTCACTCGTCCAGTTGACATGCTCCTGGGCAAATCGTAACCGCTCTCTTCGATGCTGCACGGTCAATTTTGGGCCCCTAGCAGGTCTGTGAGCTCTCAATTCCTTTTCTTTCAGTCTTCTTCTAATCGTAGAAACACTCACAGACGTTCTGCAAGCTGATCGGAGCTCTTGTTGCAACTCAACAGCATTGCTGAAGCGGTGCCGCAAGGATGTGGAAACAACGAAGCGGTCGTCTCTTTCTGACGTGCAGCGTTTTCTTCCGGATCCACGTCTTCGAGTATAGCCACCAGTCTCAAGGAACCGTTGGTATATTCATCGAACTGAGAATCGGCTAAGGTTCAACTGTCGAGCAACGTCAACCTGTCGCAGTCCTGATTGCAATAGCGCAATGATTTGAGCGGCTTTATCAGGGGTTGTATCCATCTTCAGGTACTGTTCTCTTGCGTATGTTGTTCCGGTGTGTTGTAGTGTGTACACTCTGAAGTCTGAGTAGCGACTGACCCATTTTTTACCTTTACATGAGCTTTTATACCCTTATAAGGTAGCACAAGTAGTGCTCCTTAAGTGAGCATTTTTTTAAACATTTTTTTGATTGGTCCCTGGTTAGAAATGGTAATTGTTTTTTTAATGATACAGGTAATTAATATAAAGGTATTGAAGTGCACTTTAGAATGATATATTTTTTTCATACGTAGTACTTATGTGCTAGATTCTAGGAGCGATTTACTGAAAAAAACATAGAGGTGCGATTTTTGTGACGCCGAGTTTATATCGTTCATTCGTTAATTATAAATTTAAGTTAGGTATGTCATGTACATATACATGTTTTGGGATTTATAAAGTTATACACATAGACCAACTCGTTTATGCAATCAAAATTTTGTTATCTGAGAACGACTATTATAACTGCGCTCGTTAGCGATAACTGTCGGATAAAGTTTGTTTATTTGGAAATTCAAATATAAATAAACATTATCCAGAATATTAAGACTTAACACTGATCTATACAAATTGACAGTTAATTTATAAGTATAAACAGAACTATAATAAAAAATCATAATCATACAAAGTAATTTTTTTTTTTACCACGAATTAAAGAGATAAGATCCAAAGTTTTTATTTTAATTATATAAGCTAATTTGCATTTATGGAACGCTACATTATATATATTTTTAATTTATATGATTTTTTTACTTTATGTGTATCGCGTTTAGAAAAATATATCTTGTTATACTTATGAATGAAGGGGTAAATAAGAAAATAAATAATTTATGTATATAAATAATACAAAAAAATACATTTGTAAGAAATATAAAGCTTCGAAAAAAGCTTTGAATATCAGTCAATTTAAGTAATCAGAGCCGTTATTATTCTCATAATGAAAAATGCTTAAAATCTTTTCCAATCCAGTCTCAGTTATAAATGTCACAAACAGTTTTCTCTTAAGAAATTCAATATTGAATAACGAACACGATTTGAAAGGGACCCAGCAAGCAATTTAGGGTTACTTGAAATATCTGGCTATATTTAAAACATATTAAATAAAAGCATTTGAACTTAGACAAAAAAAATGTCCCAAATGTTAGAACTCTCTTACTGCAAAGAATCACCAATGAATGACAATCGTTCTATTCTTTAAAATAATTTGCTAGCATTGCTCACAAGCACACTAAACTATTTACTATTTAAAAACTCTTTACTATTTCTGTTACACTTTATTATACTAGTTGTGTTACATAACTTAATCTCGATCACACACTGCTTTCTCTTAGCTGGGAGACGATTTATATATACACTACTTTTAATCAAATCAGTATCCAATGTTACAATTGTTTACATAGTCAATTAAACTTATGGTAAACTGATATTTTTATTTTCTTTATCAAAACCTACCCTCAAATTATAGGAAAGCTAACATGAAAGTTAATGTATGTACATCTTACATGGATTGGATTACAAGTTTTGAATGATATAACCTTATATAGATTAAAATAAGTATGTATAATATAATTAATACACATTTCCATAGATAGAAAAAGAAATTACCCGCAAAACAAACCTCTAGGAGCAGGTTATCGGTATATTTTATTTTTCATTTAATTATTTTGTTTGTACATATTGAACGTTTAAAGATATTTTAAATACTTAATTTCAGATTTTGCATTTTTTTCAATGTTAATCTATACTATAAGAAATTAAAGAAATGGTTTGAATTTTAGAAAGATACCTAATATATGTCACCACCGTTCCGGTAAAGACGATCATACAATACACGTATAACGGTAAATTCAACTAAGCGGGTAGCGAAACGATATAAAATATCCAATCGGCAAAAGGAGGGGACGGTTTCCCAGAGGTTGCGGGTTCAATTCTGTCGAATCGTACTGCCCAGGGTTTGAGACTGCTAGTGGCTAATGAAGAAGATAAGATAGAGGTATGCTTAGCTTAGAAATTTCAACTAGGTATATCTTATTATATGTATATTTCGAGTGGTTTTGGTCCTGGTTGTATAACCACCGGCCGACCAATTTATTTATACAAACAAATTTGTGGGTTCTCAAAAATGATCTATTATATCACACATTTTCATAAATAAAAATGAAAAAACAAAATTTCTGCGAAACATAACATAAATTTTTAATCAACATTCCTTGGATATTTTTTAGTCAGTATGGTCTTTTAATGGTTGCCGAGGTTTAAAGAACGGTCACTTTACACGGTGTATTTTAAAATATATTTTGTGTTAATTTGATGTACCCTTAATAACCTATTTTAAAATTTATATTATTTATCTTAAGTTCAGTTATCCTAACTAGATATCCAGTCAACTAACTGTATATGAAACAAATCTAAAGGACTATAATAAATCACATTTCTCTAGTCGTTCTGAAAACAAAACGGAACTGAAAACAGACTAACTATACTAACCATTTTAAGGTAATTAACGGTTCAAAATGGACAGTGCGATTCAATGCCTACTAGAATAAAGGTAATTTGAACTTGTTCTTATTTTAAGGCCCCACAACGAATAATTTTCCTAGCCACGTTTACTTCTATTCCGCAACGAAAAATTTATTTTATTTTTTTTTTAATCTTATTTAAAATATGATTTGTTTTTATTCAGAAGATTTTCTGTAATTTGCTTTTGAAAAATTAGTATTGTGAATTTTTATAATATAGGTAAAGCAACATGTTTATCTAAGAATATCTTATTGTTTTAAGATATTTTTCTATTCTCCTTTTTATATAAATATTAATCTAACAGATGGTCAAATCACATCTTAAATAATATACCTGAACTAAGGTAAAAATGATTTCTACTATTTTCCGGAATATATTTCTTATTATTTATTTCTGTTAAGATTAAAATTATGATTACTTTTAAGTAGATGTGGGTAACTTGGCTAGCATAACGCGCTATACTATAACCGGTAGTGACTTACTTTTTCGGGAGATTTAGGTCAGAGGGAAGAGAGAGAAATATGTATAAAAAGTATAAAAGTTTGAATTAACATGGGGGGTTAAAAATATTTTAAAGTCTCAATTAAGTAATGTGATAGATTTATTAATATGCTAAATAAACCAATAGGGGTTGAGATTCGAACCTGCGAAGTCTGTTTATAGATATTTTCATTTGCAGCATTTGTAAAATTTGTTTTTATTGTATTCTTTACACAGATCAAGAATATTTTTACTGACATTTATGACAAAGATTTCTTGACACCCAATTCCAGAAAGGTAAAAAGCATTTTTTATTATAGATTCTTACCATTTTGAAAATGGTCGATTCATATCTGTCAAAGTGTCATATCCATCTGCCGGGTAACCTATAGATTTATCGCTGTAATGCTCATTTTTGTGTCAGATTTTTATTTGAAACTTTCTTTGACGGTTTGTTTACAATAATTCGGTCACATTATAATTCTCGAAAAAATGCAACCCACTTTTTAATATTGTATGCAAATCACATGTCTCGTAAGAAATGCACGCCGAACATTTGCATTACGAGGGAAAGAGGCTGAGGTATCAATAAATAAAATAAACCTACATTATACAGTAAACAAAACCCGAAGTAAGTTCCGAGTTCCAAAGAGACCTTAATGTAGATGGAATACGCTTCAGCGATAATAAAATTCTTTTTGAAACTTTAAGAATTTCTTATGTCGGAAAAAAATTATTTCAAAATCCTATATAATTTATAATATTATCTCTGAGAACTGTTTTCAAGGTTTCAAACACCTGGTTTCCTTATATTAAAGCAGTATAAAGTTTGCTGTCTCCTGGGTTCGATTATATTCAAAATTTGCAATTCAATAACTAAACTCTGTGAAACAGATTAAATTTACGTTAGGTTGTAATCTCAGGTATATCGCAAATATTATTATAACAGGTATAATTTTTTTAACGTGACGTACAACGCAATTAATTTACTCGTTAATCAGTTTCGATGTTTTCATTGTTTTTATAAAAAAACTTTTCATTATTCTAACGATATTAAAAAACTGTTGGTTAAAATTCCTTTCAAAACTTATTTAAAATTGTTCGGCCACGTCAGATCGAATTGAAACACGTAATTTCTATAAACACTTTATTCAATTATATATAATAATTTTTCACTGGTATACAATAGAACAGCTTCACTGTCGAATATCACCCTAATAATTGTTTATTTTCCCTTTTTTAAATAATAATAAAAAATATTATATAGTTTTTATTATTATTTAATCTTCACATAAACAATAGTCTTAGACAAATCAACTACCTACTTTAAATATACTAATATAACAAGTACCTCAAAACTAATAACTCTAAGTATCAACATACAAACACACAAGTTATTAAGATAATGGTACAAATTATGAAAGCTTATAGATTTCATTATTTTATTTAATAAAAAAATCAATTTTGAAAACATCCCTCCGCACATAAATAATAATCTAAGTGAAATAAAGTACTTTAAAAATAAACATACAAAAATGACAAGAGAGCATATAATGTTTTTTATTATTTCGTTACCTGTGATTAAGTTATGTTGGATAAGGAGGAAATGAAGCGAACACTCAAAGCTATGTGATGCCATCTAATGACGCAATCGTTATCACGGCATTGTGCACCATGATAATGCTAGATAATATAATCCTAGACAAAGCGAGAATAATAACAAACTTTGAAGCTTGGACCGCACCAATAAACTGGGTCAAGGGGGTTTCAGGATGTAGCTAAACCTGAATAATATCACTTTCACTTTGACGCGAGTTTAGGACGTCATAATTACCTCATCATCGATGCAGCCATAGATCTAAGAGAAAAGATCTTTTAGCGCATGTATGATGAACGAAGAAGGCAATTGGGGACGATGACCTCTATTGTAGTAAATAGATTCAGAGAGTCAGAACTCTATCATCGTTTGGTGGGGGAAAAGGTTCTTATGAATAATTTCAAAGCCATAGTAGTGGCTACGCGGCAAAATACCTCCTTTTTTGTATATAAACACAAACATTCCTGTTTATTATTATGTTAAGAATAAGGACAACAAAAAAATATATAAGTATATAATAAATAAAACTCACTATGGTATCCCACAACTCTGAAAAAAGAATTTATTTACAGGAATTAACTTTTACAATACATTATTTTTACAATCCTATGTCGGTTTTATATTTTATATGCATTTTCTACTATCATATATATTTACATTTATTATAATTATGTATTTAATAGTACTTTGTAAATGCTACAATAAACTACTTATTTTTTATTTTATAAAACATATTGTTACATTTATAATGCTATATTAGCATTTCTTCAAAAAATATTTTTGCGAATTATAAAGCAAATATCGAATTCTTCTAATTAGTTAATTGATAGGCAAGGTCTCATGAAGCCAAGTTCGTCTCCCTTCGTTAAATTCAGCAGCTGTGTGATCTGTTCCTTCAAGAATCCATTTTGTAGTTAGGAGACCTTCAACACCTACTGGTCCTAGATATATTAAAAGTAGTATAAGTAAAAGTAACAACTTAAGCAAAATCCGAAAAAACTTAAGCAAGAATCTTTCTTTTACGTTATACTTAGTAATATAATTATACCCACAATTAAAATTTAAGAAAGGGTGTCGAAATCTAATATAACTATAATCCTCCTTATTGAGCTCAGTAAAGACTTTAGTCAGTTTAATCCCAACATAAATCCCATTACTCAAGCGCTGGTGTTACATCATCATATCATACATCATCCCAATTATCCCAAAACACAACACATCAAATGCGAATCAAATATAAATGGACAAGGATTCTATTTTACCTCTTGCATGTATTCTTGCTGTAGAAATTCCAACTTCAGCTCCAAGACCAAATCTAAATCCATCAGCAAATCGGGATGATACGTTATGGAAGACGCAAGCACTATCAACTATGTTTAAGAATTCTTTAGCTGTGGAGTCTGTAAAATAAAAATTAAGAAAATACTCTAATTATTTATCATTATTTAACTCATTTAATAATATAACGACAATTAGCTTAAAAAATATTTTAAGAGTATTATAAAACATTATAAAAAATAATACCATTCTCTGTGACAATGACATCAGTGTGAGAACTTCCAAACTTATGAATGTGATCAATGGCTTCATTCATATCCTTCACAACTTCAATAGTGCATTCTAAAGAACCGTATTCGTGTTTTAATGTCTTTGCATGTATTTTCACTCCCTCTTGGTTTAACATACTGCAAATATCCTTGAAAAGGGAGCCTGATATATGCTCCTCGTGTATTAATAAAGTTTCCATAGCATTACATGCTGCAGGATAATCACATTTGGCATCTCGGACTATCTTCAAAGCCTTTACTACGTCAGCATCTTTGTCCAAATAAACGTGACAAACACCTTCCGCATGACCCAATACAGGAATGTGTTGCGACTGCTTTTGAATATTTCTGACTAATTCTGAAGAACCTCTTGGTATTATTAAATCAATGTGATTTTCCATAGCTAACAAGTCACTTATTTCATCTCGTGTTGAAACTAGTGATACTGCATCTTCAGCACCAAACGGTTGTAGACTCTCTTTAACAATTTCCATCAATGCTTTATTCGAATGAGCTGCCTCTTTTCCACCCTTGAGTAAAAGCCCGTTACCTGAAGCCATTGCTAATGCAGCACCTTGAGGCAATGAATCAGGTCTAGATTCAAATATAACTAGTAAGACGCCAATAGGAACTGTTATTTGTTTCAATAATAAATTATCAGCGAGTCTTGTCTTTCGTAATACTTTACCAACATTTTAGTAGCTAGAATCAGCTATTTGTTTTAAACCTATAGATAATGTCTTCAATTTTCCCTGACTAAGCGACAGCCTATTTAACAGAGGTTTCTCAAGACCAGTTTCAGTTGCCTTGTCTAAATCTTTTGCATTCGCCTCTAATATTTGATCTTTTTTCTCCAATAATAAATCTGCTAATGAATGAATAGCTGTTGCCCTTTCCGCTGGTGTTAGTTTTTGTAAAATACGACTCCCAGATCTTGCTGTTGGAAATTAAAAATCAACCTTTAATAGGACAATAAGCACTAATATGTAAAAAATGATGATTAGAAGTATTTTATAAAACTTTAATCATAGCAAAATAAAGTTCATTTTTAAATAAATATAGAATGAAAAATAAACCGAAACGGGCAGGGATTCGAACCCGCGACCTCTGCAAAACCCTTCCCTGTCGCTGTACCAATTGAGCTACTGTATCGCTACCAGTATCGGTTAATTAAGCATTCGGATAAGATACGGTACCACAATTAGTAGAGGCGACAGGACGATTTGTCACAGGTCGCAGGTTCGAATCCCTGCCGATATAGGTTTATTTTTTATTCTATATTTATTTAAAATATAAATTAGCTTAACATAGCTGTATAGCTATGTTAAGCTAATTTATATTATATTATATATTTATAGATATTTTCAAACCATACATAGTTATTATATAAAAATATATCGGAATCTCACCATTTTCGGCCATCATATCTACAGAAGTTGTTGAAACACTCGGAGAATCCGTGAAAAAAGTTCCAACTTTACGTCCACTAATAATTGTTTTAATAGCTTTTTCCTGCATTCCATTACAAATCACCACACTAACACCTCTCGCCATGGCCCAAGTAGCAGCATTAACCTTTGAGTCCATTCCTCCGGTCCCCACCTAATTACACAAATCAAATGAATGTTAAAGAATTAAAAAAAATGTCCCTCTCAACAACAATAACTTCAGTATTAATATCTCAATGTCAAGTAATTCACTGTTTGTATAACAAGCATAATTATGTTTTTGTGTCATTTAGTTATAAATTTAATTGTTAATAATATATTTAAGGACTAGGTATACCCCGTAGAATTATAGACAGAACTAAGCATTCTTTCTACGTGTCTTTCTACGTCTTAATAAATAATAAAAAAAAATACCATAAACAAACTTTCGAATTCAGAATGTCTACTTAAATACATGCAGTTTTGAAACGTCAATGATTAAACTCTTGAATTATTATATGATTAAACTCTTGAATTGTAATAAGAATTATTTAATTATATAATTTTAATTTTAGATTTAAAACTAAGAAAAGGTAGATCTAAGATATCTTGTGGAACTTTATTAAATATGCTTACACTCAAGCCCGTGGAGGGTTTGTTAGTTTTCTGAAGTAAAAATTCAGGCGTTATGAGTTTACTTACTTTCGACTTTTGTCCGAATTGCACTTTCTCATCTGATGTATAGGTGTGCATCATTCGAGCACCGTCTTCCCAACGCGGCTTGTTGTAAATACCATCCACATCAGACATCATAATAAGGAGATCCGACTGGACTTCAGCAGCCAATAACGCAGAAAGACTATCGTTGTCTTTTATACCGATTCCCTGGAATAAAATTGTTATCCTGATAAAAGTTTACAACGAAAACTTGTAACGGAAAAAAAGCACACTGTCATATCCAAAGTTTACGGATCTATTTTATCTGCTAAGAAAACGTCTGGAGTGATGATATTTTAAACTTATTACAGTTATTCTACATTTTGAGTTTATTTTAAAATAAATGATTGCAAATTTTATTTATCGTAAGGTCTGTTCTTTTATTTCGAGGAGTCGTATATAAGCTGAATGCAAAAGTCAATTGAGGGTTAATTTTATAAATTAAAAAAAATAATATTTTCAGCATAAATAAATATATATATCTTTCTTTTTATATTCACTATCTAAAATTAAATACCTTTTTCCCAGTTCCAGGAACAACAGTGTCATCCTGAATGTACATGGGCGGGCTTACTGCATCGTTGGTGTTCACAATGGGTACTATGTTCAAAGAAATTAACTCCGACAACGTAGCAAACAAGTTCTTCCTAGTTTCCTCATTGTAGAAATCGAGCTTAGTAACTAGCACCTAGAACAATGAAATATTGTAACTCGTTATAAACAAAGACTACGTACCTACGAAACTTTTGTTTATGAACACATCTGATATACGATAAGCGAGATTATTTTAATCATGAATTTGTAATACATAAAATAATATGTGGATTATTAAAATTGAGAACATGATAACGCCTTAGATAATGAATATTTTTCATATATCATGGCCTGCCAATACAGTACTGCCTACAATAGGGTTTAATTTTTAACCCCAGACACAAAACCAGTGTATATGTGTATCGGTGTATGTGTTTGTGGCCTCGTAGCGGCCAATCGAGTGGACGGATTAGATTGCGGTTACTTTAATCGAATCCTTGAGCTATCGAGGTGGTTCTTAGCTATATTTAGTCGAAATAGAAGCAGTTGTCTCCAAGATATTGAGCTTTTATTAGTCCTGATAAAAGGTTTTTAGGTTAAAGGTTAATAGTAAATATTTAAACAAATGAAAATTTGTGTGTTCGTAGGTTTATTTAATAAACACATGAACGAGTAACATAGCTTTAAAAAGCAGAAAAAATAAATAAAAAACACTGATATAAAAAGAACTCTAAAACAGATAAAATAATAGTATTATGTACCTACTTATTGAAGTCGTAGCGTCTGGCATAGTTAACTAAAAAAAGAAGAAAGAATTGAATAAAAGCAGAAATCCAAATGTAAGTTAAGAAGGCAAATAACGAAATAACAATATCTAATCGTATAGTTTCTCGTTCATTAGCTCTGAAATCTTCGTAAATAAATAGGTACATAATAATATTATTTTTATCCTTTATAAAAAATTTTTTGTTCGGGGTTTTTTTTAATTTTTAATTGTTTTTTTTAATACTGAGATAAGTCTCGACTATGTTACAAGTCTTCTAATTTGACTTCCATGAAAATATCAAAACATCCAATTTGTACCCTAGTTAGTTCCAGTTTAAGTTTTGAAGTTAGTTGAAGTGTTCGAAGCAGGTACCTACTTTAGCTTGAATCCAGTACTCTATGAACTTTATAACCGGACTAAGAGAATTGTTGGAATAAGGGAGAGAGATAGTTTGAATAATTGAGATACGAAAAAAAATGTATTGCAAAATCTAGACATTCGGTAGCATGATAAGTCGTTAAGTCAAGTCCAAGCTAACAGAACTGGCGAACCTCATCGTGTCTAATATTACACTCGAACTATTTTGAGCTACTTTCGACTTTCCCATAACTCAAAAAATATTACACATAAACAAGTCAATTTGGCTCGTGTATCGAGACTTGTCAGATACATATGTGTTCTAAATTTCACAAACATTACTCGAACGAAAAGTGGTCATTTTTATTATTGACTGACCTATAGATCTAATTTACAACCGAGATACAGATGACCTAGAAAGTTTAAATTTTATATCCCGTAAACATAGGGAAACCATCCGCCAAAAAAAACTACTTACAGCTGCTTTAATAAAATTTGTTACATATTTTAACGAGCCAACAAAACCTTAAAATATGGACCCTCACAATTTAGGCCCACTGACATTTACACAAGTAATTTACAACTTTATTTTAAAACTAAGAAAATAAATTGGTTTTGGGTAAAGTTACCGAGTTTTAACAACTTTTTATACTCCAAGGGTAAGGCAAGAATGCTTACATTTAAGTCTTCATTTATTTATTTCCCCCACGTTGAGAAATATTTACTCAAGAAACTTGACGCCAACAATGTTTCATTTGAGGTATAGAGATTGATAATTAAATACTTCCCATTTCAGATTGTTTATTGCACAGAATTGACTGATGGACAAAAAAAGCGCTAAAAGACGCCGAAGTTGAAAACAGTAAAAACTAAACTTGAACTCGGGCCTCTTTTTGTTGAATTTATTCCAACAGATGTTTATTTTGTTACAAATATATATCCTAATTAAAAGTAACGTTTACTAATTGTTGTTTTTAGGGTTTCAAATTAATCATTCTAATAATTTTCCGGATAATGAGATGGATGTTTGGTGACCAAAGTGACTTATTAGAAATGAGTATAAGGGTAATACTTTTAAAGAATGCCTGCCTATTATAAACTTGTAATAAAAAAATGTGGACAAGGATAAGCGAATAAGAGGCAGAAGGCAACATGGATTGCATGAAAAATAAATATGGTTGATAATTTCTGTACTAAGATGACGTATGATAAGAGGAGCGTAGAAGGAATTTATATATTTCTCCAACTCTAAATAATTGGGATAAGACTAATGTGTAAACTGACCTTAATAAAATTTGTAACAAATACCTGTGCTATTTTCACATTATATTGTGAAAACATGACATCGTACATCGACATAAGCTCGGACTGGCCGACGGCAGCTGCCGCCCGCGGGTCCAAAATACTGCGCGCGTCCTGTTATAATAACAAACCAGTAACACACATACAAATATATATATATATATATTGAAGAATTTACAGCTGTGTGTTAAATTTGAATGTGTTATACGAACCTCAATTATTAAATTTAATGAAGTTATTGTTTAACTGTATTATTACTTAGGTCGACTTTGTGTGAATTATGTATTTCAAGATCTGGACATTATATATTTAAAAGCAATTAGCTAGGCATTATATTTCATTACTTATTTTCGTTTAGAAATATAAAAGATCCATTTCAAAATTGTATAATTAGCCATAACATAAAAAAAATTATACACCAACGTTTATGTAAATATCCCATAAAGATAAGTAAGTTATCTTGATTTTTTTATTTTATACTTATTTGTTTTTGAATGAAAATTTTCTGGAAAAAAATCTAATCTCGGGGAAGGCTACGAATATATAACATAACACTCTTACAAGCTGCTTTAGGAAAGTGCCCTAATTTGTAGTCCTCGAAGTTGCAGACGCGGGCAACAACTAGTATCTTATAATAGGTATACCTACCTCTCTTGTATGGTCACTTGGTGACAGAGTTTCTCTCATAGATAATGACATCAACAACTCCTGGGTTAACTTCTGTCTTCCAAAGGCTACAGCTCCACTCGTTACCATGATACATTCTCGTCCTTCGTGATGACATTCTGCCACCTAAAAAGTACAAGAGATAATATTACGATTTTTTTTTTAATATTAATATAAATAAGCTTAACATACATACATGTTTAAAAATATTTTTAAATATTAAATTCGGTTGTGGCATCTTTTCAATATTTATCTATATAGTAAAATTGGAAACGTTGGTTAGAATTTTCGAAAGAAGCTTTATAGATGTCACCACTGTCCTGATAAGGACGAACATATGTAAAATACTTAATTCACTGAGACGAGTAACCGAGTAGTAATACTGTAACTCAATTGTTAGAGCGACGGTAATAGTGGTCGCGTATTCGAATACCTGCCCGTATCGGTTTATTTTTCATTCTATATTTATTTTAAATTCATTTTTTAAACATATAAAAGTTTAAGTATCTTCTTCTTATCTTCTTATAATAACCAAAATATTATATAAAGAGTATAAACCTTTAATAAAATCAATTTACCAATATTAAGCTTAAAGCTAAAACTTTTCCAAAGTACCCTACTGAAAAAAAAACTGCGATTTAAACCTGCTACCTGCAATTACCTGTTCAATAATTGAGGCTAATCGTCCTAATGCAAGCCCGTTGCTATCTTCCCTAGTAATGACAGCGCTACCGAGCTTAACCACGAGTCGTCTCGCGTACTTTAACTGCGATCTGTCTGTGAATGTTTGCTTCTTACGATCTCCGCTTGCTAAGTTCCGCTTGTCTATGTTCAGACCCTGAAACGAAGAGTTATAAATTATATTCACATTAAAAATAGAATAATATTATTTTTATAAATCATACAAATTTCAGGATTATATACAAGAAATTATTACAATAGGCGACAAAATAGACTTCTTATGTTTAGGACCAAACCATTTCGATTTATGTATATATAATAATTTAAATATAAGTGAAAAAACACACAGTGAATATTAAAACATATGATTTTCCTTATAATTCAGAAGCATGGAACGGCGTTAAAATTTATTCAACGAAATTACGAGAGACGACATATCTCTTGGTAGTGATTTACTTTTTAACGACATTCAATAAAATTATTTTTTTTCATTAGCCGTTGAATTTTTAGATGTTTCAAATTGACAGTAATTTTAATTTTTTAATATTTTTGAAGGCTCTGTACCTCTATGCTTTTTTTTTTGTTTGTTTTTTTTTTTGTTATATTACGTCACGCAGAAATGACCTCAGTGCCACTATAGCACATAGAACTAATAAATACTTCACTTTGACAGAGTCAACGCAAACAATTAAATAGTGTGAGTAAAGTTTCATATTGTGGTATGTATAATATTTTTTCTTAATTAAATGAATTTCTAATAAACAATGCACAAATATATAAAAATAGCTTTCTTCACTTTTTATATAAATTAAATATTTCTCCCTATGCATATTTTAAAAAGGAGTACAAGGTTTTTACTTCACGAATGAATTTATATTCGAATAATCCTTATGTGGTTTTTTGCACCAGATGTCAAACAAGGAGAAACAGATCCTTATATTGTTTTCGTGCAGGTTGGATTACAGTTAAGCCTTTGAGAAACAGGAAGACATAAAGTAGAGTGGTGGAAGACGGGAAGAAGGTGGAAGAGTGCTTAGATATTATAGCAATGTAGTAGCTATATGACAGAAGATCACCTTTTCTGTAAAAGATGGTTCATTCCTCTTATCGAGATAGACTGTATCAGTCAACTGTATTGATTTTTTTTTGGATAATAAAATACAATTTGTTACAATTATCTATTAGTGCTAACGGTCGAGATTACTTAATATCATCTCCTGCTCCGTTTCAATCTCAAACCTTGTACTGTATACCCACAAGTAGTTCATTAATAATTGAATATTCTAAATTACAGAAATATTACTTAAAAACCTCTCGTTAATTACTATATAATAGTTTTTTATATACATAGCTGTTAGTCCAACCAAAGACAAAAATGTAACGTCAAGATGTATTGCTATAAGATTACAAAGAAGACACACACACACACACACAGGCAAAGAAAACATCCTTTAGAAATAATAATATTCTAAGGAGTGTATTAAAGTATATTCTCGAAAAAATATTATGTAAGTAGGTATATTATGCTTCTTGAACAAACGCAAACCACCAAATACATTCAGAGTAATTAATAAGTAATTGACTTCAGAGTAGTTTGTAGTTCAGAGTAGTTCATACCTGTTTGGTAGTTTATGTGGCTAAAGTTTACTTCTAATGATTTCATCATTATCAATTCAGCTCAATTAGATTATACTTCTTTGAAATAAATATGATGTTTAATATTAATTTAATTATATAATCAAAACAATATTTTCAACAAATTGCTGCATTTTATTAATTCAATAATTATAACGCTTAAAACCTTTACATTTTTAATAAAATAATAACAACATCTTAATTATATAGGTAAGCCAAAAAAAAAAATTACAGCTTCATTGAGATCACGGATTGTTTTATTCGTTTTAAACATATTCTGATGATTCTAACCTCAACATATATACAGCCTTGTTAAATTTATTCAAATTTGGGAAAGTGCGAAATCGTCCCAGAGCGGTAGCGGGATTGATTCCCTGTCGTATCATTCTGTTTTTCATAGTACATTTTTTTATTTAAAAGAGATTACGATTTAATTTCTTGAAAGAAATAAGAGTGTTGCAACGAAATATGTTTTTTCTGTAATGAAACGGTAAGAATGTTTTACATAGCAAATTTATCTTAACGTTTATATTTATTGAACACTACGAGTATGTGTACGTATAGATAACATATATTGAGTTTGTAAACGGGTGAATCGGTAATGTATGTTCATTTCAGTGATAATACTCCCGAGAGAGGAAGTGACTTATTCATCGTTAAGGTAATAGGTATTGCTTTGGGGTGCGATGCCGGGAACCTCCTCGTGGTGCACCCTGGGCAACAGCGGTTACTGAGAACCTTCGGCTTCTCCCGCTGGCTGGTGGAGGTCGGTCATGAGGGTTTGTGCCCGGTTCATGGCTGGCCGGCGGACAGGCTGCCTTTAGGGGTGGTCTGTCTGCGGGGTAAGCTCGGGCCTTTTGGCCTGGGCACTGAGGGTGGGAAGGCGCAGGTCCTCTCTACCGGGGACAGCAGCGGGGTCGCCCCTGGTACTTCTCTGTGCGCAGAGTGGACTGTGGGGCGGTCCCGTGGTTGTGTGGGGGGTACGTAGCGGTCTCTTCCTTGCTGAGGTAGAGGCATTTGCGCTGATAGGGTGGTGGCCCGGAATAGTCATCATCAGGTACAATAGCGCCTGACGATGATTAGTCCGGGTGAGGTGGCTACGAAGCTCTTCCTAGGGAGGGCTCCATTAGCGGGGTGGCGGGACGGTCGAGGTCGCATATTCTGCGTCGTCTGCAGGTGGCAGTTTAAATTGCGGCGCAGATGTGTGTGTGTACCTCATCCGGCACCGTGTGTCGGGGTGGTCTTCTTCGGAGGGTCACCCGCGACGCACACCAGCCGCTGGTGGCGGCTTCGGGTTCGGACCACGACCGTTTTCGGACGTGGTCCGGCCCCGGGAGGTTGAGTCGGATCGGGACACCTTCTTCGTTGAGGGAGTCCTGATTTGGCTCGGCCGGCTTGGGTGGAGGGCAGGGGAGCCCTTCGCGATTCAACAAGCCGGCCACCGGAGTGGGATGCGCTCAAGTCAACCGGGCGCGTCACTCCATGGAGGTGGTAGTCGCTCACGCGGCCTTCCGTCGGAGCAACGCGGATGTGTGCGCAAGCGTTCCCGTGGCGCTCCATTATGACGGAGAGGTGTTGACCGTCTGGTTTAGTGAGTAAGAGTCTCACATAACCGCTTCCATCTTCCCCTGGATGGAGGTGTGTATTCATGAGGATTCCAGACGTTAAAAAAAAAAAATAAAAAAAAATAGGTATTGCTTTGTTACAAATTGTGAAGCCTCCGAGCTCTAAAAATCCTTGGAAGTGTTGCTGTTTTTGTAAGAATAAATCTATCTGCACTGTTTTTGGGATAATTCTATCATTATAAGTAGTTTAAAGTATTAATGTATTTAGTAGGTAGCTATAGTCATTTGACTGCAGCCCTTAAACACTGGCTCGAAAGCGGTAGGACCACCCTTATATGATCGGCGTAAAGGAACTATTAAAGCTATACGATCAAAAATTAAGTCTATTGACAAAAAAGGGTTTATCATTCTAGCAATAAAACCATTAATGTTGGGAATATTCGCTTACTTAAGTTTTAAGTTATTATACGAAGAGTTAAGAGTTAGTGTAAGATCAACTGAAAGATATAAAAACTTAATAATGCTTATTTACTATTTATTAGAATGTACTAAACTAGACAAATGTAAATGTATATATATACTAACAGGGTATATCTGTTTATATGAGTGTACCTAGAACTACCAATTTACTATAAATCTATTCTAGGACTATCCAAAGAATAAATATACCTTAACTTAATCTTATCTGAAAAAAACCGTCTTCTATACTTAGGATCATAATTATACTATAAATTATTATCTTCCTAATTAGTTCTTAATTTTATTATGATTAAAAAACTCATTTTTCTTTTATTCCTTCCCCGCCCACGCTAATGCAAAAGAATAATTAAGATGGTTCTGACGATAAAGAACCCTTTGTTTTATCGCACAATTTATTTTTATATTTTTTTAAGAATTCGCAAGTTGTATATATTTGTACAAAAGGATATAATTATTATCATCTAGACATATATCAACACGGTTAGCATTGAGAAGCTGGTATGAACATTATATTGATCGCAATGGCTAGGTATATTTAGCAGACGCACGCCGGCAAGGCGTGCAAATTTAATGCAATTGGACCCTGTCATATGACCGCAACCTTCTCTACTCGTCGCTGCAGCCGACATACGTTAAATGTTATTGTACTAATCAGCGAACTATATTTATATATATACGGTAGCTCAGTTGGTAGAGCGACGGGACGGTTTCCCAGTAGTCGCGGGTTCGAATCCCTGCCCGTGTCGGTTTATTTTTCATTCTATATTTATATAAATTTTAATATAAATATGTCGATCGGTAAAATCGCGGAATTCAAAGTGCACACTGACGATTGGCGGTTGTGCGTAGAACGCTTAGAACAATACTTCATAGTCAATCTATCTAACTAAACAAAACTAACGAATAACAATTGCCTATGTTAATAACAGGGATGAAAAGCCTAAAGATAAAACATTTGCACAGATTACGGACATTATGACTAAACTACTACAACCCAAACCATTGATTGGCGGACCGTTACAAATTTACATATAGCAAACAGAAAGAGGGGGAAAGCAGAGCAGAGTACGTGGCTGTGTTAAAAAAGATGTTTAAAACGTGCGAATTTGGATCTTGGTTGGAGGAAAGTTTGAGGGGTTAGTTAGTTTGTGGAATTAGTAACGAAACTATAAGACAACGATTATTTGCGGAAAGCAAACTGGATTTCGGAAGGTCGTATACGTTGGCAATTAGCATGGAAGTAGCAGGGAAAGATGCCGCGGCGGTGGAACGACTAGAAGGTTCGAGAAGGTGCGTGAGCGAGATAGCGGCAGTAACGTGTCAAAAAATTGTGGCAACGGCGGTACGTTTGCGCGTTTGCAATCGGCAAAGCCATTTACAGCGTGTGTGTCCTAAATTGGGCGAGACATTACAACGTCAATCTTAGAGAAATAAGGGAACACAACTGGTATGACAACGACAGTTGCCGAGAGTGACGGAGTAATATTTGTCGATATTTGCAAATTATCGGCTGCGCAGTCTAGACCTATATATATGTAGAATTGTTTGTTAATGGCAACATTAAAATGGAGTGTGACACTGGCAGTGTAGACTCTAATATTAGTTACTCTCTATTTATGTACATAAATAGAGAGTATAGGTTGTTAGGTTGGTTTACCGACTAGGTTGAATAGGTTGGTTTACGGACTTTCGTCAAGCCCAGGTATTTTACAAAGACGCCTCGAGCAGCTATTTGCAGATTTACCGTCTGTTGGAGTATTTTTGGACGATGTCTTAATGACGGGGGCCACGAATGAGGCTCATGCGCAAAATTTATGTGAAGTATTCGATCGGTTAAAAAATTACGGTCTGAAGGTAAAAAAAGAAAAGTGCGTTTTCTTCGCCGCTTGAGTAAATTATTTGGGGTATATTATAAGTCAGCAGGGGGTTCACACGTGTTCAATTACGGACATTTATCGGTAAGGTGATGTATTATGCGAAATTTATAAGAAATGTTAGCACTGTCTTATCTCCTTTATATACTTTGCTCAAAACAGGTGTGCAGTATTGTTGGGGTAAGGAATGCCAAAACGCGTTTGATAAAATTTAATATTTGTTTACCAGTAGCGAGGTTTTGATTCAATACGCACCGGAGTTACCATTCATATTGACAACAGATGCAAGCGGCGTAGGTATAGGTGCGGTGATATCGCATTCGACCGCGGAAAGCGAGCGGCCGCTGTCTTACGTGTCTCGCTCGCTCACTCCGGCTGAGCGCGCGTACTCACAAATAGACCGGGAAGCGCTAGCCGTTGTTTACGGTATTCGTAAGTTTTACCAGTACCTTTATGGACGTAAATTTATATTAAGGACCGATCATAAGCTTTTAACTTACATATTTGGGGACAAGGTTGGCATCCCAGTAATGTCCGCGTCCAAGTTGCAACGCTGGGCAGTATTAACTAACAAAATCTTACTACTAAGTATGAAGCTTAACTTTCGTGTTCTGCGTTCTCGTAAATATTTCAGAACGCTTCCTGATTTGCTATGGGATATAAAATGAATAACCAGGAAATAGTCTATATATTTTATAACTGAATGAATATTTATCTCACATTCTGTTGGCGTTCATCCAAACATATATATTTCTTTATAAAGTATTTTACTAGAGTAAGCTTTTTTATGAAAGAGAACAATTTTGGTCATCCTTATAAGTTATGCCACAGTTACATAAATATGTTTAAAGATTTCTAGAGTTCTACATATTGATCAACTGGAATTAGTTTCTATAATTAAAATGTTGGTTTCTGAACACGAAAGGTTTGAGAAGTTAATTAAAATTGCAACTGCACTCGTTACCGATAATTTTCAGAAAGGTATCTAGTTATAAATATGAGGAACATATTACGCATAACTTTTAGTAGCAAAGTGAAATGATTGGATATTAAGCAAATTATTTCTTACTGCTGTGTAATTTATAGGTATAATTTATAAATTTATATTTTGCAGATTGACTTCCATGCTTATAGAGTAGAAAATATATATTTTGATTATTTGTTTTAACAATAAATGTTTACTTATAAATAAATATTCCAATGATACTTAAACATTCTTCAACGTTCTTAATAATGACAGAGAACAATGGTTTGTCACAGTTTTTGGAATAGTTAGCAAAGTTAGAATTGGTTATGGTGAGTTAACATATTATATAGATAATAATTAAAAAGTTTATCCTTGGACGGCGTCCCTGTCATCATCATAGTCTTTAGTTTTGTGATAAGCTTTGAAAATATAATAACGCTTTTAATGTGATCTTAAAATTTATCAGTCTGTGAAAAATTGCAGCAATTATTTGCAAAACTAATTTCATTGCCTAAAAATGATAAAAGTTTCTAAGATATAGAGTAAACGTTAAAGCATCTTCCTTTTAAAAGGATCCATTTCGTATAAACATTTAAAAGGAAAGAGAGATATCCTTTATAAGTACAAATCAGCGAGGGAAAAAAAGGTTTTTTTCTTGATACCGAGTTCCTTTAGTGAACTTTCTTTTGTATAAGTTTCATTAATTTGTAAGGTTTAATGTTCATTTACATTTAAATTTAAGATTTTAGCAAGAATTTTAAGCAAAGAAAATGTTGGTCTGACAAATTGGTTTCAACCATTTACCGCCTTGTTGGTCGAGTGGTCAGAGCAGACGCCTAACGTATAGCGACACAATTTCGGGTTCGATTCCCGACAGGGACAGGCATGCATGTGATGAACATGGATGATTAGATGTTTGTATTTCTAGGTTTGGTCGTTTATTAAATATATACTCAGTATTTATAACGTGTATTTCCATGTATTTGTATCGTTGTCTAACACTTTTAACACAAGCAAATTATTTGCTTACTTAGGGGATAGATCTATATGTGTAATTTGTACTGTATTATTATTATCATAATATTAAGATTATTTTTTATAGATGTATAGTATATGTTTTTTATAATAAATTCTTTGCGTAATAATTTCGAAATACAAAAATAAGTTTGCGCTACTACATAAGTTAGGTATATAAATTATTATTATTATTGCATATTGTTTATTGTATACACAAAATTACAACAACTACATACCCAAGTGCACGTTGAAAGTGCAACAGATGGCCTTATCGTTTGACAGCGATTTCCTATAGATAAACTTAGGGTTAGGAAATAATTGACTCACATCGATAAAGATAGGTTGTTTTTATATTTTATATGTACATGCTTGACATTTCATCTGATGAAAAGCGGAAATTTAGTCATTGATGGTAAGACGCAACTAAGGTAACTTAATAACCTATTCACTCTGCTCTTTAATACGCCCACATTGTAATCGGACTGAAATACCGACGCAAGCGAGCTGTTCCAGTCCTTCACTGTAGGCACTATAAAAGATGAAGCACAATGCTTCGTTCAGGCAGGTGGACGTCCAAAACGTAAGAATGGATACCTGCGGTGCGTCGGAACACTTACCAAAATGTATCTTGTAGAAAGTATTCTACAAGATACATTTTGGTAAGTTACAGAGAGCTAGCAATTTCACCGCTTATGTTCAAGGCTGTAGAGACCTACTACTGCGAGACCAAAATACAAATCCAAATCCAAATGTTATTTAAATATTAAAATAAGTTCAGCTAGAAAATTTATTACACAAAAAATTAACCTTTATGGATGATTATGGATTCAACGACTTAATCTGTACCCACTTATTTTGTTTTTATATACTACCTTTAAGATAAATAGGATCGAGTCTAAGATGCTGACAAATAATTTGCTTGTATTTATTTCATACATGATATGTAATTACAGAACGGATTTTTTAGCGAACATTAAGAAATACTTTTGAATAAATTATTATATAAAATCTTTGAATATTTAAATATAAATATTTTAATAATATATTTAAATATTGATATATAAAAAAGCTAATAAGTATTGATAATAACATAAACTATTGAGTAATAAAATATATCTGAAATTAACACACTTTTTACATATTGATTAGACTACATATGAACTTATTTGTTGTTTCTGAATCTTGTAATTACTGTGAAAATAAAACAAAACACAACACTTACTTTTTTCATTCATGGATATGAAATCCATTGTTTCGACGATTTGCATAGAAACGGTACCTACTAAACTACCAAACTGGATAAATAATGTCATGAGGGGATATCTAATGACGAAGAAAATTACGAGACTAAATTCACAGACACTCATGTTTATAACAGTGGATTCAAGTAACACATTACATCCTCATATGGTAGTATTAAAATTCCCTTAAGTATTAAAATTCCCTTAAGTATTTATTTTGTTAAAGTTGTAAAAAAAACAAGATATACATTTTCTTGTTCATGTTTGGAATTATTGGTATTCTCTTTTTCATATTTAGGTTTTTGATGGTGTACTACAAGGCACATTGTATTAATTATCCTCCCAAGAAATTGAAGGAAGCATAAATTATTTAGTACAGCCAAAGGATACCGTCATAATCTTGATATAATTCTATAGTAAAGTCTACTGAATTGGTCATGCAAGTATAATGTACTATTTGCAAGGTGACAGTCTGATTCATGTTAATTAGATTATCATTCAGAAGACAAGACTGGAACTAATATTTGGAAATATTATTTCTCGATTCAATACATGTTTAAAAAAAGAACTTGTTTAAATAATTATATCATTTTCGAAGAGAACTATTATAATTCTATACTTAACATGGAAACAATCATATAATATAAATGTATAATAAGACGACAGTCAGCAGTTGATATAATAGTCACTGAGATGAACTAGAATTCTGTCGTTGTGCAAACACAAGAATACATATATAGTGACGATCCAAGTGGCAATACATTTATAGTGGCAACACAAGAATACATATATAGTGGCAAGACAAGAATACATATAGTTGCAAATGTAAGCATCAAGTTGACCTCATTTTACAATGACGACGTTTTAGAACTGTTGTAACTATCTCTTATATATTTTTAGGATATATGTGAAAAACACACTTTGAAAGAGTGTTTTATTGTTTTAGAGTTATATTATTTCCGCACAATAATATTATTAACAAAACCATGAGGTCATTTAAGACATATATATGTTATGAAAAATATTCATCTCATTAAGCGTTTTACTAAATAACACGGAAATCCTTTTAAGAAATTTAAAAGTGGGTCTCGAACAATCGTTTTCCATTAGCACTTGTGAAACGTTGCCGGAAATAATGAGAGATCAGCCCTGCAAAGTGACGGACATATTGGCTGTTGATTAATCATTGTTCCGAATAATGGCTCTGTACGTTATTGTGGTAGACATAGAAAAGTGTTTGAAACTATGGCAACTGTTTCATTGTGATCATAATAATTATTATATAGATAATAGCATCTTTCAAACTAGCCCCAACAATTCAATAATCTAAATCCCATTTTTTTACGTTTGATTCTACGCACGAAGTAAATTATATTACTGAAATATTATATTATATATTTTATCACCATATTATCACAGTGAGTTGAAACTGAGCCTAATTGCTGTAAAATTATTATCAGATATTGATATCATTAACTAACATATCAGACATTTCCAGTAATCTAAATATTAGGTTTGGCTCAAAATTATGGAAGAAATTAAATTGAAACTTTATACTTCTATAGTAGTACTAAGAAGATTTTCACATCAGCTTAAGAACTGTACATACTATATACTATATTGAATTAAAATCCAATGATTTGATCTTAATGTATCCAATTTAATCGAAATTAGTAACATAAAAGCACAAAATCATTTGTCCAAATCAACAATGAAATAAATTTACGAAAACGTAATTTTGCTCATTTATAATGCATCAAATTGTTGTACGATGAAAACAGATAATAAATTGCTATCATTATTAACTTACATATATTTACATATACATACATACATATACAGTAAAAAGTTACATATACAATTAAATACATTTTACTTTAAATACTTTTTTCACTAAAATAAGGTTACACATAATATATATTTCATACGTCTACGGTTACGTCGCCTAGTTTGATGTTGATTTAATTTAGTTTCTTAGTCATCTTTTTTAACATTATTTGTTGGCTAAGATCTTTCTTACAAACATCATCTTCATGAACATTACACTTTTATTATTTTTTTTATTAACGACGTTTCATTCATGTTGAGCCGACTAATTATTTTTTTACTTTTATTAAATTAAAATTAATATACTTTTAACAAACGTTAGAGGCGAAAAGAGTTTTTAGTTTCCGCAGCTGTTAATTTTCGATTTTACAACAGTAAAACTTGTCGAAAATAAGTCCATTGCAAGCAATACAGTAATGGAAACTCCAGAACAATGAGGTCAGAACCTAGCGGATGTATCTTCCAATGTCCGTGAGTAGTGAGTGAGAGAGTGAGTGAGTGAGAGTCCGTGAGTAGAGTGTGTAGAGTAAGTCTCCTGATCGGCCCTTCACCACATGACTCTTATTTTCGTCACCATCCGTTACCTGCCGGGTAACAGACTAACAGAAGGCACGATCTCAAAGTAAATATTCTATGATAAGCCGCAAGTGCCCAAGTACCGCATTAAACTTTCGAGAAACGAAAATATCTCCGTAAAAAGTCGTTACGCTGAGGTCACCGTTTCTGTTTGTGTGTGTCTGTTTGTCTGTTTGTGCAAGTCGGAATTAGCCCTGCCGTAAACCGTTTCCCTCGAAATAAAATATAAAAAGCATTGTATTTAATTTGATGATAAGCCCACACATATATTTTTTTATTCTATATATTAGTTTACCCTCGAGGCATGGACAAACAAATAGATAAACTAATAAATATAATAACAAAAATATCTTTTTTATAAAAAGTTATAAAAAAGATATTTTTATCTAATATCATGTTATGTAAAGACATACCATGTTACGTTTTGTGCTAAATACTTTATTTGCTGTTATTTTTTTATCATGTTACCGTTTCCATTTTATGGATGTAGTAAAAGTGAATATGTATTTTTGATATAATTTTCCGCTAACAGATATAAGCTGGCTGTAAAGTTATGGGTTATATTCTATTGGAATATTCAAGAATAAAGGAAATTTCTGTTACAATAATTTAGTTTTTACATCAATTACTGATATGTATTTGATAGCCTCAAAAACTACCCCTATTTATATTTTATATTTAAAGAGACATTAGACCTCTCCACATCAGATTATTATTAGTCATAAAAATGTAGAATATTTTTTTACATTCTATGATTTTTTGTATCAAGTTAATAATTTACTGGAAATCTGTTTGTCCTTTCACTAGGCTCCTACCAAGTTTGAACATGGCAAGGCACTTAACCCAATATTCTGCTCTCCTGCGGATTTAAAAATTAAATGAGAATAATAACCAAAAATAACATTTTATTTTGACAAACATTTGTACATATTATAAAACAAATTCCTCAAAAGCTGTCTATCTTTAGCTGTCTATATTTGTGTATGTTAATTTTTGTCTAAAAACTACTCATATAGTATATAGCACGACGCGCTGAAGATAAGATAAGAGAATTGAAGTTTTAAAACAAAACTATAAAATATAGTCCATCAACAAAACTATAAATTAAAAATTTAAACTTAAGATATAGATTATAGAGACTATATTGTAATAGCATGTCTCTCTTTTAAGTTTTGAATATCAATTAATATTTATTTTCAAAGATATTTTCTTTTCGGTACTATGTGTATTTAAATAAACGTTTACTAGATTTACCGTTTTATACCAACATTTTCCTTCACTATACGAATCAAATAAACATTTTAGAAGTTTTATGACGCTCAATGTTGTGTGCATTGTTTTTGCAGTAAGAAGGTATCTGTATACTTTATTCCTTTTTGGTGTAATTTATTTTTTAACTCCGAGTAAAATTCATAGTTAGGTTAGCTTATATGGTTATGATAATTATGTTGAAGTCATAACTAGTTAGATGTTATAATAATTTTGTCAGGTATAGTAATACTTTAGTTACATGTTCATATAATAATGATTTAACTAGTTTGATAATAATAATATTTTTTTAATTTGTATAAAATTAGATATAATAGTAATTTAGTTAGATACATTGTTTAATTTAATAATAAAAATAATATTTATCACCAAACTTATCTGGTGGTACAGTCAATGTTTTTGACCGTAGTTTTTTTGACTCGAAATACTATTAATGAAGAAAGATTCAGTAGATCATACCAGTCGAAAAGTCATTGGAATCATTTGTCATTGGATCGCGAAAAAATTGTTTCGCACAAAATACAATAAACATCAATGGATTGTTCAATACATTTGAAGGTAGATTGAGAGCTCGGGAATTCCCTGCGGAACGAAATGTACGTTTATCTGTAGACAGACAGACACATACCTACTTCTCAAAGCGAAACTGATAGAAACTGCGTGATAATAGTGTTCTAATTAAGAGAAATGATCTGACATCTACTGATAACGGTTAATTGATCTAACGGTTTGTATAAATTTAATTGTTTCTCAATATTGTTCGGCTAAGATGAAAAATCAAAAGCTTTATGTTTTTCCAACGGCAAAATTAAGTTAGTGTTTGAAAATATCTATAAACATGTATAGCCATGTTAAGCTTATTTAAATTTATATAAATAAAGAATGAAAAATAAACCGACACGGGAAGGGATTCAAACCCGTAACTACTAGGAAACCGTTCCGTCGCTCTACCAACTGAGCTACCGTGTCGCTGTCTGCCTCGGTGAATTAAGCATTCTATATGTAATCATCTTTATCGGGACGATGGTGACATCTATTAGGTTTCTTTCGAAAATCCTAACCAAATTTTCTAACTTTGCAATATAGATAAACATTGAAAAGATGTCACTACCGAAATTAATGTATGAAAATATCTATAAATATGTATAGCCATATTAAGCTTATTTAAATTTATATAAATATAGAATAAAAAATAAACCTACATGGTCAGGGATTCGAACCCGCAACTACTGGGAAACCGTCCCGTCGCTCTACCAACTGAGCTACCGTTGAGCTGAGCTGAGTTTATTTTTCATTCTATATTTATATAAATTTAAAATTAAGTTAGATTATGTAGTTACGTCACCAGGACCCTAAAATTGTCTACTTAACGAAAGTCACCTAAGTATACAGAATTTATGCTTAATATTCAGCGGTGTAATAACTCATTCCAGATGACGCCATTTCAAAGCCAACGAGTGTTAGAAAATGGTCTCAAAATTCTCATTTTCATCCTCATTCAAAATGTTTATTCCAAAAAAGTAACTTGTACGCTATTTTTAAAGATATTTTTTATTCCAAACAGTAGGTTTATAATATATAAAAGTACAGATTATATGGACAATGAAGCCCGCGGTTCGCAGAAAGCAGACTGGTAATTGATTTATTTTACGTATGTGTAGAGTTTCCAAAATGGAAGACCAACAATCAAATAGGAAGTCCCGAGAAAAGAAATTTACACAAAGCCAGCGAAACAGCAAGTAAAAGCTTGTATAAATGTAAGTAATGAAAATACCAAAGTACCTATTATACCTATAGCTAAACCTACCTACATCCTTACCTTGAATATTATTCTCAAATGTCTCCTGTTCGAAACAGACTTACTTTTAGTACCTAATACAAAACATAATATTAACGAACTGTTTATTTTGTATAGTCTGTTGGTAAGTTACAAAATATTTTATTTTATTTATCTCCGCGCCTTCTAGTCTCCTTTGACATTTAATGTATATGTACCGAAACATTAAAGGGACTCTTGTTAGCTCTCAACAATACAACGGTCTAAAATGTTTAATATAAACATAATGGATATTCTAATAATTAGCGGGTTGGACATTATCTTGAGAAATAAACAATATTTACATATTCTATTTTGAAGGCAAATAATAATATAAGACAGTACAAATCCCAATGGAGGTTTTACTTACAATTTGTTAAGTTAAATTATCAACTCCGTTCCGCTCTACTCCCGCAATATTATTATTACGTAATAGAAAATGTACGTATAATATTGTGGTTTCAAAATTGTTTCCTACTTTGACAAATTCGGACAAAATGTATTTCTTATTTAATAATTTAAATTTCTTTCAATAATTTAATCATAAGATAATAATATCAGAACTACAATGTTTATTTTAAATTAATTGCACATTTTATTGTTCTAGTTTTATCGCCTTGTTGTTCTTGTTCTTTATATTGTTATTTTCGAGTTAACTGGTAGAGAATGTCTTGTTGCATTAAATTTGCCGTATTGAACCTTACTTATTTTGGACAGTAATGATTAAATAAATATATATGTCGAGATATAGAGAGAGATAGGAGGCATATTCGATGGCTTGTTCGTTATTGATGGAGTCTTCTAGTACAGGATCCGAGGCGTAGGTCTCAGGCAATTAAACCACACAGACACAATATGACAATTACTTGTATTAAATGTAGGTAATCACAAATTACTTAGTAGGTATACAATTATCAGAGTTTCGTGAACCACCGGTCCCGTTTGGGGGGTCCGGACTCTAAGGCTCACACTAATCAATAATCCCCTCGTCTCGATGCTCTCGGATATTTAAAATGTCTCCGGTGCCCCTCCAAACGATTCCGATCACGTGACTCAATACGTCACGGCGTTCACACCCCACTATTACAATGATATCAATTGAGTTACTAATTATCGTTAAATTATCGTGATCTGCGACACGGCCATACTGACAAGTCACACGTCCTCGTGTGCATATTTATCTGAAATCCAAACAATATACAACTGTAGATGTCACTTCGCTCGGCCTTTCTGACCACATAAATAATCATGAATCATTCTAAAATCGATAGTTATAATAACTGAAGCTGTTACAGGCATATAACCAAACTTAATCAAAGTACACTATGAGATTCGACTAATTGGAGTCAAGAAAGACATCCCGTATTGGATTCAAGATAGACATCCTAAACTAGAGTCAACTCAAGATCAACATTCAAAACTTCGGAGTCAATATAGACATCCTAGTGTGTCAAGTCAAGATAGACAACCCGCATTGGCGTCAAGATAGACAACCATCATTGGCGTCAAGTCAAGATAGACACCCATCATTGGCGTCAAGTCAAGATAGACAACCTGCACTGGCGTCAAGCTAGACAACCTGCATTGGCGTCACCGCATTGGCGTCAAAATAGACAACCCGCATTGGCGTCAAGTCAAGATGGACAACCATCATTGGCGTCAAGATAGACAACCATCATTGGCGTCAAGATAGACAACCATCATTGGCGTCAAGATAGACAACCATCATTGGCGTCAAGATAGACAACCATCATTGGCGTCAAGATAGACAACCATCATTGGCGTCAAGATAGACAACCATCATTGGCGTCAAGATAGACAACCATCATTGGCGTCAAGATAGACAACCATCATTGGCGTCAAGATAGACAACCATCATTGGCGTCAAGATAGACAACCATCATTGGCGTCAAGATAGACAACCATCACTGGCGTCAAGATAGAAGATAGACAACCATCATTGGCGTCAAGATAGACAACCTGCATTGGCGTCAATTCAAGATAGACAACCTGCATTGGCGTCAATTCAAGATAGACAACCATCATTACCTTCAAGTCTCTCCTAGATCCCGTGGTTCCTACTTAATTTACCTGTGGTACGGTTAGAATTTAATGATCTTAAAGTATAACGATATTCCTTGAAAAGTCCCTTTATATTCTGGATCTAACTTAGTCTATTTATATTTCTCATATACGGTTACGTTTGTAATAATAAATAGTGAAAATAAAATTAAAAAGCGCCTATCCATATTCTTAACAGCCTGACTTGAATCTAAACAACCACTATAATAAAGTTGATCATCACAATTAGAATTCTGTATCAAAATAAATGACCACTAAACTAAATAAAGCGCCGCTTTTCATTACATTTTAAACCAAAAATGTATTCTAAAAACATAATAAAACACAAAAGCATGAATCTTATTCGTCACATATGGCTTTTCACTAAGCCCTACCAACAAACCTCCTGTTTGTTTCATGGCATTGCTTTCAATGCCGAGTCCCACGGACTCCCAATTGAACTAAGATTCACTACTATCACTTTTACTCAATCGCTTTTACTACAAGCTCCACTTCAAGTGGTAATTAACCCTCTGGCATCGTTATATATTAAAAACAAAGGTTTTTTTAACTTTACCTATCTAAACTCTAAAGGTGAAACTTTTGCAACCCTGGTCATTGTACAATTTGTCGCAGCAGTTGAACTTTATCTATGGCATCTTGCCCCGATCGAATATTGCCAGTCTCTGTTGCGGAAAACATTTACAAGACGTAAATAATAAGTTCTTACTTTTGCTAAATTAACTAACCGCTTTATTTTACAGCATTTACGGGCCTTGATCGGCAATAATACGCATTTACAATATACGATTAATTAATAATTGTAAGTTCGCCCGTGATTACTACACATGTAGGTAGACAGGAAATAAAATATTCCGAAAATTGAATTACAATTATTTTTTTAAAGTTTTGACTGGTTTTAACCGGTTGAATCTTTAGAGCTATTGCGTTACCATTGTTTACCGAATTTAAAACAAAGTTATTTAAAACAAAAGTTTAAAACATTGTTTTCCGAGTTTAAAACAAACACTCACGTTTACGAAAATCCAGGAAATATAATTTAAAAATTTAATAAAATAATTTCGCGCCTTATCATAATACGTAACAAAATACGTCAAGTTAAAATGAAATAATTATCAGTAAAAATTTAAAAACAAGATCGTGAGGGTTGATCGCTAATCTCAATACTAGTTATCCCAATAACAATAATAAAGTGCTTATCACTATATTTATCGCTTAATTTTTTTAACTAGCGAGTATTTAGCGCAAAAATTGGATGTAAATCGAAACGAATCACCTTTATGCTGTGACGTGATCGATGATGGATAAATTGCGCAGACATCAACGCGTTGCTCGCCACGTGCCATGCCAGCACCGCTGCCATAGCTGCCATCGTCACGAACACCGTCACCATCATCAGCACCATCAGCGCCATCAGCGCATTCAGCGCCATCCGCGCCGCACCATTACTGCCATTTGCGCCGCGCCATCACCGCCATACGCGCCGCGCCATTACCGCCATTCGCGCCGCGTTGTCACCGCCATAATTTCTCATTTCCTTCTTTCTTCATTAGCAACGATTTCTTCTTTCGTAGAATTCTTCCAATGCTTTGTCATATAATCTAATAAACGACTTGCATAAACGATTAAATAGGTATTTTCACTCGATTTTCTTGATATGTGGGTAGATCTCAATTATACCGTTATAAGGTAACAAACGTTTCTCTTCATAATTGATTGATTGATTGATTTACAACCATTGATTATCAACTATTGATTGGTTGTATTGATTCTGGAACTTCATTGTCATTATCTTGTAGTGTACGTTTCAAATAATAAAATCACTTCATTTTTTGCTTGACGTGATTTGTAGCTTCAATAAACTTATCTCGCGGGTAGTTGGTGGTTTTGATGCCCGAGTGAATCCCACTTCTGATGTCGGAGATAGGAGGCATATTCGATGGCTTGTTCGTTATTGATGGAGTCTTCTAGTACAGGATCCGAGGCGTAGGTCTCAGGCAATTAAACCACACAGACACAATATGACAATTACTTGTATTAAATGTAGGTAATCACAAATTACTTAGTAGGTATACAATTATCAGAGTTTCGTGAACCACCGGTCCCGTTTGGGGGGTCCGGACTCTAAGGCTCACACTAATCAATAATCCCCTCGTCTCGATGCTCTCGGATATTTAAAATGTCTCCGGTGCCCCTCCAAACGATTCCGATCACGTGACTCAATACGTCACGGCGTTCACACCCCACTATTACAATGATATCAATTGAGTTACTAATTATCGTTAAATTATCGTGATCTGCGACATATATTTTTTTTAACTATTTTTTTTCTTTTAGTCAAACATTTTAACTAAAAGAAAAAAAATGTTATTTGTTTTTTAAATTTTAAATAACTATAAAATGAAAGAAATTTAAAAGATGTCATAAAGAATGCTTACATAACCGAGGCGGGTAGCGATGCGGTAGCTCAATTTGTAGAGCGACGGAACAGTCCAGATGTCACGAGTTTGAATCCCTGGCCATGTCTGTGTATTTTTCATTCTGTATACATTTAAAATTTAAATACGCTTTACGTAGCTATACATGATTATAGATATTTTCAAATATCTCTTTTTTACAACATTTCATAGCTTTAGTCCTTAAAATTTACGGTTACGTTTACGATTACACAGGTTTATAATTTATTCGTCTTTTGTATGCAAGTATTCAAATATATACTTGATATTTTTAGCCATTCTTTGACCTTGAATATTTTTTGACATTAGGATCTTGTTTGTGTTTGACACATATTTATAGAGCGTAAAAAGTAAAGGCTCTGTACAAGGATAAAATGTTATTATTTGTTCTGGAATAACACTGAATACTTTTACGATTATAAGATCCTAAATAAAAGTAGAATCGTTTTAATAAAGTCTTAAAAGACATACACATATGAACACCTAATCATTCTGAGTTTGGTATACATATATAAATATTTTAAATTTGTTCACCCTCCTTACATTATCATGTAACAGTCGAGAGTGGGTGCATTTATTTCAATATAGCGCACAATATAAAGGAAAGTATTTTAAATACGTAGAGAAAAATGGCTTTTGAACAAAAATGGCAGTTAAATATATGCACATTGTAAGTATTACATTACAAAGTGCTTTATATAAGCACATTCATAAATAAACACAGAGATTTACGACTACCGTGATATTAGTTTTACTAATCAATGGTTTAATTATTTTTCTGCTGATATAATCAAAATCTTCAAACTCCAATTTAAATGAATAAGGTAAAGGTTACAAAAACAAATATACCTTTAAAATTTGTAAATGTGTCGAATTATGTTTAACTGGTTAATTTCCCTTGAGTTATTTTGACGTTTCGGGATAATTTAAATACCATTAATTCACTAGCTTTGACTATATAAAAAATATATCTTAGACATCACAGAATGTGACGTTATCTAAAATGGAAAACTTTCCAAGACACTCGTACAGATTATATGAATAATCTAAGCTTCTTGACAATTGAAGAGAACTGAAGCGTTAAATTGATTCCTTTATATACCTCAGTTTCGTAGATAACACATATTAATTGATTCCTCTGCGTGAGTTCACTATAATGACAACACACTTGACTAAAATCTTTTCATCTTAGATTGCAATAATAGCATATATTAAATGATATTATGAAGCGTAAATAAAGTGCTTCTTAGACGAGCTTATGTTTTAACCTCGGAGCTTCATATTTTCATTTTCTTTGCATCTTTTATATACTTTAATAAATTATTTTTGCGGTTCTTTTTATACTTCCGAAATTTGTCACTTTTAGAAGCGTATATATAACATAAGATTTTTAATCCAAGTAATGTTATTAGTCCACATTTATAATAAATAATATGTAGATTGTACATTACATGTACTAAAGAAAATTTATTATTACAGAATATGATGTAGGATTGGTTTTGCAACCCTTTTTAGGAGTTAGATGGCAAGTAAGTATATGATACACCGGATGGTAAGTGGTATAGTCGCTTATGGACATCCGCGTGCAAGTGTTATTTTCCCGCTGGAGCTATTCTATGCTACATATAAATATGTTAAAAGCGTTACCATTTTACAATAAATGTAATGACCTCATGTTTTCAAGAACAAGATCATTATGTTTTTATAGAACATTATTATAAAGAAGATAAGTAATAAAAAGTAAATATACCAGTTAAACACCAGTTTCGTACACTTTTATAACACGTTAATGACCCTGTATTTTAATAATGTTTTGAATGAAAAACCATGAAGCCGGAAAAAAATATAAAAATTATAAACTAAAAACATCCTTAAAAACAGGCTTACTTGATAAAGACTTATATGACTCAATCTCGGCTTAATTTAACGATCCACGTTCAAATTCCACCTCATTCTAAAGAGCAGTTTGGTAGATACCAGAGTTGAAAATAATGTGGCGTGATATTTATGTTACAATCTGTAACATTTTGTTTTCATGATAATTTTGTGTTGTTTTATATAATATATAACTTGTCTATTATTTTAAATTGTATCATCAGGATATTTTATAAATATACCCTTAAATAAATTACCCTTCATAAGTATACTAGCCAACATCGTAAATTATTTTTTATTAAAATATTTGTAAAACTACAACAATTTTATTTAATATTAATTATTTTTACTTGAAAAGATTTTAGTTCATTAAGATTTTTTTTAACCTTTTACTCCTTTTGAAATTTGCGAAGCGGAACATTTGGAAATTCTAATTATAAGCCGTCTCATTTAAAAATAAAACGCATATTTTAAAATAAAGTGTCTTATTCCGAACGTTTAGGGTTAGATAATTAATGACTTCTAAATTATGCCAACCCGAAATTCATATATAAGTAGTAGGTAATAAAATAGTAGAAAATATATACATATACCAGTTTTATTGAATGAATATTTTTTTTTTTGGTAAATCTTGAATAAAAATAAATTTTAACTGGAAATTACATTCTGATATTAGTTTAATCTAATATTTTAAATAAAAAAAAACGGTGAGAGATAAATTTTAACATCGCTTTAGTTAAAATCAAGGAAAATATTTTATTATAAAGTTTCAGTAAAAATAATTAATTGAAGCCTTATTATACATTTTTCATGTCAGCTAAAATTTGGATGCACTATCGCAAATATCTGGATAACGCTATTTGTTTTTTGTCAAAATTACCTTTCAAAGCTACATTCGTTACACCTAAACCTTCACACTTCCCACTTCCACTTCCCACCTAGTGGGAAACACCTTCACTACTAGGTGGAATCCACACAGAACGTTTTCTTTATATATACATATATAAGATATATATATATATATATATATATATATATATATATATATATATATATATATATATATATATATATATATACCTGTAAGCACTTCCTTGGCCCGGATAAACTGTTACATATATCTCATAAAACCATTATGAGAAATAATAACACGTGACACACACATAAACATTCTCAAAATATCCACTTCTCCTTTTATCTCCAATACTATTTAAATGGTAAAAACAGACTTTAATTACAGATAAATTTGATTATTAATATTGTTACACAATACAATAGTAAATCAGTAGAATAAGTCTAATGCTTTGTTATACAAGTATCATTACCACACATACATTTATAAGCAAACATGGGTAGTATATAATAATTATAGTTAATTAATAATTAGTGAATAATATCCACGTTAGTGGTATCAAAAAGTATTTTTTAATTTGCACAAGCGCATACTTTCAGGAAAATTTTGTGTTTATATTCTACTTTCAAATCAAGGTAAATTCAATATCAATACTAGATACGCAAAAAAAATCTATCTGTCTGTTTAGATTTCACAGGCAAATCATTACGATACTTGATACGATGTGATGCTTGACAAAATACGAAGGCTACTTTTTATGGCATTACTAATTATAAAATAATAATAATTTAAAATTTTATTGATCTGAAAACTGCATTAATATTTTGATAACCATTTTACATTAGACTAGTATGTCAAAAATATTTCTTATACTATTTTAAAAGGTAGTCTAAGCCAAAGGCAAACACCGCTTTGGCTTGTTTTTACATCCATCCAATCTGCTAGAATCGATTGAGACAATGCGACTCTGTCCTCGTGGACAAAAGGACATTACGCTTTTAATAATCAGTATATTTTGTTGAAATATATTTTTTGTGAAAATTAAAAAGTTGCGATTGATCGAGCCCAGACAAAATTAAAGTTGTGATTAAAGTGTATAAGTTGGATTGTAGGGACGATGGCAGGCAAAAAACAAATGGAAACTAATATTAAAGAAAAGATAAATAAATATGTAGGACGTCTGTAAGAGATAAAGTTGAAGAAGAATGTTTATGTTTTTGGAATTATGGTGACAACAAACTGAGAAATTCGAGTAATTAAAACTCACTTATTAGCTTACTACGCTTATTTAGCTATGTTTACGTTCACGATATTATCAAATATGTAACAGTTTATAAAAATAAAAAAGTTAAGTTACTAAAAACCCCTTAAAATTCTTTAATCCTAAACATAAGCAGCAACTAATTAATTATTCATGTATAAATAATTATTTTTAGTATATAATACGATCCTATCATACTAAAATTGAAAATCCAAATCCAATCTCAGTAACATGGGTTTATGACGAATAGTTTCCTTAATGTGATATGAGCACTGAAGCAGCGTTTTAACATACGTGAAATTGGGTCCACGTTTTTATTTGAGGCTTTGATCAACCGAATCTCGCATATTGTATTATGGATATAAAAAATATCCATAATACAATAAATATCCATAATACAATAGTGATCTTCAGTAACTTATACAATAAATGTGCTAAGTGAGTAAGAAATAATTCTCTGTTATTTATAATATACATAGAGCTAGTACAGTATATATATTTTAATATTTATTTAGTATCTTAACTTAATATCCGCTATACATAGAACATTTATAATATTATACAAAAAATAAATATTTATCACAGGATATAAATTAAGAATAGTTGAAATACTTTCTGGTAATATCATTGTCCCTGAAAAGGAACAAAAAACAGATTTTTTAAATATAACGTAACTTTATTATACTGCAAGGAAACTTGGCATTTGCGAGGTAACTTGAATCCACTCGTAATTAAAAATCAATTTAGAAACCGAAATTTTAATCAAGCTCAGA
Organism: Napeogenes sylphis; assembly: GCA_959347405.1. Classification (NCBI taxonomy): domain Eukaryota; kingdom Metazoa; phylum Arthropoda; class Insecta; order Lepidoptera; family Nymphalidae; genus Napeogenes; species Napeogenes sylphis. The sequence continues at coordinate 22,193,856 of OY365783.1, read as the reverse complement.
TTGCTTCAACTCAACTTCAACTCGATCATCAGGTTATTTGCAATGATAACTGAAGAACCGGTTCGTAATTTCAATCTTTCTTTTTAGATAAAATTTAATCTAGGTCGACTAATAGCCGTTGGTGATGACAAAGAGCCGTTGTGGAAGCCATGTACCTACCAGACTGAGTAAATTGCCATTTCATGTTTGCTTGTACTGCTATTTTATAAAATACACGTAACACGACTTAACCCTCATTGCATCTTGTTTACCAAAAGTGTACATTAAATGAATCCAAGCTTTATAATCCAAGCCAATAAAATATGTTAAATAGGTAACATTATTAAGAGACACTTCAGTCAAAAGTAATTAATAATAATAGGCAAGCATAAAAAAAAAAAAAAAAAATAAATAAAAAAAATATATATATATATATTTCGTAATAAAAACAGAGTAGATCCATTCTGTTGAAAAAAATATACTTACTGTAATAAAACAGAAAAATAGACACATTAAGCCGAGATTTCACGACGCTTTTATTGACAATTAAATTTTATCACTCGTTTCCTCTTTAGTATTACGTGAGTAAAATTAAACATTTATTTTGAGGTTATTAAGATTTAACTAGAATCTTTCATATTCTATGCTTAAGAAATAATAATTATATATTTTTAATAAATATATTATATTTTTAATCTGAAAGATTATAATCATTAATTTATTTCGTTTCAGATTGGTTCTAAGCCCTAAATTTATCTTTCTATATTGTATCGTTTTCTAAGTAAATCTTATATGCTTATGAATAAGCTGTTCTAATTTATGACCATAACAGGAAATGAATGCTCAATAAATATCACATAATTTTAACCAATAACCAACGTAATAATATAGTAGTATTTTAATTGTTGAATAAATATTTTAATGTTGGTACAATCTCTTTTCTCAAAATAGTTTGTGAAATATTAATAAAAATAATATCAAGTTAACATTTGCGAGAAAACAAAACCTATGAGGTTGTAACTAAAGATTAAAAAGATGTATGCAACATATCTACAAACGAAATGTATTAATATTATGTGTTAACCAAATTAATACACAAAGATTATATAAATTATTATTTAGAGACTTGTTAAGATTTTATATATACTGTCACATTTCTCGATCCTAGATAATATTTATCCAATACAATGAGGGCGAATATTTGAATAAATTTTAGGATGGCCACAAATAATAGGCCTCGTCTACGGCCTTAATTTATTCTAAAATTATTGGAGGAAATAGAATAATTACCCTACCAAGAACTATTGAGCATTATTTTTTTGTAAGTAAGATTTTCTTTTATTACACAAGAAAGACGTGTATTGTTTTTAAATAATAATATTTAAACTATTAACTATTTTTATTAATATGTTTTGTTATTCATAAAAAATATTATTTGCCTTAACTTATCTTTATATCCTTAGGCTTACTGGCAAAAAATATTACAATCAGTAAAGTTGAAAGACTCTTTGACTCGGTTCAAACTTACGACATTAATAATAATATAGGACAAATTACACATATTGATCTAACCCCCAAGTAAGCAAATTATTTGCTTGTGTTAATTAAGGTGTTAGATGATTATACAAACACATAGAAATATAGAAATTGATTGCGGCTTTTTTTTTTATTCGAAAACCTGGTCCATCGAGATGGTTTTTAACTGTTTGTTGGAAATAAAAGCTGTCGTCTCCAAGATATTGTGCTTTATAGGTGATGGAAAAATGTTATTAAGCAATATTTATAGTAAAAACCTGAAGAAGATAAAATCAGTGCAATACAGAAACCGGTAACATAATTTTTAAAAAGCATAAAAAAACAAATAATTATAAATTACAAAACCCCGACACAAAAATACTTCTAAAAAGGATAAAAATAATATTCCAAGTATTGTGTACAACGATCCCTCGAGGCAACGTGATAGCACTATTTTAAATTATGTAATAGTACTGTTTTTATTCTTTTCAGAGGTCTTTATGTATCGGGTGTTTCTTAATTTTTTTATTTTATGATTTTTATTGTAATTGAAATATCTAAAAAACTAAAAAACTATTTAGAGAGTAGTATTTTTTATCTTCAATTTATTGTATCTTAATGTTAAGTGTCTAGTTCTGTAAAAGACTTAATTAATTAGAAGCGACCCTACTAAGACGATAACATGTGATGAATGATTAGCAAATTAATGAATATTTTAACTGCCACATTATATTCATGCGTTCCGTGTTTCCAATTTGCATATTACTTTAATGGTTTAGTGAGTAAGAGTCTCACATAACCGCTTCCATCTTCCCCTGGATGGAGGTGTGTATCCATGAGGATTCCAGACGTTAAAAAAAAAAAAAAAATAAAAAAAAAAAGGGTCGACTAGAGCCGGGGGGCGTCATCGCCGAGAACCTCCTCGTGTGCCCGTCTGTTTCCCTTGTTGCTCGGATTCGTCCGGTGGCATCGGAAGCGGTACGGGCCGGTGCTCCCTGGGCAACAACGGTTAATGTGATCTTTCGGGTTTGCATTAGCCGTTGGCTAATACTCGGCGCAAGGTGGGTCGGCCATGGGGGTTTGTGCCCGGTTCATGGCTGGCTGGCGGGCAGGCTGCCTTTCGGGGTGGTCTGTCTGCGGGGTGGGCTCGGGCCTTTTGGCCTGGGCACTGAGGGTGGTAGGGCGCAGGCCCTCTCTACCGGGGACAGCAGCGGGGTCGCCCCTGGTACTTCTCTGTGCGCAGAGTGGACTGTGGGGCGGTCCCGTGGTTGTGTGGGGGGTACGTGGCGGTCTCTTCCTTGCTGAGGGGGAGGCCGTTGCGCTGATAGGGTGATGGCCCGGAATAGTCATCGTCAGGTACAATAGCTCTTGACGATGATTAGTCCGGGCGAGGTGGCGGCGGAGCTCTTACTAGGGAGGGCTTCGTTGACGGGGTGGCGGGACGGTTGAGGTCGCATATTCTGCGTCGTCTGCAGGTGGCACTTTAAATTGCGGCACAGATGTGTTTACCTCTTCCGGCCCCGTGTGTCGGGGTGGTCTTCTTCGGAGGGTCGCCTGCGATGCACACAAGCCGCTGGTGGCGGCTTCGGGTTCGGACCACGACCGTTTTCGGACGGGGTCCGGCCCCGGGAGGTTGAGTCGGATCGGGACACCTTCTTCATTGAGGGAGTCCTGATTTGGCTCGGTCGGCTTGGGTGGAGGGCAGGGGAGCCCTTCGCGATTCAACAAGCCGGCCACCGGAGTGGGACGCGCTCAAGTCAACCGGGCGCGTCCCTCCATGGAGGTGGTGGTCGCTCACGCGGCCTTCCGTCGGAGCAACGCGGATGTGTGCGCAAGCGTTCCCGTGGCGCTCCATTATGACGGAGAGGTGTTGACCGTCTGGTTTAGTGAGTAAGAGTCTCACATAACCGCTTCCATCTTCCCCTGGATGGAGGTGTGTATCCATGAGGATTCCAAACGTTAAAAAAAAAAAAAAAAAAAGGGTCGACTAGAGCCGGGGGGCGTCATCGCCGAGAACCTCCTCGTGTGCCCGTCTGTTTCCCTTGTTGCTCGGATTCGTCCGGTGGCATCGGAAGCGGTACGGGCCGGTGCTCCCTGGGCAACAACGGTTAATGTGATCCTTCGTGTTTGCATTAGCCGTTGGCTAATACTCGGCGCGTGGTGGGTCGGCCATGTCGTTTTGTGCCCGGTTCATGGCTGGCTGGCGCGCAGGCTGCCTTTCGGGGTGGTCTGTCTGCGGGGTGGGCTCAGGCCTTTTGGCCTGGGCACTGAGGGTGGGAGGGCGCAGGCCCTCTCTACCGGGGACAGCAGCGGGGTCGGCCCTGGTACTTCTCTGTGCGCAGAGTGAACTGTGGGGCGGTCCCGTGGTTGTGTGGGGGGTACGCGGCGGTCTCTACCTTGCTGAGGGGGAGGCCGTTTGCGCTGATAGGGTGGTGGCCCGGAATAGTCATCGTCAGGTGAAATAGCGCGATAGTCCGATAGATAATAGTCCGGGCAAGGTTCCAGCGGAGCTCTTCCTAGGGAGGGCTTCGTTGGCGGGGTGGCGGGACGGTCAAGGTCGCATATTCTGCGTCGTCTGCAGATGGCAGTTTAAATTGCGGCGTAGATTTGTTTACCTCTTCCGGCCCCGTGTGTCGGGGTGATCTTCTTCGGAGGGTCGCCTGCGATGCACACCAGCCGCTGGTGGCGGCTTCAGGTTCGGACCACGACCGTTTTTGGACGGGGTTTGGCCCCGGGAGGTTAAGTCGGATCGGGACACCTTCTTCGTTGATGGAGTCCTGATTTGGCTTTGGTAATAAGTATTAAACTATGATTAATAATTTAATGCTCACACAATAGCAGCTATCAGTCCAGCTCAGACAACTCAATAATCGAAATTACTATAGCTAAATTGATAGTTGGTCCGAAAATAATTATACTGCTGAAATAAATGCGATATCGTGTTTGTGATTTTCACTAAAGTTATTTTATGTGTCATTATTATCATAGTATGGATTATATATACATTTTTTAGAGAGTTTTAGTTGATGTAAAAATGTATTTCGTTATCAGTGTCATTCAATCCCATTATAACTTAAAATATAAATTTATATCATTATCTATAATTTTCAAGCAATCTTCAATTTGTCTGAATCTAGGACAATATTAACTACCACCTACCAACTAAGAGCTGCGGGCATAACTAAAGCTACGAGAGTTCCAAGCTTACCCTGGTCTGAATAGAACCACACAGCAAACACAGCCAGGTATTTTTTATTGTGATCACTGTTTCACTAATGGCAATGTTTTGTAAACAATAAAAAAACAAAAACAACCAAAGCTCAATCATCTCAATGGAAGCATGAGCCAAGACCAAAAAAAGCGCGCCAAGTACGGTCGAACGTCAAGGTTTTGATCACAGTTTACTTCGATTGCAGAGGTTCACCATGAGTTTTTGACACAGGGTAGTACAGTCCATAAAAAATATTACCACAACATAAACATGTTTTTTGCACCATAGTATTTTGTAAGACTTTAGCGAGTACTACACATTGAAATAAAACTATTTTTACAGATTTAACTCGCGTATAATGGATTAAATTTGAAATTTACATTTTAAGTCTTTTAAATTTACATTTTACCCGATGTTTCGAATGCTCTGCAACAATCGTAATGCTTTTCAGAAATTTGCAGTAATATTCCTTTACAATGTGCTGGAGTATATAAACTTGACTGCGATTGTGGCTTGTCATACATAGGTCAAACAAAGAGAAGCATCGGTAAAAGAGTTAGGGAACACATCTCGCATATCAAGCATAGTCGTACATCGAAGTCAGCAGTGTCTAAACATATCATAGACAAGGAAAATCATTATATAAGATTTGATAAACCTAAACTCCTCGCTAAAGAACAACGTTACATTCCCAGAATCTGAGGCTATTGAAATTAAAAAACATCCTAATTTTAATAGAGTCGGTAGTTGGGGATTATCTAAAGCCTGGAACCCACTCTTAAAAAATATAAAGACCAATGTCTGTGACTGCACTGTAAGACTTCAAGATAGTGTTAGTGCGTTTTGTCGGGTTAGATTTAAAATGTAAATTTAAATTAATTATACGCGAGTTAATATCTTAAAAATAGTTTTATTTCAATTTTGCACCATGACAACGCCCCTACTCGCACATCGTTACTTATGCTCTAATATTTGGCCAAAAATAACACTGTAATGGTGCTGCAGCCACCGTATTCGCCCAGATTAGGCCACCTGTGACATTTTTCTGTTTCCAAAACTGAAAAGGCCCATGAAAGGGCAACGACGCTACGCCACGATTAGGAAGATAAAGACGGCAGAGTGGAACAAGATCACAAAATATGTTTTTTTAAGTATTTCAAGGATTGAGGAAAGAGTGGCACAAGTACTTTAATTCCGAAGGGAGATATTTTGAAAAATGAATACTTTTTTAAAAAATACGAAATTTAGCGATACTTTTTGAACAGACATTGTATATGACCGTCTTATTCAGAACGGTGGTGTCATCTATTAGGATTCTTTTGAAATTCCTAATCAATGTTTCTAACTTTGCAGTATATATAAACATTGTAAAAATGCTCCAACCGAAATTAATGTTACTATTTTTAATTCTATATTTATTAAAATATAAATAAGTTTCACATGGCTAAACATGTTCAAATATATTTTCAAACATGGTTTACTTGGCTAGAGGTTATCTCTACTGTCTTAAAATCTAGTTTTAACTCCTAATGACGACGATTAGTAGGACTTATTATTTAGTACTTATGTCTAAGCACTGCTCAATAAAAGCTGTTTGTATAGCCAAATTATTGACTGTCATTTTTTTTTAAATATGGTAGCTATACAGTTACGAGCTCCTGTCTCTTAATATCTGAGGATAGATAATATCTACCATTTTTATATTACAATTGGACTAACATTTGTGTTTGTGCCAATCGCATGAAATTGTTTATTATATAGACATAACTTATATATTAATAAATTGATATTATATCTAATTTTATTGGTACACAGGTGCACAATTGCTATTCTCACAGTATTCTATAGGATACATTTATGTGAGTGTGCGCAGGAATTAAACGACTCAATTCTACCGTCCCCCTTCCATTACCGGACGTTCCGACGCACGGTGTGTATCCATTCTTATGTTGTGACATTCCTCCTGCCCGAACGAAAAGCTTTGCTTCGTTGTTTTTAGGTCGTACAGCGAAGGACCTAAACAGCTTACCTGTGACGCTATTTCCGTCCGAATACAATGTTGGCGTCTTCAAAAGAAGAGTGAATAGGCTGGATTAATGCGCCTTACCACTTATGACCACATTTCACTTTCCATCAAGTGGAATGTAGTCAAGCATTACCTTAGAGTGTATAAAAAAAAGCCTGTAGCAAACTTTTGTTATAAGGTAATGTAAACCAAACAATTTAATTTACTTAAAAATTTCATACATCCAAATGCATTTTACACTTTTTTCCCTTTGTTCTATTTATAATATTACTTAGCAGTTCAGCAGTTCTGTAAGGAACTTAGGTGTCACAATGGATAAATGTCCAACCTGAGCTCCTCACACTTCCGATTAAGCCGTAAGATATTTAGTAATATAAGTAAGTTAAGGAAGTGGAAAAAATAATCTTAAGGAACATTTTTTTTTCTTGATGTAGGTAGGTTCTTACCCTTAAATGAATCATCGCTCGCAAGAAGATCACTAACTTGAGATTACATTATATCTTAAGCAGTATTACAGCGATTCTATTCCTTTTAAAACGGTTAAAATATGGCATTCCATTCAGAAGAGCATTCTCTTTCACGGGACATTAGACGTTCTAAGTGAATTTATTGCATTACAATTGGTTAAACGGTGTAGATTTTTTATTTAAATATTTATCCCTTTTTACCCCCCATCGATTCGTTTTAACAAAAAAATAAGTAGCCGTGTTTGATTTTACATTATCATCTATAGTCAATCAAATATGTCAATTTGGTTTAGATTTTTCAAACAAATTCCCTATTTCATTCTTTTAGAAGTTGTTTTTTTCTTTCATAAAAATTATGATTTTTGCAAACAATAATTGTCCTAAAAATTAAACAAAAATATTGTTACTATCTGCTAATTATCCTAACCTTAAACTGTCTTATAAGAAAATTAATTATTATTATGTTAAAATTAATATAAATTGAACATTACAAAAAAAAATAATAACGAATACAATTTAATTCTCAAGTAACAACAAAACCATACAGGCTAATATTGTTTGTCAGAACAAAACATTATATTGTGACTATTAAGCTTTTTTATTATTATAATGCTTTCATTTCTCAGAATAAAAGCCAGCGGTAAGAACTATTTAGTTGTATGAGAAAAAGACTATTGTCTAATTTTCATTTCCATAATCGTAGAAAAACAAAAGTAAAAAATAAGTCGTAATGGATAAAACGGCCTTTATTAAAATTTACATTTGGAATGAAACATACATACAAATGGAATGAAAAATACATTTAATATCTTGAATGAAAAATACATTTTATATCATCAATTATGTAATTAGTTATTACCGAATCATAAGTCATGACATAGTGTAATATATGAATTTCTGTTTTTATCAACGTAAAGTTCCTATTTTAAGTAATTTTCTTTTCAGCCCTCGTAGTAAGTACCTACAAAGCAAGTTTTTCAAAATAATTTTAAAGAAAGAACCAGAATCAGCATATAATTTGAGAGAAAAAATGTTAACATTACCATAAATAATATTTAATATTTGCTTATTATTTTTATCTCTAAAAATAAATTTGTTTATATTTAACTAACGATGTTCAATAAAGGTAATGAGTTCTACTATTATCTATATAGATTATACCTTGAATTTTTCAAATTATGTTTTGTAGATAATGTTCTATTTCGATATATAGTTATGAGTTTAGAACTGGTATTGATTTTTATTATTCTGAATTTTTGGTAAGTGACGTGACTTTAGTTATTAATGATTCTACTCCCGATCCTCGTACGCCACTTCCTATACCGCTAGGCTATTTTAGTTTTAGGTATATACCTTACATCAGTTCATAAGACCTTCATTAAATAATGTGATATGATGCTCAGTTTTAGTTGCGGCTTGTTATTCTTTGCCTTCAGATCATGGCGTACGTTTATTAACAACTACCATTTACAATTAAAACTTTTATCGACAATATAAGATTTCTATATCAATAAGCAGTTGTGAGAAGTAGTACAAATCATAACACGAGCACTCTTTATAATTACATAATAAAGTTTTTTGTTAAGTTATGCAAGATGTTTTTGTTATTTGTCATCTCCACATCTTTTTAGTCTATTTGGTCATTTTTTATACAAATACCGAAATATCAAAGGGGCTCTTGTTAACACTCGACAGTACAGAATAATTCGGAAATGTTCAAAACAAACATAATGAATATTTTATTCATTGGTGGGTCGGACATTCTCTTCACAAATATGAACTTAATACATATTTTATTTTCCAACAAATATTAATTTCAAATAGGTTTCTGGGTTATTATCGGGGAAACCATATAACTAGTCTGCTATATTGGGTTACAAATAATCAAGTACTTATAATCCCTACAACACCGAGAGTAAATAATTTGTCGATGCTAATGCCACTTGTCAGTTAGTTAATCTATTTGTATGTATTTTTGTGTCCGTTTTGTTCGAATACTATATGTTAAGCTTGAGATATTCTTTAAAATAAAGTGATAGCAAAATAATAATTGATTTTACTTTTTTTTTTCATACTCTAGAAAAGTTTCAGTACTTAAGAATAACTGTAATAAAATAAACAAATATTAGTTTTTTTCACAATATATTATTTTCATACTCAATATCTACTGAAGCCAGTACGATACACACATTTATTATTTATTAGGTGGAACTTTGAACTTTTGTGGTTAAAAAATATATTTTTCACTTACATTTGCTAACAAAGAAAAAGCAGTTTTATAAACAGTACAAAAAATTACATAAAAGGGCTTAGCTTTGCACGATTAAACTACTTATAGAGTAATGAAATCATTTTTCTTATGGCATACATAATATCCCGTGTCAACGCCAATAAATATTAATTTACATTATAATTAATAACTAAATGTATATTATAATTTATATCCAAGCTGTAACGTGATAGACCCATCAATATTTTTGGTTACCAACTAACCTTTATTTTGCCTTAGTCTTCTAAAATTGTTTTTGTGTCATTTTGGGTTACAACCCTTGGTATCTCGTGACCAGAATTAGTTAATATAACGATAAGAATGCTAAATTTATTACGGCAAATTTATTACGGTTCACAGAGGTAGAATCACAAAAATCACTGTTACAATTTCTCCTCGTTATCATATTTTTTTCTAAATATTAATAATGTAAAACATATAACATAATTTTCATGTTAATAAAGTAAAGTCAGTTTAATTACTATCACACATGTTATTTTGAATGTTCTAAATGTTTAACTATTTGTATATTATCATCATCAATATTGCAATAATATATTTTTTCATTTCATGATACACTCTCAAATATATATTTTTTAAAAATACTTCGTGGAAGTATGAGTGCGTTAATACTAATAATTCTTACCAAGCATATTGTATTTAAAGAATTCCTGATAAAAATAAGTAATTTCTACAACATTACCTAAGGGCTACTACTTACTCGAGCTCGTAGATCCTGCAAAGTTTCTTCATCATCCCTGTCTAGATACATGATAACGTCAACTAGACAGGCCATTTGCTAGAGGGGACAAGATTATATAACAACATTTTATATATTTTTAAATTTCTCCTACATTAAAATAATAAACATTTTTCTTATTCTAGTAATTGGTGTTTCTTGATCATGCTATTAAATATTTTTTATATATCAGTTGTTACTTTAACGAGAGTAACTGTCTCTTCAGTAAAGTAAACTTGAAGTACATGAAAAACTAAAATACTTATTTAGTAGTACATAAGTATTATAGTTTTAAAAAAATACAGATCTTTTAATCTTACTAAGTTAAAATAATACAAGATCGTACCATTCTCATAATTAAAAATGTTGAAAAACTTTTTCAATCCAGTCCTAATGTAATGTCAAAAACAGTATTTTCTTATGAATGAAAATATATATATATATATATATATATATATATATATATATATATATATATATATATATATATATATATATATATATATATATATATACATATATATATATATATATATATCAATGTGATCAACGATATATATATATATATATATATATATATATATATATATATCGTTGATCACATTGAAAACTTTCACTGGCATCATAACCATAGAATAATTATATATAGAGCAGGGAAGTCAGTCTAAAATGTAACCATCGAAATAAAAACAGTAAGCAAATGAGGCTGCCTATCTGTATCTCTTTCTTGCATGTGTGATTAGAGAAAGATAAGTAGCGGTCTGCCATCTTGTATTATTTTTGTCTTCTTTATTATTTGTCAGACACTGACACTCCTAGACCTGTGTATGGCTTCCCTATTCTATGTTTAAAAATTCTATGATCATAACGATCGATATTGTGTATGACAAACAGAATATTATTATTATATAATAGAAAGTAACACTGGTTATTTTACGATTGATAGTAGCATTGATTTAGCGCCATTATAATACATTTAAATGCGATTAAATATTGTCATAATATTATCAAATATTATCATGTTAATTCAAATGAGATTTTAACCTCCATATAGTGAAGGTTGAAATTTGTTTGTTTTATAAGTGTAATCTTATTGTTTTTTGCCTTTAGTATAATTAAATAAAATTAAATAATAAATTAAACAGTGGTCGAATACTTGCTTTAAATCTACCGTGTATTGTTATATCTTAATAAAAGACGAGATTAGTACCCGCAATGACTCTTACTTATATCTTTAGTTTTATTAAAAGACTACAGGACTATATTTTGGTAACATACGGCAATCATTAATAATACATCTTGAACACTTTTTCGTTAGATTAGAATTACTATACTTATCAGTAAAAATGAGTAGAATTTTTTATTTTTCTAAGCCAAATGCAGTTATAAACAAACAAAATGTCTCTTAAGTTACTTATCAACGTACGAACATAATCAACAACCTGTACGAATGCCAGCTTATCATATAGCAGGTTTCTGGTGATATAATACAAATTAATAAACAAATAAAATTTTTGGCTTAAATTAATATATAATATCATTCTATATTTGTATGTCTAAGAAATACGACAAATCAATGTTTTACTTCTTCCATGTTATTAAGTTTAAAGTCACATAATAAATGGACGGAAAACACAAAAGGGTTCAGAAATGAAATAAACAACATATTTCACATTCTGAATTAAAGTGAAACGAGAATTTTCAGAGAGAATGGCAAATTTGCCAACGGCCGACCCAGTATTCGTTTTATATATCATTTCTATTAAATTGCGTACTTGCTATTCACTGCTATGAAAAATAATATATGTATATTATAGTATAATGTTGATAACATGTCTCGAGGTGTGTGCCTGTAATTTACTAATTAAAAAGATGAGATGTGCCTCGCTTTAAAATATGAAGTATCTTGATTTTATAATTTGTGTAGGTTATAATATATCAACTTGTAGCTTTGGCTTTTTTCATCGAGAGTTTTATACATCTGTACCATCCCTTTTGCCGATATTTCCTTTTGATTTACCTTAAAACTTTAAATATTCTTTGTGCATCTTTGTTCGAAATTGATAATTATTATTATAATTACATTTTTAAATGTTTTTTGCCTCACAAACATTTTAAAATGTAATATAAAGTACTACAATACAAAACATCAATTGTTAATCAACATTTCTTGTGGATTTGTTTATGTTTTGTGTAGTAACTAATGTTTTTAAGAGTGGCGCACAATATTATATTATATTTATTATATATTAAATATAAAAAATATTAATTTAATTTGCTTGTTACTAAGAATTTGTTAAATAAAAGAAATAATATTAGGTTTATTTTTAGTTCAAAGTTTTTCTTTTTATTTTTATCACTAATAGTTTACATTAAAATACCTCTGGTTGTATTTACGTACAACAAGACTAAAGCAATTTAATAAATCACAATTTTCTAGACGTACTGAAACCAATTTCTGTTGTGCGGAACTGAAAAGGATATTGATGATTCTTTTCTATTTTTGTAACTTGCAATTCACTTAAAGCTGAAAGATTTTAGTCGGTATAACTTGACTCGACAAAAATACTATACAGAACAAATAAATTAAAATAAAACTTTTAACTGAAAATATAGGTACCGTAAGAATATGTGTTTTGTTTAGTAAAATTATGAAAACTTAATGTTACTCATATTCTTGTGAAGTGAAGTTTGGGATTTTATAATTAAGTTCATACAGTGAAGTTAAAACATGTTACACTTTTAGGTTTAATGCACGGGGATGCAAGGATGGCACTCAAAATGAGCAACGAAATGAGATTACTTTGTGAAGCAAATCTCTAAATACCGGTGGCTAAAAAACTAAAAAGGCACTGAGAAGTTAACTTTATACATACATAATAATTATAAATGTTTTACCCTAATGGATATCCTGTATATTTTTCTTTAAAACCAAAAAACTTTTATAAGCTAAAAATGTTTTTGAAAAATACGGCGAATAAAACACATTACTCTGAATCTTAGTATAATTATAAATAAATGATTGTTTATAATAACAGAACAACAAAAAAATAAACATAAATTAATAGAAGCCGTGAGTTACATAGAACTACTATATGGAAACCGCCTACGTTGAGTTTCTGTAATATTATATTTAATAAAGTAATTTGTCGATAAAGCATTTGCATTGTATTCCCATGAGTTTTAATAATTAATATTATTTGTAAGAACGATCATTCCATATTCCCACATCGAGGTGGAATCATCGTTCATAGAGTTAATTTGTAATAAGTTTAAATTTAATTAAAGTTAATTTCTTAAATCATTTCGGTTTTTTTTCAATCCTCTGTCTGTCGCAAACGTAATTGGCGCAGTCGGTAGGATATTCGCGGGAGATTTCAAGGCCATATCTTACATCGATAATCGCGTCGCGAGTCACCCGGGTTGGCTATCAAGCACCGTTCCGGATATCCTGAATCTACGGACCTGCAGCAGACCAGGGGAGGAATCTGAAAATCGATTCGAAGAGAAAACCAGAAATGCTGTATATGTAAGTACACTTGAATTATTCTCGTGTTGCTCCTTTGAATCTTAAACTTCAAGATTTATCATCCCAGAGCCTTTAGTTCGCGGGAGCCTGAATCGCGCCAGGCCCGCAGACAGTTAACGGATAGTAATAGAGATATTATAGGATTAGGCAATTTAAAATTAAATAATTTAGGAGTAGAAATTAAATCAAAGCCAGTAATAATGACGCAATATATCCCAGACGATATTTTCAAAGTCCTCCGCTTAATTCCGGAATTTGACGGAAATCCAAATATTCTTACTCGTTTTATAAAAATATGCGATTCGTTGGCTACACAATACCTTAATGATAATCCTAGCAGCGAGTTTTCCAATTTATGTTTGTTAAATGGAATTTTAAATAAAATAACAGGGACAGCCGCATGCACTATAAATGCAAACGGTATACCAGAAAACTGGCTAGGTATACGAACAGCCCTCATAAATAACTTCTCCGATCAACGTGTTGAGACCGCATTATATAATGACCTTTCTATAGCAAGTCAAGGTAATCGTAACCCGCAAGAGTTTTACAATCATTGCCAAACTTTATTTAGCACCATTATGACGTACGTAACTTTGCATGAAAGTTTGCCCATCACAGTCCAAGCGAAACGAGAGCTTTACAAAAAAGTTACCATGCAAGCATATGTACGGGGTTTAAAAGAACCAACCCTTTAAATTCCCGGTAACCGGATATAATCAACCACGCATGCTTACTAACACACAAAGGATGTTCGCTGCACCTCCACCAAATTATAGATCTCGTAGTAACATTTTTAGATTACCACCCCGAAATAACCCACCTCAAGGTCCTCCACCTATGAGTGGTGTCCAACATTTTACACCAAAACCTCTACCCTTGAATAATCCCATGAATTATTTTAAATCACGAGAAATTAATGTAAACGAATGTGCGGCATATGACGATTCATATTACAATTATTGTTATCAGCCGGAGTACAATTACTATAGTGATTATTACGATACTGACTTTACGCCCGGATTTTCTCATGAATTAAATATTACTTCTGACAATAATTCTTTTGACTCTGAAATTCAAATAACTGAAACTGAGCAAGACCAGCAGGATTTTCGGGAGACTTCGAAATCACAAAAACAAAAATAGAATTAAATCTTCAAACACAGAGACAGCTTCCGTACATACAAATAGAAAATCCTCATTTAAAATTTTTAATAGATACCGGTGCTAATCAATCTTTTATTAGTCCCGAAGCCGTCGAGAAATACTTCGCTCAATTCCCATTAAAATTTGATCCTTTTGAAGTAACCAACATACACGCGACGAGTAGGAACAATTATTCTATTACGTCGCCATGCTTCGCGGAATTCAGTGACGCCAGCAATATGAAGTTATTCGTATATCATTTTCATGAATACTTTGACGGATTAATAGGTTTAGATTTATTGAGTAAATGGGAAGCTCGTATAGATTTAAAAGACCGAAAATTGCTTACAAAAAACGCATCTAACCCGATTAAAATGTATAATTCGTGTAATGTAAACTTATACGAAGATGTAATTCCCGCGGAAACTTCTAAAATTATTCGTGTTCCCGTAGATATTTCAGAAGGTGATGCTTTTATTAGAGAACAAATACTGTGCAATTGCACTATCCATGAGTGAATTACTTCTGTAAAAAATAATCGTTGCTATTTAGAAATCGAAAACCCGACACCGAATGATATTATATTCTCACTCGATCGTCCGGCTCACGCGGATTTATTTAACGCTGAGTGCACGAGTACTCAACAACTAAAGACTCGCACACAAGATGTTATTTCACGTTTACGTACGGACCATTTAAACCCGGAGGAGAAGGCTAACCTCGTAGCTCTTTGCTCCCGGTATTCTGACGTATTTTACATAGATGGTGAACAATTAACTTTTACAAATAAAATTAAACATAGGATACGAACCACCGACGAAGTACCAGTACATTCTAAAAACTATCGATACCACTTTGTACATAGACAAGAAGTAAAATCCCAATTAAATAAAATGTTAGATCAAGGACTAATAAGACCTTCTGAGTCCGCTTGGAGCTCACCTATTTGGGTGGTACCAAAAAAATGGATGCCTCTGGCAAGCAAAAATGGCGTCTAGTAGTGGATTTTAGAAAGCTTAATGAAAAAACATTAGACGACAAATATCCTATCCCGAATATTACTGATGTTCTTGACAAAATAGGAAAATGTCAATATTTCACCACCCTTGATTTAGCTAGCGGATTTTATCAAGTTGAGATGGAACGCCAGGATATACCTAAAACGGCATTTAATGTCGAACATGGGCATTTCGAATTTCTTCGTATGCCCATGGGTTTAAAAAATTCTCTTTCAACCTTCCAGCGAGTAATGGATAACGTACTCCGCGGCCTTCAGAACGAAATATGTTTAGTTTATCTTGATGATATTATAGTGTTCAGTACATCCCTTCACGAACATATCATTAACCTCGAAAAAGTTTTTAACAGATTACGAGAATCGAACTTTAAAATTCAGATGGACAAATCAGAGTTTTTAAAATTGGAAACTGCTTACCTTGGTCACATAATAAGCAGAGATGGTATTAAACCAAACCCAGATAAGATCAAGGTTATTGAGAATTACCCATTACCTAAAAACAGTAAAGAAATTAAACAATTTTTAGGACTCTTAGGATATTATAGAAAGTTCATCCCCGATTTTGCTCGCTTAACGAAGCCCATGACTAAATGCTTAAAGAAAAACAATAAAATTACATTAGATTCTGAGTATACTAATTGTTTTAAAAAATGTAAAAACCTATTGACAAATGACCCCATATTGCAGTACCCTGATTTTACAAAAGACTTTGTTTTAACGACTGACGCTTCGAACGTAGCTCTAGGCGCGGTTCTTTCTCAAGGACCCATAGGTTCCGATAAGCCTATCTGTTACGCTTCTAGAACTTTAAATGACAGCGAATTAAACTATAGTACTACTGAAAAGGAACTTTTAGCAATAGTTTGGGCAACAAAATATTTTAGACCATATTTATTCGGAAGAAAATTCAAAATTTATACTGACCATAAGCCTTTACAGTGGTTAATGAGCATGAAAGAACCAAATTCCCGACTTACATGTTGGCGACTGAAACTGACCGAATATAACTTTACAGTAATTTATAAAAAAGGAAAATTAAACTTAAATGCAGATGCTCTTTCCCGTATCGAAATCCATACAAAAGAAGCACTATCTTTGATAGAAGAGATAGATGAGCTTAACTCTTTACTCGGTAATCCATCAGAAACTATTCCTGCCCCAGCTAGTTCTTCTACGGAAACAGTTCACACTAGCTTAGAAAACTCAATCTTAGAAATCCCGATAATTGATGATCCACTTAATAAATTTAATAGACAAATTTATTTTGACCTTGTGACTGACGTTAAGAAACGACCTGTAGTGACTAAGCCGTTCGACACTCATACACGTATTAGTATCCAATTATCTCAACCAAATTTAGAAGAGGATGTGATAAATGCTGTTAAAGAATATATTAGTCCTAAAATTAAAACAGCTATGTTAATAAACCCTCCTTCAGCTATGTATTCAATAATACCGATCCTACAAGATAAGTTTAAGTGCTCTTCCTATAACCTTGTTTTATTTAATAAAGAATTAGAGAATGTTAAAGAATACTTGCGTCAACAAGATATCATCCGACACTACCATGACGGTAAAACAAATCATCGTGGTATCAATAAATGTTATTCAGCTTTGTCATAAAAGTATTATTGGCCTAAAATGAGAGAACAAATAACAAAATTTATTAATGAATGTACCACTTGCGGTCAAGCCAAATACGATAGAAACCCAGTTAGACCACAATTCAATATCGTTCCACCTGCCACTAAACCATTTGAAATAGTTCATATGGATTTGTTCACAGTTCAAAATGAAAAATATGTAACTTTCATTGACGTTTTCACGAAGTATGGTCAAGCTTATCATCTTCGTGACGGCACAGCTTTAAGTGTATTACAATCTCTATTACAATACAGTACCCATCATGGCATACCTATGACTCTTATTACTGACAATGGAACCGAATTTACTAATCAATTATTTATGGAATTTACCAGACTTCATAAAATTAACCACCATCGAATACTAGCTCATTCACCTAATAACAATGGTAACATAGAACGATTTCATTTAACTCTTTTAGAACACCTAAGACTTCTTAAACTGAAACTTAAAGACGAACCAATAATAAACCTTGTGCCCTATGCTATAATAGCCTATAATAGCTCCATACATAGTTTCACACGATGTCGCCCTTTTGATTTGTTGACTGGACATTTTGACCCTAGGGATTGGACGGATATAGATATAACGCAAAAACTCTTGCAACAATACACTCAAATTCATAAAGATAAAATGAAACAAGTATACGATATTATTAATTCATCATCACTTGAAAATCGGACCGCATTAATAGAAAAAAGAAATAAAGATCGCGAACCTGAAAAAGAATATGCACCCCAACAATCAGTTTTTATAAAAAATCCAACTGCTGGTCGACAAAAGACTGCTCCACGATACACTCATGACACTGTACTAGCCGACTTACCAATTCATATTTATACCTCTAAAAAACGTGGCCCCATAGCCAAATCACGACTAAAACGAGTCCCTAAAACAGCTAATTTGTTACAGAATCCTCCTAGTAACAACCCTCTCAATGACTCAACCTCAGGAGATAAAACTCGAGAGTCTTAACGACGGGCCAGGAATACTACCTTTCAAACTCGGACCCATGAAACTGACTACGCACTATCATACATTCATACAATATATAAATTTAGACAACATTGAGACTAATATTCATTCATTAGAGACTCAACTGCTTGACTGTAAAAATCGCATGAGTAATATAACCTATAA
Source organism: Napeogenes sylphis (assembly GCA_959347405.1). Lineage (NCBI taxonomy): Eukaryota > Metazoa > Arthropoda > Insecta > Lepidoptera > Nymphalidae > Napeogenes > Napeogenes sylphis. The sequence continues at coordinate 22,175,173 of OY365783.1, read as the reverse complement.
CCTATATGAAATTCAAATTAATTACCTTACTAATAAGCTTGGCAATATTTTAAAACAACTACATTCTTTAGAGCCTAGTAGAGTAAAAAGAGGTCTTATAGATATTTTAGGTACTATGATAAAAAGTTTAACCGGTAATTTAGATCACGATGATGCGTTGAAATATAATGAGGCAATTAGAGTATTAGAAAATAATCAAATAATTTATTATCTGAATTTAATAGTCATATCAGTCTGAGCAAGGAGTGGATGTTAAAACATGGAAACGTTATTAGACAAATAGTAGATAACCAGATTATGTTAAATAATACCTTAGAATTATTATTACAGAATAAGGCTATAAGTGACGATAGCTTAACAAAATACGCAAATTTTGCTCAACTTCTAGAGTTAGTTAGTGAAAACATAGAAGATTTATCTTTAGAATTACTTAGAATAGAAAATAGTTTAGCTTTTATCCAGGCTTCTAGTACACATCATTCTATTATAGACATTGAGGTATTAGAATCTATGGTCTTAAAATTAAAAGCAATTTACTCAAAAGAGCAAATATTAGATTTAGAACTTAGGGAATATTATAATATTATTAAACCAGGGTCGTACTTTATTAATAAGCAAATAGTTTTTATATTTAAATTTCCAATTTATTCTAAAGAAACTTATGATTTTTATAAATTATCAGTAGTACCGAACAAGCACGACCAGGCTCTTATCCCACCTTTCCCTTTCCTAGCAACAATCGAGATATCATTTGTGTACATGGAGGCTGAATGCCCGAAGGTAAAGAACTGGTATCTCTGTGAGAAGGAAATTCATCATCAGATTCGCAACAGACCAGATTGTATCCAGGAATTGATCATCAATCAAGTCATACAAAAAACCTGTGAATTTACTACAGTCACCTTGACTAAAGAAGCAATGGAGAAACTCGATGACAAGCACTACGCCTTGTCCTTTCCTCAACAAACGAAAGTGCAACTGATTTGTAACCAAAAGGACTACACATCGCTACAGGGAAGTTACCTAGCTACGATTCCTGCTGGATGTCGTTTGAAATCGGAACAATTCACAATAGCAAATGATTACAACGAAATTAAAGGACAACCCCTAAAACTAATGAAAATACCCTATGACACCTTAAAGCAGTCAGCCAAAGTGACTCACATACACTTAAAATCTATTGATCTTCAAGGATTACATGATGTCCAGGACCAGCTTATGATCCAGACTCCTATCCGAATCGACGAAGTGCGAAAAGATGCCTTGTATCATATCACAATACCATTTTATACTATAATAGTAGGTACAGCCGTACTCGGTATTATTTTGGCAATTCGACGTTACCTATATAAAAACAACAAGAATGCACAAAAAAAAAGCAGCCATCGCTCGAGATCCTGAAAACATCTGGCAACCCTGAAACCATTCCGGCAACATTTTCACTGAACGTACTGAAATAGTCGCCTTTCTTAGGGGGGAGGAGTTACATAGAACTACTATATGGAAACCGCCTACGTAAAGTTTCTGTAATATTATATTTAATAAAGTAATTTGTCGATAAAGCATTTGCATTGTATTCCCATGAGTTTTAATAATTAATATTATTTGTAAGAACGATCATTCCATATTCCCACATCGAGGTGGAATCATCGTTCATAGGGTTAATTTGTAATAAGTTTAAATTTAATTAAAGTTAATTTCTTAAACCATTTCGGTTTTTTTTCAATCCTCTGTCTGTCGCAAACGTAATTCGTGTGTAAATCGTGAGCAGATAAAGATACAGATTAGTAATAGATTAATGTTAGATTGAAATTCATCACTTCGCAGTCATGTCAAAATTTACCGAAATTGTTCCAATCCTACTAATATTATAAATGCGAAAGTAAGTTTGTTTGTTATGCTTTCACGCGAAACCGATCAGCATAAAACTGTGTACACATATTTTTGGAGGTATTAGAAGTAAAATAGGATACTTTAACTTAAAAAAAAAATCAGCGGGAAGTTAAAAAACTTTAGAGAGATAAAAACATTGTTGAAATAAAACTATTTTTATGGATTTAACTCTCGTATATTGAATTAAATTTTAGAATTTACATTTTAAATCTAACCCGATGTTTCGAATGCTTTGCAGCAATCGTGTTCACGGAAAGACGAGATGGAGGTGTCTGTCACTAAGTCAGTTAATTAGTCATCTACCTCCAACGGTTTCTAAGCTTCCGGGCATACAGTTCAGGATTCACACAAAACGCACTAACAGTATCTTACAGTGCGGTCACAGACATGGGATTTTATATTTTTCAAAAGTGGGTCCCAGGTGTTAGATAATCCCCAACCATCTACTCTATTAAAATTAGAATGTTTTTTAATTTCAATAGCCTCAGATTCTTGGAATGTAACGTTATTCTTTAGCGAGGAGTTTAGGTTTATCAAATCTTATATAATGATTGGGCTTGTCTATGGTATGTTCACACACTGCTGACTGCGATGTATGCCTATGCTTGATATCCGAGATGTGTTCCCTAACTCTTTTACCGATGCTTCTCTTTGTTTGACCTATGTATGACAAACCACAATCGCAGTCAAATTTATATACTTCAGCACATTGTAAAGGAATATTACTTTTGATAGGTCTCAAGAATTGGCTCACTTTCCTTTGAGGTTTGTAGGTATATGTCTGTCTGTCTACAGATAAACGTACATTTCGTTCCGCAGGGAATGCCCGAGCTCTCAATCTACCTTAAAACGTATTGAACGATCCATTGATGTTTATTGTATTTTGTGCGAAACAATTTTTTCACGATCCAATGACAAATGATTCCAATGACTTTTTGACTGACATGATCTACTGAATCTCTCTTCATTTATTTCAGTATTTCGAGTCAAACAAACACGGAGGACATCGACCGTACCACCAACTAAGTTTAAATATTATTTTTATTATCAAATTAAACAATGTACCTAACTAAATTACTATTATATCTAATTAACTACCTATTAAAAAAAAATATTATTATCCAACTGGTTATTATTATATGAACATGTAACTAAAATATTACTATACCTAACAAAATTATTATCACATCTAACAAGTTATGAATTCAAACATAATTATCATAACCATATTTGCTTAGCTAGTAAAATTCATAGTAAGGTTAACTATAGTGTTTTCTAAGGTTTTCACGAGTACTACACATTGGAATAAAACTATTTTTACGGATTTAACTAGCGTATATTGAATTAAATTTTAAATTTACATTTTAAATCTAACCCGACGTTTCGAATGCTTTGCGGCAATCTTGTTCACGGTAAGACGAGAATGAGGTGTCTGTCAGTAAGTCAGTTAATTAGTCATCTACCTCCAACGGTTTCTAAGCTTCCGGGCGTACAGTACAGGATTAACACAAAACGCAAATAGTTTTATTTCAAGGTTAACTATGTAGTTTACTAGGAGTTAAAAAATAAATTACACCAAAAAGGAATAAAGAGACTAAGTGGAAAAGAGAAAGTAAATAGATACCTTTTTACTGCAAAAACAATGCACACAACATTGAGCGTTATAAAAACTTCTCAAATGTTTATTTGATTCGTATAGTGAAGGAAAATGTTAGTATAAAACGGTAAATCTACTAAACCTTTATTTAAATACACATAATACCGAAAAAAAAAATATCTTCGAAAATAAATTTTAATTGATATTCAAAACTTAAAAGAGAGACATTGCTATTGCTATTACAATGTAGTCTCTACATCTTAAGTGTAAATTTTTAATTTAAGAGATGGACTATATTTTATATTTTTGTTTTAAATCTTCAATTCTCTTATACATTACTTCAGGGCATCGTGCGATCTCTTCAGCAGTAATCGATAAATTTCTGTCAATTTATACATATAAGTTATATATAAGTTTCGGTTAACACAAAAACTATATAAGTAATTTTTGAGAATCAATTTTCTCAAAAACTACTTATCAAGTTTTAAGACAAAAATTTATATACAAAAAGATAGACAGCTTTTAAGGAATTTGTTTTTTAATATGTACAAATGTTTGTCAAAATAAAATTTTATTTTTGGTTGAGAGCAGAATGTTGGGTTAAGTGCCTTGCCATGTTCAAACTTGGTAGGAGCCTAGTGAAAGGACAAACAGATTTCCAGTAAATTATTAACTTGATACAAAAAAATCATAGAATGTAAAAAAATATTCTACATTTTTTTGACTAATAATATTCTGATGTGGAGAGGTTTAGTGTCTATATCTTATCCTATATTCTTGAAAATTCCAATAGAATATAGCCCATACTTTACAGCAAGCTTATATCTGGTAGCGGAAAATTATATCAAAAATACATATTCACTTTTACTACATCCATTAAATGGAAACGGTTACATGTTAAAAAAATAACAGCAAATAAAGTATTTAGCACAAAACGTAATATCATGTTATGGCTCATAAAAAATGTATTTTTTTATTATATTTATTAGTTTATCTATTTGTTTGTCCATGCCTCGAGGGTTAACTAATATATAGAATAAAAAAATATATGTGTGGGAGTATCATCAAATTAAATACAATGCTTTTTATCTATTATTTCGAGGGAAGCGGTTTACCGCAGGCCTTGTTCCTACTTGCTTGAGGTTGGACGGAAAGAAAACTGGTGTTGTTACACAAAAAAAAACGGAGACCTCAGCGTAACGGCTTATTACGGAGATATTTTCGTTTCTCGAAAGTTCAACACGGTCCTTGGGCACTTGCGGCTTATCATAGACAATTTAAGTAAAAAAATAATTAGTCGGCTCAACATCAACGAAACGTCTTTAATAAAAAAAATATATAAAAGTGTAATGTTCATGTTTAGATATTAAATAATAAACTAATCTTTTAGACCATTTTGTTTTTTTAATTCTGTGAGTATTCTGTAAAAAAAAGAATAATAGTATTTAAAAGTTTCAAGATTCTAAGAAAAGGTCTGGCGATCGTATTGTACCTATATTTTTAAATACAACATGCATTTTCATTTCTTTAAATATCTTTACTGACCGTTTATAGTTGGCAAAGATGATGTTTGTAAGAAAGATCTTAGACAACAAATAATGTTGAAAAAGATGACGAACAAACTAAATTAAATCAACATCAAATTAGGTGACGTAATCGTAACGTATGAAATATATATTATGTGTAAACTTATTTGAGTGAAAAAAGTATTTAAAGTAAAATGTATTTAACTGTATATGTATCTGTAAATATATGTAACTTAATAATGATAGCAATTTATTATCTGTTTTCATCGTACAACAATTTGATGCATTATAAATGAGCAAAATTACGTTTTCGTAAATTTATTTCATTGTTGATTTCGACAAATGATTTTGTTCTTTTATGTTACTATTTTCGATTAAATTGGATACATTAAGATCAAATCAGTGTATATTAATTCAAAATAGTATGTACAGTTCTTAAGCTGATGTGATGTATAATACTATAGAAGTATAAAGTTTCAATTTAATTTCTTCCATAATTTTGAGCCAACCTAATATTTAGATTACTGGACATGTCTGATATGTTAGTTAATGATACCAATATCTGATAATAATTTTACAGCAATTTGGCTTAGTTTTAACTCACTGTGATAATATGGTGATACAATAGATTGAATGACTCATTACAAGAACATTATCGTATGTATTTCAGTAATATATATATAGAATATATATAAAGAATCAAATGAAAAAAAAAATGTCATTTAGATTATTGAGTTGTTGGGGCTAGCCTGAATGTTGCTATAATCTATATAATAATTATTATGTTTAGAATGAAACAGTTGCTATAGTTTCAAAAACTGTTCTATGTCTACCACAATAACGTACAGAGCCATTATTCGGAACAATGGTTAATCAGCAGCCAATATGTCCGTCACTTTGCAGGGCTGATCTCTCATTATTTCCGGCAACGTTTTACAAGTGCTAATGGAAAACGATTGTTCGAGACCCACTTTTAAATTTCTTAAAAGGATTTCCGTGTTATTTAGTAAAACGCTTAATGAAATGAATATTTTTCATAACATATGTATGTTTTAAATGACCTCATGGTTTTGTTAATAACATTATTGTGCGGAAATAATAAAAATCTAAAACAATAAACTCTAAAATAATAAAACACCCTTTTAAAGTGTGTTTTTCACATGTATCTTAAAAATATATAAGAGATAGTTTCAACAGTTTTACAACGTCGTTATTGTACAACGAGGTCGACTTGATACTTATATTTGCACTATATATGTATTCTTGTCTTGCCACTATATATGTATTGCTACTTGGATTGCCACTATATATGTATTCTTGTGTTTGCACAAAGACAGAATTCTAGTTCATCTCAGTGACTATTATATCAACTGTTGACTGTCGTCTTATTGTACATTTATAATATATGATTGTATCCATATTAAGAATAGAATTATAATAATTCTCTTCGAAAATGATATAATTATTTAAACAAGACCTTTATCTAAACATTTATTGAATCGAGAAATAATATTTTCAAATATTAGTTCACTAAATAATCACAACGATAAATATCAATCTAACGATTTCTTCCAGTCTTGTCTTCTGAATGATAACCAAATTAACATAAATCAGACTGTCACTTCGCAAATAGTACATTATACTTGCATGACCAATTCAGTAGACTTTACCATAGAATTATATCAAGCTCATGACGGTATCCCGTGGCTGTACTAAATAATTTATGCTTTCTTCAATTTCTTTGGCGAATATATAATACAATGTACCTTGTAGTACACCATCAAAATCCTAACTATGAAAAAGAGAATACCAATAATTAAAACCTGATCAATAACATGTATATCTTATTTTTATTAACAAATTTAACAATATTAATGCTTTAAGGAATTTTGATTTTAATACTGTCATATGAAAATGTAATATTTTACTTGAATCCACTTTTATAAACATGAATGTCTGTGAATTTGGTCCCGTAACCGAAACCGATATGGATTCGAATCCGCGATCTCTGGAAAACCGTCCCGTCGCTCTATCAGTTGAACTACCCGTATCCACCTGTCTAGGTGATCTGAGCATTCTATATATGATCGTCTTTCCAGCAGTTTCAGCGACGACGAAAGAGCATGAAAGCCAAAAAAGACGTGTTAAAACCATTGCCAACTCTGGAGCACACGTTTTTAGTATAATGGAATGGATTCCATCGGCTTGTGATTGTTTTACGCACAGGGAATGAAATATTTTACGCACTGAGCGTTAATACAACCGAACTTCCGGCATGGAGATCTCACACTGCGGTACGATAGGTGGTGTAATTCCCTGGTCATCCAGTGCCGAGTTGGACGCAAAAAGTTTGCCCAGGATATCGGCTTCTTCTCAAGCGTCAGGCCAATGAATGATCTTCCTTGCGCATAGGGGGAAGGGATGGTCTTCAGAATTTCCTTCTTCTAATCCTTAGTACATTCTTCTTCTATTCTTTAGTACTTACCGTTTCTCACTATTGTATATCGTTAAGACTTTGCGTATCGTAATGTAAAAGAGCAAATTAACAAACAACGAATATATCTATTGAAATTAAAAATATTTGCCAACCGTATAATAAATAACGAAAAAAAATATATCTTATTCCAAAATATAGAAATCAAACTTGTCCATAATATTCATGTTATTTAACTTATGGAACGAAAAACCGTCTATTTATAGGCAATTTGATTGATTTAGCCGCAAGCGATTGATTTGATGTAATTTATTTACTTTATATTTATTAATAATAATTTTCTTTTACGGACGCCAAATATATATTTTATTAATTAATAAATCTATGGTATATTAAAAAGAAATACATATTTTTACACAAATAAAGAAGTAAAATATTTGCTTTTATACTTGTTAGCTTTTTTATATTGAATATTTTATATAATGATTTATTCAAGAATATTTGTTAATATTCGCTAAAAAGTCCGTCCTGTAATTACATATGATCTAAGAATCTTAGATCTGATTTTATTTATTTTAAAGGTACAAGTATACAAAATATTTAATATTATTACCTCTTTTAAGCGGGGCGTGAAAAGGCATCTTACAAGGCCGCCATAGTGGAGACCACCATACTGCATTCTATTTTGCGTGAATGAGAATGGTGGCCTCCATTTTTAGACCTCACTGACTGCTTAAGATCAGGCAGAGTGGGGTCATTTTGGTAGGCAAATATAAAAAAAAAAAAAAAAAATACACAAACAAGATAAGTGGCTACAGAATAAGTCGCTGAATATCTATAAGGGTTAATTATTAGAGTAACAGTTTTTCTAGTTGAGCATATTTTAATATTTAAATAACAATAAGATTTGATTTCTAATCTGTTGATCTGGTGATTCCATACACGTCCGTAGGTTCTTTTTATTTTTCTTGGATATTCAGTTGATCAAAAACATATACCATACATCTATAAAACATAATAATAATCTTAATATTGAAACCAATTTATCAGACCAACATTTTATTTATTTTATTTACATTGCTAAAATTTTCTTAAATCTAAAATGTAAATGAACATCAAGTCTTACAAGTTAATGAAAATTATACAAAAGAAAGTTCACTAAAGGAACTCGGTATAGGAACAAACCTTTTTTTTTCCTTCCCTGATTTGTACTTTTATCTGTAAAAGATATCTTTCTTTCCTTTTAATATTTATACCAAATGGATCCTTTTAAAATGAAGATGCTTCAACGTTTACTCTTTATCTTAGAAAATATTATCAGTTTTAGGCAATGAAATTAGTTTTACAAACAATTGCTTCAATTTATTACAGACCGATACATTTTAAGATTACATTAAACGCTTTATTTTATATTAGAGCTTATTACAAAACTATAATGAAGACAGGAAGGCCATCCAAAAATAAACTTATTAAGTATTCTATATATGTTACCTCAACGTAACCTATTCTAATGAATGGTCTTTAAACGTTGTTCGTTCAAAAATCTGGGATCATATAATATTTTTAATTAAAAGTTTAAAGTTACAATCCTTTAAATTATTTAAAATGTAAGAGCTTCATAGTATAAGTAGAGAGTAATTACTCCAACCTTCTTTTCAATGAAAACTGTGAAAGACAATGATAGAGAATGTTTAAGTTTCATCGGAATATTGATTTATAATCAAACGTTTATTCTAAATCAAATAATCAAAATATATATTGTATGTTCTGTAAGTATGGAAGTCAATTTGCTAAATATAAATTTATAAATTACACAGCACTTGGAAAAAATTTGCTTCCTACCTAATCATTTCACATTGCTACTAAAAGTTTAGCGTAATATGAGGAAGATTTATAATTAGATATCACATATATTAGATTTGTCTGAAAATTATCGGTAACAAATGCAGTTGCAATTTTTAATTAACTTCTCAAAACCTTTCATGTTCAGAAACCAACATTTTAATTATAGAAACTAATTCCAGTTGATCAATATCTCTAGAAATCCTTAAACACATTTATGTAAATGTGACATAACGTATAAGGATGAACGAAAATGTTCTCTTTCATAAGAAAGCTTACTCTTGTAAAATACTTTATAAAGAAATATATATGTTTGGATGAACGCCAACAGACTGTGAGATAAATATTCATTCAGTTATAAAATATATATACTATTTCCTGGTTATTCATTTTATATCCCATAGCAAATCAGGATCAGGAAGCGTTTTGAAATATTTACGAGAACGCAGAACACGAAAATTAAGTTTCATGTAAATATAAAAATGAAAAACACCTATTTATAATGGTTTGGTAATTTATAGCTTCTACTTTTAAATAAAAATGCTTTTATGTACTCGTATATTTTTCGGAAACGAACGATTTCAAGGAAATTAGTCCAACTGACCTTTCACGGAAACTATGCCAAATAGAAATGTTCATCAATAATTATATTTCAATTTCAATTACAAATCTGTATCTGTGATAGAAAAGAAAAATAAGAAATATTAAATGCTTGCTTAGAAATTGTCGGTCTTGCAATAAATGTTTTTTCGTGAGTAGCTTAACATCATTAAAAATGATCTAACTAATGTATTTTATAATAATAAATATTGTTATGGATTTTATGCACAGTTTAAATAAATATTACGCTTCACAAATAAAAAGTGCCACCCACCAGCAACATATATCGTTCACTTTCCTAAATACATTTCACTTTACACTTTCACTTCTAATGGAGTCCGAAAGAATCTGTTTTCTTAATGGTAGAACTCTTTAACTCGAGGATAAATAATATCCAACAAAATTTGGAGAAGAACTTGGTCATCATCAATAGTGTCATCTTTGACGGCAGAATTCAATTCTTAAAAACAATATTTTAATAGCATTTCTCTTTTAAAAACAATATTTTAATAGCGTTTGACAGCTTACAAAAGCAAACACACTATTTTGTTTTGAATTTTATTTATTTATTTTCAAAGTGAATATATTACTAAATATTATGTGAGTATCCCAAGCGTTTAGGGTTTTGGGATTTAGTTACTTTTTAGTGTTCCGTTTTTAGCCTTTGGGTACGGAACCCTAAAATTATCAAATAACTATGATAAATGTCTATGAGTTTCGTCCCGTAATACATTTCTCGGAAAAAAGTCGAACTAAAAGGAAGTTCCAAGAATTTTTATGGCTCAAGAGGCCTCACAATTTGCGTAGTAGCAATGGATAAGTCACTTCCGCTCTTGGGAGTATTATCACCGATATATACATCTATTATTGATTCTCCCATTCACAAACTCAAAATATTTTATCAATATGTGGTGTAAAATAAATGAAGACTTTTTTTTTTATTTGTTTAGAAAGTAATTTTGACTATTAGTTTCTGCAATAAAGAATGAAATAATTAAAAAATAAATAAGTAAATAAGCATATTGGATTTCATGACCGGGCGTGGCATCTGCAATTCACTTATCTGCATTCTGCTTCACGGCCATGGGGTTCTGGGATAATATTATTTTTATTAAAAAATACTGCATGTTTGTCTTGTGATTTTATAGATTAAGTTTATATTTTCGTTTTTGGTTAGATTAACAGCTATGAAGTAAATAAATGTGTAGTATAAACTTTGAGTAATAAATTTTATGAATACAGCTTTGAGGGCAAGTTGGAGTTCGCAATATAAGGACACAAAATTTTAGATGGAATTGGTATTCGTTTATTGCTTTATAAAATAAATTTTATCAAGTTAATGAAATAATGATTTGTGCTTTGTAGGCAGAAAGCGTAAAAACTTTAAGGTTGTGCCATATTTATTGGAATTACTACTTTATCAATTTCCACTTTTGACTGGTTATTGTAAACACGTGTACTCATTGAATTGTCTTTTTATAGTCTTATAAAGAGAAAGGGCGATATATCTAAAGCTTAAAGCAGGCAGTAAAATACTTAAGATAAGAAACCGAGCGTCGTTCTACAGCGTTGTTGCAAATAATTGTAACGAAATGTATGTTTACATCCTAAGAAGGTGTTGTATTAAATAACAATGATAACTTAGTAAATTTGATACAATTTTTGGTATGGTTTATCATTTTTATTGTAAGAATTTGCTTATTATTTGCCACAGGTATGGTATGAGTTCGATAAGACGAAGGTATAACATTCTACAAAAAAAAACAGATGTTCGCTCTTGTAGTTATTATACTATAATGGAGTAATGACGATATATGTTAATTGCTCGCAATATGCTTAAGTAATTAATAATTATGTCCTAGAACAGAAAGAATTTATAAGAGGTCTTGGCATATTTGTCGATATAAAAGTTGACATATAAGAGGCATTAGGATTACATCATAAGAAAAGGTAGTACGATGTTCGGTAATCGTATAAGAAATTGGAAAAGTTTTATCAATGCACAAAAAATATTAAACTTATACATATTATGTTTGTAACAAAGATTGGAGTATGGTTTTTTTATTGGGTTACCATACTGTAATTAAAAAAATATTGGCACAGAATCTTTAATTAGCTATTTATTTATTTTTTCTTAAATGGGTATTTAGAAAGATCAACATACTTAAAGATTATTCCTCATTTTTTAAGACGTGATATAGGTTTTTAGGTCATATTGTATAAAATTATTCATTACCCAATAGGTGGTTCTCTGTGCAATATTTCAAAGAGTGTTCCGATTGAACGTATATGAAAACAAAATATCTTTTTCCATTACATTGTTGAATGTTTAGAATCTCGGATAATGCGTTTCAATTTAAATATTTTCAATCTAACAATTTTATGAGAAAAATATTTTTATTTATTTTAGATTAATATGTGTGTGTGTGTATGTATGTATGTATGTTTTAATTATTGAGTCATTTTATTTTTTTTTCATAATATCGTCAATTTTTTTTATGTTCTGGAATACTACACATTTTTTTGTGAGCGGCCAGATCTATATTATTGTTTACTAGTTTTATTATATTCGTAGCAAAATAAAAAAAGTGTCTTAACACTTTCTCTTCCAATCTTATCCAACATTCTTCCTACCTTTTTTTATTCTTGTTCCTTAATTTTAGGATAATTCAAAACCTTCACGTGCACTAAAATGCAACTTTTTATTTGAATTCTACTGACTTAAAAAACAAAAAACTGACGTTATTTAACATGATTTGTGTAAAACAAGTCAACAATTTAAGTCTCAAAAAGCGATTGGCTAAAGAACAGAACTTACTTTATTGAATTTTATCGAGAAGTAAACTGTAATTTAGAAGTAATTACTCGTTCAATAAATTATTAAGCCGCCTTCTGGCTTCTTCTACGTAAATATTTTATGGTGTAATATTTACTAAGTATTCTCTCACTTCAATGTTAATTAAATTGCTATAAATTATGATTTAGTTATAAATTATGATTTCTTCTCAAATTCCTAATTGAGATTCGTATTACACATTCAAATTTAACACACAGCTAAATTCTTCAATGTTATGTTATAATATATTTGTGCGAGTTACATAGAACTTCTATATGGAAACCGCCTACGTTGAGTTTCTGTAATATTATATTTAATAAAGTAATTTGTCGATAAAGCATTTGCATTGTATTCCCATGAGTTTTAATAATTAATATTATTTGTAAGAACGATCATTCCATATTCCCACATCGAGGTGGAATCATCGTTCATAGGGTTAATTTGTAATAAGTTTAAATTTAATTAAAGTTAATTTCTTAAATCATTTCGGTTTTTTTTCAATCCTCTGTCTGTCGCAAATGTAATTTGTGTGTATTTCGTGTTTGTTATCATAACCCGCGGGCATCCGAGCTTATGTCGATGTATGAAGTCATGTTTACAATATAACATGAAAATAGCACAGGTATTGATAACGCATTTTATCAAGTTGAGTATACATACGTATTTAATTAATTATATCGTTAATGAATTTCACACTGGATATAACTATAAAAACTATTCTTGTAAGTACTTAAAAACCCAAACAACTTTTCTAATGAGTAGGATATGAAGGTGGAAGGTAATAAATAAATGTATTTTTTAATTTACTCCCATCATTAAGAAACTTAAGCAACATAATAAATTATACAATGGGATAAGAACTATTTTAATATCACTTGCCAAGTGAAACATTGTTTCTTGGCTCCAAGTTTCTTTAATAAACATTTCACAGATCGTGAGGGAATTAAATAAATGAAGATCTAAATGTAGGCAGTTTTACTTGGAGTATAAAAAGTTGTAAAAACTTGGTAACGTTATACCAAAGCATTTTATATTCTTGTTTTTTAAATAAAGTTCTAGAGGTCTGAAAGATCACTGGATGTATAACGAAAGGATTTAACAAATGAATTTAAGACCGTAAAAATATATAAAAATGATATTAAAATGTAATTAAATTATGTAAAAATATATATTAAAATTGAAGGTTTTTTGGCGGGTGGACCAAAAATCTTATGAAATGTTACCTTAAATATCTTTACCATTCTATTTTCAGTTTAGGTTTTGAAACAGTTGTCTTTGTTTTGGTATAAAGTTCTCGTAATGACTGTATGTGTGAAAATGAAATCTTAAAATTATAAATCCCACAATATTTATTCAGTAAAGCAGTTAACACATTGAAATATAAAAAATAAAAAAATTTAAATATAAATTTGATTGTAATTTATTATGGAAATAAATTCGTTCATTTTAATATTACATGTGTAATAAGAAGCACCTAGAACACACAACTACATGGACATTGTAAAGATTCCTAATTGTAAAGGCTGGGTTTTATTAAACCCGACTTTAACAATATTTTTCTAGAAGGATATTAGGTAGAACTTATTGGACATATAACCCGAGTTAATATCTTTGTACTTAGTGTCCTATGTAACACTAACGATACATTTAGCCCGACTGCGCGCATTCATTGGAACTGGGAAGATTTTTTATTTTGAGGAGTAAAAATACACCGTTATGAACGGTATTAAGTATATTAAAAGCAATCAGCGTATGTATAGCTCCTCAAAATAGGAAATCAATCTTATGCTGAATAAAATTTACAGCCATTCGTTTTTAAACCCAACCCGACATTTTATGTAACTTTAACAAAACTAAAATATCGCTCACTTCAGCAGTTTTCGTAGCAGATCAAAGTTTAGTGCTCAGTGAATCGGACAATATTTAATTTCATTTCAGAGCAAAGAGTAAAAATATTTTTCTTTTATACATAGAACTAAATTACAAATTTTGTTTGATTTTTAAAGAGTAAATGGCTTTGATATTGTGCATTGTGCATGACACTAATTAATTTGGCACAGAAAAAATAGATTCAGATTGAAACTTAAATGCTGCTACTTGGCCCAAAACAAGAGAAGTTAGTGTGGTGATTTGCAATGAATTACAGAAAATAGATATTCAAATGGTCACCCATCAAGGGAGGTTATGTTTTTTATTCTTCTAGTGCTACGAATATATTTTGGCTGAGGCTACTTTAGATATGATGTCTGAAGATGGTGAGAACACCGTACACTCTTTATATTACTACTTTATTTTGACAAGATCAAAATTTTATGAAAAATCTGATCATACAATTTTTTTTTGTTAATCAACAATTTAAAAAAGTTTGAGTATATTAACAACCATATTACCCAAGAGCCTTACACGACGACTTAAGACACATTATTTTATGTATCAAAACAATAACCTATAAATATTGTACATTTCGTATGTCATATAATCGTTGGTGCAGCCTGTTAAAGAAATATTAAAGAAGAGTAAAAAAATGGTTCGGTTGAGATAATTTTATTAGTATATTGGTTTATTGGCGATTTATATTGAAGTAATAAGTTAACAAATATTCGCTTTTAAATAAGTAAAACTTATTGGGATTCATTTATCACATATTATATATCATTATTCATATCATATAACATTATTATGATTATTAATATTATACATCTAACAAAATCATTGTTTATTTAAAATATTTTAAGACATCTCAAATAAATAATTATAAATGCAGAGTTATTTGTAATGAATGGTCACCTCTTGCAGGCAGCCTCTCTACATCTATCCCAACAACATTTGTTCCAAAACTTTTTACAAATCTTGATAAACAACACAAAAAAACGAAACAAAAATATTTGCTCCCTCTTTTAAGTATTATTCTGTATTTTGTAAGAAGTACTTCAAAGGTCAACGAGTTAATGCCAATCCAGAGGCAGCATATAAATTTTGTATGGGGAAACTTATATTAAAAAAAATATATACATTTTAAAATGTTGTTGGGTTTGATGTAGAGAGGCTGCCTACCAGAGGTAGCCAATTAATTACAAGAACTCTGTATATATATTCCATTTAATTCCTTGAATACTTTTCTTGAATCACTCTCTCTTAGTCTAAATAACTACTTGGAGTCTATAAATATTATAGTTTTAAATTTTAGTGTGTGCATAATTGTATCTTCAAGTATATTTTTTGATTTGCCCATATTGGGTTTTTCTAATTCTTATAAGATTTATAATGAACGGAGATTACGGTTAACGTTACTTGAACTTGAACTCTACTCTAAATTGGAAATATGGAGTTAGTAGAAATTATTTCTGCTACTAGACATCAGCGTAATTAAAAGCACAACGTATACTGCAAAGCAACAAAAGCAACTAAAACGTAACAAAGGTAAAATGCGGTCAACACAAATGCAAAATTCTCGTTCTATTATTATATTCTTTATTATACTCCATTCAAAATATTCAAAAGGAAATAACTTAAAACAGAAGAAATAATGCACAGAAGATGAACAATACGAACAAGTGGTACTAAAATCGATTTTGTACACACAATTACTGACTGACAGACAATTATTGAGAGTGACGCATGCAAGTAGAATCTAGAAAGAGAATGTAAATATATAAATACCTTATTTGCTAATTTTTCCTTCTGACCTACATCTCATCTATAAGAATATTGTTGAAGGTCAATTGTCATATATATCTATGATTCTGCGTATGTTAGCCGTGTTTTCTGTATCTGTTTTAAATTAATGGTTACTTTATATACTTTAAGCAATTTACTTTATAGACTTTAATTTGTTATCTATTTAATAAGGTTTACATTTTCTTGAAGCTCTCATTAAAACCATAATAAATATTCCTATATTAATTTATAAATTAGAACAAACTTGATGGAATATTATGTGGAATATGTCAGTCTAAATTAATTACATCTACACTTAGCAAGAAACACTCATTAATTTGTTATTCCTTTGCGAGACATTAGTGTCTTGGTAAGGTCGCTACTGATTAATTAATTACTTACTAAACTAGACTAACTAGACTTAACTAACTACTACTAGGTACAGATAAAAACGACTACGGCACGTGACGGTACTTTATTTTGTAAATAATTATAGTCTAAGTATTTTTATAAAACATTAAAAAAAATGCGAATAATTGGAAAATATAATAAGAAATGGAAGCACTGGGGCAGGAGATGGTATTTGTCATCCAGGAACTTGTACAAAGCACCATTACAAGTTAATTAGCAAGCCAAATAAAAAGAAAAAATAAAACGAATTATCAAAATTTTAAGTAGATAAATAATAGTATAAAGGAACGCAATTTGTTAAAAAGGAGCAGTACCTACTCCATGCCTGGCAGTTACCATAGCCGCATTGCACCTTTCCATGTCGACAGTGAATATTAAATCTAGCGTGGCATCGTGTGAGACTTACTATATTTAAGCTTGTATTTTTATCCTTTACTAGTTGACCCGCATCTACTTTGTTTCTGTCTTAATGAGTTCTAAATGCTAGCTAAAACTTACATAATGAGTTATAAGTTTTTAGTTCGGAAAGTTTAGAAGTTCTTTCTATAGATCAGTCAGTTAGTAAACGTCTAAGTATTAGTTAAAAACATAACAACATTAAGTTTAAAAAATATGTAAATGCCTACAGTACACAATAAAACTGCAGCTTGTGTGTGGAGTAACTGAACCGTAGCGATGTACTTTCTCTGAAGATAAGTTCTTATTTTACTACCGTCGGTCAGTCAACGGTATCGTCAGGTAAATGAATCTTGCATGACAAATACCATCTCCTTTACCAATGCTTTTCTTCCTATTTCTCAATGGCTAAATTCGCAAATATCATTAGACTACGTTAAAACTATCAACTATCAGATGGACTGAAATCACTTATTAAATTATTAAATCTCTTTGATGCAACAGCTATCAGAAATATCTTTATGTTATACATATTTTAATTTCTAATTTAGGCTATCTTTAAGCTTATTTTAAAACCATATACCTTTAGACCTACAATATACTTCACTAAGATATGGACCGGACGCATTAGGCCCACTCGACCATCGAAATTACATTTTCTGCTGGGCCCGCGTGCAAGCAACCCTTCCGACCTTTACAACTGACAATATCTTATGACTGGGCGGGGATATGGAGCCCTTAAGACCAGCCAACATCTACTGTGAGATGTAGACCGGGCGCACTAGTCCCCATGCCGACGAGCCAACAGCTACCGTGAGGCATGGACCGGGCATACTAGGCCCTTACTGACCAGTCAACCTGAGAATGAGTCAACCTGAGACCTCAAAATTATAATGATAGAATCAAACTGATTTAATTCAATTAACATTCTACCAGAACACATGGATGCGTGAGCGCACACTGGCAACTCAACTAGTAGATGCCGCCTCTCCAGCGCTCGGTGATATGTCTTTCGTCAACTGTCACACTGGTTAATAACTTGTCGATTTGTTGGTGTGCTGTCAAACATTTAACCACAATTTACAAACAACTCGATATTACCGATATTCAATGATCTATAAAAAAAATATATTTAATATATAAACGATAATACGATAAACTGAAGGGAATAAAACAATGTCAGTATTTCTCATATCGTTTAAGCATAAAGTAGGAAAACCGTAGAGGTAATTTTGTTCTTAGTCTCCATCTCAAATTTCAGATAGGTGTAGGTAGGTATAATTTCTATCCTTCACTAAACGACGTAACAATTCGACACGGAATATAACTAAGATTCGATATTACAATAGTTCTAGACAATAGATTCAACGAAACTCCTAGACGTAAAGTCTTGCGAATATCCTGACGTTGAAAAAAAAACTGTTTTCTTTTGTGTTTTCGAAGAACATTTCAATTTAAGATAAAAACAAAATACTAAAATATCAAACGCCGAACATGGTATGCAAACCGTTATATATTACGGCGAAACCTATTAGAAAATTAGAATTAGCTTTATTCGAATCTAAACGACACAATACACTCTGCGGATTTCAGACATCGAAATACCGAAGCGAGGAAGAAGTGCTGGAGAAGCATTGCCAGTATCTAAATGCAAATTATCAGCAAATAGAGAAGCAAATAGATAATCTTTGTCTGTTACTGTATAGGCCAAGGATCCATCCGGCTTCAGAAAGGCAGGCAGCAGATCCACAAGGGGAAGGGGACCTCAAAACGATAACTGTCCGGATCAGTTGTCAGAAGAAAATCCAGGCATTAGCTGTATGGTGTACTACATCTAGTACCCTTGTCGCTTGTTTTATCAACTGAAAGAAACCCACCGTCAGTAAAGCTCCGTGTTTCTCTATTATTATTCTCTGTTATCATTATATTAGTTATCTATTTCTGGCACCTCTTCGTGAACGGTAGATACATGAATACAGGATTTTTTGTTTCCTGTGTCTACTTAAACCCAAGGGAAGAAAAATTGGGTTTTTCAAGGTAAGACGCTGGCTACAGAGGTCGTTCCGCGCGTATACACAGACTCCAGCACGTGACCAAAAGTTGTGCTCTAACGAGTAACCGGGATAATCCATGTACGCAGCGCTTAAAGGACATTGTATCTGCGTCTCCGTCAAAAAGAGCAAGTGCGGGTGCTCTGTCCCCAGGTGGTGGTGGGTAGGTCGGACATTAGATTGCAAGCCCCTGATATTAGTAAGGTGCACTTTTACTTAGTGCAACCGCTATAAAAACTTGTTCTGTTTGTTTTTTCTTATAACAGGGTGGAAAATGGAAAATAGTGAAACAGTTGAACGAGACGGTAAGTATCGAACTCGACGTTGAAAATAGTAAAGTCATGGCAATGGGAGAATAGACCAGGGATCACCATCGGGCCCATTATCTTGTCACCATCCAGCACCCTGGGATTTTTTGCAGCTGGCGGGGCAACCTTTCGTGGTTGGCTGACCCATTAATTAGGCCCCAAACTATTTGCGCTTCGGGAAAGCCGCTTCAAATCCCGCTTCCCTCCTCGACTAGGCACAACAAACACAAACTCGAATGCAAATCGGTTTACCAACACAACACAGCTGTTCAGACTCATTTCTCATATACGGCTTCTTCGAGCAATGTACCGGAACACATGACTTCGCTCGATGAGTTTAACTATATTTTTTCTGTAGAAGAATGCTGTTCGAGCAATCTATCACATGAGGCCAAGTCAATCGTTAAGAAATAAATTTTAAGAAATTAAATATATGACAGTTTATAGGTATATCAATTTATTTAGAATATATTTTGGAAAATTTAACTCATATTCGTTATAATGTAAATAATTGTAAAAAAAACTGTAACTGACACAAAATTAATTCTAAAAACAAAATTAAAGTAGTTATGCCCATCCCTGGCATTAATTAATTAGGTAACTTCTCCTCCTCCGTTAATTAGGTAACTTCTTCTGGGACAGAATTCCGGATACAGCTTTGGATTTTTCTTTTAATAAATTTAAATTGTGTATTAAAATTTTTTTTTATAAAATAATCCTACTATAGTGTAAAGAATTATACTAACTATGCTAAGACCTGGGAATGAATTGAATTTCAGCCATTTATTTGACTTTTTGACTTAGCTGCATCACAGCCGTTTCGTTAGAATTTACTGTAGCATGGGTTACACCCCCCTCCCTCAAATGCGAAGGCGAAGGGAGTAATGGCTGACCGTCGTGTTATGCTCATGAACGAGTGTGCTTCTGGTGACTGGTCGTCTTACTGGTCGTGGTTTTCATTTGTCTAAACACATTATTTACTAACCAAGACTTTAAATTGAATTGATTGCAATGATCCTGGTTATTCTTAATTTGATTAATAAATATTTATGTTTGTAAAATGGTGATCGAATTAAGAATTGAGTTTGTTATGTAATTCTTGTCAGACCAGGGTGCACTAGGAACCCTCGTAGCTTAAATTTAATTTGGGAATAATGAGTTACAGAATTGCTTGTTTCGATGAGTATGGTATATAAAATAAGTCCTCCTGACATTCCATTTGATGTACACAAATGATCTTTGGTATAAATTCAGAATGGCTAAGATATATATCAATAGAATAAATATACATCTTAAATAATAAAGATACGGATATGTGTATATATCTTTATCACATTTGTATACATATTATTATTTTATTATATATATATATTCTAAATTAAGATACTCTCTCTCAAAGAAATAATAGTAATAGATTTCGTAAGGGTACTTATTAGATTCCGTCCAAACATTTTCAAATAAATTAAGACCGTGGACGAGGCGTTTTATTTGTGATCGTTATACGAGTATCACTTAATCCATTATTCATAGACCCTGTATGGGATTAAGTCTGGTCAAAATATTATCTGCGGTAGAAAAATTTACCCTAAAGAAATATATAAAATCTTGACGCGATTCTGAAAAATCTTTATTCATTTTTTACGGTCTTAGTTAGTCTCAGTCTTTATATATTACTTGTTCTTAAAAACTTTGCTTGTTCTTAAAAATTTTGCTTATTAATAAAATCATTTTGCAGATATATCTGGTTGTTATTTTTGTTTTTATAATACATTTATTTAAAACTATTAAATATTGATTAAAGTTACGTGATAAGGTTACATCTTCAAAAATTTTCCATTTTTATTTTCAAAAATGATCACAGCTTATTCACAAGTAAGTTAGTTTGATTAGAACTTTTCATATCCATTATTTGACCCCGAATATTTGTCTCTTTATTATTCTCTTCTTTATTCTCTCTTCTTTAATTTTCTCTGTCTCATCTTGGATTTATTTCTAAAGTTCATTTATCACATTTACTCTGTTTGGGCTTTAAGTTTTTCGGTGCAATGACAACTCACGCAGACGTGGGAGAATTCTGCTCGGACTTTTTAATATTCTCTAACAAATGCACTTTGATACTTTAGAGATTGGATTAATCTATACATGTAATAATATCATGCTTAAGAAATTCATACGTTTGACAGTTTTTTCTTTGATTAACTGTTCTTTGAAAATATGAAAATCGAAACAAAAACAATCTTAATAAGCAATAACCTTTTAAATTGCTTAATAATTTCAACGGTTAGCTGATAAGCCAAGGCATTTTGGGTCGACGTAACCTCGCATATTCCTCGATTTTTTGTGGAATACTTAGTATTATTTCATACTTTGAAGAGTTGTTTTTTGTTCCCTAACAGGTAAAGTAAGATTATTAGACAGTATACCGCCTAGTATCAAGAAATGCATTGGGATAATATAAATTTTTGTTATTATATAAATACTACTAGCTTTTTCCCACGGCTTCGCACGCCTTAAATTCGTAGTAAAACAATTCCCCTTTTCCTTTTTTTGTACTGGCTTACATTTCATGCTTTTAAGTGATACAATTAAAAGTACGACATCCACAGACATCGCTCACTGTCAAAAATCTGTGTAAAGTTTTTAATAAGGATAGTTTTAATATTAAATAGTTATTTTTTTTATACTTCTCTTGTTTCTACTTGAACGTCCATTTAAATACTTTTTGAATAGAGTACTTAAAAACCATTCTAACCATATATCACACTTACAGATTTTCATTGAACATAATAAAAATATGACAGTTCAGTAGCTCAGAATTCCTGAAGTTTACATTCTGAGCTACACAATCGACGTTATTGTGACCGTCAACTTGCAAGTCTGGTTTTATTAAAATAAAAAGATCTATTTTAAATGATAAACATTCAGTTAGCTATATGCATTAACAAAATTTTCAATACTGAACATTTACAAAAGCCATTTTGAGACGGTTTGCATGGTTCCATACCATAGTGCGCCGGCCGCCGGCGTAACAGCTGTAAGCGTGATGACCCTATATTTTAAATCTGTAATATCTTCGAAAATATTCATTTAAATTACATGTTGAAAAAGGCTATATTGTTTAATATTAAATGTAAAATGTGTTTAAGGCATTTCATTAAATAAGGATTAATGCTGTATTGCTTATGCTTAAAATCGCTTCGTAAATAAGCCATTATTTTCCGTAAAAAGTTAAGGATAAAAATTGGGTACTGTGGGTTATCCTTAAGAGATTAACATATACCATCGCAAACTTTTTTGTAGATCTTTTTAAGGTATACAATACTTAGTACATTATTTTGATCTATCTCGTAGAGTTATCAATGTGTTTAAAATCTAGATATCTTGAAATTATCACTGGTTCTCTAATATATTAAGCATGTTATTATACATATAAAACTTCCTCTTGCATCCCTCTATCTATAAAAAAAAATGCATCAAAATCCGTTGGGTAGTTTTAAAGATCTAAGCATACATACAGACATAGGGACAGACGCGGATAGCGACTTTGCTTTATTCTATGTAATGATACATAATCGTAGTATCAATTATTTAATGAAGATTACTGAATTGACATTAAAGTATTTACTAAGCGACACGTTTTATAAATACAGACATAACGAAAAGTTACAAGAACAGCCATAACTAAACGCCAAAACGTTTCCTTTTAACGAGAGAAAAAAAATGTTCAGATAAGATGGGCTTTATATAAAATATTTATTTCCAGTCTGTCCAGTTCTGAAAAAAAAAACAAATGATAACACAATGTCAATGAAATAGACAAACAGATTATATTGTTCTAAATTTAAAATATAAAAATTTACTTTATTACATCATAACAAACATATCTATTAGAAATACTAAAAACAATAATTTGGATGATAGGAATTCTATTAGCTAGTACATATGTTTGTTGTATAAATTACTAAAGCTCGTATATTATTTCATCTATAATACAATACGCGAGATTCGATTAAAAACCGACTGGAGTCTTAAGAAGGAACGTGGAATCCATTTTCTTAAGGAGCTGCTTTAATGCCAATAAGGAAACTATTCATTATAAGCCCACCTGACTTCGAATGGATATTGGTTGAAGATTATGTTCATTGATATAAAGGTATCATTTGAACTTAAAAAAAATTTACGCAATATTTATGCTTGCTGCCTTCGTTAATCTATCTCTCAACTTGAATGTTACTACATGTTTATTCATACCAGAATATATATTAGTACTTGATATCTTTTAAAATAATGGTGTTATAATAATAAGGGTTTAAATAAATTAGCCAGCTTTAGCTTTACTGTGGAAAATAATTCAGCCGTAATAGCCTTACATGGTGTATTTTTAATGACTCTGATCGATTTTTTTTAACAGAATCACTGCATCGGAATTCTAGGTTCTAGTAGATATGAGCGCGCGATCCAGTCTACATATATACTTTTATTTATTTATTTTAATTAAATTTCTACATGAATCCTAAAAGTAAATATAATAATATATGCTATATGTTAGCCATGTTATCCATATTCGTTTGAAAGAAATAGTTACTCTTTATCTTAAGAAATTAAATTACCTTAAAAGTCTCCTTCAGTTAAAAGAATAAGATAAATAGTGACGTTATTTATTGTAAAAGATTAGTTAAAATTATATACTTAAATCTTAAACATAAAAGGAAACAATTTTATGGTCATAAATAAAATAACTTATTCCCAAGTAGGTTACTTTGATAAAAACTTCCCTTATCATTATAGGCCAACGAAGGTTGGAGTTTATATACAGACCTCAACGTGGATTTATAACTTAATCTTTTACCTCCATACCCAAGTATTTATAGCGGTACGCTTACATTTAAATTTATTATAAAAAAATGAATAAACAAGCATTTATAAAGAAAATAAAAATGCCAATCATATTTTATAATATTCGGAGCATATAATAAACATATAAAACTTAGCTTAATTAGTCTGAAAATGTGTTATATTCGAAAACTAATTTGTTATTAAGTTTAGTTCATTATTAAATATAGTTATATTATCTATGTAAAAATATGTTTGTTTCAAAGTAATTTAAGTATTACATCTCTGTAGAAATTTCATATAACAAGGATGAGTATGACTAAGTAAGAGGATTACACGGTCAAGGGTAAAACCACATTATAACTTTAGTTTGGAAGACTTATTACTAGAATTTCTCACTTCGGAGCAAGAAATGAACATGTGTAACATGAAATGTGTTATAATGTTGGAAAATATATATAAACATTTATGTATAGCTATGTAAACCTTATTTAAATTCAAATAAATATTGAATGAAAAAAAAAAGCGGCACTCGGGGACTGCCGCGGTAAAGCCATTGCATAAAATTTTTATTAACTTATGCGATTATAATTATTTATTTATTTATTTTATTTATGCAGTATTTTTTGTCCTTTGTTTTCTTTCATATTAATTCTACTTTTTGAGCGTGGTGACCGATAAGATTTTTTTTTCTTTTGTTAAATAAATGAGATGTTAATACTGTTCAAAATATTTTTATTATCTTACAATACATGTAGGTTATTGAGGAATATTTTTCATTGAAACTATAGGTTTATGGTAACTGAAATAAGAAACATAAGTTTGAGACTTGATATCTTCTAAATATCTGGACAATACCGCGTCAATGGTGGTCCCATATTTTGTTGTGGATCATTATTCTTTTTCAAATTCAATTTTTTATACATCAATGGTACTCGAGGCGAGTTGCTTAACTAAAGAGACAAGCGTGTTATTTCAAGTCATTAAAAGTTCTGCTATTCATCGATAGATGGCAAAACTAGAAAGTATCACCGCTGTGCCGGTCGAAGTGGGGGGTGTTAGGTTTTTTCATTACGGAATTTCTAGATTCGGTCTCCACGCTCAAAGCCCCCGATAGAAGCTATGCAATAGCTTAATAAACCGATAAGGGCAGGAATTCGAACCCGCGACCTCTGGGAAACCGTACAACATAACTTACTTTTCAAGTAATCGGACTTTGACTTAATTTTTTGGCTAATTATGCTAGAGGTATTTTATAGATTAGTGTTGAAATAATTAATAACGTGTTTAAACCGTGACCGTTAAAATCATATAATAACTTTAGGTTTGAGTTCAATGTTACGAAGAAATAATATAATAAATTACTTAGGTTGTTAGAACTAATTATCACACATATGCTATTGTTATTAATCATTAACTTAAAATGTAATTACCAAAGTTATGTGTGTTGTTTGGAAAACAGATGAGTTTCAAATACTCTGCCATACATGTCATATAGTAATATAGCGAACAATACAAGAAATATTGTTATTATAATACATATTCTTTTCGAATTGATATTTATTATGTAATTTTATACCACACAGTGACAACCAGACTACCTTGAAAGCTTATTGTATTACTATCTACCTAGATAGTAATACAATAATGTTCCATGGGTAAATTTATATTATATCATACACTTTATTTTGAAAATATATCAATCTTTTCGTTTTTTATAAATATTTCATTAATTAAATTGAACAAAACAGCTGCAAATTTATAAAAAGTGTATTAAGAAGCAATCTTTTTGCATTCTCTATTGACTTTATTATTATTTATTCTCTATTGTCTTAAATAAGACAGTCTTATAGGTATCTGCGAGCAACTGAACCGGTTTTAATAATATAACATAAGAAGAATATATTATGATAATATGTTACAATCTCCATGTAAATCAACAATATCGAAATAAATACCACTGCTTAGCAGCTTCGTTGCAGCATGGTTTCATTTGTCTATTATTATTCTCGATGTATTATTATTATTATTTGAAAGCACGGCTGTGCAGGGCTAAGAAAGTCACTCACACGCCAGTCAGTAATATGCCTGGCGTGATTTTGAGTGGCAAAGGTTATATCCAGGACCTCAGCTCTAGATTTCGATACACAAGTAGGCTTTTTGCCACGGTTCAGTAAGTAGAGGTTATTTACTAATAAAAAGTTATGGAGCAACTCACATCTTCTGTTTATACTACTACTTCCCCAAGTCGTATGGTGAACGTTCGCGTCTCATCCCACCAAGAGCACGGCATGGTGCTTGCAGGCGTATTCAATCCTGGTCAAGCTCACACAGCTTACACAGCGGTGCACAGCTCTGAAATTTGTAGAAGCTGTATGTTCTTGTGATACACAATGCATGCGCTAGGCTTAGTGCGATTAGTGTTGATGAGTGTCTTACCAGCAGTGTTGAGTTCCAAAATTTTTGTGCCACGAATCTAGGGCTCTTGGAGCAATGCGAGGCTATCTTTCCCCTCCTTGAGGCAGCGCTCCATCACAGCGGTCGAAGTCACAGCATGATGAAGGTTAGCCTGGATGGCCGCACGATTGCCCCTGTAAGCACCCCTACTGGCATGTTCTTGCACTCTGCCAAAGCCAAGAGGCGCTCACGCTGGATGAGTCCGAATGTTTGCCTCACTGGGCAGCTTCGTGCTGCCAGCCTGGGGGTGTACATTTCACTCCGCAGTGGGTTGTGGCTCGGTCCTACTCGGCCCTGGCTTTGGGTCTGATTCCTGACCACTCTTGACCTTAAAGGTGATGCTTTTAAAGCCTGACACGAAGTTTCGGTTGCGGAGTGCCCCCACAGAGGGCTCATCCATGGCGAACGTCACAAGATGTCTGTTCTCCACAACCCTACGGTGCAGAACCCTCCACAGCTCGACATTCAGACCCGTGTTCTGATTGGGCAGGACTAGCAGAGCCTGCTCCACATTCTTCACCTCACTGGTGGGCAGAAAGGTCACCACGTTGGTCGGTTTGGGCAGCTCGCTCTCTGGTATTATTGTGAGTTGTGCCCCTTGTTAAGGCGAGAGTTTAGGGATTATCTCCACAACCCAGTCTATTGAAGCCTGATTCATGCATGTGAGCAGTATCCAGCCAGGCTTGTGGGTAAAACCTCCAAATTTTGGTTTAACGCTCTCTTATCCGATGCCAATGATTGGCCTGAACCAGAGTGCTATGAACCAAGTTCATCTGGCCCTCCGTCATCAGCGGCGTGTTCTCAATACCGATTCTGGACGTCCCCGCCACCTGAGAGAATGATGGTGGAGTATGTACCTCGGCAGTGGCAGCCTTTTTGGTCTGCGGCTGCGTGCGGGGTTCGATCCTCTTTCGATCGAGTTCGTTTGACCGCCCTCGCAACCTCTTTCGGTGGTGGTGGTGGTTTTCTGCCCGAAATTTCGGCCCAGGTCTTACGTACATTTTCCTAGGAGGCAGTAAACTGTACTTCCCTCGCAGATGTAGTTCCCTCCATTAGCTGGGGAAGGATAAAAGTAACTTTTCCATTTCAATTTCTTCCATATAAGTCCCACGAGTAGCTAGGGAAATAAAGGTCATTGGATACAACTCGAGGCGCCCCGGTATCGGGTGGCACCGTTTGCGACTCTACTACCCTACAGCCTTGCATGCATCCTTAGGCACGCTTGGAATTACACCATGGATTGGGTTTTGTAGCGGGTGTCGACAAGAGTTGTGAGATTACATGGAGTAGTGGAGGTGGATAGGTTGGCATGTTGGATATAAAGGTTCGGCTCTGGGTTTTAGTTACGTTTGTTCCTGAGGGGATCAAACCAATAACAGACAGCATCACGGGAAGGAGAACTCCATCATTCTTGCTATAAGCATCTACACGCCTTTTGCGCTCCCCCTCATATCCATTTCACCAGTCTTTTCACTTGGGGGAAAGGTGAATAGACTGAGGTCGAGTGCATCCTAAGATAAAAATCATCCTTAGAGTGCATCTGCCCTTGACCAATTCTCGATGTAACTTTCAAGGTGTTTTCTATTATTATTCTCGGTTTAAAAATAAGGCATAATATAATTAACTATTAATATGAATCTCTGAGTCTTGCTATAAGTTTATTAGTCTTATTTTTGCTACACCTAATTGTTTTTCTATGAGTCTTCGAATTTGTCTTTGAACCATACTTTGCCCATAGTATAAACTTATCCTCGGCAAGTATAAGATTTTTTGGATTGTGTTCTAGTGCCTTGATTTGGATTATATACTAAAACCTGAGGCTAGTAATAGTATTAAAGCTGTACGACTGGCAATGTCAAATAATGAATCTGAATTTGATGAGCTTAACTATTAAAATAATATAGCAGTGACTTACTTTGGTAGACGACGTTTTAGCAATTTTCTGTGGTGACAGCCCAATTAAAAAAGAAAGACAAAAAAGGGACAAATTATTGAGCGAGAAAGATTTTAGATTATAACCTTTTAAAATCATTCATTATTCGACATATTTAGTCGCGACGCAACTGTAATAATGGCAACCACATAATTACCAGCGTTGAGAACAGTTTTATGTTCTCAACAAAAACTGAGTGGTTTTGAACAACATTAATAATAAAAGAAAAAGAAAAATTTTGCTTTATAAGGAAATTGTAATAGTTGTTAAGTTATTTATTTTTATTTAATAGTTTTCTTTTTTTTGTTCTATATATATCATTTCGTCCTGTTTGTGTTTTTCAAATAAAGTATTTTTGATATCAATTGATTTGACCCAAATTAGTGGACTTTGCATAGCTTGTTAAGAAATAACTATTTCTTTTAAAAATGTTTATCAAAGATTATTTTTGAAATCTCTAATTGAGATATTGCACAGTATGTTGAAATTGCAGGCTTATGTAGAAAAATGGTTCTGTATGATCGTTTATCCGTTACTTTTGCTAGGATCTAGCTATCTGTTAATATTCAAGTGCTTTAGAATTATTTTTTAAAATCTCACTGCAGAATAGCCATCTTTTAATCGGGGCACTATATGTAGTCAAAGTAGATGTCCGTCAACTACTTTTTAATAAATTTTAGTCTTCTATGGACCAGTTAGCAATTCTACCCCCAAAATTTCCAAGCATTTATAGTCTAAGCAAATTTGTCTAATGAGGGCAAGAATCTCGTAATGAAAGATTGAATGAATGAAGAAGTCAACTTCAAAACTTATAAAAACCTATATTTGGATAACCTAAAGCTTGTCTCAAAACCATCTTATCGTAAGGAGTCTGCGACTACAGAAATTCGGAGGTCAAAGACAAAAAATCTACTTTTTAGTATTTATTTACATTTATTGCAAAAAATATATAGCTCTCAGTGGGTTTTATGCTATTTCTATTTATTATAAATACTATAGAAAATTTATTTCTGTAACTATTTTTTTTATAATTTTTTTTTTTTATAATATCGGGACAAATTACACACATTGATCTAACCCCTAAGTAAGCAAATTATTTGCTTGTGTTAAGGGTGTTAGACAACGATACTAATACATAGAAATACACATATAAATACTGAGAATATATTTAATAAACGACCAAACCCAGAAACACAGACATCTATGCTCATCACATAAATGCCTGTCTCCGTCGGGAATCGAACCCGAGCCCCGTTGCGCCGTGACACGTTAGGCGTCTGCGCTAACCACTCGACCAACGGGGCGGTTTAAACTTTACTATTATTTAAATTATGCTTCGTATCTAGAACTATTTATGAGATAAGAGCAGAGCGCGCGCGGTTTAACTATTTGGGGAATTATTCGAGGTCAACCTGTAGCCCCGATTAAAACACACCTTATACACACAAGTTTACAAATTATTTATGCATATATAATTCGAAATATTTTTTTTTTATTAAGTATAATAATTTTATTCAATAATTGAGTATCTTATATAATTACAGCTACTCATCTAATTATAAAGTTTTAAAAGAAACTACTTTAAGTATTTTTTTTATATCTAACATTATTCATACTAATTGCTTCGCAACTTAATAAAAAGAAAAGCATGAAATTTGTAATTAATATTTTAATTAAATGCCATTATGCCATTTCATACATTAGAGAAAATTTAATAAAAAAAAATGTAGTCAGTTCTAATTTCAATTTTCTTCGAAACATATATGTTGAAATCTCTGATGTCGAAATAAGCGCGTAAGGAGCTTACGCGCTTATGCATGTGATGCTTTAAGCGGGAAATAATTTAGGTCATGTCTTTTGTTATTCTGGTTGATTTTTAAAACATATTGTTGTTGTTGATTATTGATATTTTTTAAAACATATTGTTTCGATACTGAAGAAGAGGTTTCTTTATCAATGGGATCCGTACACCTAACCGTGAACCTAAAAAAGAAAAAGAGTGTCTTATAAGTTTGACGTATGTATCTGTGCGTCTATCTGTGGCCTTGTAGCGAGTGGACGGATTTAATTGCGGTTTTTTTAATCGAAAGCCTGGTCCGTCGAGGTGGATTTTAGCTGTCTGATTTCTTATCAAAGCCGTTGTCGGGGGACCGTTAAATAAAGGAAGAAATCGAAATGCAAGTAATTTACTAATGCTCGCTCATAAAGAAAATAACAATATCTAATCATATAGTGTAAGTCCTTATTCATTAGCTCTGAAAATTTTGTAAAATACCATACACATACACCATCATCAACGTAAGCGTAACGGTCCAACGAATAACCTGATTCATGATTATTATTTTATGTTCCCTTTAAGTTATGACCGCCACACTCCGAGCTCATAAGTAAGGATTACGCCTGGGATCGAATGCAATAGTTCAAATTTCAAATTAATGAATGTAAGTACGGCCGGATAAATAATTGTTTTTGTTTCATATTCTCTTAATTGTATGTATGATGCAAGATATTTTTAAGTGTTTCTATCAATTATTTTTTATTATATTAGTCTGACGTTGTATTGGTACATTTATATAAATTATTATTTTAGTAGATATACCTATAAATATGTTATTATATTTAAGACGACCAAAGTCTTAATTTCATTTGATAGCTTATCTCTATTAAATAAGATAATTCTACCTAACAGCAAATGATAGATTGATCATAATTAAAGTTTATAGCACAGCGGGAAGTAGTTTATGATCTAAATGTTTGTTATAGTTCGCAAACTTGCAAACTAAAACAGGAAATTTGATATGTAGGTATAATCTCCTTTGAGTTGAACATTTAAGTACCTATATTTACTTTGATTGTCATTATTAACTAATGGAAGAAAATAGCTTAAAATAATCATAATTTGATAAATATGAATTTAATAATAACAAATAATCCTAGGTAAACAACAATCTTTTCAGTATACATTAATGGGCTAAATAATTGAGTCAGATGTCAATGAAAAATTATATCAAATTTCAAACTATAAGTCGCGGGTATCTCACACCAATTATGTAACATTGATTTAGACCTTGTTCCACTTTCCATGCTTGGTAGTACAGATTTACCGTTCTCATCAATGCAATGGTAAAGAGTCTTGATACCCATTTTGACTAAAAAAATTTCTATACAAGTAAACGAAATTAGTCGGTCGGTCTGTAGAGTTTTCCGCTGCCAGAACTGTTTTAAAATTTCTCACCTACCACCAAAGAAAGGATATTTTCTTGTATGTAAACTTTTGTGAACCATGATGATAACATATATTTATCCGGCTATAATTATGTAATTTACGCCGCGAGTCCGCCATGTTTGGAGAATGAATAGGAACCCCGAATGGGTTCGAAACTAGTCGGGCAAATTAAGATTAAAAGTTACATGATTTTGGCCGGGTAAATAGTTAAAAAGGATCTTGTTGGATCCTCGGATCCCCCGATGTTATAAAAAGCAATTTTCAATATCTCAGTGACTCATATGACAGGCGGCTTCGTTCTCCTAATGCTCTCCACCTTGCTTTCTACGTTCACTGTTTGGTTTTTATATCCTATTATTTCATGGTCCAGTGTATATGACTTTGCAATTTTCTTCCCAACGCTATTAAGAATTCACGCATTAAAAACTAAAGCTAAAGCATTCAAAAAAGAAGTCAACGGTCACTTTTTTAAGAAATAAAGAAAATTATAAGATTTTTTGCCACAGCGATCGAAAGTCGAACTTATGCCAACCCTCACTGTCTGCTCTGTTGAAGCCGGATGGAGCCCTGGCCCACACAGCAACAGAGAAAGCGAATGTATTTGCTTCTCTGTCTGCTGATAATTCGAATCTAGACACTGGCAATGCTTCTCCAGCATATCTTCCTCACTGCGGTATTTCGATGCCTCAAATCCGCATCACGAACAGAGTGGTTTGGAGAGTATTGTGTCGTTTAGATGTGAATAAAGCCAGTGGTCCTGATAGTATACCAGCAATTATTAAGAATGCAGTGGAATAAAGCTGTGAATAATCAAATAAAAGTCACATTAAAAATACCTATCACATTAACGTAAATAGTTTTATTAGTACATATATAAAAATAACAGACATTGATATATTACACTATCTTCTATATTATTTAAACGGGTTTGTGTATAATTATTCATTAGATTTATTAGAATATCTGAAATCCGGAACTCTTAACCTTTGTAAGTAAAGGCTATATAAGATAATATCCCGAGTTGATTGAGTGTAAAACTAATTTCGATGGGATAATGTAATTCAATTTATTTAAATATAAATTTTTAATAATATTAAACCATTAAGTGGTTGTAAATATGAAAACATATTAATTAGGGATATTAAATTGGTTTATATGTAGTCTTAATTAAAAAAAAATGCTTTTAAAAATTCAAAATGTAAGGGCTGCAAAATTGGTACATTAATAAATAAAACATTACATTAAAAAAATAGAAAATTATTAATTTGACAGGAAAGTTACTTCACATTTCAAGTTACAAGATTTTTTTGCATTGTATTTTGCATTTTTATCAGGCAGTGAAATGATTAAAACATTAAATGTTATACTTCACGAACAGATTATTACTATATCTATTTATAACTAACTGACCTGGCGAATTTTGTACCGCTTAAGAGTCGATTCTTGATTTTTTTTTAATACTTATTCTGCTTTTCGGGACACCGGGTTAGGCAGTAAAATAAAAAAGAAAAAAGAAAGTTGGTAAGTCAACAATCATATTATGTCAAAAAATTAAAATTATAAAAAAATAACAATCTTTTTAATAGTCACTAAAAATCACAATATCATATTTTTTATTATGATACCTACTTATTATATTTAATTGTAGTGCTATTTATTCTAAGTTTGTTGATGAGTAATATTACCATCGTAAAAACATTTTTTTTTATTTATACTCTTTATTGCACGCCACAACATATGAAAAAAAGTTAGACATTTAAAGAAAATACTTTGCAAAGTACAAAAAATGGTCTTATCGCCTGACGGAGATTTCTTCCAGAGGACCTTAGGGTTAAATTAAAATAAAATAAAAAAAAACAATATGAGATACTGGTAGGTAGCGTGGTTATGATAAACATACTTACTAATAACTACACACAAATACTTACTTGTAATACATATATATCATAATATAAAATACATAACAAAAATACACTAATAAATACAAGAATACATAAAATAGAACTACAATATCAAGATATAATACCAGATATGAAGGTGTTTTTGGATGGAATAATACACAATACAACAGAGAAAATGTATGTAAATCCCGACGTCGACGTAAGAGACGCCACTTTAGTTTTTGACGAAAATGAGGAATGTGGTCATATTTGCGTAGGCTTAATATAAACCGTATAGCAAGGGTTTGAAGTCTCTCAAGTTTGTTTAATTTGTCTTCAGTTAAGTCAATAAAACTTGCGTATGCATAATCGAGAAGAAGAAGATAGATAGAAGATGGATCGATCGTTGGGTAGAAGAAGAGAATGTGCCAACATAATTTTATATAATACACAAGTCTTTAGCGGATGAAGAATAAGGAATAGAAACAATAGGAATATTGACAAATATTGACATTAATAATTATACGACACTAACGTCACTAAATTGTTTTGTCTTCCCCCTTCACCTACACTTAAACTAAAGTATTAAAGTTCAAATCGACTATTAATTATTATTACGAATCTTTTGTATGGGAATATATGAAAGTGTTATTTTAGACTATTCAAGGCAATTATTAAAATATTTCTCCCCGTAAGAACCATCCTCGTACTTCAGGAAGTAAAAAAAAAGAATTAGCGAAATTGGTTCAGCTATCTCGAGAAATGTTTTCGCTAGATACGTGAATCAGCAATATTTTTATCTCATTAATCGAATAATATTAGAACCATTTACAAACTGAAACATCAGTATTTAGTTATTGTTATACAAAATATATTGTTATATATTAAAGAACCTTATAAATACTTTTATTAAGTTTACACTGATAGATCTAAGAATTTTAATAATGAGTGTAACAGTTTAGTAGTTTATGACTCACAAATTAATAGTTATAATATTTTGACTATGTAAACAGAATTGATCGCAACTTCAGAACCTCATATGTCCCGCCCTAATTACTAACGTAACTACCTGAACCTAAGACTGTGGTTTTACTTATACAAAGCGGGCAAAGCTATTTAGGACAAGGTTGTTTTAAGATTATAATTTTAAAATTATATATTGTTTATGTCGTTAAGATTAAAACAGTTTTCCAAGTTTAAAAAGAACTTTTTATCAACTGAGTTATTATCAACTGAGTTATTATCAACTAATTAATCTATAAAAATAAAAAAACATATCTAGAATTGATAACAAATACAATTCCATGACATATCTTCCTATCTACTACCTACCGTATATACACACTGTTTGAGTGGCTGTTAAGAATTTTATTATATTTACATGATAAAAGTTCCACAGCAAGTGAAAAATTTCATATTTTAAAACTTATGTGAGGATATATCTTCACCAACAGTTAAATGTTTGTTGTCAACCTCTTTTGGAGAGGTATGTATCGAGAATATTTTTGACATATATATAACAGCTTCTTACACCGATTATCCGTGAGAAGGTGGTACTATCCTGGTTGAGTGTACCCATAAAAGGTATAGTCAAATAACATACACAGTGATTCTCTACCACCTAATATTATCACTAACTACACTATTTATATTTAAACGTTACAAATATTGTTAGATGCCTTCCAGAAACTGTTAAGAATTTTTGTGGCTCGAGAATCCTTACAATTTGTAACAAAGTAATGCCTATTACCCATAACGATGAATAAGTCACATCCTCTCTCGGGAGTATTATCACTGAAATGAATATACATTACCAATCCACCCTTTCATCAATTCAATAAACGTTATCTATACGTGTATATATTATGTTATAAATATAAACGCAAAGATTTTTGCCATATAAAACATTTATAAAAGTTATTTACATTCATAGTGCTGGTCTTTCTTTGTCATAAGTAATTAAAATATGGATAAAATTATTATCTTTGTGTTTATTTGTCTTTGGTTAGATTATTAGCTATAGAGCTAGTTAGTGTGAAACTATGAATATTTCATGAGTATTTCAAGTAGTTATTAATGACTTGTGGAATGTAAACATGACTTCGAGTTATTGCTTCTTAACATAAAGAAGATATCGTTCATGAATGAATAATTTTAATTTACATGTAATTTATGTTAACCTTAATTTCAAAGTATTACAGTTAATCCATATTCATTGGAAACCTCTACTTCGCCTGTTTCCGTTTTTGACGGGTTATTGTAACTCAGCGACATGTAGCCATCATGACTTTTTGTAGCCCTATAAAGAGAGCTGGCGTTATTTTTTTAAGCGGTACACAGTAAAAAGTTTACGATAAGAAACGGAGAGTCGTATTTGGTGTTCACGTCATATTTAGTAGTTTCGTAAATTGGCGCAAAATATGTTTTGATATTCTAAGATAGCCGTCGTACTAAATAACAAATTTCGTTTTTGAAAAAAGAGTTCTCTATTTTCGGTAAGATTTATTATTTTAAAATTTTGCTGTTTTGTAGCAAATTGACTACTACAGACTGTGTGACGGTGACTCGATAGGTAGAAGAGAAGAGTAATTAGAGAAAAGAGCTGACCTTCTGTCATGAGGCTATGGTATTATTGTTGTCTAAGCATTCCCTTTTTTCTCCGATTTTATTTTATTTTTTCTGTTTCTCAAAGGATTTACAGCAATCCAAACAATCACGTGCCTGCCATTTTGATTGACTTGATGTCAACCACAAAAGGGTATAGTTTTGTAGAATAAGTGATGTAATATTAGGCATTATTTTTTTATGAAGCGACAACTACAGCAATGCACGTATTAATCACAACTTGTTAAAAGACCATTCAATATTGAACTGCTTAAGAAGCCACCAGTGAAAGGACAAAGGTTAGTTTATTAAATATTATTGAAAAGTAACTTCTTAATCTTTAATAAATACGGACCCTTTTCTGAGAAAAGCTTCTTATTTTTTTTTGTCTAAACTAGGTTGTCTTTGGAACGAAGTATGATTCACATTGGGCAAAAATTTCCACCAAAACTTTTCAAAAAGAAAGTTCTTTACTCCTAACATCTTTAATTTCTCGTTAAAGATCGTGAATGTGTCATGTGTGTAATTTAAAGCAAACTCTGGAATCTGGAAGATACCTACACCATGTTTATATTTTATAGTGCATTCTATTTGTCAACTCCTTGTCCTTTGTATGCAGATTCACTGTTATGTAGATGTTCCGCTTGCATTTGAAACACACTCCGACAGTAATATTATCGTTACTATACATTGATATCTCAAATTGTAACTATTTGTTAGATTGATGTACTTGGGGGGTTTGAAAAAGTAAGAATGTATTAATTGAAAGATTTCCATACTTGTTCTTGATTTGTTATAAATGTACTTTACATACTCATGAAATAAACAGAGACAGCTTTGAAAATATATCTAAAAGGAAATACCAATCAATCAATCAAATCAATATATTTGTTTTGAGTGTTTTTTAATTTATTAATATTTTTATGTACATACCTTAAATATATTGATTTATAAAACCTATACTAAATTTATAAAAATATAGAATGAAAAATTAAATAAGCTTAACATACATGTTTATAGATATTTTGAAACATAAACTTATACTACATAGTGGCATCAAATATTTACTTCCTGAATACCTACTTTTTGCAATTATAAGTCTCAGTCAGTCTAAAAATGTAAATTAAAGGCTTAGCGACTAAAGACTCGCTGTCATACTTAAAGAAAGTTTAATTTAATTTAAATTTTACTCGTTATATAAACGCTTGGAGGCGTATTGAAATTTACTTTATTACTTTCCTGAGACCCACCGGCTGTTTGATAACATTTACCTTAATTGCACTGTTGTGTATTTATTTAAATTTCTATATTATTTAATTTACACTTACATTTAACAATTATATTATTTTCAAATTAAAACGTTATTTTGTACTAGTACGTACTAGAAATAAGACTTTGTAGTAGTAAAAAAAAATTGTATAGAACATCAATAATACAGTAAAATATTGACTTTCAAATTGCACATCAAATTATAAATATAAAATTATATATCTAGGTAATATCTACCTTTACTTAAATATTCAAATTTATGCAAATTACTCTACAGAGATTTAAATATTTATGTAGAAATAAGAAATATCATAGGTTTCATGCAAATCGTAATTAAAAGTCAGTGGACCATAATATTCAATTTTCCATTTAATCTTGGGGTTACACGATTGCGTAATATTAGAAGTATATTTCTTTGTTAATATTCGGAAAATTCCTTCAGGCTTATAACGAATTTTAAGTTAAATTGAATACGTATACTTTTCTATTAATTTGCCGTTTAAATATTATCATTACTTCACTCAATTTACATAGGTAATCTGTTTCAGAATGCTGTATAATAATAGAGTATAAAAAATTGATGTGAAAGAAAGAAATAATAAAGGTCTCCGTAATTGTTTCTTTATTTATAAAAGGAATCGTTGAAACTGAATATCAATTACAGCTGAAAATTTGAAGCGAAAACCTGATATCTGATATATATCATGTTTATTTTACAAAGAAGGGGTATAAAAATACTTTTATTTAAGTAGCGACATCCCCTAAGGAGGTTATATGAAGCTGTTATTGTTCAATTCAAAACAATGAAACTTGGCATAAAAGCTGGTTTAAAAATAATAAATAAGGATTTTTGCTTGTTCTGGAAAATTCGAATAACAGAAACTTCGAAACATTAAACGAATAAGCTTGGGGAGGGTTGACTAAACCAAAAACAAATAGATTTTGTGTCCATGACATGAAACCTACATTCCGAATTGTAAATAAAATTATATTAAAAAACTCGATTTTTAAGTCCTAATTAAATTGTAATGTCATATAGAAATGCAATTCGTTATTAAGGTTTTATTTTATATACCGCTGGATTAGATTAGAAACCACCCATCTGGTACTGGGTAGGGTAGGTAGGGTAGGTAAGGTAGGTAGGGTAGGTAGGGTAGGTAGGGTAGGTAGGGTACCAACACGACAGTTGACTTTAATAAAATCCAAATTCATTTATAAATGTATGATTTGAAATGTTTTATTCCTTTGGATATTTTGCTCGTCAATCCCATACAATCTACTGATTTATTTAGATTTCGCTTGCAAAATGATATACCTTGATTGATATAGGTACATTGGTTGATATACCATGTTGTCTAAAAGGATATAAACTTTATTCAAGGAAAGTAAAAGGCTTGTTATGAGAAAAAAGTGTATCCACCCTCCGTCACCAGAGATGATGAGAAGACTGAACTTGACTGATAATTAATGATTAGTTGCTTAAAGTAGTCTTCTGCTTGCTATTTACTTTCCAAAAATCAAAGCCGCTAGCAAAAACTAGTAACAAATAAAATAGCTTATATCTTACAAATTAATTCACATTACGACGGTTTTCAAGATAATTTATAACAGACCGATATTTTTAAGTTATTAAACCTCTATCTATGTAACTATCATATTACCTTTTATTTGTCTGTTCATCTTATTGTTAATTAAAAATAAATAGTTTAGTTTATGGTAAATTATTTGAAAATTCAAGAAATAAAATGGAGAAAAGGTTAAAGATGATATATTTTTTTTCAAGAATTAAAAGTTAATTAACATTGATTTTTACAATTTTTAATTATGATTACCTACCTGTAAAAACTACCCGTCTACTATGTTTCTAGATAATCTATGATACACACAAAGGAATCAGATTTTTACAAGAAATGAAAATAGACTCGTAACGCCTAAATTTCGACTTCAAAAAGTTAAGAAATCCTTCATGGGCTTGAGTATACGCATATATCATAAGGTTCCACAAGATATCTTAGATCTTCCTTTTCTTGGTTTCATAATCTAAAATTAAAGGTATATTATTAAATAAATCTTACTATAACATTCAAGAGTTTTGGGTTGATCGAAATGTGTGGAACTTGGGTCATTGACTTATTTGCAGGGTTGATGTTATAATGTATAAGTCAAACATTGTTAAATTTCATTTTAAAAGAGAAACTGTTGAGTTTCTGGCCAGCTCTTCTCAGTAGAACAACATTCCGAGCTGGTGGTAGCTTACTCACAGACTGACTATACTGACCAATTTAATGTAATTGGCGATTCAAAAGTGCGTGTAAATGCCTACTTGAATAAAGATATTTTGAATTTTTGAATTTTTACGTACTAAAATTCTTTGTGCCTTATGAATTTAACATTTAATAAAAAATAATAAGTTAAAAAATAAAAAAAAAACAATATAATGAATGTAACTTCTACTGTTGTTTATCGTTGTAACAAAGCACTTACTAAGCTCGTTTACAATATCACCCCAGCACATTTCTAATGTTTCCCTGAATTTGAATTCTCTTAATTACAATATTGTGTGCTATTAACTTTGCAAAAGTACTTGTATATTTTGTTACTTCACCCTTTTGAAATTGTCAAACTTTCAAATTGTTGCGCAGTTTCTTTGGTTTAATAAGCTGAAGAATATTTGTGAATTTGAAATTAACCATATTAAATCTTAGCTTAACATATCAAATATAATTTGAAAGTGAATTATTAATCGAAAAGAACTAATTATTTTCATTTGGATTTAAATTCAACTTCGTTTAAAATTACAAAATAAATAAATTAAAATTACATTGTGTATCTGTGTATTTGTGTATCTGTGTAACTGTGTATCTGTCTGTGGCAAAATTGCGGCCAAACGCGTGGACGAATTTGAATGCGGTTTTTTTTTAATCGAAAGCTATGCTCGTCGGGATTTTTTTTTATATGATCTAGGGCAATGCTTGACTACATTACACCTGATGGTAAGTGGAATGTAGTCCTAGGTGGTAAGACGCATTATCTTAGCAACCTATTCACTTTTCTCTTAAATGTATCCACATTGTATTCGGTCGGAAATACCGACACAGGCAAGCTGTTCCAATCCTTTGCTGTACGAAGTAAAAAAGACGAAGCAAAGCGCTTCGTTCGGACAGATGGAATGTCCACAACAAAAGGATGGATATCTGCCGTGCGTCGGAACGTCCGATGATGGAAGGGGGCCGGGGGAATTAGATCGTGTAATTCCTGCGCACACTCACTAAAATGTATCCTATAGAATGTATGGTATTTCAATCAAACGTGGATAAGAACGAAATGGTTCTTATCCATGTTTTATTGAAATAGAAATAGTCGTCTCAAAGATATTCACGTTTTATTCGTGAGGGAGAGAGGTTCTTAGGCAATAATTAGCTGTTCCCAGCCAGTTTAAAAGCCTTGCTATGAAGGTCAAAAGGTTTTTACACTTACTTACTGAGATAGAGTACTTTATTAGGGATAGATGTTGCCCGTGATTGCGTCCACGTAGACTGTAAAAATATATTTACCGTTTAATAAAGAAGGAAGTTTAAATGCAAGTGAGTTAACAAGGCAAATAATGAAATAACGATATCAAATCACATTCCTCAATAATTAACTTCGTAAGACAGGGTGGGCCATGAATTAGTTAACATTTGAAAAAATCGTATAAAAAAAATCATTTAACATATTTTAGAAATAGTTTATTTACGAGAAAGCTAATTAGTTGTAATTTATTTTTTTTAAATTATTTCGTCTAAATAACCACCGTTTCGGTTTTTGCATTCATCTAAGCGAGTCCTGAAGTTTTCGAATACTCTTCTGCAAAGAGACCGCGAGATTGCCGACATCTCTTCGATGATTTTTTTCTTTAAGTTGACGGAGTGTATTCGGTTTATCAATGTAGACACGACTGTGTAAATAACCCCATAAAAAGAAGTCTGCTGGGGATAGATCTGGACTTCTGGGCGGCCATGGTATGTCACCTCGTCTGGAAATCAGCTTTTCCGGAAACATTTCTTTGACCACCGTCAAGGACTCGTTCGATGTGTGACACGTGGCTCCATCTTGTTAAAACCATGTGTTACGATTATAGCCAGCAAATTCCAGTAGCATCGGTGCTAAAAACTCCCGTAACATTTTCACATACTCGGCAGAATTAACAGTAACTGAACGGCCTCGAGAATCTTCAAAAAAGTAAGGTCCGATGATTCCTTTTGCTGAAATTGCAGCCCATACTGTTACCTTAGGAGAGTGAAGTGGCCTTTCATGTTTAGCTTTGGGATTTTCGCTGCTCCAATACCTGCAATTCTGTTTGTTTACATGTCTATTTAGGTGGAAATGGGCTTCGTCAGAGAATAAGATGTCGTCGATAAATCTGGATCACGTCGAACAGAAGCGGAAACTTGCTGCACGTTCTTTTCTCTTCGAGAAGTCCGCGGGCCGCCGGTTTGTTTCACATTTAGTGTAGATCCCGTCTCTTCGAACTTCTTCACCCATTTCTTTATTAAAGGAGCACTTTGACACTGACTTAAGTCGTGAAAACCATATTCAACGCGAAATAAGCGTCTCACAGTAATGAGGGAAAAGTTGTTTAAATAAAACTGTTTCACACAGTAGGCGCGTTGTGGCCCCGTGAAGCGATCCATTGCGACTAAATTTCCAAGAAGCGAGCTATTGCCCCCGCCCGCGCCCGCGCCCCGCGCCGCAATAGTTTGCGTGTCCACCCTGTATATAAACTATCAACGCACGTACAACGATCCCCCGACACAACGACTTCAATAAGTACATAATTTCAATATTATTGAAAATCAACCATCAACCTCGAAATCATCACAAAACTTAGTAGCAGATAAGGAGACATATAGTAGTGTAACAAGTGGAACACATCTTGCTATGAAAGGAAAAAAAAGTAATCATAAACCTGCGCCTAAAAGACAACTTGAAAAGAAAAAAAAAAAAAGGAGAAGACGAGTTCTTTAGTAGATATATCAATGTCATCACAAGAAGATTCCAACCATGACGATACAGAGGAAACACGCTCTGTGAAAGGATGTCATTACAAATTTGAGTTTAAGAAAATGCTGTTAAAGTTTTATACAATATTGTGGTCTGAAAAAAGTTTTGAAGAGAAAATTGTTGTGTGTAAAGTTGATTTATGAGGAGGTTAAAGATTTTGTACGTAATTGTAGTGCAAAAGGAGAATTGTTACAAAATTTAATATCATTTTGTAATGGATAGTAGAAGAAAGAGTTCTGTTATAAATATACTTCAATGGAATGCTCAAAGCCTTAAGCCTGAATTGTTATGTTTTGATTGGCGTCTTGTCTCCGCAGCGACTGTTTAATAGATTAAGAGTTTTATATGTATGATGGTCACAATGGGGTTGGCATATCCTAACAAGGAAAAAACCCCAAACTTAAATTAAAGATTTAAAAAAAAAAAAAAGTACATAATAATATTATTTTTAGAGGTATTTTTGTATCGGGGGTTTTTTTAATTTTTAATTGAGTTTTTGAATCAGATTTTGATAAATCTATATTTATATGAAGTTTGGATATTTAGATTATATATCAAAATTATGTGAAGGTATACTGAGTGTAAAATATTTCTACATTGTAGATGTTCTCTGATTATTTTTATTTTTATTATTTTTAAATAAATAGATAAGCTGTAAATATTATTTATATGATTTTAGTTTATACAAATAATCCTTACTTAACCTAACTAAAAATAATCTGCTTTCTTCCGGTTCGATGCTACATTCCTCATTGATCCTTTATCTTTCTGCAAATTCAATTACAACTAATTAAGATTCTATTTTAAGCGATTACAACATCAGTATCGATCATCGACGTATTGTTTTTAATGACATATATTGTATAAGTTTTCTAAAAATCTTTTGATACATTTATCTTTAAAATAAATGTCTTTGTGCCGCCCACACTTTGACGATTGGAATATAGTGAATCGGAAATATCTATTTTATACTGTTAGAATCAGAATCATAATTTATAATAAAACAATGAAAGAGTAAAACTTAACCCAACTGTTGACATTCTAAGTTCAGCGAAACTCATTACTCTTTATTTAAGAAGTAATTAATATAAGAATAACAAAACAGAATAATCAGCGTATAGTCACGACTATTTTCGACAATCATAAATCGATTATAAACTATTTTTAAGAGATAATGTCACTACGAAAGCCACAAAGAGAAATAGATCCGACCTTCTCTCCGTTGGCCATTATATAGGTATTTTAAGTTGAATGGATCACACATCTCGCAATTCATTGTGACTCTATCGGATTGCATAAATAATAATCCTTCCTTTTCCGTTCCTTAATCCTTTCAATGCTATTGATAATCCTATACAATAATCTTTTCTTTATGTTTCATCCTAAATATCGTTAGGTACAGATTTAAAATAAGCGGTTTTTTTTCGTCAAACCGATAACGTTATAGAAAAAAATAATATTGATACTAAAATAATGACTTAAGATATCATTTTAATTTAAGAAGTGTCTAATATTGCCCGTCAGAGGATTTTTCCTTATTATATTCAAATGATTCTAAATAAATAAATAAATAAATGTAAATATTCAAAGATCCTTTT
This sequence comes from Napeogenes sylphis, assembly GCA_959347405.1. NCBI lineage: Eukaryota > Metazoa > Arthropoda > Insecta > Lepidoptera > Nymphalidae > Napeogenes > Napeogenes sylphis. Next base: position 22,130,779 of record OY365783.1, on the reverse strand, counting down.
ATGTTAATAGTTAAAGAGTATTTACATAAACCACGATTGTATTATAAATTAAGATATTTTTTTTGATGAGATGATTTCCATTTTTTTTGATGAGATGATTTTCATGATGCGATGAGTTCGTCTTTTATAATACTATAAACTATGTTTAAGTGATTAACTATACCATACTGGGTAAGTTGTTCAATAAATATCTTACACAAATTAATGGAACGCACTGGTAAAAAATGTTGTAATAAATTTTAATTAAATATAATTAAATTTCTGATAATATGATCTTTCTATTCTATCCCAGACTCTTATAAAACGATTGTGTAATATCATCGATAGAGCTGCCATATAAACCATCTATGCAATTAAGTAATGCCAATTTTTTATTTATAGTATCATAATCAGCACGGTAAAAATAATTATATATAGTATAATATTTTCCTAGTGTGTTACAATTTAAGGTCACATAAAATCTGATCCGAATCTGAATCTCTTTTTTACCTTATTCTATTGAGTTAAATTAAAGAAACTACAGATATTTAATAATCTAGTTGATGTATTCCGCAACAATGTCGATCCTCGGTTTGTTTAAAGAAACGCAACATCAACTCAACCTATGTTTGTCAGATTATAGTTTCACAATTTCGATAAAGTATTTTTTTGGTCCCACAAACGTTATTTTTCATTGACAACTTTGAATGTGAAGAATATGGGTTGCTTGTTTTTAGAGAGAGGTGGGAGATCCAGTAGGGCATTCAGAGCCGCTCCTGGGCAACTGGACATGGGGCCTGTCATCATGCGACAGGCAGTTCCTTGGAGGCTGAGTGTTCAGCTTGTGCCTGACCGTAACCTGTTGGCACTCGCTCCATCATACCACAGATGCGTAAGTCACCACCGGCCTCACTTCGCGGTACAGAGCTACGGCATCATCTTGAACTGAAGGCCCCACCTGCCGCACGCCATCCTACCACACATTCCCAAGGCCATCTTAGGCTTGGTTATGGTGTTATCAATGTGAGTGTCCTATTTCAGTCTTTGGTTTAAGATTACGCCATAATATTTGACCTCACGCGAGAATGGGATCATTTTCCCATTGAGGACTGGGCATCTCAGACCATCCAGACGCCTCTTATTTGTAATTTGTAATTTGTAACATTGACCGTTTTATACGCATTGATGACCCTCTAGGCTTTAGTTTGGGCTTTTGTTGGACAAGTGGGTTGTAGCGCAGTCTCCAGTGGGTTGACTCCTTTGTCACGGTGCGAAAGCGATCCCGTGGCGTCCACTAAGGCGATGAGATCAACCGTTGGTTTTTTAGTGGGTAGCCTTAAAAATGGCAGCGTCTTCTATGCTGCTGGGTAGTCCCACATACCCCCTCGGCCATCACCTTCCTGGCCGCTGGGATGATGAGTAACGCATTTTTCCAACGATTTAAAAAAAAAATAAAAAATAAAACTGGGTTGATTCCTGACCATTCTTGACCTTAAAGGTGATGCTTTTAAAGCAAAGTTGCCACAAAGTTTCGGCTGCGGAGTGCCCCCACAGAGGTCTTATCCATGGCGAACGTCACAAGATGTCCATTCTCCACAGCTCTACTGTGCAGAACCCTCCACAGCTCGACATTCAGACCCGTGTTCTGCTTGGACAGGACTAGCAGAGCTTGCTCCACATTCTCCACCTCACTAGTGGGCAGAAAGGTCACCGCGATGGTCGGTTTGGGCAGCTCACTCTCTGGTATTATTGAGAGTTGTGCCCCGTCCCAAGGCGAGAGTTTAGGGATTACCTCCACAACCCAGTCTGTTGAGGCCTGATCCATGCATGTGATCAAAATCCGACCAGACTTGTGGGTAAAACTTCCAAATTTTGGTTTAACGCTCTCTTATCCGATGCTAATAAGGGCCTGAACCAAAGCGCTATGAACCAACTTCATTTTAGATTCATTAGAACTTCATTAACTTTAAAGATTGATGAAAAGTCACATTGAGTTCCATCTGACTTCTGATGTCGGAGAGAAGACCACCGTAAGTTTTTTAAAATGTGTGACGTCACCATTGCACGTCACTGTCGTGGTCATAATGAAGTTTTCAAAATAAAACTGCACAAATAATTATAGCTTCGTTTATTCAACGGACAGTGTAACAGTATCCTTATAGAGATCCGCACAGTCCGACGACTTGAGCAAGACTAATACTCGGACTGGCGAACGCCCCCATTCATACTAAAATGAAGACTGACATAAACAAGTCTAGTAACATCATAATTGTTGTTTTAACAATGTATTTTGATCACTTCTCACTATAAATTGATTCTGTTACAAGGAATAACCAGTTAAATTAATAAATTATACTTCAATGTTCCTCTTCGACCATCATGATTTCGTTTTATAAAGCCTTCGCACCGATATACATATGCACATTCCTTTCATTCTTTAAGTATCAAACTTTTATTCCTTAGAACTAACAATTTCTAGTAAAATTTTATATTTATAATCTTAATTTCAATTGGCATTGGATGACGCCAATAATACTTACTGTGATTATAATGGCCTATAAAATGACTTTGATTACTCATAACAAGCAAGTGAATGCGATCTGCATTTAATTTAGTGAAATTACACATTTATCGGCTAAAATCATATACATATAAAGAATAGTTATTTCAATTATTGTTTTAGATGCTTTACCTTAATAGCGGCTATTATGTCTTACCCATAAAATAATTGTTATCGATACAGTGCCATGGTAATTATAGTGTCTGTAACACTTTGAATATTCATGTTCATGAAAAGCTTTTTCGGAAACTTTTCACTTGTACTAAATGAAATATTTTTACGAGTTTCTAAAATTATTTAACATTTTTAAAGGATTTTCATGTAATACAACAAAACGTCTAAAATAAGATGAATACTTTCATAACTTTTATGTAGTTAAATGGACCTCATAATTTTAATAATATTATTATAATGCGGATATTATAAAACTGGGTTTTGTATAAATTCATAGCTTTTATATCTAATTAAAGATAGGTGTAACGGTTTTTCAGCATCATTATTGGATACGAGGTCGTACATAATGATTATTTTAGCAAATGTTTGGATATTAAGCCTAGTCACCAATAAAAAAAAACACAAAAACTTCTCCAAAAACGTATCTTGCTACTCGGGTGCCGATATTTTGACACCTTTTTCACAAAAATATAGCTGAGTCACTCCTTGATATTTGACACCTCCAAAGCGTTGTTGAAATCGATTAAGACAATTGTTAAACACAATAGAAAATCCAGGCGTCTATCAATTAGTTAATATGGAAATGTAAGTAAATACAAAACAATGCAAATTCAATTACATATTATGAAGTAGTCAGTGGATCTCGGGAGAATTATAAAATAATTTCAATATGCCTTTAGATCTTTTTATAACAAAGTTTTAATAAAAAAATAATTTTTTAACAAGGAGTGTTTATTAGCTAAATTTTTAATTTGCATTAACTTCAACATAGCTTTTCGTCTCAAAAATAACTTTAAGAAATATCTTTATTGTAACATATTATTTTTTTAAGTATATGAAATCCAAATAGTAATTCTTTGACTGACATTTGTATTAAATATTACATTATATTACAATGTCAAGTTGTCAGGTGTCTCTTACAGAATCCTAACAAATACAAAATTGCCCCACTACTTATGTACATGAGACAGTGCCTTATATATTACATATCTAGAACAGTAGACGAATGAAAAATAAATAAGCCAGAACGGTCTGTAATCATAATATAACTAATACTTTGGAATTTGCTAGTTGACGTTTCAAAGGCGTGTAATGTGAATGAAAGAGTGACAGCGTTAAGACTTTAATGCGTGGTTTGGTGTAACGAGGAGTGGTTGTGAGAGAATGGATCTAACCTGAAGTATGCTTGGAAAAGAACCTTTTTGTGGCGAATACTTTGTTCGATTGCAAGAAGAAGAACGGAAAATCGAGAAAGAATGGTTGAAGTATAAAAATGAAATCAATAGAACGGCTGAGGAAGTATGAGTGTCAGAAAGAATACTTTAATGCATAATTGGTGAAATAAGGATGTAAAAGAAGCTGTGCGAGAAAAGACGGAAACGTGGTTGGATGTTTTAGCCAACAAAGCGAAATAAAGAACGGATGAGTCGGGAATGTAGTAGTTTTTAGTTCTCTTACTCTTAAAAAGACCCCCCATTATACATTTTTTTAATATTTTTCAAGTACAGAAATCGATCAGTGACAATTTTATTATATGTATAGATTACTAACGCAGTTCCTTTATTTAAATATGGAGTTCAATAACTACCCATACGGTCTTTCTAAGTAAGGAAAAATACGGAATCTTTTATTAATATAAAATTCATTCATGATTTTATTTCTTAATATACATTTATATGTTAGTTATAAATAAAAAAGAGACAATAAACCGTCTTCCTTTAATGAAAACATACTATAAAATTATTATAATACTTTCAAATGATACTTTTTATTTCAGAATAACAACAAAAGATATCACTTCCATTCTTCGCTGGTTTTACTCACGACGATAACGACAGCCCAAATCACCTTTTCTTTACTGTGAAATAAGAACACGTGGCGCTTTTTATTACGGTATAATACAATCTCATCCGAGATAATGTTGAGGTTTACATGGATTCATAACTCATAGCAATTTATTCTTTTAAGAACAACAATGATGTTATTATGAAACTCTATTACGATTGTGTTAAGGTATTTCGAAAATTTATTTTATTAATGTGTAAAATGATTTACGCTAGCATGCATAGCTTGGTAAGAATAATATAACTATATACATAACTTCGCTTAATTCTAATGAAATAAAATAGTTTTTTTTAGATTAGTATAATAAATTTACAACATACCGACAATTCGAAATTAACATTAATCTTTTACGGTGGTTTCCTTCAAACTCATCATCATCAAGTTGGTAATTGGAAAAAAATATGTATGTATATTATTGATTAAGGCCGCTGGTCAATTTATCAATGAATTAAAGACTTCTTACCAAAAGTTATGTTTAATGATATGTAGTCCTACACTTGTCTGCACGTGTTTTGATAGATTCACAAAAATACATAAAGGTATTTTTTCTCCCTTTTTTTCTTCTCCTACCAATCTACATCTCAGATGTATGACCTTAATATAATAAAACATACGGGCGATAGGATTAACATTGAAGCTGAGCTGCGATAAGCTTAATAACTTATCTGGCTAACCATGAAACATTTTTTCTAAAATAAAAAACATACGGAAATAAAAAATATATCAATATTAAATGCTAACTTTAAAAATGTTTTTTTTTAAACCCTCAAAAAGTATAATAGGTGGACCAAGTTCTAAAAACATTATATGCTCATCAAATAGAAACTTTTATTTGATGTAAAAAAACATGGACAAAATACATATATTAATAACATTTTTCTACTATCTTTTTTATTTATATGAATGATATGTTGATATGAATGATTGAACTTTTATAACTCGTAGGATTTATAATTTTATGATTCTAACAACTTGCAAGTTCTCTCTGGAATCTATATTGCAAAGTTAGAAACATTGGTTAGAATTCTATCCCCATAGGACAATTAGATGTATAATATTTATTAAGACTGTAGCTATGTCAGCAAAGCAAAGGTTGGTATAAAAGAAATTATAATAAATGCAATACTTGTCCACGTTAATATTTTTTTATTTATTCTTTAATGTTTATTAAGAAACGTTTTAAGTATAAAATTATTATTTTACGAACTATGAAAAATTTCTGATATTTATATATATAAAACATTTATATAAGAAAAAATTAGGTATATTTAAAAAAAAAAACATTTTATAAACAAACACCGTCGAATACAATACTTAAAATTAAAATTGTATATCTAGACAACACATACGAAAGAAGTTCTGACAATATTTTTTATGACAACAAATGAACCTTTATGGATATTCAGCAGCACATTCTGTATTCCAGTAGAAATGTAGAAATTTATGAGCAAGATAAATAAACATCCTCTAAGATGCTTACAAACAATTTGCTCATGTTTATTTCATATTCATATTTTTTGTTTTTCTCGGTTACTAAGTTTAATTTTGTGACATAAACTGCAAACGTTTTAGTGAATCTTAAATAAAAATATTTTAAATAAATTACAATAAAAAAAATAAAAAATAAGTGTAAAGGAAATTTACTTTATTTTTTTTTCTTACTTTCAAAAAAAGGATATATTAAAGAATATTTTATGCTGTTAAAATTATTATATAAAGTTAAACAACTTAGGAAACGATATTAAGAATTTCCATAATATATTTAGTGTCTGTGAAAGAATATAAATGTAAAAAAATCTCTAGTAGATAAATAACATTGTATCAATCGCCTTCGGCACATTCGACGAAATCGATTATGGGCGGATTTTCAGTCGATTTGCGCACAAATGAGAAAAATAACAAAATCAAATTGTATTGTCAAGTCCTCATTCGTTAACGCCGAAAACTTCGTAAAACAGACATTTTCGTCAACGTACGAACAACGTTCCCCCGACGCAACGATTTCGATAAGTACATAATGATATTATTTTTATCCTTTTTAGAGGTATTTTTGTATCCGGTTTTTTTAATGTTTTTTTTTATAACATCTAGAATTAATACTATTAAAATATATCTAATTTTCCATTAGCAGAGCAGAATACAATGTATGCACCCTTCATTTTTATGCCGGTTAACTAAGGAAATGTTGGAGAAATATTATGATGTAATTAAAATGTGCGTAAAACTAAATTTATAGAGTTATTATTTAATTGGTCTCTTTCTAAATCCACGTTTGTGGTTCAAATAAAGAAGAATGAATAGACAGTTGGCTTTGCTGACTTTCAAACCAAATAGCTTTAAGTTATATTTTGCACTTTTCTTTATTATTTTTTTTAATACATAAGAATCTTAATTAATTACATAAATATTTAATGATGTGACAAAAATTTTGTTTCTTTTTGCACACCGGCCTTCTAGATCGTAAGCTCACAATATAAATGAAAAAAGAGCTAGTAAGTAGCACATAACAAGTAATTAGTAACAATTCAAATTATATTTTTACACAACTACCCGACAAAATTCCAAAAACATTTGCTACAAAAACACAATGATAATGCAGTCGCAGTAAATACATATCTCCTGCTTTAGAAATTATATTATCCCTGTGTCACGGGGGCATATAAATAACGGGTACTAAGTATACTCAGACCCGGAACAACAATATGTGTACCATAAAAAGTATGGTTCCGAATGAGAATCGAACACACAAGCTCATGTTTCCGCTCTCAGGGTCTTCAATCATAGCTTCGTCAATGTTGGTTATTATTTTTAAATATATGTTACTGCAAGTAGTTGAGGGTATTTTTAAGTAATAGATGGTGGATTTCATTCGGCTTCGGTTTCCGTTTTATTGATAAAGCTTATGCTTTATAAATTATTTATTTTATTTGTCAAATAACCGGTAGATTGATTTGATATTTGTTTTATTAGGACATGTTTCTTCAGTTTACAATAGTTCAAAGGTCTGATATTCATTTTTAACAAAAGACCTTTCAAAATAAAAAAAAACAGAAATTATGCTTAAGGCACTTCCTTATTCATAGAAAAGAATTGATAATAAATTCACTTTGAAGAGTTTGTCACGGCACCCGGCGTTTGTAACAAGTAAATTTAAATAGACATAAAAAATTCAAAGGAGTGGCTACAAAAGACTTTCTATAAAGTTATAAGAATATTGAAATACATTATGGTTTTGCAGTAACAAAATACAACAAGATCGATGGATAAAATCGTCAAAATCAAGAACGTCCTGAAAAATATAATCTATTAAAAAATAGCAGGTAAGATACATACTATTATACTTTTTTTATAATGTTTTGCGACCGTGTTCATGTTGGATATTTGCTATGATGAGCATCATAAAATCATTAAATAGGTTTAAAATTTCTAAATATTTTGTTTTTTTATGCACATTGAATTTATTGAATTTTAAACTTAACCATAATATTTATTTTGTCTTTAATATAAAATTGAGTGAAAATACTTTTTATCCTAATTCGTACTTACAGTATTGAATAAAAAATACAAGACCATATTTTTAATTTTAATTTCATGTTATATATTTTTTTAAATGATCAATATTTTTTGAACCAAATCAGTTACTTTAAATTGCAAGCCCAGTTTAAAGTAACTAATTTTGTTTTTTAATTATTTAATAATTATTAAAAAAAAATGTTATTACCCGCGATACAAAAAGACCTCTAAAGATGAAAAACAAATATAATAATATACTTCATGACATCGTTGCGCCGCGTCGAGGTATCGTTAAACGTAGTTATATTGACGGTAGTGCCTATTTTACGAAGTTTACGAAGATAATGAACAGAAACATAGACTATACGATTTGATATTGTTATGGCGTTATTTGTTTAGGTAACTTATTTGCATTTAAATTTCATTTTTATTTAGCGGTTCCCAGAATTCATGATGTCAATAAGTAGGTACCTATTGCTATCACTTTTTTCTTTTTTAGACGTCTTTTTCCTCAAATCAACTCAACCTACAGGGCACAGTGATTCTCTCTTGTTTGGGTTTTTTTACTGTCATTATTGCATAATTGTCGTGGAATCTAAACGAAAATCTAAAATAAACTATTTTGCTCATTTGTATGGTTAAAATAAATTGTTAAAATAGTTGGTTGAAGTTGAACGTGCAGTAAATGCGTATAACGTAGCATAAAACTTCAAACACGCTGCGTAACTGAAAAGTAAAATAACGTATATTAACCCTGGTTCAGAATTAACGAATAACAGTTAGCAAAGCATATTTTGGTATCTGTATGGTTTATTGTAAATTATTTTCCTTTCAGAGCATTGAATATTGTAACCGAAATACATATTATTAAGATAAGATGATCTTAGGCAATATCTAAACCCTTAGTTAATTTCTGCGGTTTACCCAGTATAGAAATTGTATCCATCTAAATGTCGTACCGATCTGATAAAAAAACTGATGATAAATCTATTTCAGAACTAAACAAATGGATGCGTAGGAATATCATGTGGATTCAAATAACTTTAAACTTGATAATTTTATTTTAAAGTAATAAAATATATATTTTTTTAAAGTTTTATTTTGTTAAACTTGTATATGTATACTATTTTGAACACTGTACTGTTTTGTAGAAGGTATATAATTATGAATTGTTTTCTATTTTGTTATTCATTTTATGATAATTAAAATTATTGATAATGATGCTTTTGTATTTAGTTAGGTACAGATACTCCAGGAGGATTGCTTATATCCATATTTCCTTTATATGAATAAAATATTTATTGTGTCATTATCATTACATCTAATAGGTCATATACATGACCTTGTTTTAGTGATTAGGCTCATATTGTAATTCATATAATAAAAATGAGTTTTGTTTCTTTAGACTCTTCGTGTACGTAAAGTAATTGAAGGATACTACAATAGAGGCTGTTAGGTCAGCGCTAATATTCTATAATTACCGACCAACTGCGAACCGAAAGGCGAATCCAAACTTCAATTCTCTAGAAAAAAAAACAGAAATGAATTCTATATAAGTACATTTAAACTATTATCGTGTTCATCTTTTTCTTGTCATAATTCCTTTTCTTCCTAAAAATGTTATATTGTAGATTCAAAGTCATCGAGAATCTACATCGCAGCAGGCCCATAAGCGTGATTTAGATATTAATAAGAATTTAGATAATAGTCATATTAATAATTATAACTAATTCAAGTAAATATGGCTCCAGATAACATTTATAAACTCCTTAGTGTTAAGTCCGAATTAGATGGGAACTCTAAAGGTCTTACTAGATTTATTAATAAATGTGTTAAAATATAACGCAATACTCGTACCTATGTAAAATAACTTCCATCAACTCGTATGGTATTCCAGATAACTTTTTTAAATACTATCTAGGTCAATGTTTGACTACATTACACCTGATGGAAAGTGAAATGTAGTCTTAGGTGGTAAGGCGCATTAACCTAACAATCTATTCAGTCTTTTTTTTTAAGACACCCACATTGTATTCTGCTGGAAATACCGACGCAGGTAAGTTGTTCCTAGTTTTCGCAGTACAAAATAAAAATGACGAAGTAAAGGGCTTCATCCGGACAAAGGGAATGTCTACAACGTACGGATGAATATCTGTCGTGCGTCGGAAGGTCCGGTGATGAAAGGAAGACGGGGGAGTTAAGGGGAGGTAGAATAATTGAGAGGCTAGAAATTCTGCGCCTGTATACAAGGCTGTGGATGTCGGCTTCAACCAATTCGAGGTCACCTATAAGTCTCTTTGCTCGCCTCTCAATTGAGTCCAGAATCGCAATGTGCTTTGTATAATAACTGCTTGAGCTGTCCCGGTGTAAAACGGCAAGCTTTCGTGCTGCTACTCTTGCTCTGGACTCAATGAACCGACCAAAGTTGAGGTTCAAGTAAATTTCTAAGCCTAACAACTAAATCCGGTCACTGTATTCCAAAGATACATTCTGGAAAGTAGAAGCCAAGGTGCAAGGGTTAATTTTGGCGGTGATCAGACATGTCTGCGTTTTGGTGGCGTTGAATTTGGCAAAATTGGCATTATTCCATGCGGAGATTGCCTGAAATTTGTCACTCAAACTTTGCACTATGGCTTATCTTTCAGACTGTACTCAATCTCTACTAGATCGAATGCTCGGCAGATGTCTGCCTACAACTGTGCTGTCTTCTACATACCTATAGATACCGGGCTTCAACAGATCGTTAATGTGCAGCAGAAAAAGAGTTGCAGAAAGAACGGACCCAAGCACTGTGGCATTTATTGTGAAGGTCTCCAGTGGATCTATTTCTAGTAGACTTCTTGCACGTTGGTAAGATTTCAGGATTTCAGCATTATTCCAGTCTTGAAAGAGAGGCAATACAGTCGTGATAATACAGTAGATAACTCAGCTGTGCATGTTTTGAGCAGAATTGTATTTATTTTACTTATTTATTTATTAATACTTTATTGTACATAATAAAATACAATGAACGGACTTAATGCTAAAGCATTTTCAACCAGTAAACCAACACAGCTAACAGGCGTTTTATGTCGTGTACTGTGAAGGAATTAGACATGAAACCAGTATGGTGCAAAGGGATAAATAAACTTAATTTGTTGAAGCACGGAGTTGAAAGTCATGAGTTGACTGCAGAAGTAGAAACTTGGACTTCAGATAATGAGGAGAAGATTGTTTATTTGAAATAGAAAATAACTGACATAGAGTTTTTAAAATTCTTCTTTTTTGAATAGTAAGCCATTTAAGCTAAGAACGATATTCTAAAATGGGATCGAACTTGCAAAAATTTAAAATAAATTTGTTTAGATTGCCTTCAGAGATATTAGAATAGCATACATCAGCATCTTTCTCTCCTGACAGTGCTTGGTGGGGAGACGGTTCGGGACATTGCCTGGGCTGATCGTTGCCGAGTGCGATGCCATGGTTGCGCTTGACGATGGTTAGTCTAAGCGTGGTGGGTTCTTGACTTGTCGGGTTCAACGTTAGGTTCTCTGACTCGAGCAGGCTTTAGTGCGGCCTGGCGCGTGGTTCGCGGTTTGACCAGAGCCGATGAACCCGTTGGGTCATATCGAGAGTCTGATCTTCAAGGGGGACTGACCGGTGGTCTCCTCTCGGGGAGACTAACGCGGCAAGGTTGGACAAGGTCGATGATGGTTGAGTCAGGTTACCAACCTGATTGCATCGACGGCGATGGACGGAGGATCTGGCCCCGCCAGTTCCCGGGCAGTTGACGGTGGACGCGATCAGGCCGGTCCTGCAGCGGTGGGTGAAGCGACGGTTCGGATCGCTAACCTTCCGTTTGGTGCAGGTGCTCTCCGGACACGGATGTTTCGGGAAATACCTGCACCAAATCGCTAGATGTGAGGCTACCCCGGTTTGCCACGAGTGTGGGGCGCCACAAGATACAGCGCTTCACACGCTGGAGGCATGTACCGCATGGAGTCCACAGCGGCGCACTCTTTCAGCATCCTTAGGACAGGATCTCTCTCTGCCGAGCGTTATTAACACCATGCTCGTTAGTGAGAGATCTTGGCAGGCTGCGGTCTCTTTCTGCGAAAACGTAATGATGCAGAAGGAGGCCGCGGAGCGGGTCAGAGAGATTGACGCCTCCTCTGACTTGCTCCGGCGCAGACGTACGGGGGCAAAAAGGAGACGGTTCGCCCACCTCCTCCGTCCTCCGTAAAGATGGGGTCACCAGCCGGATGTCGGGGGACTTTCGGCTGGTTAGTCATCAAAATGACCCCATACTTCTGAGGGGTGGCCTTCGTGTGAGCGAGGTCACCCACATTCGTGCCGGGGCTCGGATGAAGTCTCATCTGGGCCTACCGCCGGGGCAAGGTGGCGAATGCTAACGCGACCCCATCTTGCTCCACCGTGGCGGAGAAGGACTGCTCACACGTGGGGTTTTTAGCCGGTACGAGTCCGACATAACTACTCTGGTACCCCCGTGTCAGAGTGGTATCCATGAGGATTTTCCCCGCGCACAAAAAAAAAAAAAAGGTTACCAACCTGATTCAATGAGACCGAGTCCGGCCAAAAGGGAGTCTCGGCCCCGGAGTTAGAATACCTCCGACATCTAATTAATTGCGACAAAACATGCCTTTTTTAGTCTTATTTAAGAATTTCCACATATAATATTATTAATAAAATTATGAAGCCCTTTAAACCATTTAAACGTTATAAAAAGTAATTGTCTCATAAAGCGTCGTACGGCATACGAAAATTCTTTTAAGAAACGTAAAAGAGTTCATTTCAATTTACAGATGAGTAGAGCTTAAAATAATTCAATTAGCACTTTGTATAACGCTGTCGAGATAAATAAGAGATTGGCCCTGAAGAGTGAAGGATAGATTGATTGTTACTTTGCTTTGGATCGGGATTGATTTTTTTGTATATATGTACGAAAAGCTTTAGATGAATGTAAATATTCGGAGTGTTTCAAAAACTACAATAAGCATTCATTGGTTTGTAAATAGTTGGATTGTGTTATTGAAATAATTATTTTTATATTTATTGTAGTTTTGAAATAAGTTATACATCTGGAATGAATAACATTACTGATAGAAACCCGAGCTCGTACTTATGGAGGATCATTACATTTTTATAAAAGGATCTTATCTACGATTATTTTTTCTATATTGGTGCCGTCATACCGTTTAAAAATAAATATACGGACTTTTTATGAATTACCACTTACTACAAATTAAAGTGTCTTGTGTAAATTAATAGTACAAGTACTTTGTAATATATATTCATAACATCAGCTTACAAAATGTAGATGTTATATCGAATTAATATCCAAAGTTTCAGTCTAAATGGACGAGTTACAAGTAGATCCATTAAGAGCTTGTTGAAAGGTTCAATTTTATTTACTTATGTAAGATCACATATTCCATATACGTATTAATTAAACTTTGTCCTTCAAGCTGCTGTTACATCGAAAAACAAATAAATTTGTCTAAATTATCCCTAAAATCCTTTTGAAAATATATTTTACGTCAGATCGTTATAGGATTACCACAATGAACGTTAAATTATTTTTTTTGTTACGATAATTCACAGAAATTATACAAACTTTGGTTCGTGATCTTTGTCTTTTTGGTTGCTTGGGTCTACTAAAATTCGGAACTGATATAAATTCGGTAAAGGTTCGTGTCTTGTTGTATCGAAGGATAAATATAATGAAAAATATACAAAATGTTTAGTTTTATCTTAACACTTGTCTTCAACTTCAATTTGTCCTCACATCCTTATATATTAGAATTTGTTTATTAAATTGTTATTGATGTAGTAAAGAATAGTTACGGAGGAAAGGTTTTTTTTTCGGACGACTGTTATTTTGCTTAACTTAATGCTGATGTTAAAATTCATTTTTGTAATGATTTTGGTTTCTGTTGGATATGAAGAAGTTTGATTACAGCAAGAGACGACTCCTGAGAAAGCTTAAAATGACAGCGTTATGAATGAAACTGGCTTACATGATAATAATAATTTATCATATAAATTGTACATTACATCACATTACATTACTTAAGGTACATTATAAGGGTAAATCTTAGTTGCTAAATTCATACTAGAGTAATTTTCAATTGTTTTTACAGCTTAAAAGTTCAAGGTATAAAAGTTGTGAGCTTTCCGTCTATACTCTAGTTTTTTCTTAAACATGTTAAATCTTATGATTCTGTACTTACTGATTGTGATCGTTTTACTGTATAATTGTAAGGCAAGACGGTATAACTCATACAAAAAGGGTGTACATCATTACAAAAGTAAATTTTAACATCAGCATTAAGTTAAGCAAAATAACAGTAGACCGAAAAAAAACCTTTCCTCCGTAACTATTCTTTACTACATCATCAATGATCGTTGTGTATCATTAGGGATAACTTACCCACCTCGGTGTCTACATAAAAATAATCCATTATAATATACAATTTAAGTCATATATCAATTGTGATTTGTTAGACACATAAATCATCTACTCAATGGTTAGGTTAGGTTTTATCTCAATAGTTGTGTCCATCATTATATTATGTCCTTTTTTTTAAAGTGTCTTGATATTTTGCCGAGGTCATAATATTTATGTTTATATTTCAATTTGTTAAGTTTCACTGTGTTTCACTATGCTATGTACGTTTCTAAAATTACAATTTCATTGAAATTATTTAATTTTTAATGTAGTATACTTACATCAAAATTTTGCCTGGCTACAATTTTAGTGAGGGAAATAACAATTTATTTATAATTCATAAACATTCGACTGAGTTTACTTAACTATAACTGTACTCCATAGTCCTATTCTATTGTAGATATGCCAAAATTTCCACTATTCTAAAATCGTTAACATAATTTATAATACAATCATTATTTATAACAAAACAACAAAACAGAATCAAGACTGTTTTTATAATTTGAATATAATTTTAATCTGACTCTTGTTAACATAAGTTAATTATAATTCAAATTCAAATTAAAAATATCTTTATTTAAGTAGGCAAGTTACACGCAAAATTGACGATTCAAAACGTCAATTTTTACATTACATAAGTCACTATACTAGTCCATCCGTGGATTCATCCGTCGTTATCCGTCCGATTGTTTAAACTCAACTCAAAATTTTAAATCCACTTTTCATGACAGAATTAACTTATGTCCATATCAAAAAGGTTAATTGCTGATGTCATTATTATCAGCGAGGAAAATAAATATAAAATATAATCACTTTTACATTTACTAAGAGAGCGCAAATCGCGAGTGTAGCATTTCTGATGTAACTTGGTCAAAAGTATTATCGTACCTCTGTATAGCGGACGTCGTATTATTCTTCCCGCGTTTTTAACTCAATTGATTCATGTTAATTTAGCAAGTTTGATTTATCAAGTTGAAAATAGAGAAGGTAGAAAACGTAAGAAAACATTTCAGTAATATCGAAAAATTTACAAAAGGTCTATATAAATATTTTTGTTACCTTTATTAAGATACAACCTTTTAATTATTTTTTTTTATCCTGACTTTATGGGTACGGCGTTGTAAGATACTCGTATATTTTTCGATACTCAGTGTAGTAAAAAATATATCAACAATATTGACCATATTGATTTCTTGACTTTTTTTTATTTTTTGTTAGTTTCAATATTTATTATTTTGTTTTTTCTCCTTATAATTTGTATTTTGCGTTTATTTTGGGTCATGTGGCTGAAGCTACTTTTTTTTCCATATTTAATAAATTTATATTATCTATTTAAATTATATGTACTGTAATAATTACCGGTGCGTTCAATAGCTTCTGTCCTCTCTATAGTCTATTTCCTTCTAAAAATCAACAATTATCTTTTCGATCCCTTATCTTCAATGGTCGCAGTTTACTGTAGGATCGCCACGTATCTTCCCAAGGGCGCCGTAAACAAAAATAAGATACCATAGTATCCAGTGGGATAGTATGGTATCTTATTCTTATTTTGGGAAGTGTCCCAATACGAATTCCCTACGAAGGACGTTAGGTCGAAGGCCGGTCATAAAAACTATTGGCAAATGTCGGGGAATATCAAATGCCAACCGAACCAAATCCAAGGATTTAATCAGCGCTACGAAATAATTTTCGTTCTTTAGCTGTAACTTAAAACTTATTACATCTGAAGGCCTTTAAATGATCCATATCTAAACAAAACTTACTAGTGTATATATCGGATATGGATAGGTCTTTTAACACTGTAATTGATCATACCATATTTCTATAAAGGATATGAATACTCAAATAATCCAAATACTATTGTTTCCTTATATGAAATTATTATTAAATCCTGTGAACGTTTACGTAGAATGAAACAACACGTTAATGATCCCGTAACGAAACCTCGTCGTCCCTTAACATTTAGGAATGAACATTTGAAAAATTCATTTGCTGTTTCATTAAAAGATAAAACGCATATGCATAATAGAATGAAACCTTTTATTTCAAACGTTTCAGGTTGGAAAATTTATGTCTTTGAAGTTATGCCAAATCATAATTCATATTTATATGTACGTGTAATTTCAGTTATATAATAGTTTTATCGATTTAATGTGCCTTTTTTGTGTTTAAGACAAAATAGGTTTTAATTTATAAATTCAAGTGTAAAATATGTATGTATAAAAGTATGTATAAAAACCATAAAATAAATATAGTTTAAAAAACTAAAAAACACGTTTAAAAAATGAATCGAATTAAAAAGTAGAAAATAATTCGTAATTTGAGAATGAATAACAGGCAAAATATTATAAAATTATTGTGGGAAAAAAGCGTGGGGCGATTCGTGCGCTTCGTATTACTTTTGTAGCATTTTTTAAGTTATTGTAGTGATTGAATATTTTCAAAAATGATTTTTTAAATTAAATTTACTCTACTTTTTAAAGAAATAAAGATAATTAATAATTTAGAATTAATAGCTTCTTCATGATTTACGGATATTAACCGACACTTTTTTAGACCGCAAACGCAATTTGTGTTATTCTCTCTCAAAGAATCTGTTAAAAAAATTGTTAATTCTGGGGATCTTAACGAGGATAACAAATTCATCTTACCTAGTTATTGTACTGCCAATTGTCTTTTAAAATTTAAGAATGTACCAATAGGATCTGACCACCTACAGTAAGTCAAAACAGAGTTAAAAAATGAAACTAGAGATATGGCACAAAGAGCCCCACTCTTTTTTCCACAATAATTTTAATATATTTTAATATATTTTAGTTCGATTAATTTTTAAGCGTGGTTTTTAGTTTTTTAAACTATATTTTTAATATATATTTAATTATATTTAAATATTATAAATTAATATATATATTAAATCTATATTATTAAAAAAATCCTTTTTTTTAAACAATAAACATTAGTAATCATTATTATATGAAAAATCTATTATAATTGTTATTATTATAGTATCCATATAAGGATGTATGGATTTTTCTTTCTAAAATTGCTATAACCGTCTGCCGAGAAGCATATCATTTATACATAGTCAAGAAACTGTTCATAATCTAAAGTGGTGAAAATTTGATAAAGATTTATTATTCATTTTGGGCGTGAGTTGAATTGGATTCATTATCACGAAATTAATGTACCAGTTTTTGGAGTAACCCAACCTATAAGCGCATAAATCTTAATAAGGATTACCACATATAACCACAATTCTAAACGATTTGTCGTAATATAACGTCATCTATGAATTGTAATATGAATATCTAATCTAAAAACATATATATTCTTAGTGACTGAAATAACCAGTCAACATTAATAGAGAAAAAAAAATTATTAAAAGATAATGGTTTCAATACATTTTTAATATAGAATTAAGAGTTAGTCTTTATCAATTGAAGAAAGACTTAGAAAAGAAAATCCTCATATACATTTATTTGATGATAGTAGAGTCGAGCCACAGTCAACAGACTGCAGTTTGTCTACGGTTTCACTCAGACATGAAAGTACTACGCTCACACATTTATGTATTAGCTACGTTTCTTACGGTGGCTACTAGAGCTGGATGCTTAAAGTCGCTCTCACCCCTCCCTATTTATCACTCTATGAACCTTATAACTTTTTATATATTTTTTAAAATCATGAAAAACTGCTATAAAACATAATATTCCTTATAATGTGACATGCAAAAAAATAATAAAAAAATTAAATCTATTCTTACTTGAAATAAAAGTACACGTACAAGTTTTTTGAAATTCAAGAGAGTAAATTACCTTTACCACGTAATACAAATTCAATGCTAACTTATCTATTTTCCCATCTTCAAAAAAGGTTACGGAGTAATAAAGTTGGAAAAATGGAATCGCGGGTTCGAATCCCTGCCCGTTATCGGTTTAATTTTAATTCTATATTTATTAAAATTTAAATAAGCTAATAAGTACCATTTTGTTTAAAAACTTTTTGTCATCTCTCTTGATGTTAAGCTAAGCCTAAAGAATTATGTAAAGACCGAAACAGGTAGAAATATAAAGGAACAAGGATCAATATGTCATAGCCAAACTTTCTTAAATCTTACTGAGTGGCTAAAGATGTGTGTGGTCTAGCTTTATCGTGATGAAAGACCACATCCTTTCTATAGATCAATTTCGGCCGTTTTCTTTCATGTTCTTGCTTTAATTCCATCAGCTGTTGGTAGTAAAGATGGAAATCGATGGTTCTGCTTGGCGCTAAAAGTTCATAATGAGCTTTTTCAGTTTCACCATACACACAGCATTACCTTATTGCGAGTTCATCCGGGTTTTGCCACAGTTTGTGAAGATTGACCTACCTTTGACTACGACATTTTTCGCACGTTCTTATCGTATGTTCGTTTTTTTTTATCAGCAGTTATAAATCTCTTCAGTAACGGGTCGGTTTCATTACATTTCAGTAAAGAATCGCAAATAAGCACATGATTCAAAAGGTTCCTTTCAGTGAGCGCATGTAGAACCCAATTATCGTGTTTTTTTGTATACCTAGCTTTTTTCAAATGGGTCAAAACTCTTTTGTAGCCTTAACGAACGAACTTTGGGAATTGTGAATTGCAAAATTGGTTAAATATAAAAAAAAAACTTTGTTAAAAAGAATAAAGAAAATAAGTTATTAAAGTAATCTATTTTTTTTTCTCTAACGTATAAGTTAAGGTATAAGTTTTCCTCGTTTACCTCGTGAGTTTGAAGTTTTCAAATTATTTTTTATTAAATGAGTTATACTAATTATTTGCTAACTAGTAAGATTTCTATCTCAAAATATATATGTTAAAATTACATTTGCTATATTTAACATGGGTCCGCGGGAGTCCTTCTAAACTATTAACTATTTTCCAAGATGCTGCGATACTTACGCTAACTACAAATTGCCAAAAAAATATCACCAACCGAATAAAAAAATTAAAGTTCACATTAAACTAGTTCTCATATCTAAAGTTTTTTACATTACCAAGGAATTTGCTGATGATGGGGAGGTTTGGCATTTACCCACTTGTTGACAATTCAGCACAACAAGTGTAGAATTTACTGTAATTTCTTCCAGGATTTTGGTCTATTGATGTTCTTAGAGGTAGTTTATTTAATTACATTACTATTGTTTGTTTAAAAGGTTTAAAGTTAAATTTAAAAACCTTTAAAACCAAAAGTAAAATAACTTATTTTAATATGTATAATACATAAAAGTCACGGAGGGTCTAAAGTCTTTTTTATTTTTATTATTGTTTGTGTTTCATATAATAAACATATATATATATATATATATATATATTATATAAAGTATAACAATATTTAAACAAAAATTACCAGACACTGTTTTTCCTTAAAGCAACAATAAGTGTTGAGATTATTTTGTTTGTCGTTATAACAAGGCACTTACAAAGCTCTGGTAGAATATCACCCCATCACATTTTCAACGCTTCCCCGAATAAGTATTACGTTCCCGTAATATTGTTTGTTGGTTACTTTGTAAGTTCAGCGTCTTGAAGTTGTTTTAGGAACTCTGTTATTTGTTTACCAGTCTGGTTTAATAATCTGAAAAAAAAAATATGGAATGAATGGTATTAAATCTCAATTTCAGAAAACTGATGTAGGTAGTTTGATGAACGGAACGAATCGTTCTCATCTTGATTTTTTAAATATTTTTTTCTTTTAGTCATGGAAGATTTCATGGAAGGTTTGTTTGTGAATTATGAGAAAAAAAATGTGAATATATAAGTCAAGTGTTCCGACAATATATTATGTTTTATTTAAAAAATATAATATATTATATAATACTATTACATTATTTCCAACTATGCCTCGTTCTTTGCGTTATTGTACGTGAAAGAAAACCTTATTATAATAATTGAAAAACCCCATTACCTCAAATGACTAAAGAATAAAAGTTAAAGAATTTTTCCGTAAATTAAGTCTTGTTTTATTGATCTCCAAAAAAAAATTTCTTACCCAACCCGAATTTTAAGTTTCACTTTATTAACACAAGTAAATTATTTTTTAAGGTTGAACCAAATGGAATTTGTGAATCTTCAAGTATTTTCTTAAGTTCCCATTTTTCGCTATTTTATCACGGACGATCAGACCTATAAATAAAATGAGCATCATTATGGTTTTGTAAGATATATTTTTTCTATTACCAGGGAGTAAAGGAGCTGCCATGGTGTGTTAATGGTGTGATTTCAATGGTGTGTTCAACACTTCTTGTGTTGTTAATAATATAGTTTAGTGAAGTTAAGTTAATAATGTAGTTCATAGTTAAAGATTGAAATATTATAAAGCCAAGGACTGTTATTGTTTATTTTATCATGGACGCAGTTAACTTTTCTATAGAAATTTTTCCTTCATACGTTCTCTACACGATGAAAACTAGATTCAAAAAAGCCCTCTGTTGGAGAAAAAGAAACTGCAAAATGTATTACGGAAATAAACTCTATTATCCTAGTGTTTTCCTTTTTATATATTTTTTAATGTAAGTAAGTTTAAGTTTAAGTTTAATGTAAGTTTTTAATTAATAATTGCAATAATCAGTTCAGCAAAAAAATATTTTTGTTATCATGATACAATCGGCCACAGTAAATTTTAATTAAATTGTAATGCTTCACCAATTTGTGATGTATGTAAAAAAAATGCGGATATACAGTTGTGTGAAGAACGAAGAGAAACAAAGTTATTGATAGAGTAGAGTAGAGTTGAACTTAAATTTATTTGATGTAGATATTTCTATTATCAAATCCTATTCCTGAGTTAGCCACAAAGTTTTGTTCTCTAGTGACGATAATCTATCAATAATTTTCAATATTTTAGTTATGTAATATGATGCTTAAAAAGTTTATATAATGTAACTTAATTTATTTAGCTTTATTGTTTGTTATAAGAAACAATGGAAGCGACTTGTCCTTGTGGATCAAAGATCCCTTTAAAAAGTAAAGTGAAAAAAAAAATGTAATGTTAATATTTTTCATTATAATTATAAAATAATTTAAAACAGCACAACCATCTAACCTTAATAGTCACTGATTAGCATTCAGTCTTATCGCAACCACACAACCACATATATGTATATAGCGGCAACTATAACGAGGGATAGCCCTCGTTTACAATAACGACGTTGTAGAACTTGCCTATCTTTAATTAGATGTTACAGCTAGGAATTGCTACAATAAAAATTACGAAACGTCTTCATCTCATTGTGTGTTTGTTGCATTAGGCGAAAACACTTTTAACGAATAATATAAAGAATTGTTGATCCTCAAAAATAGATTTAAATTAAGAATACATTTGTACAGCGTTGCTGAAAACAATGAGATATTAATTGTTGCTAAACTATGGATACGGAATAATTATATTAATAAGATATTAAGAATAGTATTTTTTGACAAACATGAATATTCAAAGTTTGGCATTATGGCAACCCTCACATTAGATATATAATATTTGTTTATATATATAGCATAAAGATAATAGCAGCTATCAGGCTACCGCAGATAACTTAATTATTAAAATCACTATAGTTTATATTTTATTGTTACTTACAATCCTCTACCCAAATGTGAAAAGGGCCTACTAATGCTGCCTTTGAAATAAGGTTCTAAAAATGAACCGGTGCTAGTTTTAGAAAGGCTAAGGTCTTTAAGTAAGTTTTAGAGAGATTTTACTGTTATACGAGCGAGAATGCTCTCACTTATACCACGTACAAAATTTGTAATTTGTAATTTACTTACCTATAAATTTATTCCTAGACAGTTCGTTGGTTATATCGCAATACTTGTTTAGCTTTAATGATGTTCATTCCCAGGGAACAATAAGTTCCACAAGTATCACGTGCCTTAGATCTTTTAAATAAAGGACTTAGTCCGGTGTGGATTACGAAACACCAAAATTCCCAGGGATTATGTATTGCTTTCCATGCGCGTCCATCGTGTGAGTCCAATCTGGAGCTGCGTCTAAAATAGAATAAGGCTTCGGTTTACTTTTGTTGGAGCCTACTTTTACGAACTCTACAGATCTTTTGGGAGTTGTTATACCCTTCAGCGCTCTTGCTACCGAAAAACTAACCAATTCCCGTATGAATTCTAATTCCTTACAATTTGAATAAGTAAACTAGTTGTAACTAAAATGTATTCAATATTGGTATCATATTATTTATTGACTTTCTAAGTTGCCAATTACTAATTATAATGTTACGTTTGAAAAATAATGCCTGTATTGTTTTATATACACATAAGATCAGTTAATGAAATTTACATGTTATATCGAATTAAATCGAAATTGTTATTTTAAATGGACGAGTTAAACGTATTAAAAAATAATTGAACAAGGAGCTGTATACCGCTGGAGAATATACGTTTTTCTAAATCACAATCAAATAAATTTAAGTAAATAATTTTTTGGTAATTAATGATATTTGTATAATTTCACTTTTTGCAAATGAAGTCATCTAAATTGTAAATTTGTCTGCCATTATATAATATTACATATTTGATAGAAAATCCAATTGCCGCTTACAAAACAACACTGCAAGTTTACGTAAGTTCTAACCTAAGTTTTTTTTTGCATTGGAATAGTTCGTTACGGATACCCGTGGGTAAATAAGGTAATGACTGAGGGGTAATGTGGGACTGGTAGCGGTGCCATTTTTAAGGTACTTATTAAAAAATCAATGTTTACTCGTAATTGTCTCAGTGAGACGCCATGGGATCGCTTTCACACTCACCGTGACGCCCCTGCTGAATCCTAGTTATAATGAGCCCCGAGTAACTTAAAGCACAAATTGCCAATTGCCTGCATCACATCTTTTTTTTACTAATCTATCTAGCATATACTGTGATTTATAAAAAAAATGTTTAATGAACATAAGTTATATACATTTTTTCATGTTCAAAGCTACCACCAGTTCAGAAAAACAATCCCACAGACCTGAGAAGAGCTGCCGACAGAGTACTTACATTCAAAATTACATAAATACATTACAATACTAAGTAAATAATCTTGAAGTAGCCTGGTAGCGATTGTTTCATACCCACGGTGCATTATCCTCTATGTATTTATTTATTTATTTATTCTTTATTGTTCCAACAAAAACTGTAACAATTGGCGGACTTAATGCTAGGTAGCATTAAGTCCGGCAATTGTAACATGTATTCAGATAAATTGTAGTATCTTTTTGCACACAATCGTTCCTTATTTATTTTGTGTATCAATGCTGTGGTTATATATTGTAGTGTAGTTAATAGAACTTGTATTAGATTATAGCATGACGCAGCTTCTGTGGCTTACACTCTTAAGCGTAGTATTTATATTTGTACTTTACATAAGTTTTTATATATTGTTTTTTGCTACATAAGACGTTACCCGGCTACTATTTAAAAAGGAGGGTAACGTTTTAAAACTTACTTTGTACAAAGTTTGACTGCCTCATCCTTGAAAACTATTACTTGAATAGAAGCACCGCTTTGGCTTTTTTTGCGTACCGGCTGGTGGCAGTCAAACTGAGTTTGAGTGCACATAATAAAATACCCGATAAACGAGATTTCAGGGTTTCTGGCTTAGGCCTAACGGCGGGTTAAGGACCATTGGCGCTTCCTTTTCTACTCTACCTACTACAGTGCTGGACAATTGCTGTCTCACCGCCAAAATTACCACCGCAACGTACTTCACTGCATTCAACAAATACAAGGCCAGTGGTTGTTGTCTATACGGAGTTCTGCACATCCTCGGTTATCGGACGAACCCACGACCCTCTATTTATTTAAAATATATAATTAACTTTCTTAACTATTTTTATTTTCATTCCCTGGTATCCACCAGGTCTACCACCAGGTCAAGAGACGGGGGAGTGTGATAATTTTGCCGGTGCAGTAATGTAATGCAAACAGTTGACGCGCGTTAGTTGGTTTGATTCATTCAAGCTTTTTAAGGCTTTCGTGCTTCTATCTTCTCAATTTGCTTTACGTAGATTAAAACAATTTTATCACTAACACTGCAGCCTGTTGTTAACTCCGACGTGGTTCACGATGAATCCGCTTCCGCAACAGCCTTCAATTCTTCATTATCAGCTTGGGTCTCCGGTCGTCCACGAAGTTTGTTTTGTAAGTCGACATTTTCGGTACGAAAACGTTTGAACCATAAACGAATGGTGTTTTTTTTTGCAACACGATTGCCCATAATTAGCACTTCAAGTTGTTTCCGCAGCTCTGGTGCCACGGTGAAAACTCGTACTCGTAAATAATGCGATGTTTTAAGTTTTCCATTATTTAAACTGAATAACGCCAACCGAAGCAGAAAAAAGAAGAAAAAAAATTAATGAATGACGATCAACGAAACTAAAATACATGTGTAAGCTGTAAAAAAAATAATTTGGAATCCCTTACCAAATAGGAGAAATATGTAATAAAGTGGCTAGTACAAAATACGGCAATTTCATATGTAAGGACCTAATATAATAATAATATTTATTATTTAAGTACCAAACATAAAGCAACATCGAATAGAGTTAAACATTGTGATTTATTAGAGGTTCATGTGTACGTCCAGTAATCCGCAAAAGTATTTATTAGCTCATAAACGTAATTTGTGTAAACCCTATTTTATTTATACGAAATATAGGAAATGAACATTTATTATAATAAATGTAATTATCTCTTCCAAATTAGGGAAGAATGACTTTTGTTATTTGCCCCATATGTTGTTTAACAGAATCGCATATTGTAAATAGTAAATATAAACAATAATATTGTTTAAATATTATTAAATATATAATAAAAAATAAACCGATAGGGGCAGTGATTTGAAACCGCGACTTCAGAGAAACCGTCCCGTCACGTCACTCTATTAATTGAGCTACCGTATCGCTACCCAAATAACCACAATAGGTTAGTATCCAAGATGATGTATAAGAAAGGTTTAAAATGTTATCTCTTCCTTAAAACTGATGATTTCATTAAAGAAAATTGTAATCTATACTAATATTATAAATAGGAAAGGTTTGTTTATTTTTTTGTATGTTTGAATTGAATAGGCTCCGAAACTACTGGACCGATTTCAAAAATTCTTTCACCGTTGGCAAGCTACACTATTCCCGAGTGACATAGGCTATGTTTCATTTTCAAAAAATTAGGGATGATTACTAAAACTTGAATATTCTAACGCAAGGTGTAAAAAAATAAACAAAAAACTGAGTGCGCTGCGAAAACGGTGAAAGTTACGCAAAAATGATGTTCTATGAAATTGTTCCCCTTTAAAAGTTCTAAAAAGAAGTCCGGGACAACATATATCTAGCTTTTAAGGTTGACTCACTATAACCTTTTATATGGTTATGAAATTAGTTCTAAAATAATATACACTTTCGAAGATGTTTTAATAATAACGATATTATTCCTTATCCAAATAAATTATTTAAATATCACAGGCACTTAATTATGAACAACATTACTCTTGAAAGCATTTGATTTTAACCAATAAGTAAGGAGTTATTTTAGTTTTAAAATAATACGTAATGGTAAATACCACACGTACTTTGATGTGCAGGGTGTGTGGCGCGTTGAGAGGGGAGGGCTAACAATGTCGATAGCTGCGAGGTATCATGCCGCGCGGCTCAAGCGCGTGGTCGGCTCCTTACGGAACGGTTGTGGACAGCGATAATATTTTTGAATGCGTTTGTTTGTGATGTGGATGTATGTTATTATTTTCAGTTTGATATCGTAGCAATGTAATGCCTATATATATAAAATTTCCACGGGAATAGGATACTATAGAATTAACTATAAGTCTATTATAGGTCTGCATAATTGTCGTTTCCACAGATTACGCGAAAAGCGACCTAAACGCGGGCGGAGCCGCGGGCAACAGCTAGTACTAATATATATTAAGAGGATAACGGCATAGTTTTAATGTTTTTTACAAGTCTACATATGATGACAACATTTATAATCAGGCGAATTTTCTCTTTGCGGTTCTGCCTGGTTATTTGTTCTCCCGTCCTTCTAACTATGTAACAAAAACTATACACATCTGTGAATCTGATCTTTACAGTTTAAATTTCGACATGAGAAATAGACGAACCATTTTTTTTTCTTAACACGCTTTTACTAGTTTCTCGTGTATGTTTGCTTGTTTGTTTGTTTGTTATAAATTAATTAAGTAGTTAATCACAGAAAATCCACGCAGAATTACTACATACACATGTATGTTTATTACATGTATGTTGATTTTTCATTAGATTTTTTTGTATATTAGAGGGTCGGTCCAAAACTTTGTAGTGTGATTCTTTTCTTGTTACATAAAAGGTTTTTACATCTTATGTAACAAGACTTCTATATATAATTAAACTTGCATAATGTTCATCCCTATTATTCTCTTCTTATTGTTATAAATTTAATTACGTCATTGACTTACTTTGTTAAGAACTTCCAATATTCCAACAGTCTTGGAAACATAAAGGTAAATTGAATTAATAACTTTAGTTCCCACTTCGCATAATCCGAGATATATCGCACGCTACATATTTTTTTTAACCGGAACTATAAAATAATATTACAAAATATTAGAATTATATATATATTTTTAAATATTTGTGTTTAATTTTTCTTAGCAACTTAAAACAGTCGACTGGCTTTTATCAAGATTCTGTAAAATATTTCAAACCAAAAAAAAGTGAATAACTAAAGCATGATAAAGTATTCAAATATAGCGCCGAACCGCATATTAATGATTGCCCTGGGTAGGTGGAAGATAATGGTGAAGTCACATATGAGGTGCTAAATATATTTTTAAATTCCATAAATATATTATATTATTAACAATAATTATTACTTATACAGCACCACCAATGAAAGATTTTTTGAATATCAATATTCAATTATTTAAACAATACTACTATTATTATAATGATCCTTTAATATTGTTTGTTTTTACAAAT
This sequence comes from Napeogenes sylphis, assembly GCA_959347405.1. Lineage (NCBI taxonomy): Eukaryota > Metazoa > Arthropoda > Insecta > Lepidoptera > Nymphalidae > Napeogenes > Napeogenes sylphis. The sequence continues at coordinate 22,103,279 of OY365783.1, read as the reverse complement.
GGCTTTATGCATTATCGAGGAGCAGGAAATAGCTAATAATTATTAAAGGCAAATAGAGGAAAATAGAGCCAAATAGAGCCAGTACATTTCTTGAACGTATTTCAAAGGCGGCATTAGTAGGTTCTTTCCAAATTTGTTTAGGTAGGGAGAGGAGTGTAGACAGTAAAGGCGAGCGTGTTTGCGCATCATAAAGGGACCCTTAAACCTACCCCTGGGTTGCAAGTACCAGGCATTGCTTGCGCTTCTCTCCTTGCAACGCGATGGGCTCGGCACCCGCACGGTTAATCTATGGAATGCTAAGAAGCATCGTCTCATCGTCTGATAAAAAATATTATAATTTTTCTAAATGACGAGATGTCTTTAAACTTACTACAAAGTCTAGGAGTGAATATGCCCTCACAATGTTGCTTCTTTATATTAGTTATAATAATTCCCTGCCACAATAATCAATATCAGGTAGTTATCTTAACCTTAGAAATTTTGAATAAAATAATTGTTATTGTCATATTATTATTATTTTTACCGATTATCGATTATTGACTATATAAAAATTTTCAAACACATAATTTAATTTGTGAGTATGACAATAAATCCAGTAAATTACTAAAAGGAGTTCATTAGAAAATACAACCACATATTACAAATACTTAATGTAATAATTATAAGGTAAATTAAAAGGTAAGGTAAAATTTAGATATAACGCTTACTATATAATATAATATGATGAACATGATCTATATAAGATAAAAAATTACATAAGATAAGCGAGTGCATTAAAACTACGGTAAGTAAAAAACTCCAAGTCGTTTGTGTACAGTTAGTGTCATTAAAAAAAATCTAATTATTTAGATCTAAATTGATCATAAATTTAACACTACTTAATTAATACATTTATTCTCATTCTAAATATTAAAGTTAAATAGTAATTAATCCGGTGTGAGAAGTAAAAGGCAATCTGGAATGAAGAAACTGTATATTTAGTAATATATGGTTTGTTGTTGATTTATAGTGTGTTTTAATGTTTGCCATATCGTTTCCCTTTGTCACTGTGATTGTTTCATTTACATGTACCGAAATATATACGGAATCCTTGTTTGCTCTGGACAATACAACGGAAGCCGGAAATGTTTATTATAAACTAACATAATGGATATTTTATTCACAGACAGAATGGACATTCTCTTAGGAAAATATTATTTTCATATATTTTGTTTGAAGGCCAATAATAATATTAGACTGTACGAGCCAATGCAGGCTTATATTCATCATATAGTTTAATATTATCCCATCAGCTGATACATTAAATACTGAGACAGTCATTATTATTATTATTAATCCAATACCTTTATCTGTAAAGTTAATATACCACATGGTCCTTAGCATATTTCTTTTATAAGTTAATTCTTAGGTTTTTGTGTGATATTCTTTACTGCAATAAATTAATATTTTAGTGAAAAAATTGGTAATAAGCAGTATAACAGATACATAAATGTTGCAAATAATTTTGATGGGGTCCACCAACAAATAAACATGTAAACCATGTCTTTAAACTCTTCAACCGCTGCGGTTCTAACATTACTTACTGACAATATAGATCAATGTTGAATTTATTTTTAAATAGTTTGTGCCCAAAAATAGTAAAACTTTTTCAATTACTAAGTATTAAGAGGACAGGTGATCGCTTTGGGATATCCGTTATCCTACTACTAATAAAAAAATTTCCGACAGATATATTTTGGAACGTAGTTCCTTATCGCGCGTTGTGAAAGGGGACTAGACGGTAAAAATTCTTACCAAAAGTTGGTACGACATGTTTTGCTATCTCTCTCTCTCTTATAGAAAGCAAGCGAGATATTTTCATTTCTATCATTATTATTTTTTGTATTCTATATAAGTTGCTTAGTAGTTCTTTATTATTTATATGATATTGGAGTTTGTTCTTTTAGAATCAATTTGCAAATAAGACGGTTTAAATGAAAATAATAATACAAACTTGTGATCAAATATACTCGCAATGTTTTGTAACAACACCATCTATTTATACCTTAAGGAAACATAACTACATCTCTTATATAAACATATCAGTACAAAGTGAAACTGCTAGGTGGCGGGACAATAACTCATGGGTTTATTGATTAACACTTTTTAATTTAGTTATTTATTTTATTTACATTTATTATAAATGATCGGCAAAATATCATACAAATATTATTTATTAGCATATTAATAATTTAATATTTTTTTTATTACTATAGGTAATATTCATTTTTTTTTGACGTAAATAATAAATTAATCATTTACCTCTATATATCGTAGAAAAAAAAAGGCCTGAAAAAATTCTAGTTTTTTTTGAAAGTTTAAATTAAAACGCCTTTATTTTGCGCTCTGCGTGACGTCAAATGACACGTCTCAGTCAATGTTTACTATGACCTTTTTATTTACTTCATAGATAATTTAAGTTTTAAGTGCTTTACAAGTCATGGAAGAAGATAAAAACCATCTTACAAGTATTGTATAGTACCGGAGTGCAAAAATAGTAGTAGAAAAACACCCGACAAAATGTTTTTTATATTCCAAGAGATGCGAAATACAAAAACAATGGTCTATGGTAATTAAATGGCATAATATATGTTCTAAATTGTGTTTATATTATTGTGAAGATCAATTTAACCTAAGTATACTTTATTTATAATAAGTTAAATTTTATAGTAAGTTGCATTAGCTATTGCACATTAGAAAATATAAGTTTAAAATTAACCTAACCTAGTTTACAAAAGTTCAGTATAACTTTCAATAAAAACCGTATTCTTTTCTTGGTTTTACGAAATTTTTATGGTTGTCGATTTATTTCAGGTTAAGGAAGATACAGCTAATAATAATGAATATAATATATATAACGAAACAACAAGGAGAAAAATGAAATCTAAGTTTGGAGAAAGGAGTTGTGCCTCATATATTTTTGTGGAAAAAACACCAGCTGAGAGAATGAGAATGTGCGTAGTCAAAAGTCAAAGATTGACATCGGTTAATGAAGCCTTTTCACAGTTTGCTATCAAAAGTAGTGTTAAAATAAATTGGTGACCTTTACAAAGAAGTGATATAGTAAGTAAGTCCTAGTACTGCCAATACAAATGTCTGTGATATTAATCAGCCAAGACAATATTAAATGTGAGCACAAGGCAGAGCCTTGCTTTTCGCATATTAAAGTTAAATACCAAGTGACTAAGCTGTGCAAGTTAATATTAAACCGAAGTACAGAAGTAAAGGTGTCAATGTAAATATACCTGCTGAAAAACAAAATGTAGCATTTTTACCATTTCCTCATTCAACATACAATACTTTTACTTTACCAGTAAAACTAACTATTTTACATAGTTTTACTTTACCAGTAAAACTATGTTTTAAAAAGAAAATTGTTTATTGAAAATACAGGTGATAATATTTATATAGCATCTTTTATCTTCTATATCAGCTGATTACCAACAAAGTTATTTATCTGAGTCAAGTGAAGTGAAAAACGATTACCTAAACAATCGTATCATTTAATAAAACTTTTAAGCACGAAAATATAGGTTTAAATTATTTATTTTTCTCCGTAACACTAAGACCACAGTATGAACTTCGACGCCGATAATTTGAATGGCGTGTCAAATGATGTCACATTTCCTTTCGACCAATGCAATGGTGGCGCGTTTTGGAAGTTTGAATTTCGCTCCCTTAATTTACATTTTTCACAAATTATTTTATGGCCCTAAATGATTAGTAAATAAAAAAAATGTTTTTATTATAATAAGATGATAATAAGTATCCGAAAAAAGTATTTGAGACCATTTTAAATTTTATGCATATTCCCTATTCCTTCAATAATTAATCGAAAGGAACTTCGTTCCATCCGTGTGTCCCTTGACACCTCTTAGTTTTTTTTTTATAAAAAAATTCTTTAAAATACATTTTTGATTCAGTGTAAAACAATAAATGATAATTTGTAAATAAAATGGAAAAGAACAGGTCAAGTGCTGCTAGTTGCGTCCATAAAGGGTTCCGTACCATTATATACAAAAAGATTGTTGTATTAGAGCCTCACTCAAACATTTATTGTATTTTAATTTAATTATTTATTTTTAAAGAGAATATATAAAAAAGTATTCTGTAAATATTTCGACGATACGATTATAAAAAAAAACCAATCATTTTCTGTGGAACTATAAACTATATCTCACTTATACATAGATTGACAAATTCATTACTGGCAGCTCAATTGATAGAGTTATGAATTCTTTTAGAACCTACGACGTTCGAATACTGGTGTATTTATAAGGTGTATTTATTTACATTTTAATTTACATTTTTTTTACCTTACTTCTCAAATAATACATTTAATATGTATGTTCATTTAAAAACCAGTAAAGAGTTGGTTCCATATTATTATTTAAAAGTCATTGTTTAACTTGAATTTATAAACAAAACAACCGAGCAATTTAATAATTGTATAACAAACAAAAGCAATACCCAACAATGGAAATCGAAATATCAAATTAAATTGAACAATGTATTAATAACAATAACCTTTCATTGATATCATTTTAATATAACTGTTATTTGAGAATTGGAATTCAGGCAGTTGTAAATAGAAACTCGCAATCTAAAATTTAAGTTACAAGGGTTCTGTACGGTTCTGGTTTGAAAAGAACCACACAACAAACTTAGCTGGATTTTTTCCCGTTCAAACTCAACTCAACCCCGTAACTCAAAATGAAATGAGCTACGAAGAAGGGCATACCAGACCCCCAAAATCAACGCCGTTAATTATGTTTAAGGCAATGCCCAAAAAATGTAGAATTGACTAAATCTTAATACCTAAATTTCATGTGTTATTTTCTAGATATAATAATAATAATAATAATAATAATCGCGTGAAACCATTGTAGAATATCTGTGAAAGCATTGTTTACAATTTACATCATCAATTACTGATTGATGACTACAAATTTTAAGAAAACCAGTAACATCAGCATACATTACTACCCGATACTACATTACTGGTTTATCATTTAAAGAGTAATGTAAAATCTTTATCTAAGTGACAAAAACAAGAAGTACTTAATATTGGGCCTTATTAAACTACTTTTTTAACAAATGAAGCTTAATTTTTTCACCTACTTCCTTAATTCATTTATAAATTATGTAAAATAGACTAGTCATTCGATATTAAAATCGTCATTGTTGTTACAAGAATACAAACATTAAGCCACTATGATGATCACCATTCTCCTCATGAAGTATGTGTTTAAAATTCAAAATTCCAGTTATCTTAAAGAAAATCCAACGAATATACAATTTCTGTTAAAAAAATATCACGAATTTCGTATTTTTATTTAAAATATATATATAAGAATAGAGTTTGAATTACATATAATTTTGGTAAATAATTTAACATGTTATTAATTAGTTGAACACCAATCAAACACAATTTTCAAATTTAATGACATTTGCTAAAAAAAGTGCAGTGCAGCTAAGCTTAGATTAAGTAATAATATTCTATAACTTGCTCCGAATTGGGAAATTCTAGGAATATGCCTTAGAGACATTAAGTTATAATGTGGTTTTACCCTTGCCCATATATTGCTCTAAGCATTTTAGCCACTCCAAGGATGAGCTGGGTTAAAATGATTAACATGCTTATGTTAATATTCTATATTAAAAATACTTTATATATTATCTAAAAGTTTTGAAATAATAAGAAAATAACTTTTCTATTCTCTTCTTTATACAATTTATTTTATACAAAAATAAATAAATGTTTATACATCCCTGTTGTTGCCATTATGTAGATAGTTAGTATGGGTTCTCATCTCATTGGGGTAGTACCTGTAATTTATAATAACAAAAAAGGCTAGACTTGGCTTTTATGTTAAGTTAATTAACTAGTTGACTAACAGCTGAATCATGAAGCTCACAACCGCATTTAGGGTTCATAAGTATATCCAAAATATTTAATTCCCTTGTTGTTTATTTGGGTAATAAACAAACAACACAAGCGAATTAAATATTTTAGCACAAATACTTTAAAGCAATATTAAAAAATGATATCTATTTATATTATCATCGTCTATTTATAAATTAAAAATGTTTATTCCTTTGAAGAAAGAGAGCTGATTAACTCTGTGTTAGGAGAATAAGCTTTATAAAACAAATATTTTCGATGCTTTCGTTGTTGTCACAGATTCATATCATAGATTCTTAAATATAATAATACTTTTACATAACGCATGAATTGCGGATACAGTACGACCACTTTTGAACAAAGATATCGTCTGTAATAATTGTTTCCGGATGTAGTTCTTGGTGTATTTGAAGTATGAACAGAAAAAGCTGAAAGTGTTTGCGGACGGTTCTTTAGATCTTAAAACAGATTTAATTATTAGTGTTATTAATATTTATTTATAATAATTTAAATGCTAAATACATTGGAATTTACTTACTTTAGTTCATAAATTTCAACAGTGGCGCCACCTACGCAATTATGGAATGTTATTTAGTATTTATTAACATAATGTTTAATCTTTTATTAATTATTAGAACTTATTATAAGGTATAAATAATATCATATGTAAGTTGGTTATGAAATTGGAAATTACCCTCACCTAAATATTATATTGTTAAAATATTATAAAACGAGTTGTAAGGGCTGCTCTCGCCCATTCTATTACAAATGGTTGGATATTAAACATTGAAGTGAAAGTTCTGCGTATTACTGAAACAAGTTCTAGCATTAGGTTAAGTCTCAAAAAATAGCTGCCACATACATATATGTATTTATTTCGATATTATAATTGTTTTACTTTGTAGGTCTATTAGCAGCCCTAGTTTTTTCAGCTACACTATAAAACATCCCAAGTTGCCTTTATTATATCTTCTGAATTTAAGATTTTATTTCTAATTTAAATTAACCTACCTTGTATGCAAACGGTCTTAAGTATTTTCAAGATATTTCTAATTTTATTCCATAACAAACGATCATATTTTTTTTGCCTCTCACCATAAAAATCATTAACTTTTTTTTACCTCTGTATATTCCCAAAGTTACCCAATCACTAAATTTAAGTTTTCGGTATTGTAGTATTTTGATGTCGTTTTAAGCTTAAAATTATGGTAAAATTTATGTGTAAACAAAGTCGAAAACTTTATTATATAAATTATTGAGATTATCAGGGTCATCTCCACTTTACCCTCTTTTTACGCAACATTGTTTATATAACATGAAACAAATCCTTATAAATACAGATTCGTTTTTTGTTATCAGTCTGTAAGTAGATTTTTGGAGACTTTCATTTTCATCTTCTTTACCTAATATAAAGAAAAGTTATTTCCCTCTGTTTAACCCTATGTATGCTAAAATATTCAGAACTATAAAATGGATTTGGGTGCGCGGTTTTTAGTAGATAGAGTGATTCTAGAATAATGTTTATAAGTATAATAAAAAAAACCGGATCATTTAGAGATGTAATGTAATATTGCAACAAACATATTTTTATGCTCTTAAATAGGAAAAGATGGTTGAATCTTAAGGTAAATAGCAAATTAATGTACTACGAAAATATATGTTTTTCAAACATCAATATGAAAGTTTACAATAGTTAATATTTATTTCTAAATAATAACCCGAAGTAACCATTTTTTATATATTACAAAATAATGTGTTATTTACCAAGCTCTTACAAAATACAGTATTATGTTTTATCCAATTAATTAAATAAATTAACACATTTTATGTAGATCTATACTGCCCTTAACAGCATTTCATCTTCGGAGATATCAAATATTAATAAAGCGGAGGCACAGTGTAAATATTGTATACAAAGACATCCTGTAGTATAAGCTCAATGTCAATAAATCATCACCGCCCCATGTTGCCATCATATTACACCTGTCCGAAGCCGGGGCGGGTCACTGATCATTATTAATAATATTTTTTTTTTAACCACAGTGGTCTGAACTTAAATTCGTCATTATTATCTCTTCATAAATGTTACAGTAACACATAACCAACGTGTCATTCATAATAGTCGTGAAAACACTAGCAATGTGAGTAGGTTTCGTAAATTATAAATATTCCATTCCTTTCCACACTCTTGGTTAACCCAAATATTGTACATTTCTAAAGTTAAATCCAGGTTTGTCCCCTTCCTACAAATTATGATGACACATTGGAAAACAAGAATCCATTTAAATAGTCCTCACACTTCAATTACAACTAGAGAAATAGTAATTAAAAAAGGAGACGTTAAACTACTACTACTACTACGTTAAATAGCGTTAAACTATTAAATATGGAAGATAATATTTATATTATTGTACAAAAAGCTGCCATACTTAACACATGCAAAATAATCAGGAAATTTCTACAGAACGAAGAAATTTAAGCAAAGTTAACGACTACAAAGGTATAATTAAACGGCGACTGCCCGTATTGTGCTATAAAAACCATTCTAGAGATGAGGAAAAGTTTAAATATAAAGAATAATAATAATAACAAGAACAACAATAATAATAATAATAATAATGATTCACTCGAGAAAGACCGCCATTGTTTCTGATGGAGACTTTAAAACTATATCATTAAGAGCTAGGCATCCTAAGGGACAAATCGAATAGGTTTATCTCTACATACTTATAATATTTTTGCTCTTTGATAACCAGTGTTCTGTAATACACAATAAACTAATTTTATATTTTTTACTTTTGATTTTTTGCCAGCTAAGCCTTTTTTATGCACAATATTAAACAGCTTAGGATTTTTCTTATTATTTAGTTTTAAGTGGAACAATTATTTTCTGTCACTGCTATATTATTATTGTTCCACTTTCTTTTCTCGAGATATCATATTTAACAATATTTAATTATTATTTTTTATTTTAATGAATGTAACTCTACATTACTATGTTTAAATGTAGAGTTAAAAGAGAATAGGACTTTTTATTAAATATTAGGACTTTTTATTAAATATTTAAAATTACTAAATTGTTATTGTTGATTTTAAATTCAATAATTAATTATTATCTTTAAATAAGACTTAAAAAACTAGATTTAACTTTCTTGTGTGGAAAATAATCACCTTGTTACTGTCTTTATTTACTCATAAACGGTGAGTAAATGAAATTTTACAATACAAACATTGCTGTGCTTAGTATCAGAGTTGATTTTTCTGCAGAGAGTAGAAGATAAATTTATTTCTATTAATTTAATATTTTACTATTGAGTAATGAACATTACTATTAGCATTTATTTAACATAAATATTCAGTATTTTCTATTTTTAAATTAGCAGTCTTTTTAAATATTTTAAGGTTATAGAATGTATGTTTTGTATTTTTCGCCTTTAATTGGTAGTCCTTTCCATGGAATGTTTTTTAATTTATATAATTTTCTTCATTGCTAAATTGTATATAACGTTTTCTTTCGCAAAATAATATTTGTCTAATATGGTCATTCATAACGCCACACAAAGGGATAGGTTAATTTTCTAATAAAGTTTTAAAACAGAAACCACAATATTCCATATTTTTTAAAATTTCTCTAGCATATTCAGCTACAGAATCCTCTGAATTTTGCAATCGTTGCCTGAATTTAAAACTTTCTGCCAAGACACTCTGCTTCAGGAGCAAATGGCACCTTGTCATATTTACCAAATCATCATAGCTTTTTGTTGTGGGTTTCTCCGGTGTACATAAGTCAACCATTAGCTCATAAGCCTAACTAACGATCGCTGTTATTAATATTGCAATAAGTAACGGTTTAACATCGTTGAGAATAAAATAATGAACGATCAATAAACAAATTTTAACCATCATTGTAAACATCGAATTGTCCTTATTTTCCTACCAACAGTTTGATTTATACATCGGGTTGGATAAATTGAAATGTCTTTAATGTAGTAGTTAAAACCAGTCTTAAAAGTGAAGTTAAGAACTACTGAAGCGGTACGAAAAGGGAGGTCACAGAAAAACATTGTTTACGGATAAAAAAAAAATAACAATTGAGCAACAAATATAAAATCCCATATCTGTGACCGCACTGTAAGACCTCAAGATACTGTTAGTGCCTTTTGTGTGAATCCTGAACTGTTACCCCGGAAGCTTAGAAACCGTTGGAGGTAGATGACTAATTAACTGACTTACTGACAGACACCTCCATCTCGCCTTACCGTGAACACGATTGCTGCAAAGCATTCGAAACGTCGGGTTAGATTTAAAATGTAAATTTAAAATCTAATTCGTTATACGCGAGTTAGATCCGTAAAAATAGTTTTATTTTAATGTGTAGTACTCGTGAAAACCTTAGAAAACACTAATTGAGCAACATTTTCGCAATGAAATGAACGTATTTATACTCAAAACTCTAAGGAAGCTTTCAAATTAGCCGACAGAATGCAACGTGGGCATTATCCGACTTCAATGATGGTTTGGGGGGTGTTAGTTATGAGGGAGTGACTGAATCATATTTTTGTGAAAAAAATATCAAAACATCGGCACAAGTGTATAAGGTAGTAAAGCCCCTTAATAACACCATGTTCAATAAAGAAGTATGGTCCTTCCAGCAACAGCACAAGTCTTCGGCGCCGGGACATAAAGCTCGGTCCACGCAGTCCTGGTTGGAAGCGAACGTCTCGGACTTCATCAGAACTGAAGACTGGCCGTCGTCTATAATAATAATAATAATAATAATAATAATTTATTCGCTCTGAATGTAGGTGTACAAGGTAAGTATTATTCATACATAAGTATCCAAATACATTCAACCGTTAGGCGTGCAAATACAATTTTGATATGCATAAGTTTACAATTTTTTTTTAGAAACTAGTCCTGATCGTAATCCGCTGGATTGTGATTTATGGTTAGTTTTAGGGAGTACAGGTTGCTCTAAACACCATGATAATTTGGAGTTTCTAAAACAATCTATACGATTAGCAATGCAGAATTTCCCCATGGAAAGAGCGCGTGCTTCAATTGATAACTAACTGGCCTCAACATTAAAAGGACTGTACTGCAGCCAATGGACACCACTTCGAATAAGCTTTTTATATTTTAATTGTTTTATATTTGTGTATTAATCTGTAAAAGTAATAAATGTTATTTACAATTAAATTATAATTTTTTTGTTACAATATTTATGGCAAGACTAGGTATGTACTCTGAGTTGAATTTGAATCGATGTTTATACGACTTTTAAATACTAATTTATTATCTTACACAACAATAAATTGCTATCTAGAAATTCTAATCTAAGATATAGGTTACGTTAATTCATTATTTAGGTTATTATTTACTAAAACTATCTTATCTAATCAATATATGTTAATCATTCTGACATACATTGGTTAAAGAATACATTCATAGATAATGGAAAATATATTGAGCTTCTAGACAGATCTATTAATTTGTAAATATTTGTTCAAACCTTAATCAACGGTCTATTGTCAATAATTTATATACTTACGAATACTCTAAGTTTAGCGTATACACTTACCATGAAGGTAATCAATTTCTAATTAAAAGGCACATGTCTACGTCGTGACATATATGTAAATGATATTGAATCACAGTGCGTATATTTCTGGTGTATAAGCTTATATTATTCATTATAAATAGAAATATCCGCATTGAAAGAATACTGAATTCTATAAACGGTCTTAGACCTCAGACTTTATAACATTTGAAGGATTGTTTATTTTACTTGAAATATATCAAAGACAAATACATTTCTAACATAGACATAATTTTATAACAAATTATAATTTAATTATATATATATATATATATCCAATAAAAAATGAATGATCTGAAATTTATCGCTATCAGAATCTTATTAAAAATGCTAGCAGCGCTGAAATGTTCGCAAGTGTCGGGAAAGATATACGCATCAGATTATTTTTTAAACCAGTGACATTTTTTGTTGAGAGCTGCATAGTATTTTTTTTTTAATAAGTATATTTTTAATATGAGATATACATGGTATATTATAATATTTTCAGTATTGTATAACACAATCTATATAAAATATCTATATATATATATGTATATTCTGTGTGCACATAGATATGAAACCATTCAATAATAATAAATATTTTATTATATACAAATCTATATTTAAGGATCATTTTATTTTAACGGATATGCAATTATATGAACCAATTGAATATTAAACAGTTTCATTCTACGCTTGACATTGTGGACTGATATCTTAAATTATAATTATAATTTTTTTTAATTACAGAATTATATTACATATTTCTTTAATTATATAAATATTTGTTGGGTCTGTGACATATAAATAGGAATATAAAAAGAGTTAAATGTGATAATAATAAAGTAATCAACATCTAGAGTCGTAAAAACCATTATAAATAGATAAAAAACATGAAATGTTGAATACTGTTGTCACATTGATTAGGATCCAGTGGAGTCTAACTAAAACTAGTTAATCCAAATAAATAATGAGTTAAATAATGAGTGGAGTTTATAGTTTACAAAAATCAGATTGTTTTTTTTTTATTCAACAGAACAGCTTTATGCAAATAGTGGGCATTAATTTATTTTTATATTATTAATCTAATAATAAAAAAGGCATGAAAAATTCTTCTGAGACTGGTTCTTTTGAGAGACCGTCGTATCGGTGATAACTTTAATGAACAATCATTTGCTACGCTGCACGACAGCGTTCCCCACGCGGTTGTAGCAGTGTCGCGTCATACCGAGAGCTGTGTGTATTTTACCGACAGCGAGGACGACGCGACGGGCAGATTCATCAGGAGAGCGATGAAGGCGACAAAATATAACATCATAGAATATAATACCAAGATGGCTATAAAAGACAGAAACTTCGCTATCGTGGAAACCTTGCTCGTGATGAGTGAAAAAAATAAAAATAACAGTAGGTCACCACAATAGTGTTTTCGTAGGAAGGCATTAATGAGAAAATGTAAGAAATTTAACTTTAATAATATTTTTCTTTTTTATACATCAAATACTTATACTATACTTCACATTATAACATTGTACAATAAAAAATAAAAAAAATAATAAATAAATAAATAAAAAAAAATTAAATAAAATATATGTATATATATATATAATATTTATATTTATATAAGTATGTGTAATTGCTGTGCAAAGGACTTACCTTACTAATATAGTTTTTAAGGTACCTGTAGTAATAGACTCCTCTTTGAGTATGTTATCTCAAAATTTCAACAATTAATATGCAAAATACAAACCAAATGTGAAAAGTGCACGGGCGACGTGTCCGTGGATAAAAGTAGAAATTAATAAAAAAAAAAAAAAAAAAAAATGAACAATCATTATATATACATATACAATAGGTCGGACAAAGACCCTGAACTCTGTCAAAACCACCCGAGCTGTGAGCATCCATGGACTACTTAAAGCAGATTTGCTTCGACTACAACTTCTTCTTCAATTGTCACTTGACCCTCTGGCATCGTTAGACATAAAAAACAAAATTATTGCTACTTTATCTACTTTGCTACTTTATAATACAATTTAACGTGAATTGAAAGTTACTTATATATTACACGGTAAAACAAAAAACAAATAAACAGGCAAACAAACAACATTTTTAAAACTATTGTTATGCATGTACTGAACTCGTAGCAATTGTTATTTTTTTATTATGGGATGTTAAATTTATGGAATTTATAGGGTTTGCCTCATAAGGTATGAGGCAAACCTTATTTTATTGTACATATTTTTCGAATAGATGCTAGAAATAACCTGCGAAATATTTGACAATTTTATTTACCTAACCTGATTACAAAACAGGTTTGCAAAAGACTGCTTGAAAACGGAATAAATGAATATATCAGCGCTTATTAAGGTTACCCCTGACTAAGCACAAATTTCTTGCGTATTTTATGGCTTAAAATTTACTAATGCTTATAATTCTAAGATATCTCTATTGCTATAAGTGAAGAGAACTAAAAGATTGAAATTTGATTATACACCAATTCAGGATAAATTTGTTATACAAATATTATTGTTATAATTTGAAATATTTATATTTTATTGTCGTCGTGGTTTTAAGTAATTCATATAAGATGTTGATTATTGTTATATATGATATGATGGTGATAGTATGATATAATTTGAGTGACCCAAAATAAAAAAAACAAGATACAAGAAAGTTGCATCAACTTATTGAAATAATCAAACTGACATGACAAACTGAATTTAGTTAAGGGCAGTGCCTTTTTCTTTAAAGAAAAATATTTCACAAATTTAATAATATCTCGATATAATTAATTCTCAGAACATTTCTACGAAATTTAATTAAACATGACGGGTTCCGGACTTTCTGGACGGTGGTGACATCTATACTACCGTTCCAATACGATCATATATAGAAACCTAGATTCACCGAGACGGATACTGTATCTCAATTGGTAGAGCGACGGGATGCTTTCCCGAAAGTCGCGGGTTCGAATCCCTGCTCGTAATAGTTTATTTATCATTTTTTATTTAGTAAAATTTAAATATGCTTAGCATACTTTATAAATTTTTTAAACATATCTACTAAAGAAAAAGTCAAAGGGTTTTACTAAAAATAGGTATAAATTGCACTTATAAACCGTAAATTTTTTTATTTATTATTTACTTAATATGACTTATTAAATATTTATTATAGAGATGTTGCTGAAGTTGGATTTAGGGTTCTGTAACAATTGAGGGATATCAATAATCTTTCGTTGTATTGCGTGTGTTAATTCTCTATTAATTTGTTAATTAATAAATAATGAGTTACTCGTGTAAATTTAAGAAAAGTACTAGGTGCCTTTATTGTCTTTATTGTCATTGATATTATTATAGAAATGATGACGGGAATAATCATCATGCTCTTTCATTAATGCTATATAAATATTACGTAACGCTATTGATGTATCTGCTACTTGCATAATAGTGACGTGCCATAATATATGTTAATAAAACGCAATAGATTATACACATCATAAACATAAAAGTATACAAAACATATTTACATGTCAAATATTTGAACTGTTATTTGCAAATTATAACAGCAAGTATGTCAAAAAATTAAAACAATAAATAA
The DNA here is from genome assembly GCA_959347405.1 of Napeogenes sylphis. Lineage (NCBI taxonomy): Eukaryota > Metazoa > Arthropoda > Insecta > Lepidoptera > Nymphalidae > Napeogenes > Napeogenes sylphis. Next base: position 22,088,157 of record OY365783.1, on the reverse strand, counting down.
AATACAACAGAAAGACACTTATTAGAGTGACTTTGCTATTTTTTATACATGTATAATATGTCGGAGATAGAAGTATATTAGTGGCTTGCTTGTTATAGATGGAGTCAAAATTTAACTACGACTCGATTCTCTCGAATATTTAAAATGTCTCAGTTGCCTCTCCAAACAATTCCGATGACATGACTCGTTACGTCACGGCGTTCACACACCACAGTTACAATAATATCAGTTGAATTACCAATTATCGTTGAATTATCGTTATCTGACATATATACCTCCAATAATGTTTTAAGTATTCAAAAAGTATGACGTCATTATTGCTGCCGTAACTGTCGTAATCCTCGTGATAATGGTCCATTATTCCGTCTTCAAAATAAAACTTCACAACCACTTCACAACTTTGTTTATATCTATAACAATCACTCGACAACATGAAGTTGTCTTAGTATTACAATTGCAGGTTTTAATAATAAATAGTTTCATACATTTCAGTTTATGGAAGACTATAATGAATTATTAATATATGTGAATATTAATTGATCATTAATTATTTAAATACCTATTTTCATTTATAATTAAGTTAGTAAACCTAGCAATCATTTAAAGTAACTCTAGTAAAAAATATAAATTGACTATTTATTGAATGATCTTCGTCTTTACGCCGATACATATACATATATAGGTATAACTTCAATACATAGTATAAAGCAAACTCGCTTTCTGCGTCTGTCCCTATGTCTGTATGTATGTACGTATGCTTAGTTCTTAAAAACTACACTACTAATTTTGATGCAGTTTTTTTAATAGATAGAGTGATGGAAGACAAATGTTTATATGTATAATAACCTGCTTAATATATTAGAAAACCACTGATAATTTCAAGATTACTAATACGAAGTCGTAAACATGTTTGTTCACGACTTCGCATTAGACATTGGCATTGTTTTGCGTTTACGTTGCAAACGCTGGCTGAACTCTACGAGATAGATCAAAATAATGTACCAAGTATTGTATACCTTAAAAAGTTCTACAAGAAAGTCAGCGATGGTATATGTTTATCTCTTTGGGATAACCCACAATAGCAATATTTTTATCCCTTACTTTTTACGAGAAATAATGGCTTATTTACGACACGATATTAAGCAATTTAGCGTTATTCCTTATCTAATTAAGTACCTTAAATACATCTTACATTTAATATGGAACAATATAGCCCTGTACAGTTGTTATTTGAATGAATATTTTCGAAGATACAACAAATTTAAAATATAGGGACATCGCGTTTGCAGGGTACGGTCGGCCATGCAAACCGTTTCAAAAATGGCTTTTGTGAATGTACACTATTGAAAATTTTGTTAATGCATATAGCTAACTGAATGTCTATTACATGTTATTTAGCATTTAAAGTAGATTATTTAAAAAAAAACTAGATCTGCAATTACTGGTCAAAATAACGTCTAGTGTGTGGCTCAGAATGCCTCAAGTTTACATGGTCATATTTTGATTATGTTCAATGAAAATCTATAAGTGTGATAATGGTTATTAAGTACTCTGTTTAAAAAGTATTAAAATGGACGTTTAAGTAATAATAAGGAAGGTATAAAAAATAAGGTATTTAATATTGTATCACTTAAAACAAGTCACAATACAAAAAAAAGGGAAAAGGAAATTGTTTTACTACGAATTCAAGCCGCGGGCAACAGCTAATATTTTCTAATAAGTTAATATTTTCTATAAAGTTTAATAAAAAAATATTTAAACGTTTAAAATTATTACTTTCATGTAGCTATTTTCAAAGATTTTACTAGTATCTACAACTTAAATCTTTCTAGATTTAAGTTGTAGATACTAGTAAAACGTTTACTAAATACTATTAAATGTCAATGTTTTCCATGATATTCTTATCATGGAAAACATTGACATTTAATAGTATTTAGTATGACATCATAATATTATATAAACAACATTGACTCACACATAGGAACTCAACAACACGCAATAACATAGTGATATGTTATTTTATGTACTTTCCATTTTATTATTTTTTTAATCCCCGACTAAAAAGAGGGGTGTTATAGGTTTGACTTGTCGATCTGTGTATTTGTGTATCTGTCTGTCTGTCTGTGGCAATGCAGCGGCCAAACGCGTTGACGGATTTGAATCTGGTTTTTTAAATCGAAAGCCTGGTTCGTCGAGATGGTTCTTAGCTATGATTGATCGAAATAAAAACAATCGTCTCTAAGATATTGACGTTTTATTAGTGAAAGTTTCTTATGCAATAATTAGATGTTCCTAGCAGTTTCACCCGCGCTATAAAGGAAAAAAAGCTTTGTTGTGTGGGCCAAAAGGTTTTACACTTATTTACTCAGGTTAGGTACTTTATTAGGGATAGCTGTTGCTCGTGACTGCGTCCACGTAGACTGTAAAAAATATATTTATATGGCTTATGATCGTAGTCATAAAGAGTCACGGGCAACAGCTATTGATATTATAAATCCGTCATCACAGTGTTATTAGTGATTGTAAATCATTGAACTCTAAAAGTTAATATTCATTTATATTCGTATAGACTTATATGAAAAAGTCTTGAATCATGTTACTTAATACATTTATAATTTATTACATTGTTGAAATTTTGACGCGGATCCTTATCTTTCTCGTATTAAATATAACATACTACATATGGATAATGTAGGATTCTAAAGGTAAAATATTTTATTAAATTGGTCGAATAGTTTTGGAGCCTATTCAATTTAAACAAACAAACAATCAAATCTTTCCTCTTTATAATATTAGTGACAGAGATGATGATGATGCTTATAAAATTAGCCTATGGTCATAAGGGATAATGTAGGATTTTAATGCTAATAGATTTTTTTTCATCGGTCCAGTAGTTTTGGACCCTATTCAATACAAACAAGAACAACAACTTTCCTCTTTATAAAATTATTATTAGCAATACTTAAGCAACTGAAAATTTGTGTGTCTGTAGGTTATTTAAGTAGAATTAAGAAACCAGTAACATAACGTTATAAAACAGAAAAAAAATATTAAATTAAAAATTGTAAAAACCCCCGATACAAAAAGACTTCTAAAAAGAATAAAAATAATATTATTATGTACTTATTGAATTGATTGCATCAGGGGAATGAAGAAATTAAAATGCAAGTAAGCTACCAAGGAAAATAAAGAAATTACGATATCGAATCGTATAGTCTAAGTACTCAATGATTAACTTCGTAAAATAGACACCATCGTCAACATACGTACAACGGTCCCCCGACGCAACGACCTCAATAAGCACATAATAATATTATTTTTATTCTTTTTAGAGGTCGTTTTGTATCGGGGTTTTTAATTTTTCAATTTAATTTTTAACCATATAAAACAATGGAATTTCTCTAATACGTAAATGTTCATTACATAAAATGAGACCGTCAGGCGATTTTTGTACTTTGAAAATGATATTTCAGTATAATTAACTATTAAAAAAAGCAACTAAGAAGATATATTTCTAAAATCATCTATTGATATTCAATGCAAATATAAAATTAATATGTCATGCGTATTGCATGTACATAATTTATTATTTGGATTTTAGTACTGCGCACTTATTGCTGGGGAAAAATATTTTCCTTAATATTTGTTTGTGTTGTTAATAAATCCAAGTTTTATAGATACATCCTTAATAACTTTAAAATTAGATTAAATAGCCTGTATAAAGAGTATTACATAGCAGTAATATTTGGCTGTGTTTGTAGTAAAGATATGTATTGAAATAAAGCAATTGACTTTTTTTAAATATCAATAACGACAACTCTACTGATTGTTGGGGTTGCAAGGGTCCAAAACATTTTATTTATTATCCCTGAACGCAAAATACATACAGCTTACCAAGTAGTAAGAATACTTTCGAAAATAAGATTAGTGGTTAAAATATATTTAAATATATATTCATATTTAATAAGCAATAAGTAGTATAAGTAGCATTAGGTACTGCCCTATTTACAGTTAGGACAATACATTTGTATCTTCATCACTTCAATGTGCATAACTATTAACTAAGTCATTTCCATACATAATTATTATATATATTATAGAAAACGGAAGAGTTCAATTAGGAAATATTAAGATTATTGGTAAATATATTAAAAACAATATATTAAAAAAAAAATAGATATATTAAAAACTCCTTTCTTTAGTAATAGTAGAAGAATAGTAGTTTACCTAATAGTTTTTGAGTGACCTAACGAGAAAATCGGGTGTTTGAATCATGTACTTAATAATGTCTTTAAAAAAATACATAATTTGGCCACATAACTATCTTATTTTGTATAAAACTAACTGGTTATAATTAGCTTTAATACTTAAAGTTTTTACAGTTTTTATACGAATATTTCGTTTATATAGGAAAATTATAATTAAAAAAAAAACTTTCTCGGAAAATACCGCACTTTTCCAGAACCTTTCTTTCTTTTATTACTTTTACAGTGGTAGTTTAATACACAAATATAAAACAATAAAAATGTATAAAAAGCTTATTCGAGGTGGTGTCCTTTGGCTGCAATACAGTCCTTTAAAAGTTGAGGCCAGTTATCAATAGAAACATGCGCTCTTTCCATGGGGAAATTCCTCGCTGCCAATCATGGCGTTAAAACCAAGCTGTACTCTCTAAAACTGACCATAAATCATAATCCAGCAGTAATCTGCTGGATTATGATTTGACTTTCTCTCAGGCTTCGTCAGAGTCTTTAGCTCTGACGAAGCCTGAGACGTTTGCTTCCAACCAAGAATACGTGGATCGAGCTTTATGACCCAGCGCCGAGCTCCCAACTCCTTCATAGCTAACACCCCACCACACCATCACTGAGGTTGGATAATGCACGTTGCAATCTGTCGACTATTTGGGAAGCTTCCTTAGACCTTTTAGCATAAATACGGTCATATTGTTTGTTATTTTAACAATTGTAAAAATTTTCTTATCCGTAAATAATTTTATTCTGAGACCTCCCTTTGCGTACCGCTTCAGTAGTTGTTTCGATTTTACCACCTCATTCATCTTTAATTTATCAGTTAAGAAATGACCAGTATGTCTCTTATATGCTGCAATTCCTAAGTCATCTCTTAAAATACGTGACATGGTTCTAAGTGCTATCTTCATTTCCCGAGACAAAATCTTTTGCTTTCGGACAGGATTTCTTCGATTTTTTTCCCCCAAATGCTTTGACCACCTTTTTCGTACGAACATTACGTGGACGGCCTGATCTTTTTCTGACACAAACGGAGGAAGTCTCATTGAACCTATTAATAGCCCGGTACACAAACATTTGACTAATACTAAGTGTATCAAGAGTTTTAAAAATTGCATTTGGCTCCATACTTACTTTGTGTAATGCAAGCACAGCGATTCTGTTCTCTTTATCACCTCACTCCATTTTAATATCGACAAATATTGTACAATGCATTGGCGCCAAAATGAGAAAACACAGTGAACAACCGTAAAAATATTACAGATTCCAAATTCAAATGTAATATTTTTTTTTATTTTTAATTATAACAGTACTTATGGTCGAACTAAGTATAGTTATGCTTGAATTTCAGAGAAAATGTAGGTAAGACTAAAAATATTAAAGTTGAGGAAACATTTACTGAAGTAAATTTAATTACTGTCAAGAGAAAGCTATTAGTTTTATTTTACATAAGTCTGTTGTCTTTTCATGAAATGTATCTTATGCTCGTTTTTTTCCCCTGATATTTTACATTTTCAATTAAGTTTATATTACTTATATTTTTTATTATAGCATTTTTGTAGTCATAGTTAAAATTTAATTATTTTATTTTATTTATTTGTTTATCTATGTACCAAGTTTAGTGATAAAAACAAGGTCTTGTTTATATTATTTATACTTTTACTGCTTTCATAAAAAATATGTTTATCTGCATTGTTAGTGTGTGCTTACATATAACATCGCAAAATGGTATGAAAAGCAATTTAATTTGCATAAACTAATTTATTAGTAGATGAATAACAAATAGAAATACATACTAAAATACACAATAGAAATACATACTAAAATACTGATAATGCACTCAATAAATGGCAACGTTATTTTTATTAGATAAACGTACTTTCAATATAGAATTGGTTCATACGAAAATAAAATTACACGCTTCCAACCCTACCGGATGAAATTTATCTTATTACCTTCGTATATATTTAATCGTCGGTTTCGAGTTATAAATCAATTTTATTACCATTCATCAATATCAACTATTATTATTTATAGATAAATTTATTGTATAACATGATTCATCTATAATTGCCTAACACTTTCATTCGAATGCTTCAAACGTCATTGCTGATTATAAATAATGAATCTAGTATTTTCATTGCAACAAAATGTAGTGTCTATATGATACAGTACAGACTTTATTATTATGCAACTTTATAATCATCTTTGTTAATTGAACATATGGACTTTGTCTTCGTGAAATTGTTTATGATGAATACATTAGAAACCGATTCTGAATTATAATACTCTATACGTAATTAGAAAAAGAATTGTATTGACTTATAGTACAAGCAGTTATTTTCTTAATAAATAATATTATTGCATAATGCCTTGTTAGGATATAAAATATGTATAATATGGAAAGGTACAAAACCAAATTATTTATTCGTTATTTCTTTTTAAGTGTAGCTATTATGTGAGTCAGGAATTAAATTAATGTACCTAATTAAAAAAAATATTTTCAAACTTTTAAATAATTTAAAGCAATTAATGCCTTATGAAATAAAATCCATTCATTTCATTTTACAGTCGTCATATTTATCACAAACAAATTTACAAAAATAAATAATTTGCGTATATTATGATCGTATGTTTCTCATGACGTACATAATTATTATCTAATCGTAATGTTTTGTCAACACTGTGGTTCACAGCGGGTTTGAACTTGACAGATCTCATTGCCAAATCGCCGATTCTAATAATAATACCTTAAGGTATATAGGTAATGTATAAACCTTACGGTATAGGTATATATTACGATTATGTCACGATGATGATTATGATGCCGCTTGTCATCACAAAGAGGAACTATTTAATTGTTTGGAGACTTGGAGATGGTTCCACAGACGACAAGTCATTTACCTTTCACATGCTCCCAACATCGTCCATATGGGAGACTGTTATCATTTATCACTAGGTAGACTGTCTTAAAAAGTTAATTCTTATATACACTTAAAATAACCAATGCGACTTGCATATTTGAATTAAAACAGCCATCTACACGGGTCATCATACGATATATAATTTTCAATGAAAAATAATTAGTAAAGTCCATTGTATAGTCCGCTGCCGGATGGTATCGAGCGGTCTTTAGTTCAATTCGCTCTTGCAGTTCTAACAAAATCATAAAAAAACTAACCTAACAACTTTAAAAGCAATATGATAAAGTCCCAGAAACATAGAAGGTAAATTTAAGAACCGATCTCCTTTCCTTTAAAAGGAACGAAATGTTTTTTTTAATTTCGTTACCGACATCTTTAACAACCATCTTAGTTTCTTTTTAGTAGTTACTAGTTTTTGAATTAAATTGTCATTGAAGAAAGATTTTATATTTTATCGGTAAAATAATGAGAATATGATATAAAACTAGTGTAAATATAAAATATGTTAAATAATATCTTCTGCGCAACTTGCAACACGCACAGATTGATGGAAAGTTCTGTTACTATTTAAAAATACAAAAGTTCGTTTTGTTTATCTTAACATTATTATTCTTAATCTCAAAAGTATAGCTATACCAACGTATAGCTGTCTGTATTGAGTCTTGAGTACTATTTAGTAAAGAGTGTTCGCAACATTTGTTTTTTTTTCAGTAGCTTCACTTCTTTTTTTCTTTCTCTCGAAGGCTTGTTTCTCGCAGCCTCATTGGTAGATTGATATATATAATTTGTACATTTACACATATATTTTTGAATTTGATTTTAATATTTTTACTTACAAAGATTATTTATATAAAATCAATAAAAAAAAAACGCTGCGACTATTCATTAATAGAAATTATTTAACCAGATGCTTTAATCCGGCATAAAACACTCGATGGCACATGCAGCGATTATAATTTCTGACCGAGTCTTTAAATTATTAGTGGCTGTTCGTGACTGCGAAATGCTATTTCATGTCCACTTGATAGATCATGATTCAAATTGTTCCCACATATTATGATTTGTGATAATATAGATCTTGTTTTCTATAATTATTATTTAAAAAATATTGAATTGTTCGAATTTTAAAAAACATATTTAATTGTTCGAATTGTTCGAAAAATATTTAAAATATTGATTTGTTGTTGTTTGTTTAATATTCTATGCTTATTGTTGTTTAATTTAAAACATGAAAATCAAGGTTATGCTAAAAATTATATTCTACTGCGACGCTATTATTCTTTATTTTAGTTACTTTCCTTTATATATTATTACTTTTTGTATTTGTTACACTGGTAGTAATTTGAATAAATAGTCTGAAATACATTTTTAATTGTTACTCTAATGCTTAAGTTTAGTGTCATAGTTAAAATTAAAGAAACAAAAATTCTCGTCATTGGTAGCTATTGCTAATAACTTGCACTGAACAACACTACTACTAATAACAAAAAATGAATGGTATTAATAGGACCTTCATGAATTAAAAAGGAAAAAATCAGGGTTTGGGCACTCGTTGTGTCGTGTTTAAAAATATATTTACATAACCGTTTTTATTTATATATTCAGGGAAACAAATAAATACTTTCATTATAATTTCCATTGATACGATATACTCATAATAATAATATAAAAGACAAACTATTTATAATAAATATTATATACAATAAAAATTATATAAACTATGTATCACTCTTGTTATATAAATATATATAATACATATACATTGATGAGCCCTCTTATGAAATGAGAGTATAATATTGAAGTACCTATGTGATTACTAAGTCAACTAACTTCCAGAACAATCTTCAATCAAACAAAGTAATTATTGTTTAAATGTTCATAATATATTACGTACACTTAAAATTAAATTATTTGATATTTCTGTAAGATACACCTACGTTGATTTTATAATGGCTTTTTTAAATATTGCATCTTAAATTTTTCGACAGCTAATGTATTCAAATTTCTTGTTTCTCTTGTTGTGCGGAGTCTAATTTTATATAGTTAAAATTAACCTTTCGTTTATTTAATTTTATATAACATTAAATAATGTTCAAGTGATTGAACTATTGATTACTTTAGTTTAGCAGTTACTTAAAATTTTCCTTCACATTTATCGGTACACACGTATCATGCATTGGTTAATAAGTGGCACGAGTCTGCGCAGTGCAAAGTTTGTACTCACACATTGATAAACAGTATCATATTGCGTGCACGGCTACTATATAAGCGGAACGAATCCGTTCAAAACATCATTGAGATAACGCTACAGTCAAAAGAGTTAAGCGGTAGCATTATTATTAAAGTTTTTTACACCTTATACATATTATATTTTTGAGGTTTCTTAAGTCCTCAAGCAATCATCTAAAATATTTACGGAACAAATATTATTCTTTTTTAAAATGGATAAGAGGCAACTCATCGGCAGCGCCACTCGTTACATCGCCGGCAGACACGCGATACAGACAGTGTACTGGCGTCGGTCTGCAGAAGACAGTAAAGGGCTGCTCAAGACGACTAAGATGACGTTCTTTGGCAAAAATGAAGGTCTTAACAAAGTCGACAACTCTGAAATATTCGCAAAAGTACGGGAGAGGTACATGTGATTGTGATTGTGGTTCCAAATTTGAAATAGACCAATGTAAATAATTAATGGACAATTTAGTGCTCGTCTTGAGTTTAGATTCCTTGATAGCTTATATTATTATTATTTTTTATTTTGTATTTAAACTATTTTTAAGATATTATAATTACTCTAAAAATATAACAATATTTTTAGGAAAGTGATTAAGCTTTAATAATTGTTATGTTGTATTATTTAAGTGAATGTTAAGTTAATCGTATTAAGGATACACAAAATATTGATTTTTTAATAAAATATTAACTCAATTCAAACTCTTTTAATTTAATCTAATTCTCAAAAATTAAAAATATGTATAATGATCATTATGATTTTGTAAAAATAAATATATAAATAAGAATTTATTCTAAGATGATGCAGTCACAATAAGAATCAAATCAAAAAGATCAAAACAATGTTGATATAATATAATAAAAGATAACAGTTAGTAGGTCGATAGCTGGAATGACGAATGAGACTAAGGACTTTCAACTGCGCAATAGATAAAAATTCAGTAGACGTCGCGGCGTCAAGCGAGTAATTTTAATTTAATGCAAAGGACCTAGCATAAAATTAAATTAATTTAAATTATGTAATTTCTCTTTCTTTTTACAATTTTTATTTTTTTTTGATGACTCATCTGATTTATCTACAAATAAAACATCAGAACATTGTAAAACATATTTTATTTTTGAATAAACAATGCTTTTGACCGAATCTATATTTTAATCAATTTATCTGATGTATATTCTGTGTGTACATAAATATTGAATAAATCCAATTGTATGTATTTAGTATTATTACTATAGATGCTTCCTTCCATAGCAACATATAATATGATGGCAAAATAAACACAGTACTGATTCTATTACGACAAGTGTTTGTTCGTATACTGTGTTGTTATAAGATTTTATATTAAGATAAAATTAATAGGCTTTGTTTAAGGTATAAAAAGTATGAATGATACAGATATAAAATATTATTTTAGGTTTTTATTATTTTTACGAATGAAAATCAGATATGTTGCATTTTTGGACTGGTAATGTTGTAAAAATCTGATGAAAAGATCGTGGTGAAAACCTTTTGTCGTTTTTTTATTCAAAATAAGGTCTATGTTTCCACACGTAAATAATCACACGCATTTAAAATATTTTTTTATATACAAAGCAAAGTAGCCGCAGCCCGCCAGCCACATATGATCCAAATATAGTCAGGGTATATTCTTATCCCTATGCGCTACCTCTCCGGTAGTTGAGATTAGGATACACGGGTACCCACCGGCTACTCCAGCTACTGCTGCTTGACCACATTTCCGTCTAAAGCAGGACATTACGTCTTTATTTGGGGAGGTGGATAAGTATCCTTCCCCCCAAATAAATGATCCAATTTTAAAATTAACTTTCCGTTTAGATATTTTCATAAGACTACAGAGTGGGAATTTAAGAAGTGAAAATAACGTAAACAGGGCTTAAAAAGTTATCAATGCTTGAATGAGACCTCTGTTACTCGTATCACAGGCGTTCATAGGTTAAGGTTTTAGATTTGACAGACACCTGCATCTCGTCTTACCGTTAATGCGATTGCTGCAAAGCATTCGAAACTAAGGATTAAAGTTGAAATGTAAATTTAAAATTTAATTTATTTTTACTTTGCAATTTACAAAATAAAAATAATTTGTAATAAACTGATTTTTATAAATATTTGGTTTTTTATAAATAAATTTAAAGGGCAGTCACCAAAATAGCAACAATCAAATTATATTATAAGACTTATGATAAAAGAATAAAATAAATAAATTATACATAGAGAATAAAAAACACGATTACTATTTTCTATCCTATTGTTGGAAAGCTAGCTTCGATAGCAGTTATGTAATAACAGATTTTGTGATGTCTGAGCTGTACAGACCGACCAATAAAATATTACTTAGTTTGCGGCTAAGAGTAAGGGATCCAACCATTCACTTGTTAAATAACCTAGTATAGTACAAAGTAAAAGAGAAAGGAGTTTTGAGTTAATAAGTATTATCTTTACTTTATAATTCTGTTTTTTTGTATTTTGTAACAACATAAACATACTACTTTTGTCAGGTTTATTTTCTCGGTTTTATTTTGGTTATTGAACTAATTACAAGTAAAATATACTTCATTTATTTAATAACAATAATAATGTTATTTATCGCACGCCACATACAGAATCGATAGAAATAAATTATAATTAATAAGAAGAATTGTTAATACAATAGGGTTGGCCACGCTAAGTAGCGATCTCTTCCAGACCACTTTATATTGGTGGAAATGGAGAAAGAGAGTAAAGACTTACAAATATAACTCTATATATATATTTATATGTTATGATACTTAAAAATAATTATACATAAATATCATGCTATAGTAAATACAGGAAAAAATATAACAAATATTTGATAAGAATGACAAATGATCTTTGAATAGCCTATTGAAAGTGATCAAGGATTTGACTTGTCTGATGGTTACTGGTAAAGCATTCCAGAGCGAAACTGCTTGTATAGAAAAATATTTTTTTGAGGAAGGTAGAAGAATAAGGTGGCAAACGAAGGGCCAGTTTTTGGAATAGAATAGAATAGAAGACGTAAGTATCTGACTATGAGTACCTATAAATTCAAATCTATATTTTAAATAGATCGAAGAAAAAGTTGTATAACACACAGTACAGAAAACCACTGGAGTTGATAATGAAACTGAGATACGTAATCATATTTGTGGAAGCGAAATATGAACCGAATACCGACATTTTGAAGTCTCTCAAACTTCTTAAGTGGAGCCTCAGTTAGATCAGGATAACTCCTAATAATTCAGCGGGGTAGTCAAATATAGAAAGAAGGAAAGATTGTGCTAAAATAATTTTATTAGTTATGAAAGAATAATTTTGTAACCGTCGTTGTGAACACAATATAGCAAAAGATTTTCTGCTCTATTTATTTGATAGTTCCACAATAAAGTGTTGTCCAATTGTAATCCAAGATTTTTTATATTATGCGACTATAAGATATTGTGATAACATTGAAACAAAATCATTTGGTTGCATTAACTCTTATGGATCAAGTCTATTATTATCATACGGATAAACTTCAGTCAAAAATAGAGCATAAATTGTTATTAAATCGATCAACAGCGCTACTCATGTTTGCCAAATTTGAATAGGAGTAAATTTGTAGATCATCTCCATACATGTGATAGAGAGAAGAAATATTATGAATATTAGTATTAATGAAGATGGAAAAGAAAAATGGTGACAACACGCCTTCCTCAGGGGGACCGTCATGCACACTGCACTCAGAGGAAAATGATTGATCAATATGGATGCATTGTCGGCATCCACTCAGGTAACTACAAAACCAATCAATTACTGACAAAGATATATTAAGAGAGGCTAACAGACAAAGCATGATGTCAAAATCAACGTTATTAAATACATTACACAATCGAACAAGGTCAATACTACAGTATTGATTATTGTCAGTTGTTTATTATCCATTTCCATTCTAATGTAGTCGGTAACTTTAATTAATGCAGATGTAGTACTGTGGCCTTTTCGAAACCCAGATTGAAATGTATTTAACGAGTGATATTTATCGATAAAGGAATTGAATTATTTATGTAATATTTTTCTAAAAGTTAAGAATAAAGGGGTAAAATAGAAGTAGATCGGTAGTCGGAGCAAGAAAGAGGAGGGATGAGGTTTTGTAGGAAGAGGAATAATGTATGTATCTTTCCATAAACTGGGGAAATTACCACTTATTAAACAATTATTAAAGAGATTTGTATCGGACCTTTGTCTTGTATTTCGATTTTGCCAGGCATTTCTTGCGAATTAGTTGTTTTTATTATTTTGTAAGCCACGGCGCAAGCAAGTGTTTTATTTTAACTGGTTTGGTTGGAGTATGAATGTCATAAAGCTGTATTAAAACAGATACAAAAGGCGAACTTAATGCTGAAAAAGATACAAAAGGCGAACTTAATGCTAAAAAAGATACAAAAGGCGAACTTAATACTAAAAACATTCTCTGCTAAAAGAAAGAATTTACAAAAGGCGCTAAAACTTTATACCTAAATAAAACTTAACAACTGAAAGATTTACAATGCATAAACAAATATTTATTATTATGGAAACAATATTTTAAAAAAACAATACTTTAATCATATTATTGAAACAATATTTTAATGTTATAGAAACAATAAATTATATTTCATATATATCTGATGTGTTCGCAGTTGGTTGTGAAATAGGTAAATATTCTATTTTTTCGAAGCGATAGCTCATTTTTATAGTCATTGCAATTTAACAACAATCACATCAAAATAACCTTTATTACTGATAGTATTATTACATAAAGTAATTTCTGTGATTCTGTCTTCTCTTGTATTACATAATATTTCAATGTGTTACAGTAAATCCCATATAGATTTTAATTTAACAAATTCCACGCACTTTAGTAATAGTATTTCTTTCATATTTTAATATGATAAGTTATTAGACACTATTAATCATTAATAAGAATATAAAATTGAATAATATAAATTATAAACTTAAAATACATTAATAACTTAATCATTTTTATCTTCGACATCGGTAACTTACAAACCACCGAGCTACCAATTGTGGTAGAGCGACTGGATGGTTTCCTAGAGATCGCGGGTTCGAATCCCTGTCAGTATCGGTTAATTTTTCAATCTATATTTATTTTAAATTTAAATAAGCTTATCATGGCTATACATGTATAAAGATATTTTGAAACTTTAAATTCGGTGTACAATTCTTGAAGATTTTGCTTTTTTTCTCGCTTGTTTCTTAACACATATAATAAAGATTCCTATGAAACCAAGCAAATATCTGACACAATACTATTTCCCTATTTTGTTCAATTGAGTCGAGAATACGAAAAGTCTATTTCAATTTTATTCTTCAACGATTTTATGTCTCTAACTGTTTTATGCTGTTAGGTTCAAAATAAAACTAGATCATGATTTATTACTATGAAGTTTTGGTATGGATATGCAAGATCATATTATAAGTTATAAAATAGGAAAATATTTAAAATAATCGGTACTGAATATTTTAAACCATCCACTAAATTTTTAAATAGTAAAAAATTAAAAATATGAAAATATAAAATTTCAATATGGAAAAAAAAATGCAATTATATGATATCAATACGGTACACAAACAAACGTCAGGCTCATACTACACAATTGCAAAGAATGTGTAAGCCCTATATGGAGAACATATATTATGTTTTTTTTTATAAGCCCCCAATATAAAAGCGCCATAAAGAATAAATATTAAATATGATACAGTTAATGTAATACAATATTAACGATTACTTAAATTATAAGACATAATATAGTCTTAAACGAAAGACTACTGTCTCGTAAGTAAATTTCTTAATGTATCTAATATATTTCTATTAATTCTGCTGTTACTATGTAATGTTTTAATTACTACCACAGATTACAAAGAAATTTATTTCAAGTCGGTCATCTTGTATTACTTTACTTATCTATCTATCTACTAACTAAATCCCTCATATTATCGAAACCCAGCTTATTTATAGGCAGATTAATCCGTTTCTAAACTAGATTTTCGTCCTTTGATTGAAATTCTAGAATTGAATGGAACTATCATATAGCTATAAAACACTTTTTTGTTTATCTTTGCTATATAGATTTAAAGTGAAGAATAGGCAAGTTAATAATTAAACCTCTTTATAAACTCATCCCATAATTTAAAGAAGCCTATTGAGCTTCTTGTCTATTCTTTTTTCGAATTGTCTGTCCGTCTGTCTCCATTACCTATAATAAGACTCCAATATTCCATAACTGCAATATATGTGTATTTGAAATAATAAAATAAAATATTTGCCTTAACATTTTAAATATTTTGGAGTACTACGCAATTTTTAATATTTATTTATAAGTACAGGAAATTCATAAATACGAAATTTTATAAAGGTTGGAGTATTTGACGTTGGCATTTGAGACTACTGCTTCTGAAGTGATAGTAGTATTCTATACACCTGAGCTTATTTAAGTGAAAAGATATAAAATTGAATTTATTGAACACTTCACCGAACCGAGAAACAGCAGAGAAAGTGAACAAATTTTTAATAAGAAAGTCATTGCTTTGTCTCTATTTTTCATTTGAATACCTTAATAATTGAGCTCGTTTATTTTAATTAATGTAATTCATGAGGATGCTATAATTTTGTCATAAAGTAACAAACGAATTTAAAATTTTATTTTATATGATATATATTTCATCAATATGACCAATAATTTACAACACTGAAGAGAAAAAACTCTTGTACGTTTTCAGTCTATAAAGAGACTATCTATCACTACACAACTATCTAT
Organism: Napeogenes sylphis; assembly: GCA_959347405.1. Taxonomy (NCBI): domain Eukaryota; kingdom Metazoa; phylum Arthropoda; class Insecta; order Lepidoptera; family Nymphalidae; genus Napeogenes; species Napeogenes sylphis. The sequence continues at coordinate 22,071,932 of OY365783.1, read as the reverse complement.
CAGTTGCGTTTTGTTAAATAAATCTAAAAAGATAACAAACAAAATAGATACAACTTAATTTTAAAAACTGGCCAAATGCGAACGCAATTCTAACTTGCGTTCTATACACTTACTTATAAAATACAGCAAAAAAATATTGCGTTTGTTGTATGGGAGCTCCTCTTAAATATTATTATTTAAAAAATCGGGGATTAACGCGTCCGGAATAGGTATCACATACCTTTTATTTGCCTGACGTTTCGACCAGGTTGCACCGACCGGGGTCAGAGGCTGACTCTGGTGACTCAGGCTGGGCGTGGTCTGATTCTACTTTATGATTAAGGTACGTAAATAAACATAATAAAAAGCAATTACATCCTAATATTATAAGCAGCTCAATCAATACGAAGAATTAAAAAAAAAAAACAAAATTATGAAAATGTATTCAATACTTAAACTAAATGGTCATGTGAATTATGAAATGCTTACTTCAAATATTAAGATACGTAAATAAAGCTATAAAAAAGTAATTAAATCTTAATATTATTACTAGCTTGAATCAATACGAAGAATAACAAAAAAATAAATAAATACGAAAATGTATTTAATCGAATTTCTATACTAAACGGCTTGGCACCGACTTCAAACCTATTACTAAATAGGACATATAAATAATAGGTAGTATAATATAATAAATATTAAATTTTCATTATTTTTTACTTTTTAGTTTTAAGGACTTTTTTAACGTTGTTATTCTTATTTTATTGAAGTATTTTTACTAATTTCACTGCTGTTATTTTAATTAAAATCATATTTTCATTTGTATTCTCATTATTTAAATTAATAAAAGAGTATTTTTTTAACGTTGGTATTCTTATTTTATTAAAGTATTTTTACTTATTTCACTGCTGTTATTATAGTTAAAATCATATTTTATTTGTATTCTGATTGTTTAAATTAATAAAAGAGTAATTAAAACTAAGTAAAAAAATTCAAGAAAATTAAAAAAAAACAGTGCTGTCAGCAAAATTGTTAGTTAGAATTTTGTTTTTGTTCTTTCTTCAAAAGTGTTTTTTTAGACATTTCAATATATTTTTATTCGAAAAAATATTAACAAACATTTCTGCTATTTTTAAACCAAAAAAAAACGGGGTTGTCTGCACTATAGTGTCAACATCGTCAGTATGCTTTGTCCAGTTTCGTGATCAGACAAGCGAGAATATGTTAATTTGATTTTGCATCATAAAAATTACTCCCTATTAAACAAGACATGCTTCTTTATGATTGATTTAAAGATATGATTTTCCCAGTTGTAATTATTTCATATATAAATATGTGAATTAGATAAATTTTTACATTTTGAAATGTTAAGTAACCACAAAAGATACCATTTTTTTTCAGATTATTTTATTAAAGTACTTAACAATTTTTCCAAGTTTAAAAACACTGACATTTCAAGCAACGGTATCCTACAAATATCGATAACTAAACTTTAATATTTCTATGTTACAACATGCAAGGGTTTAGGGTTTGGAAATGTTTATGGCATTTTTAAGTAGTGTAAATTGTTTTTATGAACATGCACTTTCCGCCTTTTCGTTTTGTAAGAATAATGTAGCAATTTTATAATTTCTTATATATAAATTAGTTTCCGACTCTTCCTACAGAAAAGTTTGCCACAGGCAAACAATATTCATATTTTAGTTGATAGTTGTGTTATTGCCAACTCAAAAATATAAATTTCTAAAAAACACCAGGAATATTTTGATGAATCAAAGTGAAACTGTTTCATAAGTGTAAGTGAGTAGTATGAATTCATTTAAATTTAGGGTAGTTTGACTTTGTTTAATAAAATAAATTATAAAAGTGTACAACAACTTCTAATATTGTCAGCGAGTATATATTTTAACAAGCATCTTTTGGATTTGTAAATAAATCTTATTGATAATAAAAGTCACGCGTCTGCTCAGTTCAAACATTGCAATCACACGTTGATAATAAATAATAAGCGCAAAAGCGTTATACATAGCAGCTATTATAAACGCTAAGAAGTCATTCAAACTGGGAAAACGTCACTGTTGAATTTTGAAATTGTAACACAATTCTTATTACATTTTATATTGCTTTTAGAAGCAACTACTCGGAAGCTTTACCCGTTATGTCGCTGGAAGAAATGAGAATGTGTACTGACGACGGCTAGAAGACTGCAAAGTGCTTTCAAAGAGGACCAAAATGTAGTTCTTCGGAAAAAAGAAGGTATTAACAAAATGAAGGTTACGGAAAAAGTTGCAAGAGTTCGGGAGAGATACGGTGAAGGTGATTGATAATAATTTTAGTATTTTGTTTTTTTTCGTTATAATTTTAGATCGTGTTTAATCTTGTCGCTTTTTTTTTTAATTATCTATTGTACCCTTTAGTTGTGTTTTTCTATTCATTTAATCGGTTGACTGGTAGAGAGTTCTATAGCATTAAGTCCGCCAATCGTATAAATTTCTTTGTACAATAAAGATTTTATAAATAATTAAATAAATAATTTATCGAATATATCTTCGTTCTTTCAGCAACTTATAGTTCCATACATCTCTTCAAAGACTGTACTGGTTTCTTAAGGTAAAATTAAAAAAAAACAAACAGTATAGAAATTTAACACTAAACATTTGTAACTAAACTCGGAAACGGTACAGAAAAATGTGCATTAGGTATACGTTCACTATATTTAGATATTTTTTTTAAATATCCAAAGTTGTTTCCTAAAAAACAATTGAAATATCTAAGAGAAAAAAATAAATTAAAATTTAATAGAGTTAAAAAGTAAATTTAAGAAACTAGTATTTTGCTTGTAATTGTATATAAACTTATAATATACTAGCGAACCCAGCCCGCTTCGCTGGGCTAACCCTTACTTTACCTGGTGGCGAGTTACATCAATGGGCAAAGCATATTCGTTTTCTTCGAAAAAAAATACATGGTCATACCAATTTTTATGACAATCGGTTGAACGGGGCGGAAGTCGATATTTGACAGCGCCGCCTGGTGGCGAGTTACATCAATGGACATAGCATATTCGTTTTCTTCGAGGAAACACACATGGTCATACCAACTTTTATGACAATCGGTTAAACGGGGCGGAAGTCTATATTTGACAGCGCCGCCTGGTGGCGAGTTACATCAATGAGCATACCATATAAACCTTCTCCGTGGAAAAATACATATACATACCAATTTTCATAATAATCGGTCCAATAGTTTCTGAGTTCATCGATTTCATATATACAAACATCCTTCTATATATATATAGATTATTAAAATAAAGAACATTGTTTAAATATGAATGTAATGTAAACAAGGTAATGTCGACAACTGAAGTAATTGTTGATTTTCAGTTTTCGTCACGGTGTTGTAAAAACGATTAGGATCCGGTAAAGTCAAGAAGGTGCAAAATAATTCTTGTTTAATATTTATCTAGTGAGTAAAAGAGTTATTTATATAGATAACAATAACGTTATGTTGTCTTATTAAATAAAGATAATATTATAGAATTCTATGTAGGTATGTACTTATATATATTTAGTACTACTATATTTATTTAGTAGTATATGTTTATACATATAAACATATATTTGTATATAGATATATTTATATGTAATATGGATACTATGTAGATCGAAAAATATTCGACCCTGCGTTATATGTGGATAGACATAGAAGTGTACATATGTGTTTTACTTAGCTTCTGAACTAATTTAACAAACAAAAAAAATCTTTAATCAATTCATTAATTACTTACGTAGATTAGTCGTTTTAATAACTACCAGCTGTTTTGTACCACATCCCGCCATCGCTAAGTAAGAAAATAAAACTACTCCCTTTATATTTCCTTATAAACTACATACATATTGGCAAATCTAAATATGGGTCCAATCAGGGAATTAAAACAAAACATGGATTCTTTAATTAAGATATTAGCTTTTAAAATGACTGCATTTGAGGAATCAATAACTTCGAAGACTTATACTCTTTTTTGGCATGTGAGTTCAACACTTTTAAAACTCTAATTTGGAAAACTGTATCTAAATTAAAGTGATTGGTTAATAATAAGTTGAAATAATCTGAGTTTTTGTAAGGGAAGAGATGTGAATGTCTTTTAGGTTTTTTATTGAATTGTTTTGTATTTTAAAATTAACATGTAATCTTGCTCGTACTGGTCTATGGTCTGAACTAAAATTGATTTTGTTGATAACGTAACAGTTATCTGTAATTGTTTGTCGATCGAAAGAGACTATAATTTAAAATATATAAAATATATTAATATAAAATATAATATATCTACATCATTACGGGTTTGACCATTAGGTGTGAACCAGGTCCACCGTCTGTGGCTCTTCTTCTTGTAAAATGTGTTGGCCATAGACCTTCGTTGCCCTAATGCCAATCGATCAACCTGGTGCCACGCTCGTTGTGTAATCCGGAGCCAAATTGTCCAATTGGAGCACCGACGTCCGTTGCTTGTCTGGTACCTACTTTGGTATTAAAGTGGCTGAGGATCTTATTCCAAGTGCCCCGATTTTCGTCAAAGCTTAGAAGATCGAAGAATTTTGAATCCCACTTTCATGGACTGGATGGGGATATGACAGAGGATCCGTGGTCGCGTACCATTATGTACCAGGCACAACTATCGAAAAGGTTTGAAAATATCTTTAAACATGTATAGCCATGCTAAGCTTATTTAAATTTATGTAAATATAGAATGTAAAAAACCGATACGGGCAGGGATTCGAACCCGCGACTACTGGGAAACCGTCCCGTCGCTCTACCAACTGAGCTACCGTATCGCTGTCCGCCTCGGTGAATTAAGCATTCTATATGTGATCGTCTTTATCGGGACGGTGGTGACATCTATTAGGTTTCTTTCGAAAATTCTAACCAATGTTTCTAACTTTGCAGTATAGATAAACATTGAAAAGATGCCACTACCGAAATCAATGTTTGAAAATATCTTTAAACATGTATAGCCATGTTAAGCTTATTTAAATTTATATAAATATAGAATGTAAAAAACCGATACGGGCAGGGATTCGAACCCGCGACTACTGGGAAACCGTCCCGTCGCTCTACCAACTGAGCTACCGTATCGCTGTCCGCCTCGGTGAATTAAGCATTCTATATGTGATCGTCTTTATCGGGACGGTGGTGACATCTATTAGGTTTCTTTCGAAAATTCTAACCAATGTTTCTAACTTTGCAGTATAGATAAACATTGAAAAGATGCCACTACCGAAATCAATGTTTGAAAATATCTTTAAACATGTATAGCCATGTTAAGCTTATTTAAATTTATATAAATATAGAATGTAAAAAACCGATACGGGCAGGGATTCGAACCTGCGACTACTGGGAAACCGTCCCGTCGCTCTACCAACTGAGCTACCGTATCGCTGTCCGCCTCGGTGAATTAAGCATTCTATATGTGATCGTCTTTATCGGACATGTTTAAAGATATTTTCAATAATTGATTTCGGTAGTGGCATCTTTTCAATGTTTATCTATACTGCAAAGTTAGAAACATTGGTTAGAATTTTCGAAAGAAACCTAATAGATGTCACCACCGTCCCGATAAAGACGATCACATATAGAATGCTTAATTCACCGAGGCGGACAGCGATACGGTAGCTCAGTTGGTAGAGCGACGGGACGGTTTCCCAGTAGTCGCGGGTTCGAATCCCTGCCCGTATCGGTTTTTTACATTCTATATTTATATAAATTTAAATAAGCTTAACATGGCTATACATTTTTTGAAAATATCTTTAAACATGTTTTTACATTCTATATTTATATAAATTTAAATAAGCTTAACATGGCTATACATGTTTAAAGATATTTTCAAGAATTGATTCCGGTAGTGGCATCTTTTCAATGTTTATCTATACTGCAAAGTTAGAAACATTGGTTAGAATTTTCGAAAGAAACCTAATAGGTGTCACCACCGTCCCGATAAAGACGATCACATATAGAATGCTTAATTCACCGAGGCGGACAGCGATACGGTAGCTCAGTTGGTAGAGCGACGGGACGGTTTCCCAGTAGTCGCGGGTTCGAATCCCTGCCCGTATCGATTTTTTACATTCTATATTTATATAAATGGCTATACATGTTTAAAGATATTTTCAAACATTGATTTCGGTAGTGGCATCTTTTCAATGTTTATCTATACTGCAAAGTTAGAAACATTGGTTAGAATTTTCGAAAGAAACCTAATAGATGTCACCACCGTCCCGATAAAGACGATCACATATAGAATGCTTAATTCACCGAGGCGGACAGCGATACGGTAGCTCAGTTGGTAGAGCGACGGGACGGTTTCCCAGTAGTCGCGGGTTCGAATCCCTGCCCGTATCGGTTTTTTACATTCTATATTTATATAAATTTATCGAAAAGGTATTATTAGGGACACCCTCTGGATAGTAATTTATATATTTTTTATAATTTTGTATTATTTTGGATTTAACTTTTATGTAAATTGAACGTATGAGTCATGACATACGATGTGCATGATGGTACAATGTATGTGTAATAGATTAAATATAAGTAATTAATTTTATTAGTGTCAATTAGTTTTTATTGTACTTATTCAAAAGGGTTTTAATTTAGTACTTTTTATTATCGTGTTTATTTTTGTACACAAATATTATTTTCGTTGATTTTATCTTTTGTTATTTCTTAACTCGTTACCTTTTTTTTATCATAATTCAAGGGCTTACTGAAAGAGATCTCTTTACATTTTGATTACACTTTGATTGATAATACTAGCTGTTCAACGCAGATCCGAAGCAATTCCGTTGTCCAACAGAAATGCCTTTTTAAATACTCAAAGTATATTTTATTACGAGGCATTTTATATTTACAATGCATAATCTATTGTTACTACTAATATGCTAAGTATATATTCTAATCAAACTTTCTGTTAATATACAGACATGTATAATGATAATGTCCATACATGTATAAGTCATATTTCTTTAACTTGAAGGTGAAATATAATTTCATAATGCATTAATAATTAAATTATAATAATTTTAAGGGCTGTATAATAATTAAAATCCTAAGCTATAGTTTGTTTCAATTAGACTTAAAATCAAAAACAGTACCTTTAAAATAACAAGAGCCTCAATGAGTTCTAATGAAAAACTTTTTGCTGTCTAAAAATATGTACAAGCATTTTTATCTTCCGTGGGACTTAAGTATCTACTATTTTTCACTTCATTTCTAATTATACTTTATTGTGACTGAATTAAGTTCGTTTATTAACTATAATAATTCATATTTGAATTGCATTTCTATACAAATGAAAACAAAATTATCCATGAGAACGTGGTTATATCTGCTCTCGTGTCAATTTGACTCATTTGTAAGTCATTCGATATATAAATAAAACGTTTTCATAATATTTTACGGTAAATATTAAATGGATTATTTATAAAATTTATTGGAGAATTAAATATAAAGAAATATATATACTTAGTCTGGGCATAAATACTGTTACAATTAGAAATTAAAAAATATTGCATTTGAATTTGGAATCTGTCATTTTTATACGATTGTTCATTGTGTTTTCTCATTCTGGCGCAAATACATTGTACAATATTTTGCGATATTAAAATAGAGTGGGATGATAAAGAGAACAGTATAACAGTAATGATTGCATTACTAAAGTAGGTATGGAGCCAAATGCATTTTTTAAAACGCTACATACACTTAGTATTAGTCAAATGTTTGTGTACCGGGCTATAAATAGATACAATGAGACTTCCTCTGTTTGTGACACAGAGAAAGATCTGGCCGTCCATGTAGTTCTGGTACGAAAAAGGTGGTCAAAGTAGTAAGGGAAAGAATTCGAAGAAATCCTGTCCCAAAGCAAAAGATTTTATCTCGAGAAATGAAGATAGCATAGGTGCTATCAGTCATCTCTTAAAATACGGGACATGGTACTAGGGTACCATCTCCCGTATTTTAAGAGATGACTTAGGACTTGCAGCCTATAAGACACGTACTGGTAATTTTTCAACTGATAAATTAAAGATGAAAAGGGTGGTATAATCGAAACAAATACCGAAGCGTTATGCAAAGGAAGATCATAGAAAAATTACAATTAAGCAACATTTTAACAAATAAAATGACCGTATTTATGCTCAAAGCTACAATATATAGCCTATGTGTTATTTTGGTAAATGAGCCACAATATTGCTAGGGTTTATCCATTTTGGTGTTTTGGCATGATTGAGTAACAAACATCCATCAATAGGTACTTACAAATTTTCGCGATAATAATATTAATAGGATAGTAGGATAGAATATTTATTTAAATTTTAAATGGGCTGAAAGAAATTTGAAGTAAGCTTTGTAAATAGCCTCTATTTATAATTTATTATATTACTTTACTGTTCGTAGAAGGCGACATATATTTTTAACTTCACAATACAGAATAACTGAGAACCAAAATTAATGTTTGAAATTAGCGTTAAACAAATTTAGCAATTTAAAAATAAAGAAATAAGAATTTAAAAACATAGGGAGGGCCAACCCGCAACCTCTAAGAAGTCATCCCATTGCTCTACCGACTGCGCCACCGTGTACTACAGTGCCGCTACCCACTCCGAGGTTGCGCTTCCACTTTTAGTTACTTTAGTTATTAGTCTTGTTTAAAGCTCCTGGCGAAAAGCATATCTTACTGACTGACATTAGCTCACAGACGAAACTGCTCGGTTTAGAAAAGTATTTTTTTTGCATGTGGCTTCTTTTAATGTTTTTCGTTAAGAAACTTTTAATTTTAAAATACCATTGTGTGCAAAGAATATTCTTTTTTTAATTTAAAAAATGTTTTATTTCTATTTATTTATTATTAGTTTTTTAATGTTATAGTTATTGTTTGTGTTTCTATTGTTATGTATTGTTTGTGTGTCTATATTTGCATAGAAATCTATAATATTAATTGATGATTAATTGTAAATTTATTTAATATCTTCATAAATTATTTCGCTAGTTAATAATTAAATACTAAGAGAAGGTAAAAAGACACTTGTGGGAGAAGTCGAGATGTCCCTCGAGAAAGTTTACTAATTAAGTCGACAGAACATTAAATATAACTATGAAAAATATGAGAAATTTTAATTCAACATTTGGATGATCTTATCTAACAATATCTAATTTAATTTAGTAAGCACAGACAACTTTTATTTTTATAATAAATTGCTTTTCACAAAGAGTGAGATTGAGAGAGCCAAAAAGACAAGTAAAAGGCTTTATATGCAGGACGTATTTTATCCAATAATATTACAAAGAAAAAAGAAATAAAAGATAAATACTTGTAGTCAGAATAAAAAAGCCTGTATAATGTAGTACTACTACATTGATAACCACGTGTACTACTGCAACAATTAGCAACAAAAAATAATAGGGTACCGAATGGTAGCGAACTACTTTATAATATATATAAATGATTCAGAGGTTTCTAAAACTCATCATTCGCTTTACGTTCTGACTGTGAAATTTTCAGTGACATTTAACCACAGTGGTTTTTTTCAAAAGACCTAATACATATCTATACCAATAAGATTTGTCAATTGCACGACTAAACTTGCATCCAGTCACTATATTTATATTGTTAAGACTTGTTTCAGTAATACACAGTACTTGCACTTCAATGTTTAATATCGAACCGTTTGTAATAGAATGCGCGAGAGCAGCCCTTACAACTCGTTTTATAATATTTTAACAATATAATATTTAGGTGAGGGTAATTTACAATTTCATAACCAACTTACAGATGCTATTATTTATACCTTATAATAAGTTCTAATAATTAATAAAAGATTAAACATTATGATAAAATATCCTATGCTTTTGATTCTTAAAACATTAAACAGTCAATACTAAATAACATTCCATAATTAAGGTGGCGTAGGTGGCGCTACTGTTGAAACTTATGAACTAAAACATGTGAATTCCAATGTTTTTACCATTTAAATTATTATAAATAAATATGACTTACAATATATAATATTTAAAATGACATTAGTGATCGCAAGAAACGGGTTCGTATTCCCCCATATGTAAGCTTTCTCTACATATCACTTGTGCAGTCCCTCAAGGTAGTACACCTAGATCTAAAAAAGTGGGAACCATTAAGACTTCATTATTAAATCCAGTATTTAATACCGTGCTTACCTATACTTACAATTGTTCATTTACGAGTAGTTGTTATTTTTGTACGTTTAAAGTAGATGATTTGACTATGATTATTATTTATGTGAAGAGGGAGTTAATAAAGAAGGGTAAATAAACTGCGGTTAGGACGATATTCGGGACACACTCTGCTGGATAGTACCAAGGAAGGATTAAATACAAGTATATAAAAGTGAAGAGTGAGAAGTAAAATCTGTGAAACAATATAATTGGACGTGGCCCTTATAAATGGAATAATTTCTAGGAATAGGTCTATAAAATATCGATGTAACGATATATCGATATTATTACTTAGAAATATCGATATTTATTACAAATAAATTTTTGCACGATATATCGATAGTTTGATATTGAAATGCAAATATCGTGGTCGATATTTCTTTCAAATAATTTTTCGTTTTTTTCTTGGTAAATTATTTAATCTATACTAAATCAACAATCGTACACTTACTATATACATACAGTATGCTGTACATTGTTTACATTATACTATGTTTTTTCTCTATTTCTAGTTCACTTCTTATCTTAAAACGAAATGTATTTTTGTATAGATATACCTCTAAAGTGTAAGGTAAAAAATTACGCTATTAAAGCAGCGGAAATAGAACTAATTTAGCAACTCACTTAAAAAATAAATACCATCTTGCATGTCTAACATTACTTATAAATAATTATTTTAAATAAAGCCGATATAACGAAATATCGATAATTTTTTTAATTCTAAACCGCAACATTGATATATTTAAAAATATCGATACATCGAAAACCCTATAAATGAGTTATTTATTCACTAAAAGAAAAAAAAGTTTTCTTATAGGTCACTACGCACACGCAAGTTGCAAAACTTGAATTAACATCAAAGAAAAAACTTGAATTAATATCAAAGAAAAAAAAACAACTACATAAATAAATAAATAACCATAATTTAAAAAGTTGATAAAAATGCTATGCAATAGCTTTACCGCGGCACTTGAAGGTTGCCACGGTAAAGCTATTTTAAAGCAAAGCTTTTTTTAATTGTAAAAGTATTTATTTATGGCCACAATAAGTATAAGATCTACGTGATTTAATATCTACCTAAATGACCTGCTCCAGCTCGCCTTAAACCAATGTAAGATCCTAGCCTAGACAGATGACACTGCGCTTCTTCTTTAGACTGGATCTTGGAAAGTGGCGCGTAGTTTAGGTGAGTCAGCCATTTAAGATAGTTCGTTTGATGAATAGAAATCGCTGACACTAAACTTAAACAAGTCTATGTTTATCTCCTTTTCTGCTTGTTCACAAAACTTGCCGATCAATTCAATTTCACCGTTGTTCAACGCAAACGCTAACTGCTCTTGTGCTGGACTAACCCGATCTTATACAGTTAAATTTCATACGAATCGCACATTAAATTATAATGTTATGTTCAAGTAATTACATTTGTTTTGTCGAGATATGTTTTAGATTTTTTTATTAATTTATTTATTTGTATGCTTGTATAATATTGGAACGTACTTCCATCATGTCCTAGAGTGGACGTAAATTGCTGCTACACAGTGTCTTACTCATGTGGCAGTTTATGATCTAAATATTTTGTGAATTTGTGCAAATCCATCCCGAATATATAAAATTAGTTGTCGCTGTTTCGGCATACTAACCCTATATCTCATGTCTATTGAGATGTTAAAGTTTATGTGTAACCTTTCAATAAAAAGGATTATAAAAATAATTACAAGCAATCGGAAATAGTTGTGATTGATGAAAATATGGTTAAATTCAAAAGCAGAAAGTATTTGAAACTATATATGCCATTAAAGGCAAATTAAACTAGGGGATAATGTTCGAATGATGTGCACACAGTCAGGTTATTGCCTAGATTTAGATTTTTATACTGGAAAGTTGGGTGTTAACGGTGAGATTGTCTAAGTTGGTAAAGTTGTCACAAAATATTGCAAAAATTTAAAAAATAAAAATCATAAAATCTATTTTGACAATTACTTCAACAATTAACAAGTACACTTTTGTGCAATTTTTTTCTAATTCTTTTTCTTTTTTTTTAATGTTTTGTGTGCAATCAAGTATTAAATAAATTAATTAATTAACAAGTAAAATAACGAGAGTACAAGTTACAACATTTTCGCATGTGGCAGATATTACTTGTCAACGCTAAAACAAAACAAGAGATCACCAAGAGGCGAACATGATTACCGGGTTAGTAAAACAAACATAAATTTGTTGAAATGGAAAGATGAGAGATCGGTATTTATTTTGTCAAACTATCATGATGTTAATGTAGAAAAAGTTAGCCGCAGAGCGCGCGATGGTATACTTAACTATAATGGTAAGTATTGAAGTGCTATTTCCAGAAAATTACTGTGTGATTTACTCACTTACGACGTTGCGGGTTTAATATGGGTAAGAACTAAAAAACTTATCCAAACTTCCCACAGAAACATAAGTACTGTAATTATAACTTTTATACCTATCAACCTACCTACTAAAGTTTAAGTGAACCCATAACTGCCACGTGATCGACTTTTCGGGTCATAAACTATAATAATATTCCCATAAACGTTATAATTTATTACGCACCAAAGATTTAGTTCAAGCGTATAATCTGAACCAGCAAATTATGCATATCTCTGAACAGAATCAAATATTGAAGTGATGTTGCTTGAAACAAATTATGGAAACATTGCAATCATATTTAAAGCACTTTCAAACGAACATAAAGACTCAATTAACTTGTAATGTATAATCTTTATATATATATTTCTTGTGTGTAGTTCATACACACGCGTGTATATCACTGAACTCCTTCTAAACGACTGAACCGATTTTTATGAAATTCTTTGTGTGTGTTCAAGGGGACTTGAGAATTGTTTAGATTCACAATTTGGTCCACTGGAAAATGGTTTTTTGATTAATTTTTAATCTGTAAGTAGGTGGTGATTTTAGAATGTTTCACATTGGTTCCGACGGACTGCGTTACCATGGCAATGTCAAATATTAAATAATATTATATTTTAATTATAGTCTGCGCTGACAGTTGGCGTTGCGATAGAAATAAGAAAAATATTTTAGTACTAGCGGCTCGATACGTGCTTCGCTACGTAAAAAATGAAATTTAAAATAAAATATTGGAACAAATTCATTTATTCAAACAAAAAAATCTTTATTTACATATTCATACGCTATCGATTGGTTGAATTATGATAAATGTATATGTAATGACGTTAGATATTGTGACTCATTAATATATATTTTTTTAAAGTTCGATTTTTTTTTAATTAAAGACGCGTTTACAAGACAACGTCTTTCGGGTTCGCTTGTTATATATATAAATAAAGGTTAATAATATCAACAGCTAAAAATATTTTCAACCTTATACCTCACAAATATGGTTCATTTACTATTGTTAAGTAAATTAGGGTCTTTGTAACAAAATAACAGAAAGTCTTTGAAATGAAAAGGCTTGTTGAAAAAAATACCCCTGTACAACTAAAACATTTATCCTAAACTCAACCTTAACCAGTAAGCAATAAGTTCATAATACATATTAACAACTTGGCGCTTACGCTATTTTGAAATCTCACAGCTAACTTACTATGAGTTTCATCGGTCAACTACTAGTACCTTTTGCTTAGAAACTGTAAGTCAGGAGAGTGTAGCTAGTATAATTAGGTCTCTAACATCCAATGCTGAGGGTATCGATCAGATAACACTTACCATGCTTGTAGAAACGTTACCAAATACTCTTCCTGTCATAACCCATATCATTAATAAATCTATTTTAACTTCTTCATTCCCCGATCTCTGGAAAGTAGCCCTCATTACTCCAATACCTAAAAAGACAAATGTGACAGGCTTAAGTGATGTGAGACCAATTAGCATCTTACCTTGCCTCTCAAAAATTCTAGAAAAGATTGTAAGCATACAACAGAGACAGAACATTTGTTACCAGACCATCAATCTGGGTTCCGCAAAAACAGAGGCACGCAACTGTCTCATAGACATTGTGGACAACATCCTTGCAGCTCAAGATGTAGGAAAGGGAACAATCTTAACTTTACTTGATTTTTCTAGGGCTTTTGATGCTATAAATATATAACTTCTGCTATCTAAGTTGGCTTTTTATGGCTTCAGTTCAAAGACAGTCAAATGGTTCTACAGCTACCTTGAAAATAGAACACAGATTGTACAGTTGCAAAATGCTTCAGGAATAAAAGTAAGTTCTCCCCAATATCACAATTTACGTGGTGTCCCACAAGGTTCGATCCTAGGACCGTTACTATTTATTCTCTACAGTGCAGATTTAATTGATTGCATAAAACATTGCCAATATCAACTATATGCTGATGATGTTCAAATCTATGTACACTCTTCACCCTGTGACACTATTAGTTCTGTTAAACTCATGAATGAAGATTTAGATAGAATATCAATATGGTCTAAAATGAACTGTTTTGTCATAAATGCCAGTAAATCTAAGTATATGATCAAAAAAACAGATACAGAAAATTACTACAAAATTTCCAATAATATCAATGCTAGGTGAAACCATCAGTTATGCACAAGAAACCCGTAACCTAGGTGTGATTGTGGACAGTAATCTACGTTTTGAAAGACATGTACTGGATGCCATCAAGAATAGCTTTTATAGGCTTAAGTTATTATATAATATTAGACCATACATCTCAGTAGAACTTAGGATTAGATTATGTGAACAATTAATTTTATCTAAAATTAATTATGCTGATGTTGTATATGGTCCATGTTTGCTTTCTCGCACTGAAAGGCTTATTCAGAGACTTCAGAATGCTTGTGCTCAATTTTGCTTCTCAATTCCCTCTCGTGCACATGTTACACCATTTCTCAATAAATCTAACTTATTAAAGATGGCAGCTCGTAGACAATTACATTTTATCACACTGCTCTCTGGAGTTGTATCTTCTCAGAAGCCAGAGTACTTATTCAGTAAAATTAAATGGGCATCACAGAGTAATGTTACATATCACACTAGGGCATCTTTGCACATGATATTAACTCCTCCTCACAAGACAGCGGCATTTCGGGGCAGCTTCAGGTATGCAGCTTCCAAATGCTGGAACAACCTCCCTCCTCCAATGCGGAACCTGAAAATAAAAAATATTAAAACTATTTTAAAGAAATATTTTTTAGAAATACAAAACAATACTTAAAATTGTTGGTTACTTACCTTGAAGTTTTTGTCCAACAAGCACAGAGGCGGTTTGTTTGTCGTGCAACATACACTAAGTCCCTAAGAGCAGTATTGCATTGCTGTCTTAGTGTTCACTCCCAACAATTCGCACTATTAATTGACATCACATAACATCTTTTTACAACTAACTCATGAGCTATATATATATACAAACTTACACTGATAATTAGTTTTACGATTAATGATTAAAATCCTCAATAAATCTTGTATAATAAATCTTTCGTTTATTTAAGTTTGTTTCTCCTGTTTTTTAGGTTAAGACTTGATTATTTGTTATGGCTTGGTTAAGACTTTTATGCCTAGTCTTTATATGTTCTCATGTTAAATTGTGCCTTTTTTTATTTTATTTTTATTATTAAAATTTTTTTGTCTGTTGTTTATAATGTTAAAATTTAGTGCAATCTTTGATAGGTTATGTTTGTATAAAATGTGTGACTGCTGACACTGTCGCGTGCTCAATTATAGATTATAAAGTATAAAGGCTCAACTGAAAATCAGTGTTGCGATATTTTTATTATATTATATATTTTATATATCGTAGCGTAAGCTGAGCTGAGTCCTTTTCGGCTCAACATAACATTTGGGTACATAACACTTAGATAATTTTATTATTCTGTTTTAACTTTTTATAGCTTTTCTGTATGTAAATGTTGTGTAGAGACTACGAATAAATATGTTTTCTTTCTTTCTTTCTTTCTTAAATGATATGTACACAATACTCGGCCAAGGTTCGTAGTATGCGGATTGGGGGGTGTTAGTTTTTTTTCGTTACGGAACTTCTAGATTCGGTCTCCACGCTCACTGCCTGCGATAGAAGCTATGCAATAGCTTAAAAATACACAAATAGTCTAACTTACATGAACATCTTTAATAATATTTTAATTTATCTAACAAAATTAATATAATTACTTAGCTTGTTGGTTTATCTGAAACTTATAATAGAAGTTTCAGAAATTAGAAAAGAGGCATGGATTAAAAAAATATTAAACCTTTAAAGTTTACTTCTAAAATAGAGTATTACATGAAATGTAATAGCGTTTCTTATGGCAGTAAGCATGTAGTAAAAAGTTTAAAATTAAATAACTTCGTAAGTAGTTTTAAATAAAAGCAAGTGAGTACGCTTTGTAGAGTAACAACTTTGAAAGTCTATTAATGGATAAAAAACCTTCAAATGCAGAGAAACATCCTCAATTTTTGCAACTTTCAAATTCAAAAGCTTTTTGTTACATGGATGTTTCGTTGACGTATACCTTGAACACTTAAGAGTCAAATATTACTTAATATATACATATAATAAAATGGTTACTGATCGAAAACTATACATGGAAAATATTAAAAAAATAATGATGGGGAGCCTTTATAAGAGCAAAAGAACTCAAAACAATGGTTTTTCATTTTGTCTGTATGTCTGTATGTTTATGCACTCTAATCTCAGAAACGGATTAATCGATTTGGATGCAGTTTTCGGGAATATATGGGATTAAGTGTACAATTTGTGCTGTATTTTATTTCAATCATTTAACAAATAAAGTTAATAATCACTTATTTTCCTACTATTGCGGTAAGACATTTTTTGAAACTATTTTATTTTTTTTATATTTCAGGTAAGAACAGAAGTTACGTATTGATAGTACGTATTAATAGTAAGTATTGAGTATTGATAGTAAGTATTGATAGTAAATATTGATAGTACGTATTTATAGTAAATATTGATAGTACATATTGATAGTACGTATAAATAGTAAATATTCATAGTACATATTGATAGTACGTATTGATAGTAAATATTGATAGTAAATATTGATAGTACATATTGATAGTACGTATTGATAGTAAATATAGATAGTACATATTGATAGTACGTATTGATAGTACGTATTGATAGTACGTACTGATAGTACGTATTGATAGTACGTATTAATAGTAAATATTCATAGTACATATTGATAGTACGTATTAATAGTAAATATTGATAGTACATATTGAAAGTACGTATTGATAGTACGTATTGATAGTACGTATTGTTAGTATATATTGATAGTACATATTGATAATAACCTTAGATAATAACCTTACAGAAACTCGTTCTTTAATATTGACTCATTTGCAGGATTTATTTTATAATGTACTAGCTTTTGCCCGCGGCTTTGCACGCCTCAGATCCGTAGTAAAACAATTCCGTGTTCCCTTTTTTTGTATTTGCTTCTATAGGACTTGTTTTAATTGATACAATCAAAATGACGGC
Source organism: Napeogenes sylphis (assembly GCA_959347405.1). Lineage (NCBI taxonomy): Eukaryota > Metazoa > Arthropoda > Insecta > Lepidoptera > Nymphalidae > Napeogenes > Napeogenes sylphis. The sequence continues at coordinate 22,054,245 of OY365783.1, read as the reverse complement.
ATCAGCATTCCCTGTCAAAATTCTTTTTAATGTCAATATATGACCATGTAAACTTGAGGAATTATGAGCTACTGCATCGACGTCATTTTGACCATCAACTTGCAGGTCTGGTTTTATTAAAATGAAAAAAATCTATTTTGAATGCTAAATAATATGCATTAGACATTCAGTTAGCTATATGCCTTAACAAAATTTTCAATACTGAACTTTCACAAAATCCATTTTTGAGACGATTTGCAAGGTTCCATACCATAGTGCGCCAGTTGACCGTACCGCCGCGAACGCGTTGTTCCTTTTTTTTTTTTTTTTTTTTTTTGATGTCCAGAAAGACGGCGACCGCTTCTCCGTTTTTTTCGATGGCCTCGCCTAAAATGTGAGTAGCATACACTAGGAGGTCCCCAGTAGACCTATTACGGCGAAACCCGTACTGTCGGTCACTGAGGAGATCGTTACCTTCTAGGTAAGCGAGTAGGCGCGAGTTCAATACACGCTCCATAATCTTGCAGAGTATGGAGGTGATTGAAATCGGTCTGTAATTGACAGGGTCGGCACGGCTGCCTTTTTTGGGCACGGGTTGCACATTAGCAAGCTTCCAGGATTTCGGCACTATTCCAGTCATGAAAGAGAGGCGATACAGACGTGTCAGTACAGGAGACAACTCAGCTGCGCATGTCGTGAGCAGAATGGCTGGTATACCATCAGGACCACTGGCTTTATTCACATCTAAACGACGCAATGTTCTCCATACCTCTTTGTTAGTGATGCGGATTTCAGGCATCGAAATACCGCAGTGAGGAAGATGTGCTGGAGAAGCATTGCCAGTGTCTAGATGCGAATTATCAGCAAACAGAGAAGCAAATACATTCTTGTTTTGCTTTCTCTGTTGCTGTGTGGGCCAGGGATCCATCCGGCTTCAGCAGAGCAGGCAGTGAGGGTTGGCAGAAATTCGACTCGATCGCTTTCGCAAGAGACCAGAAAGCTCGACTGCCAGTTGGTCTGACAGAGAGCTTTTCGCCATTCTTAGCGATTCGATCGAGACGAGTCTTCCGCAATGCCTTTTTGTAGGACTTGGCAGCTTGGTTAAAGGCTCTCTTCTTTGTTATTACATCCGGAGTTTTGCGGCTTCGGGCATCAGCCCAAATGAGATATGCGGAATGTTTTCGGTCTTGAGTATGACCACATTTGGCATTAAACCATAGGCGAGCTTTGCCACCGACGGGTACGTCAGCGAAAGGAATAAAATACTCCATTGCCTGATGCATCACATCGGTTATAGCATCCGCGCAACTCGACGGATCCAAAGAAGAGAAGCAGACCTGCCGCCAAGGATAAGATGCAAAGAAGTGCCGCATCTCATCCCAATCTGCTGACTTGTATTTCCATACTCGCCTAACACCATGTGGTTCGAAAGCTGGTGGGGAATATGTAAATACAGATTTCACCACACAGTGATCGGAGGTTCCCAAGGGGGACGTGACCTCTACACGATACCTGTCCGGATCAGTTGTCAGCAGAAGGTCCAGGCAATTGGCTGTATGGCCTACCACATCTGGTACCCTTGTCGCTTGCCTCACCAGCTGAAAGAGGTCCAAGGACAACGCAAAGTTCCGCGCTTCTCTTCAAGCATGGTCGGTCTTTTGTCACGGGAACAGCCAGTCCTGATGACAGGCATTAAAGTCCCCCAGAAAGACGAGCTGCGCCGAAGGCTACTGATACAGAGCCATATCTGCAGCCTCACTGAGATACTAAAATAAACGAGTTGTCTCCTGGTCACCGCTGTGTGAACGGTAGACACAGGAATACAGGATTTTTTCGTTTCCTGTGTCCACTAAAACCCATAGGGAAGAAAAAGTGGGGTCTTCAAGGTGACGGAGACGCTGAATACAGAGGTCGTTCCGCGCATACACACTGACTCCGGCCCGTGAGCGAAAGTTGTGCTCTAACGAGTAACCGGGATAATCCAAGTATGCAGCGCTCAAAGGACATTGTATCTGCGTCTCCGTCAAAAAGAGCAAGTGCGGCTGCTCTGTCTCCAGGTGGTGGTGGACAGCTAAAAGATTTGAGTGCACACCCCTTATATTAGTGAGGTGCACTTTATATGAGGAGGAGTGCAACCGCTGCTTTAACTTGTTCCCTTTTTTAAACTTTTTCATAAAAAAATAAATATAAAAATGAATAGGGATGGGAAATGGCAGTTGAACGAGGCGGTACATATCGAACCCGACGTCGAAATTGGTGATGTCTTGCCACTGGGAGGCTAGTCTGGAGACTGCGGAGACGCCCGAACCCCCCCAGGGATCGCCATCGGGCCTCCTCGTCTGGTCGCCAACCAGCACGATGGAGTCACCCTGGGATTTTTCGCAGCTGGCGGGGCAGCCTTTCGTGGGTGGCTTACCCACTAATTGGGCCCCCAACTATCTGCGGGCGGCCAGCGGAAAGCCGTCGCTTCGGATCCCGCTACAACTCGACGTCAACCGGTTCGCCAACGTACCGCATTTGTTCAGACCCATTTCCCATAAACGGCTTCATCGAGCAACGTGCCGGAACACGACTAGGTCGCTTTGCGGCACGACTTTGCCCGATGGGTGGTAACTTTGCCGGCGACCCGATGTTATGGTCTACCACCAAGGATATTCCTATATTTTAAATCTGTAAAAATAAAAATAAATCTTCGAAAATATTCTTTTAAATTACATGCTGTAACGGGCTATATTGTTTCATATTAAATGTAAAATGTATTTAATTAGATAAGGATTAATGCTGTATTGCTTAAAGTCGCTTCGTAAATAAGCCATTATTTCCCGTAAAAAGTTAAGGATGAAAATTGGCTAGAGTGGGTTATCCCTATGAGATAAACATAAACTATCGCGGACTTTTTTGTAGAACTTTTTAAGGTATACAATACTTAGTACATTATTTTGATCTATCTCGTAGAGTTCAGCCAGCGTTTGCAATATGCTTACATTAGCTTATTACAGCGTTTGCAAAACTTATACTATGTAATGATGTTCACCTATGTGGGAACCCACATCAAAGAGGAAAACTCTTTGGTTGGTGTTTCAAATTTTGTTTTTGTTTTTAAAATGTTCATTTCCTGGTTGATAGAAATCAGTCTGTTTCAAATTGAAATATTTGTTCAAGTAGCACACAATTCAGCATCATTGATTAAAATTATTTATAGAAGAGATAATCATGTTATGCTTTATAAAAAATATGGAATAAAAAGTTATTGACTCAGAGTAGCCGTATTGGCTATTCATAATATTTAAGTTTTATAGTAATGTGTGGTGGTAGCTTCATTAACAGTAATGTGTGGTGACAAAAATGTTGAACTATCTTTATTCGTCATTGCATTTCAATTATCTGAATTTTAAGAAATAAATAAAACTTAGATTTCAAAAACACAATTAGCCTCATTTCAAAAGAATTGAAATAATATTCCAATTTATGGAGTACAAAATGGAAAAAAATAAATAAAATTCCATCACTTTCAATAACCAAAGATTTGAAAATTACATGTATAGTAGATTAACTCTTATAGCCAACTATGAGGTATTAAAATATTTATGATGTTCAAAAACTATAAATATAGTAATTTGGTAATATAGTAATTTAAAAAAAGAGGTAGACCATAATATTGGGTCACCGGCAAAGTTACCACCCATCGGGCAAAGTCCTTGGACGTCTTTCAGCTGGTGAGGCAAGCGACAAGGTTACCAGATGTGGTAGGCTATGCAGCCAACTGCCTGGACCTTCTGCTGACAACTTATCCGGACAGGTATCTTACGCGAAACAATTACTAAACAGTCCATCTGAGGGGAAGGAAAGAAAACAAGAAAATATTGATTGCATTTTAATTTATATAAAAATATAATTATCATTAATTCGCATCTAGACACTGCCAATGCTTCTCCAGCACATCTTCCTCACTGCGATATTTCGATGCCTGAAATCCGCATCACGAACAAAGAGGTATGGAGAACATTGTGCCGTATAGATGTGAATAAAACCAGTGTTCCTGATGGTATACCAGCCATTCTGCTCACGACATGCGCAGCTGAGTTATATCCTGTACTGACACGTCTGTATCGCCTCTCTTTCAAGACTGAAATAGTGCCGAGATCCTGGAAGCTTGCCAACATGCAACCCGTGCCCAAAAAAGGCAGCCGTGCCGATCCTATCTATTACAGACCGATTTCAATCACCTCCATACTCTGCGAAGTTATGGAGCGTGTATTGAACTCGCGCCTTCTAGCATACCTAGAAGGTAACAATCTTCTCAGTGACCGACAGTACGGGTTTCGCCGTAAAAAGATAAAAAAAAAAAAAAAAACTAAATGAACAATAACTTTGTTAAGTAGAATATCCATAATAGTAGAATAGTAATCGTATCATTTAATAAAACCTTTAAGCACGAAAATATAGGTTTAAATTATTAATTTTTCTCAGTAACACTAATACCACAGTATGAACTTCAACGCCGATAATTTGAATGGTGTGTCAAATGACGTCACATTTCCTTTCGACCAATGGTGGCGCGTTTTGGAAGTTTGAATTTCGCTCGTTTAATTTACACTTTTCACAAATTATTTTATGGCCTTATATGATTAGTAAATAGAAAAAAATGTTATTATTATAATAAGATGATAATAAGTATTCGAAAAAAAAGTATTGAGACAATTTTAAATTTTATGCATATTCCCTATTCCTTCAATAATTAATCGAAAGGAACTTCGTTCCAACCGGGTGTCCCTTGAAACCTCTTAGTTTTTTTTTAGAAAGAAGAAAGAAAGAAGAAAAATACTTTTATTTAGACAACACAACTTTTACATGTAGCTATAAAAAAAAAGAAGTGATATTATTAAAACATTTATAAGAAACAGTCCTGTAAAGATCACATAACGAAAATATTAAAAACAAATAAAAAAATAAAAAAAAGCATAGAAAGATAGATATGAAAAGCACAAACTGTTCCATTGTCCATTCAGACTAAACAAAAAAAAATAATAATAAATGGTTGTTGGTGTCCAAATAAGGATAACCTCTCAGTTAACATCGAAGGCGAGGACCTTCGACCCTGATTTTCAGAGGCTGCCTTAATGCGTCAACGAACGGCTGTGGCATGATTTAGAATACACACACATTTCTTTGCCCGATAGGTGGCTAACCTTGTTAGCCTTGGTAACCGCGGCGACTCGATGTTATGGTCTACCATTTTAACTTCTATCATATACCACCATAATATAAATTTAACTTAACATTTCGATATAACATAGGTACTTAAAAAAGGACAAAAAAAAGTACTTTCTTCTACCTCGAAGGTCGACAATGGTTCCTCTGGTATTGCAAAAGATCGTGGTCGGCAATGATCCCTTGCCATTGTGTGACGTACGGGTAACGGGTCTTGTGTCTTCCTAAAATAAAACAGCGCATTCTTTACGGTCACGAGAACTAACAAGAAATTTTATATTTTGTTTACAATTTATTTGCTTTTAAACGATTTTATATGGTTCTATATAATGTTGTTAAAATCCCACGTGTAAAGAAACATTTTTAGGTAATTTATTTTCAAATAATTCAATTCTGGTTGGATATTCGTAATATGAATATCAGTAATACTATAACATTTGTGATGATAAAAGAATGTTATCCATTATTTGTGTAATCCCGTTATCGCACATAATGCAGAAATATTTTGACAATGTGTTCCGCGGCTGTAGTCAAATATTAACAAAAGTTATTTGTATTATCGAGTTGTCTGCGCCTGTGTGATATTTGCTATTACGTTCAGGTTTTTATTGTTTTAGGAAACTTCTGCATTCATATAATAGTAAACATAATGTACAAAATGAGTGTTGGATGTTTATAGTTTTGCTTATTTCTAAGGCTGTGTATGTTTTAATATTTCTTAACATAGATTTTTTTTATATATAAAAGGTTGAAGTTTTCCTGAAGTTAAAATTGTAATTCCTTTATTTTCGTAGAACTAATATATTAAGAATTTTATTCTTGTTCCTAGAAAAAAAAATACGAATATTTTCTGAATTATTTAATAAGGCTAATCGGATTTTTTTTTTATTTTTGTATCATTTTGAAATATTTTGTAATACATTGAATTGAATTTGAGTATAGTAGGTATTTCACTGTAAGTAAGTTATGGCTATGGCTTATGGAATCGATTTTATTATGGATACTAGAAAGTGCCCTAGCTAATGAGGGGTTAGTGAATCATGGAAGTTTGGAGGTAGTAAGGGAAGCTGTGGGATCCGATGGAATACCACTGAAAGTATGGAAGTTATAAAAGTGCGATGGATGGACATGTCTTACGATATTCTTCAATAAATTGTTGCAACAAGACGCGATCACGATAAATTTATTTATTTATTTATTTATTTATTTATTTATTTATTTATTTATATCTTTTCCACTTAGAATCATAATCAGTGATCACTTGTGTACGTCAACATGGAAATGTCAGGAGGGCCTATTACGATACTAGATTTATCGTAATAAGCCCCTCTGAAAAAGCACTTTCCATCTTAATGTTAAAGCTATGAGGGTTCCAAACGCGTCCTGGTCTGAGAAGAACCACACAACAAACTCAGCCGGATATATTTTTTGTTATTGTGATCACTGTTTCACAAACGTCAAACTTAAATGCAATTTTGGAACAACTAGAACCGTCGCAATCAATCGGAAAAGAAGCCTAATGATTTCAGGCAACGAAAATTAAATAATAATAACAGAAAAATTAAATATATATAAATCTTCGGCCTGCCACACAACCAGTCACCGCAAGCAGCACCCGTTCACGAGCATAACACAAGAGCCAGCCATCACCCCCTTCGCACATATTTGAGGGAGGGAGGCAACCCGACTCCCGATGCTACCGCAAGTAGTGACTTCTAAGGAATCGGTGTGATGCAGAAGGTCGATAAAGCAAAATTAATTTACAGCAAAAAACAAATTGCGGAGATTACTAGCTATTCGCAATACAATACAGATTCATTCCCAGGCCATACCGTCGTCGATGTAATCCTTTACACTATAGTAGGATTTTTTTATTAAATTATTTTTAACATATAATTTAAATTTATTTAATGAGAGGCTTAAGGCTTCATTTGGGAGCTTATTATAAAAACGTATACAATTACCCTTAAAGGATTTACCTATTTTATGGAGCCTAGTGCCGGGCATAGCGAGTTTATTTTTATTTCTTGTATTACTTTTATGTAAATCACAATTTTTCTTGAACTTTGAAATATTTTTATGAACGTAGATTAAGTTTTCATAAATATATTGATTATAAACAGTCATAATTTTAAATTCTTTAAATTTGTTTCTTAAAGAGTCTCTTGGTCTCATATTATATATTGCGCGAACAGCTCTCTTCTGCAATGTAAATATGGTATCAATGTTAGCCGCATTGCCCCATAAGAGTATACCGTATGACATTAAGCTATGAAAGTAACTAAAGTAAACTAATCGAGCAGTTTCCATATTTGTTAATAGACGTATTTTTTTAACCGCGTATGCAGCAGAACTTAGTCTGCTTGACAAATCAAATATATGAGGACCCCATTGCAATTTTTCATCTAGAGTAATGCCCAAGAAAGTAGTAGATTTGACCAAATCCAAATCCTCATTATTTAATTGTACATTGGTTCTAACATTTTTAACATTTGGTAAACTAAATTTGACACATTTCGTCTTTTTTTTATTGAGCAACAAATTATTGGCATTAAACCATTGTACAACATCTGAGAGAGCATTGTTTACATCGTCAATAACAGATTGCCGTCTATTAACTTTAAAAGTAAGAGAAGTATCATCAGCAAACAATACTATCCCATGTTTTTCCCTCACTAGGTGAGGTAAGTCATTTATGTAAATGAGGAACAAGAAAGGCCCTAAGATAGAGCCCTGTGGCACACCTATTCTTACCAAAGAACCAGGGGAACGTTTTCCATTTACATCAACTTTTTGGATTCTATCATTAAGATATGAACTAATTAAATCTAGGGACTTATTTTTAACTCCATAATGTTCTAACTTTTTTATAAGGATTTCATGTTGAACGCAGTCAAACGCCTTAGATAGATCACAGAAAATGCCAAGTGCATCCTGTGATCCTTCCCAGGCTTCAAATATGTTTAGTAATAGCTCAACACCAGCGTCTGTTGTAGAGCGACCGGCAGTGAAACCGAACTGGTTTTTGTGTAAGAGATTGTTTTTACTAAAATATGCCACAAGTTGATTAAGTATTATTTTCTCAAAAATCTTACTAAAAGTGGGTAAGACTGAAATAGGTCTATAGTTACTAGGATCTAATGAACAGCCGGATTTGAATAATGGAGTTATTTTACTTTGTTTCATTAGATCAGGAAATATACCATATTCTAAACAATTATTAAATATTAATGCTAAGTCTGGCGCTACAATGTCAATTATGGACTTAAGTATGTCAACAGAAAACCCCCAAAGATCACTAGTCTTTTTAACGCTAATTGATCTAAATACTTTGATTACTTCTTGAGCATTAACTTTTTCAAACTTAAAAGTGCTAACACATTGATCTACATTCTCTCTAAGTAAACCCATAGCTGCAGCGGTAGAAGAATTTAAAGATAACGTTGTAGTCACTGGAATATTAGTAAAAAAGGTTTCAAAAGCAGTAGCAACCTCGAGGTCAGACGTAACATATTTATTATCTATATTTAATTTAAAGTCGATCCTCTGGGATTTAGCTCTTCCAGTTTCCTCATTAATTATTTTCCAAGTTGTTTTTATTTTATTATTGCTATTTCCTATTTTATTTTGAATATGTTGATTTTTTGCTATTTTACATTGTTTTTTAAAAGATTTGGAAAATAATTTTACCTCATCCCTAAACTCATTACTAGTATTAAACATCAATTCCGCATACATATTATATAATTTTTCTCTATTTTTGTGTAACTCAACAGATGCCCAATCACTAAACACTAATTTATCATTAACAACCACTGTTTTTGGAGTAAATATAAAGTTGAATAATTTAGTGAAAGTACTAAAAAAGTCATTGTACATAATATTGGGATTTGAATTTTTTATCAAGGGCAAATAGCGTACTAAGCCATTTTTAATTTGTTCAATACGTTCTACAGTCACTGGTATATAACTTATTTTCTGTTTTGATTTTTCTGTCTTGCTACAACTGAATTTAATAAATTGGCCATAGTGGTCAGAATCTAATGTATTGAATAAACATTTAAAATTTGGAATAACACTTGTAAAAATGTTATCAATACAAGTGGCACTAGTGGTTGTGACTCTAGTAGGCTCCATAAACATGTGTAAAAGATTATAAGATTTAAACAAATTTAAAAACTTTATACTTATTGAATTTTGTTCAAGAATATTAATATTGAAGTCTCCACAAATGATTACCTTTTTACTAGAATGTGATAGTTTATACAATACCTCATCCATAATCTTTTCAAAATGTTCAAAGTTAGATGACGGTGGCCTATAAACATTTACAATTATGAACTCTTCTAATTCAACTGAAGCAAGTTCAGTTGTCCGCTCAACAGAGTGGCTCACTATGTCCTTGCGTTCTTTGAATTTTATTTGTTTATTTAAAATAATTAAAGAGCCACCATGTATGGAATTAACTCTGTTGAACGAACTACCAACCTGGTGGTTATTGAAATTAAATATTAATTCATCATTCTTAAGCCAATGCTCAGTGACACAAAAAATATTAATATTAAAAGTATTTAAAAACAATTCAATTTCTAATTCCTTATTTCTAATACACTGAATGTTCTGATGCACCAGGTTGATACAGTTTATGTTATGTTTTTTATTATTTATTTTAACAATTTTTGTATTTCTATAATCATCATTATTTGATATCTTAATTATTTGGCTAGAGGATATCTCTACTGTCTTAATGTCTAGTTTAAACTACTACTAATACTACTATTACTAGTTGGATTTAATTCCAAGCTGTTTTTACTTATACAAGTAACTGAATTCTGTTCAATAGAAACAATTTTAGCCAAATTATTGGCTGTCATAGTAAAATAATATAATAGCGATGAAGCTACCTGTCTTTTAATATATGGAGATAGGTAATACCTACCATTAGTCAAATTATAAAAGTTACTAACATTAGTGTTAGTGTCAATCACATGAAATTTGTCATTATACAAACATAAATTATGTATCAGTAAGTTTATCTTATATCTAATTTTATTTTCGGCCTGTGGCAAACCTTGATTATAGGGTAATGAAAACCAGACAATTTTATTGACATCTAAGTTACTTATAGTTTCAAAACATTTTTTAAATTCCAAATAATTTACATTATCTCTATTTCCTACAAAAATTATTACATTTGTTGACTTAGTAAATTGTTTACTTGAATTCTTTATTTGTCTAGTAATATTTATTAAATTATTGTCAGGTGAACAGCTGTTGAATACATTTTGTTTTTCAAAATAAGAATTTAGTACAGATCCCATTCCTTTTCCAATATTATCGCTAAACATATAGGTGTCATATACAGGAGTTAATTTGAGGGAGCCACTATTATTAGAAACAGGGATATCAACCTTATCACACAATATTTTAGCGGGGGAGGACAATGTTGGTTTTACAGAAAATAACTTATTATTACACTCACATGAACAACTGTTAGTCTGTGAGTTCATACATTCCAAACTATTTTGTGATTTTTTTAATAGTTCATCTACTTTTGACTTTTGTTCGCTTAGCATGTTTTGTGTGTTTTCATATTTTTTTGTAACACTTCTTAAAGTAGTCTGCAAACGGGCTAAATGTGTTTCTAGTAATTGTGTGTCAGATTCATATCTCCTATTTCTATTTTCTAATTCTATATTACAAAAGTTAATTTTTTTTAACAATATATTTTTATTAATAATTGATTTTGTAAAAAACTTGTTCTTTTTAGTTAATTTTTGGATTTTCTTAATATATCTATTAATTCTAATATATTTTTTTAATTTCTTATTGCTGCAGCTACCCAGCCTTTGTGAGTTCAATGTGTCATTTGTTAAATCTATAGTGACACAGGGGTTTTTAGTTGCAGTAGTCGGGGAGTTGACCAACTGAGAAGCGCTGCCAATTAACTCTTCATACAAGCTGTGAGTGTGAATGTTAGTTGAGTTTTGAGCGGCCTCCTCCAGTTCCAAGATTTGTTGGTGGGCATCTCTCAGCTCCAGCTCCAGGGTGTCGGTACGCCGAAGGGCCTGCTCATACTCAAGACCACACTCATCAAACCTAGCTACTAATAACTGTAGCCTGTTACGCTCCTCTTCAACATTATTATATTTAACATGTAACTTAGAAAGTTCTATTTTTAATTTGTCATTATTCTTTAAAACATCTAATAATTCCCTCTCATTAGCATCTCTTTCATTGTTTAGTTGGGCACACAAGTCCTTACTCACTTTTAATTCTTGTAATGCCAGTTGGAGTTTGTTCTCCTCTTGGCGTGAAAGGGCACGTGAACGAGTCATCATTTTAATATTAAATAAGGAACTAATGTGCAAAACCAAACAAAGGGCCTATATTGCTTTGTTTCCGCAATAAATGAGACAAAACAAAGAAACTGAGATTTGCAGAAACAAAACTAATATGAAATTGAATGAGACAGTTGTTATATAATAAAGAAGAACTAAAAACACTTAAAAACTAGAATATATATCTATTTTAGAAAATTTAAAGTTTGTACGTTACCAATCAACTGTCACTTTTCACTTTCTTAGAGATTTACAATATTGAAGAATAACTTAAACACTATAATTCTTATTACACTAGTATCAATACACTTTAATTGAATAATTGATTGGGAATTTAGCTAAAATTATACACTATAAATAATTGTACTTAATAAAACTATAAGGAACAATTCAAATCAGCTGTTGACCTTAGTGTTGCCACAGACCAAAAAAAAAAAAAAGATAGTGTAGCAGTTCGCTGGTACCTATCTTTAAAAACAAGAGTGGTACAATTTATACATAAAAATCTGTCTCTCTAGTGGTAATTTTGCTCCTCCTTATAGGAAACAACAAGGAGAAACTTTTAATCCAAGTTTTAAGAAAATAATTATTCCTCATATATTTTTGTGGCAAAAACACTAGCTGATAGAATGAGAATGTGCGTAATCAAAAAGCAAAGATTGACATCGGTTAATGAAGCCTTTTCAGAGTTAGCTATCAAAAGTAGTGTTTAAAAAAAATTGTGACCTTTACAAAGAAGTGATATAGTAAGTAAGTCCTAGTACTGCCCATACAAATGTCTGTGATATTAATCAGCCAAGACAATATTAAATATGATCACAAGGCAGAGCCTTGCTTTTCGCATATTAAAGATAAATTACCAAGTGACTAAGCTGTTCAAGTTAATATTAAACCGAAGTATAGAAGTAAAGGTGTACATGTAAATATATCTGATGAAAAACAAAATGTAGTATTGTTACGATTTCCTCATTCAACACACATTACTTTTACTTTACCAGTAAAACTATGTTTTAAAAAGAAAATTGTTTACTGAAAACACAGCTGATAATACTTCTATAGCAGCTTATATTTTCTATATCTGCTGATTATCAACAAAGTTATTTATCTGAGTCAAGTGAAGTAGAAAATGATTACCTAAACAATCGTATCATTTAATAATAAAACCTTTAAGCACGAAAATATAGGTTTAATTTTTTTTTTCTCAGTAACACTAATACGACAGTATGAACTTCGACGCCGATAATTTGAATGGCGTGTCAAATGACGTCACATTTCCTTTCGACCAATGGTGGCGCGTTTTGGAAATTGAATTTCGCTCCCTTAATTTATGTTTTTCACAAATTATTTTATGGCCTTAAATGATTAGTAAATAAAAAAAGTGTTTTTATTATAATAAGATTTAAATTAAAATTTTATGCATATTAAATTATATGCATATTCCATAGAGACCATTTTAAATTTTATGCATATTCCTTGAATAATTAATCGAAAGGAACTTTGTTCCATCCGGGTGTCCTTTGACACTTCTTAGTTTTTTTTTTATTCAGATTTTTTTTAGTATTTCACTTCCGAGTCTTCCGAATTATAAAAAGTTGATTTATTTATTTATATCTTTTGAATCAATATCAGTGACCACTTCTGAACGTCAAACAAAGGTGTTAGGAGAGTCTAATTCGATACCAGATTTACTGAAATAAACCCTTCTGTAAAGGAACTTATCTTCTTAATGTTTGATCTATGAGTTTGAAACAAGGATTTTCTTTTGTTTACTTTACTGCTTTATGAATAAGAGTCTGTAGTTTTCCTTTTTTATAAATTGAAATTGAAGCCCGTGACAAAAAATATGTTACATTATACTTCTCGCACAACTCAAAACATCTGTAATAGTTTACAACCTAATCGCAACAGTCTTAAAATAAATTGAAAGAGTACCAAACTTGTAGATTTTTCAAATAAACTGTTATTTTTGAGAATTTATAACAACGTTATAGTTTAGTTAATATTTGATTATTATTATTAGAAATATTATAATTTGGTTAACATATTTGTTCATAATTTAATACTGGTGAAAAAGTTCTGAATATTGACTCATTATATGGAAGTAAACCAGTAAATATATAAAACTTTACGGCCCCCTTTTTCGGAAGTTACGAACTACTAAGTTACTCATCGAATAATTAAATCTAGCATAGATTTGTATATATATAACAGTATTAAGTACAAATCTATGCTCCAATATAATAAACTCGAAATCACGTGAAATAACCACATACATTTCACTATCCTTACAAAAGTAATTAATATATACGTAACTACGTATATTGAAAGAATAATAATAATAAAGCCTGATCCAATAATGTGCTACTGTGGCATATTTACACAACTTTGGTTGGATTAACATGGAGGAGAATGTTATCAGAAACCTTTATTTCATTGTGATTTTAGTGTTTTATTGACGTGATCTAGCTAGTAATCTAAGGATGGGCCAGGATTTTAACTAAATTGATTTAATTTTAACAAAAATATTTTTTTTATTGTAGGCAAAATTTTTCGGTTATTTCTCTAGCGACCAATCTCATAAAATTTCTATTACTTTTTCGACAAAATAATTGCGTCAACTTTGCCTTCTATAAGATATACGATATATATATATATATATATATATATATATATATATATATATATATATATATATATATATATATATATACGATATATATATATATATATACATATCGTATATTCGGTATACATATGTATGAAATACTACTATAGAAGACTTGAAATTCAAACTTGGTGTACGGTGCCGGCTAAGAACTGAACCGTCCCCATTTCTTTCCGAGGATGTCGTAAGTGTCGTCAAGCCGCTAAAGAAAAAAATATACGGAATAGTGGGCAACTGCGCCATGTTAAGTACTGGATATACGAACTGCGGTCACCAACCCGTCTGACTAGAATGGTGACTATGGAAATTTACCCCCCTCCTAATGAGTGAGAGGGAATACTACCCCTCCTTTCATTTCCACTGTTTCCAGCCATAGCAGCGTTCGCGGTCAGGGGGTAGGAATATCCGAACTACGAAAGGCTGCCATAACAAATTATACCTCGCAACGTATAATAGACGCACGCTACGGCTGGACCATAACCTCTCCGAACTAGAAGCAGAGTTAAGTCAAATTATGGAGCATACAATCCTATTTGTCAGAAGTCCGACGAGAGGGGACGACGGGAGGACTCTGGATTTTGGACAATTGCTCTACTTTGAAGAAGGTGATAAGATTCTACAATTAAAAACCACTGAATTAATATAGTATAAATATTTATTTATATTTAATCGAGCTACTTCACACTATTAATATGATAATATTTTTCAATGCATTATCGGGATAAGTTTAAAGAAAAAAAAGAACTAAACAAATATATCATTTAATATAACAAAATGACTCTCGGTACACGAATATAATAAATACAGTAATATAGTTATTACTGTGTAATCATTTAGACACATTTACCAATAACTCAATACCCATAATAGTTATTATACATATTATAAATAATGTAAGTATAAGAATCACTTATCTTGCCAGTTGTCCAATACAGATTACCTTTATTAGAGGCTTACAGCCATATTTATAACATAACATCGACAGAAGCGCCAACGGCAGCTTCTGGAGATAAGTCATATTCACAACTTTAAACATCATTAAATATATCATAATAACAATATAATAGTACATAACCATTTTAAATGCCTAAGCATATTTATAACAATCTTATATCTTTCACACATTTATGGCTTACCTAATAAGATATGTAAGTACCTACAACATATTTGATATCTTGAGGCTACTTCCGATAGTTCGTCAAATCAATATCTTTTACAACTTTTATAATATAGCAGTAATAGCAATGATATATAGTTCTAAATTATTCTAAATTCGTAAATCTAGTTTTAACAACAATATTTATTGTCAACGTTATTATGTAGTTAAATAAATAATTACATATTTTACCTACATACCAAATTACTATATAATAACAATATTATATGTAGCAATACTACAATAATATAACACGCTCATGATAGTGTTTCATTAAGTCGTTAAATAAAAGTTCACAGTTAAATATAGTTTTGTTTATTCAAGGGGCTACGATACACTTTTTCAGAACGGTTCGTACTGTTCGGGTACTCGAGCAGAAATTTTAAAGCTTCCAATATTGTCTCATTATATTAGCTAGATCGACTCCCTGCCATTGCATAGTAACATTAAGTTGTATGAGTATTACAAAAGCAAGAATCATTGCCAGACTATAATTAATTGTTAATTGGTCTTTACTTTTTAAAATATTTACTTATAATTTAGTTAGTAAACATGTAAAAAATTTAATGTAATAAGGATACCAATTACTTTAGCAAGATATAATCACATTCTAAAATGTCAATACATACTTATATTAACAATAACATAGTATATTTTACGAAATTTATAATTAAAAAATATTTTTAATAACGTAATTCGTAAATTGATTATAATCTGTTGATGTATTTTCATCTTTACGCTGACACACCTATCTTCCTCATCTAACTGACAGCTTAACGGTTCCCCTACGCAACAACTTAAATGACAACATAATAATATTTTTTTATTCTTTTAGAGGTCTTTTGTATCGGGGGCTTTTCAAATTTGTAATTCCTTTTTTTTGCTTCTTAGTAAATTTATGTTACTGGATTTTAAATTATACTAGTAACCTACCTAGCTACAAACACACTTTTTTAAGTATTTAATAACAATATTGCATAAGAACCTTTTATCAGCACCAATAAGAGTTTAATATCTTGGAAACAATTGCTTTTACTTTGATCAAACATAGCTTAAAACATTGCTAATTGATAGAACATTGCTAATACATTGATTGTTCATTGTGTTTTCTCATTTTGGCGCCAATACATTGTACAATATTTTGCGATTTTAAAATGGAGAACAGAAACGCTGTGATTGCATTACACAAAGTAGGTATGGAGCCAAATAGAATTTTTAACTCTCCATACACTTGGTATGATATTATATTGGAATACCAAGTGTATGGAGAGTTAAAAATTGCATTTGGCTAAGGTACAATGAGACTTCCTCAGTTTGTGACAGAGAAAGATCTGGCCATCCACGTAGTGTTTGTACGAAAGGTGGTCAAAGCAGTAAGGGAAAGAAATCGAAGAAATCCTTTCAAGATACCATTCTTGATAAGGTAGTTAAGACCCTTAATAACATCATGTTCAATAACCAAGTATGGTTCTTCCAGCAAGACTCGGCGTCGGGTCATAAAAATCGGTCCATGCAGAGTAGGTTGGAAGCAAACGTCTCGGACTTCATCAGAACTGAAGACTGGCCGTCGTCTAGTCCCCATCTTAATCCGCTGGATTATGATTTATGGTCAGTTTTAGAGAGTACAGCTTGCTCTAAATGCCATGATAATTTGGAGTCCCTAAAACAAGCCATACGATTGGCCGTGAAGAATTTCCCCATGGAAAGAGCGCATGCTTCTATTGATAACTGGCCTCAACGTTTAAAGGACTGTATTGCAGCCAATAGGCATCACTTCGAATAAGCTTTTAAAGTGAAACTTTTATTACATCGTCTCAAACTTTTTCGTCTGTGTGTTGCATGTCGCGTGACGGTCGGCCGCGGAGTAGGGATAAAGTGAAAGGCGCTCGTCAGAGCAGCCGAGGCCAATATGGCGGCGCCTATAGTTCGCATCAGCTGACCGTGTAGTGTATAGACTATTACTCATTTGTGCCAGTGCTCCACGCTATTTTGTTTGTTTTTGTCAGTGTTTAATGTAAATGTTGTTATTTATTCGCTTTTGGTAAACAACGACACAGCTAGTGAGTCCAAAAAACTGATCAACGAGGAAAAAGCAAAGAATAGTGCAAAAATGAATGACGATGAATTAATTTTACTAGATACATTGAAAAAATCGAATGTAAGTCACTGTTCACGTATTTTAGTTACCATAAAATATTGGTTACATTTATAAACTGTGAAATTCATGATGAAGATGGAATTGATAATAGAATGATTGAAAATAATTGAAAAACGGATGAAAATGACTCAACGATTATAAAATATTGTTTTCAGTGTTTTAATATGTGTATATCATCTAAATAATTGTTAAGTATTATGTATGTCGTACTCTAAGACACAGAGTTCAATAAAAATATTAGTTGGAGACCTAGTCTACTTTTATCATTTCTCATTATCATTCCCATTTTCTAAGTATAAAATTAAGATTGATGAAGCAATTTTTATACCCTTAATGGAATATTATTCCGAAAATTTTTAGTTAAATGTCTATAATGTGAAAAAAAGTTTCACTTTTACGGTGGTTTCATAAAACCACACAATCTTTTTTTATATTTTTAATTGTTTTATAATTGTGTGTTAAACTAACAAACTGTAAAAGTAATAAATATTATTGGCAATTAAAAAAAAAATATTTCTTTGTTACAATATTTATGGCCAGACTAAGTATATATACTTATGTAATGTTCTTAAACAGAAAAATATTTAGTATTGTTTATTAAGATGTAACACTAATACTAAAAAAATATATTTGTATAACAACAGATATTAGTAAGAAATAACCAATTTCAACAAATAAAGCCTAAAGTATATTTAAACGTTTTTTTGTTGATAAAAATAGCTTGCTTCATCAAGCACTTAACATAGGTGGGTTGAGCCCTCAATGACCATTCAATTTGCTTCCATTCATTGGGACTACAGAACAAAATTATCGTGTATGTTAAGCTTCGTCACACAAAATATCTGAATGATAATTAATTATTAATTTTACAATACAAGACGCCCATATCAATTTATTCAAACCTTCCGAAAAATTCTGTTCTAATTGTATATTTATCTTATGTAATAAAGTGTATGTATTTTAAAAAATAACACAATATATATTTTTTAATACTGTTAGTCATATTTATTTATAATAATTTAAATGGTATAAACATTGGAATTTAAATGTCTTAGTTTATAAGTATCAACAGTAGCGCCACCTACGCAATTAATTATGGAATGTTATTTAGTATTTACTGTTAAATGTTTTAAGAATTAGAAGCATAGGATATTTTAACATTATATTTAATCTTTTATTAATTATTAGAACTTATTATGAGGTATAAATAATAGCATCTGTAAATTGATTATGGAATTGTAAATTACCCTCACCTAAATATTATAGTGTTAAAATATTATAAAACGAGTTGTAAGGGCTACTCTCGCCCATTCTTTTACAAATGGTTGGATATTAAACATTGAAGTGCAAGTACTGTGTATTACTGAAACACGTCTCAACAATACATACTTAAAAAAAATTACAATTTAATTTATTTTTAAAAACATTAAATATAATAAACATAAAAAAACCATTTCCGTTTTTAACCGACTTCTTCAAAAAGGAAATTCTTTTTTTGTTTGATGCGGAATAGTTCCGAATTGGTCCCATAAAAAAATAATTTAGGTAGGCCCATTCGTTTTTATTTTATGACCATTTTTGTCCAAGTTTTGTACTAGCTCCTCCGGAAGGAAATCAAAACGTGCTGTGACTAGTGACATCTGTTGTTTTGGATATAATAATTTCTTACAGACTGTCCATGGTACTTCAACATATTGATTTATGGTGGTTATAATATTACGCTCATTCATTGAACTAGGTCTTTGTGAAGTCTGACGCGCTGCTGCTAGCCGGTTCTCAAGTTGCTGAGCAGACTGGGTTGCTGTACGTTTTCGTATCACTTCTTATCTTTGAGCCCTCTGCTCAGTCAATTCGTTCTTTAAACGCTCATTAATGAGACCAAGTCTATGAGTCCTCTGTTCGGTTGACTCATTGGCCAGACGCTCATTAATAAGGCCAAGTCTATTAGCTCTCTGCTCAAAATACTCATTTGCAAGACGCTCTTGGATCTTACCGAGTCTAAGATTAATCTGATCCATCGTGATCTCATATATGCTTTCATTTCCAACCAACGTTTTCCATGATCTTTTATAGTCTCACAAGAACGTGAAATTGTGTTTCGAAGAGCATTTTTACGGAGACGACTTTTATCCGTTCCCGTTTCTTGAGATCTGTATTTTTTAAAGTGCGCAGCGCCTTTTATACGTCTACTACTACATGGCTAATTGACAATAAACTAAAAAGAATTAAATAAAAATAACTACGTTAAAAAAACCGATTTTAAAACTAAAAAGTAAAAAATAATGAAGATTTAATATTTATTAGATACTAGCTATTATTTATATGTCCTATTTATTAATAGGTTTGAAGTCAGTGCCAAACAAATAATTATATTTAACCACTTAAATGAGTACGAGCGAATTAATACAATGAAATGTCTACTTTAATGATTAAGATACGTAAATAAACATAATAAAAAGCAATCAAGTCTTAATATTATAAGCAGTTCAATGAATATGAAGAATAGTGAAAAAAAAAACAGAATTATATAGTCTTAAACTAAATCGACATGTGAATTATGAAATGCCTACTTCAAAAATTAAGATTCGTTAATATTGCTATAAAATAGCAATTAAATTTTAATATGATTACTCCTTTGAATCGATACGAAAAATAACAAAAAAAATAATTACGAAAATGTTTTCAACCGAATTCCTACATTCCTACACTAAATGGTTTGGCACCGACTTCAAACCGATTAGTAAATAGTACATATAAATAATAGCTAGTATATAATAAATATTAAATCTTCATAATTTTTTACTTTTTAGTTTTAAAGTCAGTCATGAAAAAAAAACGATATATACTTTATTAATCATGTCAGCTTTATGTATAATATAATTCTTAAAAATGATAAAGAAAAAAAAGAATAGACTGTACTGTACCAAATGTTTTTTTTTTAATTTATTAAATTTACTAATCACATTAGTTAAAAAGATTTTTGTATGTCAATTTATTATATAAATAAATTCAAAAAGGGTTACACATTTAAATTAAAAACTATATACAATACTTTTAAATTGTTTTTTTTTCTCTCAATGTAAATAGTATCTCATTTCATTGATTAAGTGATTTCCTATTTAAATTTTAGGCACGAATAGAATAAATAAGTCTTAAAACAACTTTGTAGAACAGTAACGAGTTTCTCCATTCGACCAATTTGTAATAAAAATTGTATATATTCATTTATATTTTTTGATTTACTTGATAGTTTTTGTTTCAAAATTTATCTAAGTTATTCAATACTAACTTTTATTTTAGTAAATAAGTAGACGTAAGTATATTATTATTATATTTTTCCTAAGACTCCTTCCATGTCAGTTCTAATTAAATAATTGTTATAGAATCAGAATGTCAACCAGCAGAAATTAAGCTAAACATATTGGCACAATACGTTTAGCTTAATAATAATAATAATATGTCAAAAGATTTGGCTTAAGTTTTTAGGACTGGCTGCCGGCTACCATCAACCCTCCTTGGGGATATGTGTTGATGTTATTCCTGGTACCATGAATTTTTGTACGCTACGGATCTTACGACTATCTTGGGAAAATGTAAGGTGGTTCTATTCTGAGTTACGACTGCATGGCAATGTAAAACGACATTTTTATATTTTAAAATCACATCTTGAGTTGAATATCGGTAAAGTAATATTGTAACTTGGTAAAGTAATATACATAGAGATAATTTTTTTTTTTTTACTTCGTAAGTGTTTAAACAGTGTTGCTAACATTGTTTAGATGTTTTATTGAATCAAAGTGATAAAATTAATTAATTCAAATAAATTTATATTTGAACATAAAATCAGCTGTTTGCTCCGGAGTTGCCAGAAGCGAAAAGAAGTTCAATGAAATCATTACATAATTTAAAAAGGCTCAGGAGTTCTTATTTCCCCTAAAAAATATTTTTATAATATTCTATATTTTTATACAATTTTGTAATTAAACTAGCTTTTGTTCTCGTTTTTGTAACAGACACAAATTGAAACAATTAGCTTGGCTGAAGCGCAATTTAATCGATAACTTTTTGTTTTTTTCATAGTGAAAAGATATATTAACTTTTCACCATGAAACTAAATTAATAGCCTTATCATCAAAGAATTAGCAAAGCACAGGTAGCAAATCGTTAACATAAAAATTCATTTATTCAAGTCTATTTACTATATGACTTTAAAATAATACCCTTGAAAAAAAAATAAGGAGTTTTATAGTATCGATAAAAATATTTTTGTATTATCGTACGACGAGAGAAACAAAACATGTACATTGTTCGTATATGCCATTTATTACAATGTAGTCTAACACTGATAATTAATCCATGCTGTATAACGTAAATATAAATTGCATCTTTACGTACCTAGGTTTGATCGCTAGAGTTAGATAAGCGCAATAAAGATATTCGACCTTTGAATAAATTGTGGGGTTACGAATAGAAAAAAATAGTCAGTTAATCTCGTAAAGATTGCATCTACTACCTTGATACTAAAAAAACTAATATCAAATAGCTAACAGATAATTTAACATATTATGTTAAATTTTCATAAAGTACATTAGCTCAAACAATGACGGAAACGTAAAAAAAAAATAAACTATAAAGAATACAATAGATAAATTATAATAATAAGACATGAGATGAGATTACACCTGTTGTACGCAGATTCACCAACTATTAAATATAAAGGTTGTTCTCCATCAAATTTGGATTAATATACAGAACATAAGACATAAAAAACTGAAATACGAATTAAAATTATATTTATTATTTTCCACTCATAAACTTCAATAAATAATAAACTGGACTACAAATATTTTTTGTAATTGCAGAACTATTTATGATGTTTTAAAAATGTCCGATTTCTTATTGTAGATACACAAATGTGATCTTAGAAATGTTATTGGTGCTTCTAAAAAAGAAATGAATCAACAAAATATGTAAAACTCACTAATATTATATGCAGTTACCGTGTTTTGAATAACAAAATAGTATATGTATATTGGAAATGTGAACTATTATTACTTCGTAATCCAATATGTTTTAAGCGCATGTATCCTATTTGATTGATTATGCTGTTGATCGATTAAATGCATTGGGCTGTAAGGATATCCGATTAAGGTCTTAATTTTAATAATCATTATGTAATATATTATGAATAGAAGAGAGTGTAATTGTTGTGACTATACAGTTCAAAGTTAATTGTATAATTATTCTAGTAAAAATATTTGATTTATGTGTTTTTTAACAAAATATACTAGAATCATAGCTATATTTTTATTATCACAAATGTACTACGTGATGGGTACTTACTTAACATAACATTATTATAACATATTTAACATGATTTAAATTGATTATATATATAATTATACAAAGTAACCATTAAAGAGATGGCGTGGAAAAATGTAAGACGTGTAGGGTTTTTCATAAGTTCAGTTTCTTACCCACTAAGATATTTTTTGGTATATATTTATAGTATCGGTAGTAGACCATAACATCAGATCGCCGGCAAGGACCACCCATCGATCAAAGTCATGTTCCAGCACGCTGCTCGATGAAACTGTATATAGGAAATAGGTCTGAACAGCTCCTGCTGGCGAAATGGTTTGGTGTTCATTTAGTGTTTGTTGTGTGGGCTGCCCAGTCGAGGAGGCCATATCGATACTGATAATCGATAAAGTACAATATATAAGATATAGCAATATAGAATTACGAGATATAAGATTTTATGTTTTACTAGCAACTGGTATAGGAAATTATATACGATGTGTCTTTCAATTTTCACTTAAACGTCATTTAAGTTTATTCCACGCTTTAAGGTATTTGTATGTTTAATCGCATTTTTAAAAATATGTATAACTAACAGATTTGTAAAGCAGATTTGTAAATCCGAAAGTGTTTTAATTATTTTTTTTATATTATTTGTGTATTTAACGTCCAGTTTATAGAAAACTATGTGTTTATATTAATTTTGCGAAAAATAGGGACGTTTAAAATAAAAACAGTTTTTATGAGGTTGTTATAAAAGTAATTTTACCGACATTATTTATTTCGTCTTTTACGACTTACGTTAGTTCCCAGTGGTGCCTTATAAACTTTTATATTTCTTTACTTTGTGTTTTAAGTTCGGCTATGTTGTTCTGACTTATAAACATTACTATGTGTTTTGTACACATAGATATAAATTGATAATGTTTCTCCTGCTATATTTCAAGTCAAAAGTTAATCCTTCAAAAACAGAACTTATTTTCATTACGAGTCACAAAATTAACTATGCGTACAAATTGATCAGGTGGAACACCTGTAGTGTTTGATAGCGCTATTATTCCTTTTAATGATATAGTAAAAAACTAAGGAGTGATATTTGATAAATCATTATCCTGGATATTTTGTAATAATGAAGTTTGTACAAGGATTTGCCTTAAAATTGGATAGATCCGACGACTTTCAAAAACACACATATATAAATATTTCCTCTGCCTTACCAAGGCTGCCTTGAAAAAATTGCTTTTAGTGATAAGGTCGCCTTTTGCACCTATATATAATTTACTTGTCTTTTTATTAAGTTACTATTACGTTCATTGTTGTTATTATTCTTGTTTTTTATTTTAGTTGTTATTTGAAGTGAAACACAAAATATTATCTATCTATGTTATGCTACGAGTATGAAGTTAATCTATGATATAACGTTTATTTTAGGTTTAAGTTATCGTTGCCGATTTTCTTCTAATGCAATACATGGAGTTTTAAGTAAATAATAAGAGTGTTATTGTCAAGTAATATTTAGGTCACTTTGTTTAATGACGACTTAGAAGCATCTGCATATGCATACTTACAAAACAAACATTTTTGAACATTGTTTGGAATCTTTTGAATGTTCATGAAACTATACAGGTTTTGAAGACAATATGAGTTCATTTCTAAAAGTCAGAGACTTAAAATAGAAAAAAGTATTTGCTACAGACTTAATAAATAGAGATCATTAGTAATTGTTTCTTGAGAGATCATATTATGAATTACTTTTCTTTCATTAATAAATTGAAAGATATCATTTGTACATTTGCTAGCGACTAATCAAAGCGGCCACAGTACAATAAAGTTTTTTTGTACTCGATTTACACAAAGATACAAAGAGTATTCAATTTCTTCCAATCACGAAATTATATTTTATTTCGTATTGCTACTTATTTTATTACTGTAGACTAAATTGAATCATTTAATTCAAAAGAATAATTCTTTTTATAAATGTGAATTGATTACACCTGTATATTGCTTTATGCAAATTTATATAAAAACATAGAATAAAAACATTTTTATCACATCATTTTTCTGAGTTCTTCTGTCTATGATTTATGATTTATTTTATAATTAATATTTCAATATTAATTGTTAAAATTATATTTTTATTTCCATTAAGTTGAAAAATTATAAGTTTTCTCATTCTAATTATTTCAATGATTTTAATATAATAGAAAACAACGCCACGTTTTCTCTTAGAAAATAAAAAAAAACAAGTGAGGCGTTAAATTTTTAAATACAGTATCTGAAAATTATAGAAATTTATGTTGATATTATGTTACTTTATCTAACTGTCTTAACTTTGTAATTTGAATATAAATTATACAAATAAGTCGTCATTTCTTACTATATCATTCGTAATTATACAAATGTGCTCATTTTGACAAAAATAAAAGTATCTACGTTAATAAATAGCGCAAGATAATATACCGGTAAATTATTATTTCTAACAACTAGTAATAATTGCTTACATTATTAAACTACACTCTAAGAATATGGTACTAAATAATATAACCTTCTATTTATTTATTTATTTATAAACTCTTTATTGAACAAAGAAATTTATACAATTGGCGGACTTAATGCTATAGCACTCTCTACCATTCAACCGATTAAATGAACAGAAAAAAAACACAAATGAGGGGTACAATAGAGAATAAAAAAATATATAAAAATAAAAAGCGACAAGATTAAACACGATCTAAAATTATAACAATAGAAAACAAAATACATTTATAAATATTATATGTTCCACACACACAAAATACATCTAAAATACATAAATATATAACCATAAATATATAACCATATATATATAAACTATTAGATATATACAGAGAGAAATAGTATGACGATTATTTGAATATGAGATAATAAATCAATTTAAATATAATACAAGTAATACTACGCAAGGTTAAAAAAAAAAATATATTAATAATAAAAACAAAAATAGATTATTAATTTAATTTTTGGTAAAGATATCTACGAACATGCTTTTTAAAAACCTGTTTATTCGGGGCACGTCGAATCAAATCAGGCAGGCTGTTCCACAGTTTAATAGCGTATACTGTGAAAGAGTTAGAAAGAAAACCAGTATGGTGAGAAGGTACAAATAAACTAAGGTTAGAAGCCGACCGGAGATGCAAATCATGAGAGGAGCACAGAAGTTGAAATTTTGATTTTAAATAAAGAGGAGAAGTTGGATCGTTAAGAATGGAAAATAACTGACATAAAGTTCTAGACTGTCTTCTTTCGCGGATAGGAAGCCAATTAAGCTTATCACGATACTGAGAGATGTGATCAAATTTACGGAGATTAAAGATGAAACGAATGCAATTGTTAAGAGATGTGATCAAATTTACGGAGATTAAAGATGAAACGAATGCAATTGTTAAGGAGATGTGATCAAATTTACGGAGATTAAAGATGAAACGAATGCAATTGTTAAGAAGTCGATCCAGTTTATTTAAATAAGCTTCAGATAAATCAGAGCAGCATACATCAGCATAGTCAATGAGTGGGATGATTAGTGACTGCACTAACAGAGTTTTGGTCCGAATGGGTAAAAAAAAATTATACCGATAAAGCGAACGTAGTGAATACGTTACCTTACGGCTTAGTTCAATAATGTGTACATTCCAACTAAGGGTGCTATCAATATGAAGGCCTAGATTTCTGACTGATGGCGTAAAAGGTATTATAATATTGTTATATAGAACAGGTGGCACATTACTGTACTGTAATATTAAAAAGTCG
The DNA here is from genome assembly GCA_959347405.1 of Napeogenes sylphis. Classification (NCBI taxonomy): domain Eukaryota; kingdom Metazoa; phylum Arthropoda; class Insecta; order Lepidoptera; family Nymphalidae; genus Napeogenes; species Napeogenes sylphis. The sequence goes on along the minus strand of OY365783.1, from coordinate 22,027,648 downwards.
TAAACAATTATTTTCAAAGATATCAAAAAGAGATAGTTATGTCACTATTATATTTATCTTAAATGCTTTTTATAGTATTTAAAAACTTAAATTAATATACAGTTTGTTAGATTCTATAAGTCCATTATAACATTTTTAACAAAGTTTGCTAACTTTTGTGATAGACGATTAAGTGGCACTTGGCCCTGTTTTACATTTTTTCTTTAAGTCGATATATTAATAGAAATAGATTACATAAAAGTGATAACCACATTTTATTAGAATATTTTAAATAAAAAAACTAGTTTTTATCAATATTTTATTTTATTTCTAGATAGGTAAGATCCGGTATAACGAAAACCAAGCTTGTACAAATTCGTCGTAACTCGTAGAGGATGAAGCAGCATTCGTAGCGTCAGTTGTTACCTAAGCGCTACGCCGTGCACACGCAACTGGCCAAGCTACGGAAATCATTTCGGTACCAAAGTTACGTATTTTTATTGTGAAATCTTACTACATATTTATTTTATGATTTTTAAATAATATTTAAAATATTTTTTAAAGGACTAAACCGTAAAAAAATATAGAATTCATTCTGTGTTTAATATAAACTTGAGTGTTAATTAAAATGTTTAAGAAATTTTGTGGAACGAATTCGAAAAGAAAAATATAATGGGTTGGTAAGTAAAGTCTAAATATTTTTGTTTAACGTAGACTGTGTTATTTGATTGAAATTCTGGATTTTTTTTTGTGAAAATAAATATGTATTAATAGTAAAAGTAATTTCGAGGCATCCTTTAGTGTTGCAATCATTTTTGAAAATTAGAATTCAATAGCGTACAATCTAGGTCAAGATCGTACCAGAGAATTTATTAAAAACTTAAGTCAGTTTACATTATAAAGTTGATCTAATCGAATCATTATTGTATATTTTATATTTATATTAAATGAATTCGAACAGTTAGTATAAACTAATAATAATAATACTTGAAAATAATTCATATTTATAAATCCATCATATTAAATAGGAAAAGCAAACTGTATTATATAATAATAATAAATATACCATAAAACGAAGCAGTTACAAATAAGATGGTTTAATACATTACATACCAAACATTACATTTTCTACCAAATAAGAAAGAAACAAAATAAATAAGAATCACAATAAATAATATTTATTAAATCACTTAAAGTTTTTTCTCATACGATCTTTATGCATTGAATATGATTGATTGAATTTTGATCGAATCAAAATGATAATGTATAGTATGCATATATGATCATGTGATAAATGGCACGTTCATTAAAACAGGTCTGTAAAATGTACTTTATATTATGTATTCATTAACTTAGAAGATTTACTTTTATTGTATAAAAATGTATTTAAAGTGTCCTTTCTCAATATGTTTTATTTTCTATTTTCATTGACATAATGAAGACAAATTCATATTTTTTTGCAAAATTTTATTCGAAACTATTTTTCATATATTAATGTATGACCAAAATCATTATCAAGATAAGCAATTATTTTTTAATTTTAAATAATCATTGAACTAATAATAAGATTGTGTGAACTTTTTTATATAATATATGCATTTCACTCTTTTTGGTTCATATAAAAAATCCCTACGACATAATAACCTGAAGGAATTTTAAACTTAAAATCACCTAAGTGAATCACATAAAGATTGTTTTGATCTTATCAAATTTAAATTCAATCTAATACTATATCTATAATTACAGTATTTTTTTTTTCTTATTTTATTTAATACTTAACGCACACTTTGATAAAACTAGACTCTAGACTCCTATCCAGAATTGATTTTACATGCTTCAGTACAGTACAATGGCTACATGATATTTCTTATCACTGTAAAGAATCTGGGCTATCATGGATAATACAATGTGTTGGCACCAGTAGGTAAAAAAATTGTCAGGAAGATGATCGGTATAATATTCTTAATTGAGATGAGAGGGTATCTCACCCATTTTTAATTAAGCAGACTTTTGTTACCTGTCTAAACCTAAATAAAGAAGTTCTTAATAAACTAGAACATCTCCTCAACAATTGTATCTGCTACATCTTTGACTTACCTAAGTATGATCACGTTTGCTTATAAAAAACTAAAAATAGCACTGTAAAAGATTATTGCAGCCAGGCCTAAGATACTACAATCTTAGATGAGATAAAACCAACTGAGGAGGTAATATTACTAAGTATATGTTATAGTGAACAGTTATGTTGTTGTACTTTTTAATACTGTCGGCACATTATTTCGTTTACTTTATTCCTCTAGAGGTTCAAAGTAGATAGGGGTTGATTTTATTAGTTTCACTAAGGATAAACTTTTGAGGCTTGAACAGTATACGAGGCATTTCTCTGCGCATAAAATTCAGATAATCTGGATACATTCACAGACGCCTATGGTAGTAGATCATGTTTAAAGATAGAGCTGATTTTTTTCTTAAATAAAAAATAAAAGTTCTAATCTTTTAAAAAAAATGTGACTAACGAAATGAAATAGTTTTTCAAATAATACCAACCATACTCAATCATTTTGGGATGACATAAAAGTACAAAAAATACGCTTTGATGTCAACGAATGAAAAACAAATGTCTCATTAATGCCACTCGTTTGAAATTTTAACAGTTTACATATTTTTTGCACGCTAAAGCTTAAAATATATATCTTAAACATAAATCGCGTAACTGAATTATTATAGTAATAAAAACAAATACAAATAATTTGAGAAGTTATGTTTTATGTACTTTTCAAACTCGATAAGTAAATTATGTATGCAAAAAAAGTATTATCAGTATATATTTATTCTAATTATAGGCACTTAAGTTACAGTTACTAATTTTATTCAGCTATTGATTATGATTATTACACTAGACCACATCATTCTTTCTTAAAACTTAAAAAATATAAACATAATGCTTAATGCTTACCTAGGTACGTATACAAGTAAGTCTATATATTTACAATTGATTTATTACGTAAGATACGTTTGTGTTTTCCCTTAAAAATAAAAGAAAAAAAAAACGCTGTGTATCACATTCTTTGTACTACTACTACTCACTACTTTAGCAGTATTTTAATTGCAGCTTAAACATTTCTTGTGTGACCCGTGAAATGAGAGAATCTTTGTAAAACAGTGACATCCAGTTTCGAATATAAACTCACTCTTGTTTTGTCTATATATATCTTGATAACCTGGTAAGTCAACTTTATTAAGCTTAGTGATTAAAAGAATTATTATAACTTTAACAAATGTAGTTTGCGCTTTATTCATTTGCTTTTAAACATGGTAGTGGAAAAAGGCTTGAAATAAAATATTTTAAAATATATATATAGGCTTGTAAGATTCAATACTTCTGAAAACATTTTTTACATGTATTTTATATCTCCAGTCTAATTAGTAAATAACTTAAAGGACATGTCATATAAACGTGTGATTAATTTATCTCATTAAAACATTTATACGCAACTGGTTTTAATTAATTCCATGACCACTTCTGACGTATCTTTGCAGAATATAAAGTCAAAATTATGATATATCCTAACAGAATATATAAACGGTACAAAAAAGTATATTAGATTTGGTTATGAAAATTAAAGTTGTTTCAGTTATTAAATTTAGTATATGTCTGTTAGACAATTGATTAATAGTTAAGTATATTATGTTTTGCGTGAAGAATATAAAATACAATTTGCGTGAAGAAAATGTTTTTCAAGATATTGCTTAAAAGTCTTTGTTCCACGATTTATGTGATATACAGTTTCTAATGCAATGAATACAGAAATAGTATTAAAAGCTTAACACTTAAACTACAAGTTAAATCCTCGTACTCTAAACAGTGAGTAAAAAATGTGATTTTAATTCCTAAGTCTTAGGAGAATTTATTTGGCTTCTTTAGTCTCTTTCTCCGTCCTAATAAAAGACAAGTTTATTTTTTGTTTAATGTTAAATAATCATTATTATCTAAAGAAACCTATTAAGATAATTTCATTGTCTTTTTAAAGATTTCTTTGAAATTTAAATTCTTGTTAAGTAACAATATTGAAAAGAATTTACAAAAAGAGGTGATATATAACATTCGTTTTATTTATTTATTTACTTTTTTATAAAATATATAAAAAAGTTGATATCGACAAGAAAAAAAATATATAAAAACTCAAATTATCTACAAGAAATGAGTTCTGAAACTCATTTCATTTTCAAAAAGTGTTACTAACAATTTACCTGCTTATTCAAACAAAAACATCAAGTTCCATAACTTGTCCAATTAGAGTCGTTTGTCCGACAATAAGAACGGCCCATTATTATACTTTGTAGTACAAAAAGCTTTCAAAAGGTATAAGGAATCTAGTAATTATAATATTGTCATATACTTTAATATGTTGGTCCTGAAAACGTAGTATAATTTATTTTTATTATTACATTAATATATTAATAGAATACGCCGAACTTATTAATTAATGTAATGTTTACATTTCAATATGCATTAGAGTGAATCAAAACCTTTTATTATTAAAAGTTTAGTATAATACTTTTTAAAAAAATAAACATTGAACTGATGTAGGAAAATTCTTGAGATAATGAAATTTTCAAGTAAAAAACAACAATGTATAAAATGTCCGCGTCTCTTGCTTCGTTCATAAAGACAACAACATACGACTTTATTCTCTCATTATATTTTCTTGCACTTGCTTGCTTTTCTTTCTCTTACATGACATTTTTAAGGGTATGTGCATGTTTCTAAAGCCCTGGTGATGAAAAATTAATAAATATTGTACTACGTTTTATTGCATGTATTTAGTTCTATAATTGTGATTTTTTTTTTACTTACTATATGGTTTCCTGTGTTTTGTGGTTTTCAAATATTTTTTTCTCTTTTGTCTAAAGATTAACTTGAAGAAGAAATTATATGTTAAATAATAAAACAAGTATTAATAAATAATTATTTAATAAACGTGAAATAACGTGTACAAAATAGATATCATATACCTTTATTATGCCTGACGTTTCGATTAGGTTGCTACTCCTGTGGTCACAGGGTGACTGTTAGCCGTGCAGAGTATTCGCCTTCGAATCTCTAGATGATGACATTTTTTATCAATCCGCACATCTTCGACAATATTAATATGGCCTTTACGCCATGTCCCATAACATAAAACACTCACAGTATCCCTGTTCTGCAATCCGACCGAAGCGTTCCTATTCAGATGTTTAACCGACTGGCTAGCGACTAGCGATATTCTTTGACTTTTCTAGTTACACTCAAAAATTTATTTTATTAACTTATCTAGTGTGTAATGGTAACACATCCTTTGAGTGCCTATAATGTTGTTAATCTTCAAACACTGTATCTAAATAGTCGGAATGGAATATTTCGTAAAATGTGCCGATCTTATCCGTTACTCCTTTGAATTAGGGTATATAGGACGGTTGTCTGTTCACCACTACAAGCGAGCTGTACCGTTGAGTTTTGTACTGCTAACTTTAAACGAAAGTTTTCGAAGGAATATAACCCATGGTATGTGGAAAATAAAACGTCACCGGCTTTACTTCATTGAACAAACTATACCGTTGCAAGGTGCATTGAATTTAGATGAGACTACGACCAGCATCTTGGCAAAAGATATGAATTTTATTTCAACATCTAAGCATATACCGTTAGAAAATGTAATCAGTTGTGTTGAGTAATCGATTGTACGTAATAAGGTACCGTCCAGAGATGCTGATATCGATAAATGAGAATGACAGATATAATGACATTTTAAACTGTTATCATAAAATCCCACGGCCATAGATTACGTTACGGCCTAAAATTCAAACGTTTATCCGGGATTACAAGGACCTGTTTTCAGAAGAGGAATGCAAATAACTATTTACACCGAAGATACACCAACCACCGTGCCAAAGCCCAACGTGCCCCTATGACCAATTGTAAGTCAGATCACTTTTCTTAGTTATGACCTTGAATTACGACCTTGCGTCAGTATTGCAACCACTTGGAGGTAAAACACCGTCTTTTATGACCAATAAAAATAAGCTTCATATGGCTACACGTGTTTATAAATATTTTTAAGGTTAAATATTCCAATATTGATATTCTAGGCATACAAAGGATATGTTACCGTTAAAAACTCGAGGAATTTATAAAATAAGCTGCAGCTGCAGTAGTTCCTACATGGGCCAAACAAAAAGTTCAATTGCTAAAAGATTCAAAGAACATATCGCTGTTATAAAGAACTGCCAGACGAGCAAATCAGCGATTGCAGAACATGCTTAAGAAGCGGGCAGCAATCGTTGGATATAATTTCACTGTACTTCGGTCCTCTCCATAGAAAGATACTTTTATTCTAGAGTTGTAAGTAAAGTTTATGTTGTAAATGATGGAAAGAAAATATTAAAATTATCGAAGATGTGCGGGTGGATAAGGAAATTTAATCCTCAACGATTCGACGGCGGTGAGTCTCCACAGCTAAGACAGTCCATCCTGTGACTACAGCTGGTGCAAGATGGTCGGAACGTCAAGCAAATAAAGGTTATATGATACCTATTTTGTACGCGTTAATTTCAGTTTTTTTTTAATTAGTAAATATTAATAATTTACATAGTGTTTATGAGAAAAAAGAGTTGTTATATATAGGTATAAGTAGTGGCATATGCGTAGCACTGAGCGAAATTTGGAGGCGATAACTGCGCAGCTGTACTGTCGCTCGCACAATGCTGTAACAAAATTTATTTTTTTATTTACATTTTAATAGTAGGTAATGGAGGAAATACCTGAAAGTCGTATTGTGTTAATTAAATTCTGAATAAATTAAAAATATATATTGTACAAATTTGTTGATTATTATGCCTATCTATGGTTTATACTGTATCTAAGATATGATTTATTAAAGTGTATGAGGATTACGTATAGTAATAAAAACACTATCAAAATTGGATTTATTTATTTTATAAAATGTTTTAGAATTATATATGGACAACAAAATAACAAACACAGATTTTACTACTCTATTATCCGTTTAAATAATTATTTAATTAGACTATTTTTTTCAAAAAACAATGCACGTCGTATACCATTTCAAAGACACAAAAAACTTAAAAATTCCAAAGACATAAAAAAATTAAGAAAACCAACAAAATAAAAAAGTTAAAAATAAAAACTTAACTAAAAAAAAACAATAAAATATTAATAGCAATAACAACTGAGAACTCTAGTGTACACTGGAAGTGAACGGGGTGCCGTATCAGTTCGGGGGACGTAACGCGACTGGAGAGTCAATCAGCCTTAAGTACGCCCGCCCTTCGTCCGTCTCAGTTCCCTCAGATACCTTAATTTAAACTTTCGCGAAAATGATTCGTGCGGCTAATTATATTTAAGTAAGTGAAAAGGTCGCTTCATAACTAAAGTACAAAGATTACAACTTATAGGTATAACTGTAAGTCATTATATGCACGTTCATCATTTATATCATTAAATAGTCAACCAAAAAAACTATAGTTACATTAGTTAAAACGTGACACAAAGCCTTTTTTTATTACAACTTACTTTTTGTGACCTTCTTTTCTAAAGTTTTTGAAATTTTTACTAGTTTGTTCGTTCGTTGGTCATTTCAAAATGATGATAATTTAAAATATGAGTTGAAGTCTCTACTTGAGGGTTGTACTGCAGCTAAAATAACATCTCAGCTTGTTTTCATTATAATATTTGAGAGTTCATGTTAAACACAGATAAACCGAAATAGTATAAAAATTGTTAAATATATATTTACCCGGCTTTATTCACGTTATTTAAACGGAACTTTGCCCGATAAGTTTTGACCCTATAAGGGGGTTCCTATTCATGAGCTTGAAGATTGACGGACTCTGCTTTCGACCTTTGAACACTATCTGGTAAAATCCATGTTTACATATTCCTTACCAACGATCGAACCACACGGTGTTAGGTGTGTATGAAAATACAAGTCAGCATGTTGAGATTAGATGTGACATTTTTTGTGTCTATCATTGGCGGCAATTCTGCTTCTCTTCTTTGAATCAGTCGAGTTGCGCGGATGCTTTAACCGATGTGGTACATTAGGCAATGGAGTACTTCATTCTCTTTGCTGACGCTCCCCTTCGGTGGCAAAGCTCGCCCATGGTTTAGGGTCGAATGTGGTCATGGTGAAAACTTAAAATGTACCTCATTTGGGTTGATGCTCGAAGCCGCAAAACACCGGATGTAAGTTTAAAGAAGTGAGCCTTTAACCCAGCTGTCAAGTCCTACAAGAAGGCATTACGGAAGGCTCGTCTCGATCGAATCGCTACGAATGGCGAAAAGCTCTCTGACCAACCAACTGGCAATCGAGCTTTTTGGTCTCTTACCAAAGCGATCGAAGAAAAAATTTGCCAAGCCAGATGGATTTCTGGCCCACACAGAGACAGAGAAAGCGAATGTATTGCTTCTCTGCTTGATGATAACAAGGTATGGAGAGCATTATGTCGTTTAGATGTGAATAGAGTCTATGGTCCTGATAGTATAACAGCCATTCTGCTCAAAACATGCGCAGCTGAATTGTCTCTTGTATTGACATGTCTGTATCGCCTCAAATTGAAGACAAGAATAGTGCAAAAATTTCTAGGTCAAACAAAAAGAAGCTTCGGTAAAAGAGTTAAGGAACACATCCCAGATATCTAGCATAGGCGTACATCGAAGCCAGCAGTGTTTTAACATACCATAGAAAAGCCTAATCAATATATAAGATTTGATAAACCTAAAATCCTCGTGTGGAACTTGCGTCATGGGCTCATTTGCAGGGTTGATGTTAAAATGTATAATTCAAACATGGTTAAATTACTTTTAAAAAGAGCAACTGTTGAGTTTCTGGCCAGCTCTTCTCAGCAGAACAGCATTCCAAGGTGGTGATAGCTTACTCACAGACTTAATATAATAACTAATTTAATGTAATTGACGATTCAAAAGTGCGTGTAAATGCCTACTTGAATAAAGATATTTTGAATTTGAATTTGAACACCTCCATCCTTACGTGAACACGATTTCTGCAAAGCATTCAAACGTTGGATTAAAGCTAAAGTGTAAATTTAATATTTAATTAATTATACGCGAGTTAAATCCGTAAAAATTGTTTTATTTTAATATTTACTTTTATTTGTTCTATTAACTTATAATGCAAATAACACAGTAGTTGTCAAGTGACAACTAAGACAGACATGACAGTTAAGACACGTCAGACGATGTCAGTTTACAAATGACTTTGACAATAACTAATTTTAAGTAATTTACCAAATAAACCGAGTACTTACCGCTAAGTATTAAGTAATCGTTTTTACAATACCAATTTTAAATACCGTAACAAAAAAAAACAAAAGTACTACATTTTGAAACTATAAACTTCCTACAAAAATTTAAGTATTACCGAATAGAAGGATAATAAAATAAGTATACGAAATACTCGAAGTCATAGTACTTACGACTACTTCTTTGCCAGTCATTTAGGCCTAACATTGTGATTCGGTTATTTTTAGGCGCATTAGGTCCTTTCGAAGTAGAAGCAATAGAAATGCTCTATGATAGCACTTCAATAAACTGTGAAGATAAATTATTAACCTTAACCATGGTTGCCATAAGGTTATATTTATCATCAGTTGCAATGATCACTATACAATCATTCCTGGTTCAGCATTTTGTAATTCTAAAGTGCTGCCGTGCTGCCACAAACACATATTGTTTTTCTTTGGTGAGAAACTTATGTGATACCCGAGTTCTTTTTGTCAGTTTTATCAAACCATATTTTGATCTTGAGAACCAGGTCATGAAATTTTAACAGAATAGTACGAGGTCTTCCCGAGGTTAATTTCCCCATGCGATGATGGCGACTGATGTTCTCACTTTTTATATCTGGGATTTTAAGTTAGTCATTTAGGAATTATGGAAAAATTGACATTCTCCTTCTCTCCCTCTTGGATATCATGAATAAGGAGAATTTTTCTTCGAGATATTTCTAGTTCTCTAGACTTAGCTATTGAATTGTGATTGAAGACCTTCCATAGCACCCAAAACAAAGGTTCTAAAAATAGCAAATTGGTATGTAATATCAGATGTTGGACTTGAAGCTGGGATTGTAGAGAAATGGAGATTCTTTTGAAATTCAGCCATTCTTCTTCAGCACTGTGAATACTTTCCTTATACAGATATGTAGATATTCCATTTCAGTTCAAATATGTATATATATTTTTCAAGAAAACTGTTTTTATTTTGTGAATGATTTTAAAGATTTATATTATTTTGTAAATCATCATGAATTTTATATAGTATTGCAAAGTTTGAAAATATTTTTAAACATGTATTGCCATGTTAAGTTTATTTAAATTAATATAAATATAGAATGAAAAAAAAACCGTTACGGGCAGGGATTCGAACCCGCGACTACTGGGTAACCGTACCGTCTCTCTACCAACTGATCTACCGTATAGCTGTCCGCCTCGGTGAATTAAGCATTCTATATGTGATCGTCTTTATCGGGACGGTGGTGACATCTTTCAGGTTTCTTTCGAAAATCCTAACCAACGTTTCTAACTTTGCAGTATAGATAAACACTGGAAAGATGCCACTACCGAATATAATGTTTGAAAATATTTATAAACATGTATAGCCAAGCCAAAAAAAAAATAGGATGAAAAATAAACCGATACTTACTTTTATAATAAACGTTGTTAATGTTGCAAAATTAGAAGTGCTACCTACTCTAGACTTTCTTATATTATTGTAAAAGTAACATACATATATTACATAAAACTGTTTCGAAAAGAATACTAATTTATAATATAGTTGGGGTTTGTTGTTAGCAAAATGCTGTTTCAATTTTACGTTAAAATAAGTACAGCATACTTTATTTTATTTAAGTTCGTTTTTATATATTTATAAATGTGTTAAATATAAATATATAGCAAAATTTTCGAGTTTGTATTGTAATTGTAGCATTTAAAATAGATTTTTTTTAATAAAACCATACCTGCAAGTTGATGGTCAAAATAACGTCAATTGTGTAGCTAAAAATTCCTCAAGTTTAAATAGTCATATTTTGATTAAGTTCAATTAAAATCTATAAGTGTGATATATGGTTAGAATGCTTATTAAGTATTCTGTTTAAAAAGTATTTACGGGACGGGTTGGATGGATGGATGGATGGATGGATGGTTGGGAATGGATGGGTTTACGTAAAAACAATAGAGGTATAAAAAAAATTGAGTACCTAATATTGTGTCTTTATTAAAAACTTTAAATAGATTTTTGACAGTGAGCGATGTCTGCCGATGTCGTAATGATTGTATCACTTAAAAAAAGTAATTAAGAAGCTAATACAAAAAAAAGGAAAGGGAAATTAGTTTACTACGAATTTAAGGCGTGCGAAGAAGCGGGCAAAAGCTACTAAAGTACAAATATGTAAATTACATCGTAATTAAAGGGAGTAGTTGAATAAATTCAAAACCATGTGACTTACCAAGTATATTTTCCAAAATGAAGGTCTGCTGATAATAGTGTAAAATATATAAACTATAGTGTGAAATATATAAATAACTACAAAATATAAAAAAAATAATTTATAAAAATATAAAAAAATAATTAACTACAGAGTAAATTTAAAGAAACTAGAGAAATTTGAAATGGAATAAGTATTAACACCTGTTACATGTTTAAAATTTATAAGACTATCTTTCGTCTAATTAATCAATCAAAAATTAGCATAAAAAAATATATAACATAATGTATTTGCAAAACAATACCTTTCTAAGTATTAAATTTTATTTCGTGACGTGCAGTAAATGCAGCCCTATGATGAAAAAAATTACTGACATTCGACTAATATTTTCGTAAAACATTATCAAATTTAAGATTTTACTTATCTATATCTATATATATATAGAAGGATGTTTGTATATATGAAATCGATGAACTCAGAAACTATTGGACCGATGATTATGAAAATTGGTATGTATATGTATTTTTCCACGGAGAAGGTTTATATGGTATGGCCATTGATGTAACTCGCCACCAGGCGGCGCTGTCAAATATAGACTTCCGCCCCGTTCAACCGCTTGTTATAAAAGTTGGTATGACCATGTATGTTTCCTCAAAGAAAACGAATATGCTATGTCCATTGATGTAACTCGCCACCAGGCGGCGCTGTCAAATATCGACTTCCGCCCCGTTAAACCGATTGTCATAAAAATTGGTATGACCATGTATTTTTCCTCGAAGAAAACGAATATGCTATGCCCATTGATGTAACTCGCCACCAGGTAAAGTAAGGGTTAGCCCAGCGAAGCGGGCTGGGTTCGCTAGTTGTAAATAAAACTGTAATCATATAATTTATTTTTTTACGTAGAAATATGTATGATTATAGATATAATCAAATATTAGAATATATATATTTAATAAATGTTTAAATCATATTATTGTATAGAATGTATATTCACGATATATTTAGTTATTTGATATTTAATAAAACTTAAGCATACGATTAAATTCTATTTATATATCAAATAATTATCCTATTATCTTACTTTCTAGCTGTGTAGCTAGTTTAAGATCGAGTAGCTTGTTGCCTCAATTAGTTAGCCTCTGGTATTTCTGAAATTGTAATTGCAATTCGTAAAGCAGTAACAGGCCGTGTTTGGTTGCAAAGATGACTTTAATTTTATGAAATTCGGACTTAATGTAAATTTGGGTCAGTGATATTTATCTATATTAACAATTGACATCTTACTTGACTTCCTCTAAGATAAGGTTAGATATATAAAGAACAAAATAATATTCTCATTTTCTTACGTAATATGTCTGACACTAATAATAATTTATAATATTATTATTACGTTAAAAACATTTTTTTCATTAACAAAAATATCTTAACATATGTACTTTTGTACGTATGCAATATATTTGTGTTTTGATAACATCACACAAGACTAGAATCGATTTTAAAAACACTTTTTTTAAAGGAAATCTATGACCAAAAAGTAAATATATATATTATCAGTTCATATTTTTTTTAAATAATAAAATAAACATATATTTATTTATTTTGATTTAGCTAGATGATTATTTACCGGTAGAGTTGAGCAGCGGCTATTTTTTATAACAGACGACGCAAAGTCATTCCTGTTTGAATATCTTAAGTTTTTTGATAGAAGTAATTTTGTACTTTAAAATATATTAACGATGCTTATTTTTAGGTGGTTTATATATGTACCACAAAAATCATACTTCTTTGTTATTATAATACTTATATTTCTATAATTTAAACTAAATTAAAGCTTAAGTTAATCTTATAACATTCTACTTTTAAATAAAATACAACATTTTATTAAAATATCTAGTGTAAGAGACGCCTAAGAGCAAATACTTTTCAATCGGCTTTAAGTAAACGTACTACAGAAGACATCCATTCTATTTCAGTTCTGAAGTAAACTGCGGGAGAAATCCAATTATATTTTGATTGTTTGTCTGATGTATTTATCAATTATAGGAACACAACTTGGGCTAAGTGCTACAAATGGAGCGAAGTTTTTCTTTGATTTGTTTTTAGATGTTATATTAACTATAGTTAGATATAGATTTTTTTACTTTAGATACTAAAATGTTGTTATAATATTCTAATGTGCATTTTGTTATACCTTTTTTATGTTTAAAACAAATAGATAACGAAGTAATATTAAGATTAAAATAAGGGTAATTTTATAAAATATATTTTTTTAGTATAACCTTTCTAAAATTATATTCCATTAATCATTAAGGATCTGCTCAATCATAAGTAATTAAACAGTGTCAATTCTTACGCAATCAAAAGCCTATTGTTAAATGTTCAAGGATACAGTACCTACATATTGTGTATTACTATATACATACAAGTACACGTAAAATGCTGCTTCATAAGCACTCAAATACTTTTAACACTCTTAATACTCTAAACTACAAATCTGTACGTGACAATTTAATTAAGGTTTCATTTAAAACAATTATATCTATTTCTCTAAATAATATTTTAGAGGTAAGCTGTTGAATAATTATAGAATAAGTAAATAATAATGCTGGTTTTTCTAATAAAATTCTTTATTTTACGTATGATGCGTAATGTACGCATTGTAGTTTTTAAATCGAGACTACGAACCTGAAGGCGCAGCCTGGGTCGCCCTGGCTCCCCCCCCCCCCCCCTCCCCACTAGATGGACAGACGACCCAGTAAGAGACGCAGGGCGCCTTTGGACGCAGACCGCTCATAACCGTCCGTATTGGAAGCGCATTAGGGAGGCTTATGTCCAGTAGTGGACGTCGGTCGGACGTTGATTGATGATGATGTCATCATTTAGTCAATCGACATCCCATGACCGTAACCAACTAACTATTCGATTTTGTTACTTCATTTATTTTTTTTACTTATTATGCACCTTGTGTCAGCTTTTAATAACTGTATTTGCATATTTACATATGTTGAAAACAGTAGCATCTGAAAATAATTTTCTAGTTATGATTTTTTTATACTCTTTTTTTGTAAAAATTGTTTCTTCATTAAAATAAGACACTCTTGCTTTTTATACTTCCAGATATTTCTATCATACAGAATAATATATAATTTTAAATACTGGAAGGACATCAAATGCTTTCAACTCTTTTAACTGTTTCAGAAGTCATTAACAAAGTTTAGCGTGTGGACATTTCTATAATTAAACTTTGCTGTTTGGGTTGTTACGACGTTTAAATTTTAAGCAAAGTTCCAAAACTAGTCAATCTGAAATTTGACTTCTATAAAAATAAAGCCTGTTAATGAAACTCTTGAGATCACTAAAAAATATTAAATTAAATCTTTTTTAAGCACCGTTATTAATAAAAACTATTGCTGCTAGGACATTTATTAAATTATAATAGAAAAAATCTTATGTTAGACTTTGCTGTTTGGATTGTTTTGGCAATTAACTTTTAAGCAAACTTACAAAACTATTCAATCTGAATTTGTCTTCTATAAAAATAAAGCCTGTTAATAAAACTCTTCATATCTCTTCAGAAATATCAAATTAATATTTTTTTAAGCACCGTTTCAACGAAAACTATCGCTACTAAGAAATTTATCAAATTATAATAGAAAAAAATCTAATGTTGGATTAGAATTTACAATACATACAACAAGATGTAAAGATATTGGTACTAGTATTCCTAAAATAAAATGTGCTAACAATAATACTACACTCGCAAGAGCCTAAGCTTTCAAGGTTCTAAGCCACGGATACTTGAACTTTATTTTTGCCATTACGTGATTAAATTTGGTATTTATATGGAAAGCACTGGGATTTAAATCCAATCATTCTTTCAGGCCTTACAGAGTTTACCTCTGTAAAAACAGCTGCGTTGTAGGCCAGCTAAAACTTTTCTTACTTTATACCGGTATGCTTTCAGGAATTCGGTGTTTTGTAATAAATATACTGAACACAGTAATTTATTCGAATTAATTTAAAAAATTGATGTCAGTAACACTCATCCGCATACACAATATTCTGTAATATTGAATACTTTACCAAAAATATTTTAGTGTTGGCGGGAAGATACTTTTTATGCCGGTACACGGTTCGTAGGCCGGTGTTCACTTTTTGCATACTTCATCTACTTCAGGTACCCAGTGCTAATGTAAAGTCAATATGCAATTGCAAACACTGGATAAAAACGGTATTTTAAATTTATTGAAAACATTCGGAAAAATTGTGTTTAGATTCATTTTACAAATTTGGCGAGAACTAATTCGGATAATGGTTTTACAGCCATTTTTAATTTTATTTTTTCTTTGTTTCGGCAACTGCGGGCACTTATATTATCACTTGCAAAATGTGTATACAGTTGAAGACCTATAGGATTTATAAACATTGAAAGCAATAAAACGGAAATTATGCCATCTTGGGGAACACCAGCAAGTGGATTACGCCAATCAGACGTAGATTAACAATGCGTACAGACTGAAAATGGCTTCGAAGATAAGAAGAGAACAAGTCTCATTCTATTAGAGAAATGAACGCTCACTTCACAAGGGATGGCCAATAGGCTGTCATGATCATCAGAGTTGAAGGCATAAGACAAGTCAATCAAGACAAGAACTGTCAGACATGACTCCTTTAAAATTATCCTAGAATATTCAATGATCTTAGGAAGAGCAGTGGAGGTACCATGACTCTACATGACTTTTTTATACTTTGACTTTTTTAAACCCTCCGGCCAAAAAAATTATAATCGGGGGGCTATGTGAGACCACCTGGTAGCATGGAAAACGCTACCATTTTTAAGACTACCCACTAAAAACAAACGGATTTCTTCAGCGCCTTAGTGGAACGCCACGGGATCGATATTCGGGATATTCCGGGTTATGTGGGACTATCACCCAGCAGCATGAAACCGCTACTATTTTCAAGGCTTCTCACTAAAAACCAATGGTTTCCCTCATCGCCATAGTGGGACGCCACGGGATCGCGATATTCCAAATAAAATAAAAGGTTTGTTTTATGTTATAATGTATACACTGTACTGACAAATTTAATGTAATCATTAACGATTCTAAAGTGCGTGTAAATGTAAGTGTAAATACTTGAATAAAGATATTTTGAATTTGATACCTTTGCTCAATGGTAGAACGACGGGACGGACCAGCGGTCGTCGAATCTCTGCTCGTATAGGTCTATTTTTTATTCTATATTTACTTAAAAATATTGAAATAGGATTATTTATTACATTATTAGATTATTTATTATTCATAAATTAAAAGTAAACTAAAACATTTTTCGTACATTTTAACAGTACCTACAGCAAATACCACTTTTTATTTGTAAGTATTGCTAAAAATCGTAGGTTCAGATGTTACCACACATTTTAACAGTCTGTACACTTTTTCTTTTTATATTTTTTTCACATTCAATTAGTTAATGGTTTTAATGGAGTATCATACATTTTGTGGTTACTAATAATACCTTTAAATAAGCCATTGTGTAGGATTAATTGTATTTTGTTAAGTGGAACTTCATATATTATGGTCAACATTGGTCATAATTCGTCACAAAAGAATATCCGGATTTAATATGTGCAAGTTTTTTTTATATGAATTTATTTTATAACAGTTACGGAATCTTTTTTGAGAATATCTTCATTAATGTCATACAATTAATATTCATTTAAATGTCTATATTCCTATGATATTTATTACGAGCTTAGTTTTGTCATTTGAAATCTGAATGAAGATTCAGACGGCCTGGAAGTAAATAGGTCGGAAATAAAACGTCAATCGCATTTGATTTCAGCTGAGAAAGATAAACAAAGACTTCACAAGGCTAATTTAGGAAAAAATCTTTTTGCGAACTGTCACATCATTCTGTTTATTTAAAATTTCAATAGCCTTAACATGGTTGTACAATGTTGAAAGATATTTTCAAACTCTTTGATTATTATAATAAATTTTATAACGTTATTAAAAATTTTTCGATATTGGTGTTTGTAGATTTTAAATATTATATCTTCTATTTTGAATTAATGATCAAAAGGTATGCAAGAAAAGATAGAGTATAATTTCTTTATTTAATATTTAATAAACAAAAATATATCTTAAAATCATATATCTTATTATTTGAAACAAAGAATACAGAAATATTTTTTTTTCATTAACTATATTGATTACGATTTCACTTAGTTACGGATTATATTAATTGGGAGTAAAGTAAATATAAACCCAAAGAATATACAGGTTTGGACATATTTTATATGACTTTAGAAAAAAGTAAAAAACACAATGTATATATTTCTAGACAGTATTTCATTAATTACTAGGGATATAACATTTCGAAATATTCTGTTTACTGTTTTGTTATGCTTTGAATTACGTAATTTTTCATACAACTGGTTAATTATTAAATTAATAATATCAGTCAACAAGATTTCAACCCATTCTACCTTGTCGGCTTAAGTAAGAGAATAAAAGAGGGATTAAGACTAAGCTAAATCTAGATTATGTGTACGAACTGGTGGTCGTTAAGGGTGCCTGAATAAATGTTTTATTAGGATTATGCTGAAGTTAAGGTTTATACTTTAAGTTAAGTTTAATTATTATGAAGAAAGACTGCTTTACACATGGATGATATACGTTTTTATTGTCGAATAAATAATTAAAATTATAGTTGTAAGCATGACTATAGTATTTTTTCTTAAAACTAGACGACCATTGAGTTTATTTTTCTAGGTCAGATTTTAACATGTGATTACTTAATATCTTTTATAATTTTATATAAATATAGAATAAAAAAATCCTCAATTTTGCATAAACACCTAATTTCCATGAATGAAATAGTTATAATAATTACATTACTAGCTATAATTAGTAGTTATGATTATTACATTATTAGCTGGGCTTGCTACTTCGTACGCGTAGATTCCCATTTCTATAAAACTTACCTTCTATACATTACCAATATTTGTTATAAACTATAAACCTTTAAAGTTTTATAGAACTCAGTCAAGTAATTTAGCGTACCTCTAGGGGTATATCATATAGGCGCATGTTTACTCACTGGTAAGTAGCAATGGTACGAAAATAAGAGATTATTAACTTCTTTATTTGTTAAATGATTGTTAAAAAAAAACAAATGTTAAGTGAAGCCCATATTCCCGAAAACTGCATCCAAATCGTTTAATCCGTTTCTGAGATTAGCGTGCATAAACGTACAAACATATAGAGACATACAGACGAACATACAAAATGAAAAACCATTGTTTTGGGTTATCTTGCTTATATAAAAGCCCCATCATGCTTTTTTAAATATTTTCCAGGTAAAGTTTTCGATCAGTCACAATTTTATAATATGTATAAAAAGATACGTTTCTTGAACACTTTAAATACTTATATCTTTTGATACTGTAAAGAGTGTGCAATGAAAGTGAAAAACTAAATGTTACCCAAATTTTTTTTGTATAAAAGTAATATTCTTAATATATTTTATACATTGAAATAGAACTGTTTTTATAGATTTAACTCACATAATTAAATTGTAAATTTACATTTTAAATGTAACCCGACGTTACAAATGCATTCTAGCAACCGTGTTCACGGTTCACGGTGTTTTTGATACCGGCAAAATATTCAAAATCGGATTAAATTTAAAAAAATAATTTATAACTTTTTATACGCGAGTTAGTTCCTTAAAAATAGTTTTATTTCTTTCTGTAGTACTCTTAAAAAAAATACTATTTTAATACGTGTAGCGTGCACAACTAAAAGACAAACAGATAAACAGACAAAAATGTTAAAAATGGATTCCGTTAGTTATCACTTCACATCCTGGTATATATTTTTTTAAATATTTACAATGTACCAAGACTACATACTTATTACATGTATAGAATTGCTTAACCGATTTGGATGCAATAAACACTAAATATTAAGTTACAATATATTCCCAAAAACTGCATTCAAATTGGTTAAACCGTTTCTGAGATTAGCGTACACAAACATACAGACATACAGACAAAATGAAACACCATTGTTTTGGGTTCTCTTGCTGTTACAAAGGCCCCCCATAATGATTTTTTAAAATTTTTTTCCATGTACAGTTATCGATTAGTGACAGATTTATTATATGTATAGATCATATTTATTATGCTGACTTCTTTATCCACTATACAAAATAATGTTAGCAATATTAAACGAAAAACGAAAAATTACATGTTGTGAATAGACTCGTTACTTGATATATATATTTATATATATATTTATATATATATTTATATATATATTTATATATATATTTAAATATATATTTATAGTTATATATATTACATTGAAAGTTTCCCCTTGTGCGTTGCGCACATATTTTCTGGAGTGTGGCCTTTAATGCGGGTCTGAAACTTTCGATCTATGTCATAATCAGATTCACATTTGCCATAACTCTGAAAAATTACACATGCTTGAGGATACTACCCAAAAAAAATGAAAATAACATTAACATAAATCTTTCATAGTAGGTTTTTTTCATAAAAAGAATATTATTCATTCTTTTCTGAGAACTGTTTATCGTAATAAAAAAACAAAGGTGGTTTATTGGGAGTAGGATATAACCAAACACGTACGCTTTCACAGTTAGAAACAACTCGAAATTGTAAATAATCTACAGTCTACACTATACGTATATTTACGAATATAGGTATCTTGTCGATCTTTAGGAGGCTTGATGTTGTGAAATATAATTAGCATATAAAAGAAATTAAAAAAAAAAAGATATCAGACAATTATTGTTGAACATTTCTTTCGAAAACAATCGTGTCCAATGTGGAAACTTTAGATGTAAATAGAGGTATTAAATATTGTAAATTCGAAGGGTGTGTGTACCGTTATACGTCCGTTGCCGATAGTGTCTATTTTACGAAGTTAAATATTGAGGACTTAGAGTATACGATGAGATATCGTAATTTATTTATTTGCCTTGATAACTTACTTACATTTTAATTTCTTTCATTATTAAGCGGTCCCCCGACGCAACGACTTCAATAAGTTCGTAATAATATTTTATTTTTATTTTATTCTTTTTAGAGGTCTTTTCATATCGGGGGTTTCTTATTTTAATTTAATTTTTTTCTTTTTAAAGTTATGTTACTAGTTTCATTACTGTACTAAATGAACCTACGGACAAACTTATAACACCTCTCTTTTTAGTCAGGGTTTAAAAATAATATAGAAGAACATCCTGGTAACTTAAAATTCAAATATATTAATCATATTGATGTTATTAAAATATTTAATTCAGTTAGTTAGTTAGTTAAATCGATACTCACTATTATTGCTCCCTATTTAGCTTATTGTACTATTTCTATACTTCTTGTTTTTAATAAAATACTCGAAAAAACATTTAAAATCAATTGAATTACCATTTTATTTCCATCCATGTCACATATAAGCAGTTTGGTTTCACAAAGGGTCGTTCAACGACCGACGCTGGTGTTGAGCGATTAAGGTATCTTTTTAATGCATGAGAGGATTCAATGGATGCCTTGGGTGTTTTCTGTAATCTTTCCAAAGTGATTGATTGCCTCCAACATGACACACTAATCAGAAAATTACAGAATTGTGGTATAAGGGAAACAGCGCCAAAGCTGTTTTTTTCGTACCTAGACAGCACGAAGCAGATAGTGGATGTAAATGATAAACAAACTGTTGGGTCAGTCGGGTCAATCATAAAAATTGGTGTCCCACAGGGATTTTAGAACCATTTCTATTTTTAAATATACATAAATTGTTTACCATTTGGAATCAAAAACCATAGCGAACTTGTATTATTTGTATATGACACGTCACTATCATTTAAGATAAAACGAGGCGAGAGTATTCTAAGTAATGTAAACCATTTTCTGACCAAAATTACTCAATGGTTCAACGTAAATAAATTACACTTAACTAGTAATAAAACTAAATGCATCCAAAGTTTTACACCAAATGTAAAGGGAGCCAAACCCAGGGTACTGTAAGATAGTAAACATTTCGAACTTGTAAACAGTACGGTATTTTTTGATATTACCCTAGATGAACAATTTCAATGGGGTTCACAATTAACTAAACTAGCGAACAGATTTAGCTCGGCAGCTTTTGCAGTTAAGAAAATAATCCATTTAATAGACGAAGTTACAGCGCGTCTTGTTTATTTCAGCTATTTCTAATTTACTTTTATGGAGACACGTAGCTGATATTCAAACTATTTTAATACTGCAGAAAAGGACTATTCGGGCAATCTGCAACCTATATAGGTTACCTAGATAGGTACCTACTAGATAGTAGGCACTCCTTATGAGGAATATTTAAGAAAAATATTTTTATTTTATCGTGTCAATATATATTCGTTCGTGTACGGTTATAAAAACTTAGAAAAAATTAAACAGAATAGCACCCCAACGGTCGACAGATCCGCTCACCATTGTGAAATGTCAAAAACTCTATTTCCGGCAAGCAAACCCACAGACCGACGCGTACCAAAAATGGCCCTCAGTAAAAATAAAAATAACAATTGGTTTTGTACGAATATAATTTATATAGTACAAAATCATGGTTACTACAAGTGAAATTATATTTTTTGAGTCTTCACTCAAAATATATTTTTTAAAATTTTTGTCATCTAAGTGAGTGTCGTTGAGTTTTTCTTCCACATTTTTCAATATTTGCGGAAGAAGATACTCGCATGTTCTTTTTCAATATACATTGTTATATTTAGGCAATTTATACTTTTTTAAATATGTTATATTTCTAAGTGATTGATGGCTTGTGCTAGGTATCAGTATATTACCATTGAAATGCATGTTCTTCCTTAAGTATTGGCATTTTTACTTTTTGGTTTATAGTTAGAATACTACAATGTTTCAACAATCCAAATTCATAATTTTTTAAATTCAGATTTTGTTTTCTTACTCCTACTTTTGAAATAAATAATCTCCACATTTAATAATTCTAAAATAAATAAACACAATTATAATTTGCTTATTAAGTGTATCTTGTATGTGTCATTGTTCATATGCATATTGTGGTAATCAGACAAGCATATAAATCACTCCTCGTACAAATAGCAATGTGTTAATGCTCCTTAAACATTTACCCCGGTTCCTTCAGTGCATATTTGCATTAGCAAGGTAAATGAATTGTTCTTCTTAGTTGAAATTACCATTTCTACTTTGAATTAAAAATACGATTAAAAGTGTTTAATTTTAGACAAGCATCTTTAGCATATTTAGCACATAATTTATTTAAAAAACGTAGGTTGAATTACCTCTTGGGTTTGTTTGCTTTTAATTTATTAAGAAATATTGGTTTGTTCTCATACATTATCTTCAAAAGCATTCTTATTATAGCCATTACAATAAAATTATAGGCTATTCACGTTGCGCATCGCATCATCAAGTCACTCGTGTGAGAACTCTAACACGTATAATGGAAGAGACGTGACGTCACGCCGTTGCCTTTAGGTTGCCACCCTTGAGAGAGCTATTATTTCCAAGCATTTTCTCTAGTTGCGCTTAAAAAATAGACTTTTTACTTAAATTAAATATGGTTATTTATAATATAAGTTTTTCATGGGATTTTTTTTTATAAAACATAAACTCTATAAAGTGCTTTTTAAATTAAATAAAAATACATATTCTTAGTAAATCAGTTTTTATCATAACTAGTAAAATGTACTCACAACAATACATTTACGATTTAAATGTCTTAATTTTTTTTTTGTATGAAGTTTTTATATATTTCCCAGTTTAATAACTGTTAAGTTTTAATAATTATCTTATCACAAATCTTTTGGTTAAAAGTTGCGTAGCTCGAGTGAGTATTGCTAACTAAAAGAAAACATGAGCATTGAGGTCACTTAGTCTTTGGTAGCAAGTCGTTTGAACAGATGTGGCCCAAGATTAATAGTCATAATTATTTTTAAAAACAAAAAGAAAAAATAATAGACTATCTACTTTAAAGATTTTTTAGGTTTTTTTTGATTCTTAGATTGAATAATATCTTATATATTTTTAATGAAGTCATAATAATTTAATAGCAATTTATGATAGCATTAAAATTTAAACATATAAATGGCACTCGTTCTCACCCAAAAACTTTATTTTTCTGGTTATGTGATATTGGTATAAAACTTTAAAATATATAAACAAAGAGTGATGTTATTAATGATTATACGCGTTTATTTTATACGTGTACCATTCAGACGTTCTAGAATGTACCTACACTAGAAGCGTGTAAGTGGCGTAAAGTGCTTCCTCAAGAAACATGCAATCTCAGTACACCCATAAAATAAGAATACCTTCAAACAGAGTCCTGAGGTGACTTAACAAGAAATTCATACGTACCGTAAAAAGGTTCATATCCTACGTACATAGGTTATGTAAATATGTTCCCAGGGTTTCTACTAGGAGGGATAGAATATGGTTTTCTTGCAATGTTTGTAATGCTTAAAAAAAACATTTCATTTCAAAACATTTCATTTCATTTCAAGTAGTTATTTTCGAAGTTGCTGACTATGAAAACATTATGTGTACATAATCAGCAACTTTTACCTATTACAGGTAGCTTGCGAGAATGTTAGAAGATATCTCTTGTTAGGTGGATCATACTTGTTAAATGCCTTTAACATGTATATGAATAAGTAGTTTATTTATATTATTATTAATGCGCAAGTTTTTTTTAGCTTTAAGTACATAAATAAATGTTTATTGCATATACCTTTCTACTAAGTATTCTCTATGAGATATATTTGTTGTATTGTATAGCATAAGTAACTCCATGCCGCGGAGATGAATCCCAATAAATCTTACTGTATGTCTCATAAAACAACGAACTGTTTACAAAATATAGAATATGTCTGTGAAGTGTCTGTTATTTTACTATTATAGTAAATATTTCGCTTTGTGATATTAGGTTTTTAATATATGTTAGAATAATTATTTTTGTTGATTTGCTATAAAACAATGTTACTATAAAATTATATTTGATTTATTTATTATAATATTTGATAAGATATAAATATATATATATAAATGTGCATAAACATGCCACCGCGTAGGCTAGGCTAACAATAAAATCTTAAATTTTAGTCATAAGTTTCATTAATTTTGATTTTATATGTTAATTTACTTTGATTTTAGATTATTTTTATTAACCCCCGACTAAAAAGAGGAGTGTTATAAGTTTGACCTGTCGATCTGTGTATCTGTGAGTCTGTCTATGGCAATGTAATTTTTTTTTATTTAATTTTTGTTTTTTGTATACATTATGAATCAATTAAATATGTCGCCGCGTAGGTTTGGCAAACCTTAAAATCATAAATTATAATTATTTTAATTTTGATTTTGTTTTGTTAAATTACTTTTATATTTGATTATTATTATTGTTATTAGTAAACATTATATCAATCAAGTATCTCTCTCTGTACTGATAGATTGCAGCACTGAAAGTCAATATTTGCAAAACTCTACCACAAAACCTAAACATTTCGAAATCCTGATTTATAGAAAATTCCTAGTTAAAATATTTTGAATATTTATAAAATAGTGTAATATGTGATAGGGTTTTATTCATTTAATGGTTGATAAGTATAAAACTAAAATTACTTCGTTGTTCATTAACGAGAAAACCTATTTCTTCGAAGCGTTTTTAAGACTTCAAGCGTATTTAAGGCTTGGATTCACTTAAAATCGTGCTGGTCACAGTAAAAGATATTTATCATAAGTTTAGTGTAATTCTAATAACGAAATATTAAAAGTGTAGTGTATGAATAAAAACTAAAAAAATATAATAAATTGTTAAACTAAAATTGGTTTGGTGGTATAGACTAAAAATAAAAGGATTTAAATTCAAATTCAATAATTTGTTTTATTTTCTATTCGTGTAACAAAATGGATAATGAAGGTGCCAGAACCAAAGGCTCATTGGAAGCCTACGGTTTTGCACATTGTTTGAATAATACTAATAATAATAGTCTGACATATAAATAGTTAACATCTTTAACGCTTCAGCAAATTATATGATATTATTCGTTAATAAAATGGCATGACTTCGCATAACATTTCTAAATGCAAATTCTATTATAAAGATGACGTGTTACAAAGATATGATACAATATATTACGAAAAATAAATCCATTTAATGTGAAGGGTTTTGATATTTTTTTGCTCAAAGGAACGATCTTACTGAATACTAAAATAATTTTAGACCGATTAATAGAATAATGGGGGATTATTTGACTTTGACTTCGACTGATCAATTAAAACTTGAGAGCTTTCTACAAAAATAAATCTGTCTTTTTTATCATTTTCTTTATGTTCCCTACTTAAAACTAACTTATTCTCATATTATTACAATTCTTTTCTAGAACCTTTTAGTGCGAGCCAGATTACATTTAATTTATTGTAGATAATAATAATTTACAAAACCGATGATGGACGTAATTTAATTTACTATTCAAATCACATAACTTACCTCAACAACATAAAGAAAAAAATTTTGTCATTTTACATTAATTAAGATTATTAATGGTATATAGTATTGAATAACATAATAATCTTTTATATTCATTAAGAAACAATGACCTGTCTTCATATTGAAGAACCTTACTATTGCCTTGCTATAATAATCTATGATTGTTGGCAAATTAAGTTAAATGAAGATGTGACTAAGTCTTGATCGCTTCGTTTGCTAAGTAAGTAAGCTTCATACATTTGAAACAAAGAGGAATTGTAGAATGAAATATAGAACATTACGTGGTTATGGTTGGTTTTCGGTTTTATTAAAGCGTTAAAACGACTCGTGCATTTTTATTCTGTATTGTATTGTGTATTTATTTTTGAATTTGCATTTATTTTTAACTCTACATTTCAAATCCTTTACAGCAATCACGTTCACGGTAAGACGAGATGTAAGTGTCTGTCAGTATGTTAATTAATTAGTCGTCTATCTCCAATCGTTCCTAAGTTTCCGGGCGTATATTTCAGGATGATCCCAAAACGCAAACTATCTTGAGGTCTCATAGTGCGGTCACAGACAAAGGATTTTATATTGTTCACGAGTGAGTCCCAGGTGTTAAATAGTCTCCAACCATTTTCTATGTTAAAGTTAGGGTATTTTTTAATTAAAATAGCTTCGCGACACCACGGAACATAAAATTTTAAATACCGTATCACTGTCCATCTTGGTGAATTAAGCATTATGTAATCATCGTTATCGGGACTGTGGTAAAATCTATTATGCTTCTTTCGAAAATCCTTCTTCGAAATTCTTTCGAAAATCCCTTTACGTAAAATCCTTTTACGTTTAGCTACACAAATTTACTTGAAAGCACCCAAAATTAAACCCACTTAATATATGTTTGTCGAACTTGTGCAATTTGTTGGAATCAACGCAAGTCACAACTTCGTACGTATTTGAGATTAGTACTTTAGCATGTTTGTAAAAAAACTTATGTTTTAAAAGAAAATGTACATGTTAGTGCCTTTGATTTTATCTATTTGATACAAATTTGTATTAAATATATATTCAAAAACCATCTCCCTACCTAGCGATTTAAAAAAATAAACTAAAATATAAACTAAACTAAACTAAACTAAAAAAAAAATAAACTAAAAAATATATATTTTAAAATATTAATCCTATTTTACTGTTTCTAAAATAATGTGACTTGACTTTGACATATTCATTAGAATCATAATTTTGACCCCAAATAGTGAGATGTAACATAAAATAAAGTCAAAATAAATAAATCATTAGATAAAACATTATTAATCAGAACAGATACTTGCAAACAAAAAAAAATATTAAAAAAATTACACGTTTGCTCGGGCTGGAAATAGTATTAAAAGAAAGGGGAGTCCAACAAATTCAAATGAGCCCATTTACAAACGAAGAAACTTTCAAAATAAGAAAGCCGACCCTCAACTTGAATATTACATTTTATTTATATTATTAACGGTTCATTGGAAGCCTACCGTTCTGAAGATTGTTTTAATAATACTAATAATAATAGTTTGATATATATATATATTTAATGCAACGGCAAATGATAGTTATTTATTAATCGTCAATAAAATGGCATGATTTCTAAACGAATGCAAAATCTATTATAAACATGACGTGTTACAAAAATATGATACAATATGTTACAAAAAATAAATACATTAAATATGAAGGTTTCCAATTATTATATTTTATTTATATTATTCAAAATATTAATTCTTGAAAAAAAATAAAGAACTATAAAGTTTTTAAATTTGTTTAACTCTTCTAATCTTTCACAAATGTTTATAAAGCCTACTAGAATCACAATCACTAGTGCCACATGTAATTATAATACACTTACAACACTTTACAAATATTATTCCAAATTTTAAATGTTTATACAATACATTAGATTCTGACCACTGTGAAACATTTATTAAATTCAACTGGTACAAGAGAGAAAAATCAAAACATATATAAGGCCCAAGAAGTAATCAAAGTATAAAAATTAATTAGCGTTAAAAAAACCAGTGATCTTTGGGGAATGTCTGTTGACATATTTAAGAACATAATTAACATTGTTGCATCATACTTAGAGATATTTAGTAATTGTT
Source organism: Napeogenes sylphis (assembly GCA_959347405.1). Lineage (NCBI taxonomy): Eukaryota > Metazoa > Arthropoda > Insecta > Lepidoptera > Nymphalidae > Napeogenes > Napeogenes sylphis. The sequence continues at coordinate 21,999,493 of OY365783.1, read as the reverse complement.
TAGAACGTGTTGTATTTTTTTATTTAATGAGACGAAGTAAAATAACTCCCTTATTTAAATGTGGCAGTTCATTAGATACTTTATTTATAATTTTTTTTAACGTCACTAATCCTCATGGATACCTGGACCATGGACACCTCCATCCAGGGGATGATGGAGGTGGTTATGTGAGACTTCTACTCACTAAACCTGACGGTTGCCGCCGCCGTCATAATGGGACACCATGAGATCGCTTTCGCATTCACCGCGCTGCCCCGACGTGATCCACGGAGAGGGCACCCCGCAACGGGGAGCAGCCATCCCTTTTTCGCAGGCTTGAAAGATTGTGGAGGGATCCCCTTTCCCCCACCAAAGCCTGCTGCCTCTGAAAGGGGCCGAGACCCCTTTCTTGCCGGTCTCAGATAAGATTAAAAGTTCAGGCCCAGACCAGGAGTTCTCGTCCCGCACCCGAGGCCAGAACAATGGACACGGTCTAGCCGTCCACGAGGAAGCCATTCAGGTGCGGGTCTCCGAGTACCAGTCTGTGACTCAAAAGCCCTCCCCTAGGCCCCTTAGAAGAGTAGATTCTCGATAGAACCCAGCGGGTACAGCGGCGTTGATCAAACCACGCACCGCACGCCGAGCCGCACTATAACCCACTCAAAGCAGGGGGCCTAACTTCGAACCCAACACGTCGGGAACCCACCATGCTCAGACCAACCATTACCAAGCGTAACCTTGGCGTCGCACTCGGCAACGAGCAGTCCAGACAACGTCTCGGACCGTCTCCCCACCAAGCAATGTTCTGTCAATGCTTGATATAAAGAAGTCCAGACCACTAAACGACGCAGACGGCATTTCCTACAGGAAGAAAGAGACCGCCACGCACCCCTTCACACACAGCACAGCCACGGGACCACTCCAAGGTCAACTCTGCTATCAGAGAAGTACCTGGAGCGATCCCGCAGCTGACTCAGGTGGGAGGATGCAGGTCCTACCACCCTCGATGCCCAGGCCAACTATCCAACGCAACTCACGATGGAAAGAGGCCCGAGCCACTAGACTTAGACTTGGTTAAATCTGCTACTAAATATACCCAAGAGGGCATTACCTAAAATGAAAAAATGCGATGGGGTTCTCATATATTTGATTGGTTAAGCAGAGTAGTTCTGATGCATACGCAGTCAAAAATTATGTCGATTTACAAATATGGAAACAGCTCGATTAGTTTACTTGAGACACTTTCATAGTATAATGTCATATGGCATACTCTTATAGGGTAATGCAGCCGACATTGAAACCATTGCACTGAGAAGGGCTGTTTGAGCAGTCTATAATATGACACCAGAGAACCATTAAGAAACAAATTACAAGAATTTAAAATTGCAACTATCTATCTATAATCTATCTATAATCAATATATTCATGAAAAATTAATTTATGTTAGGAAAATAATTATAAAAATGTTGAAAAATTATGATTAATATAAAATTAATAAATAAACTCAATACAAAAACAAGAAATATACTCGTTATGTTTAAAAACTCCATAAGTTTATTAATATATAAGCTTTTATTACATATAAAAATAAATTTGATAAAATAAATCCCATTATAGTGTACAAGATAATAATACCGATGGTATGGCATGGGAATGAATTGTATTGTATTGCTAATAACTAGTAATCTCTGCAATTTGTATGTCATTGAAGATTTATTTTGTTTTATCAATCGCCTGCATCACACCGATCTCTTAAAAGTCATTACTCGCGGTAGCGTCGACAGCTGGGTTGTTCTCTTTTCTCAAATATGGCGAAGGATGGCTGGCTTTTCTGTTATGCTCGTGAATGGGTGGAGTTTTTACTATTTTTATTATATATTTCTTGCCTGAAATCATTAGGCTTAATTTCCGATTGATTGCCACGGTTCTAGTTGTTTGAAAATTGGTCTTGATATTGCCGTTTGTGAAACAGTGATCACAATAAAAAATATCCGGCTGAGTTTGTTGTGCGGATCTTCGTAGACCAGGATGCGTTTGGAACTCTCATAGCTTTAGCATTAAGTGAGAAAGTGTCTTTACAGAAGGCCTATTTTTGATAAATCTGGTATCAAAATAGGCCCTCCTATAGAGATAGGTCTCTTGTATTTCTACGTACACAAGTGATTACTGATTCAAAATGGAAAAGGTTGTTATTCAAAATAAACTAATAGTAGTGGTTATAATCATTTATTAATCTAGAATAAAAATTGAACCGTTTAATGAATAAACAAAATAAATAAGAAAAATGTGCAAAAATATGCCAAAATCTGGCAAAATATGCCATCTAGACTCAGTGGTGGGTTACTTGAAATAATACCTTCACTATTTAGTTTTAAATTAAATTTATATAAGAAAGCGCTTAGGCGCCACTGATAACGGACCAGCGAAGACATATGCGCGATCCTCCTGCTTGTCAGTATTGGAGAATTACAGACAAACACATGTTGTTTATAATATTGATTAAATGGTACTGTTGATTAATTGTATTAATTAATTTCATACATCATCATATCATCGGAATTACGACAATGAAGAGCTTTTTATTCATAACTAGTGAAGAAACAGGATACAGGACATACAGGACGACGCCCCGAAGATTCACGTCTACCCAAGCAAACAGAATTAAAGCCTATGTCAATTCTGAGGGTCGAATCAGGACAAATACTGAAATATTACTACGTAATAACATTAAAGAAAGTTTCAAAACCTATAAAACACTTCTTAATTTAAACTAAAGATTTAAATTACTTACGAAATATTGTTTCAATAAACTTTGAAACTGTCCTGGAAGTGTCGACAATAGGAATTATAATTTCAAAAAATATTCCATATTAATAATTAATTAGCCCTGCAATTAATCACACGAATTTAGAAAAAAAAACAAAGCTTTAAATCAGATAAGATTTTGGAATTGGCAGTCTTTCCGGTAAAAAACGGTGCTGTATTTTCATATGCTGATGGTACAGCACTTCTATTTCACGGTACAACTTGGAAAGAAATATACAATACAACAGAAAAGGAACTCCAAAAAGTTATAAACTGGTTAAATATAAATCTACTCTCCCTTAACACACTAAAAACTAATTACGTAACATTCTCAATTAGGAATTCTCAACATCCCGATCCTAAATTAGAATTAAAAGCGCATTACTGTGGATCAGATACTAACCTGCAACTGCTCAATTAGTAATAAAGCAAACCACATCAAGTACTTATTTTCATTATTTGCAACCAAAATCTGTCATGGTATCCACAGTTAGAACTAGTCTCCAACAGAGCCCGAAAATTGATCCCATTACTGTGAATCAGATACTAACCTGCAACTGCTCAATTATTAATAAAGCAAACCACATCAAGTGCTTTGAATTATTCGCAACCAAAATCTGTCATGGTATCCACAGTTAGAACTAGTCTCCAACAGAGCCCGAAAATTGATCTGGATATTTAAATACTTTAGAAAGATATCAGATAAACTACTTTTAATATACATTTATTTAACTTTTGTGCAATCAATACTTCTGTATTGTATATCAGTCTGGGAAGGTACGTACAAACCAAATTTATGAGCATTGAACGGACGCAAAGGACTATATTAAAAATTATATAATATAAAAAAAAACAGTTTACCATTCACAGCTTATATTGCGAATCAATCGTCTTAATAGTCAGACAACTATGTATATACATATTGCAATGTATTCTTAGGACACACAAAAAAATCTTCATAGACTCAATTGCGCAAAGAAAACGAACGCAACGATAAATTGTAACGTATCCGGTGACAAGAACGGTATTGTCATTAAAACAAAAAGGTTCTCGCTCAGGACGGCTATATAACGTTATAAAAAAAAACCTTAGTATATTTAAACTGACTCTTTTGCAATGTAAAATAGATGCAACAACATGGTTAAAAATTAAATTAAAAATTAAAAAACCCCCCGAAATAAAAAGACACCTAAAAAGAATACCGTTATACGTACATTGACGATGGTGTCTATTTTACGAAGTTAATCATTGAGGACTTCGACTATACGATTCGATATCGTAATTTCTTTATTAGCTTTGATAATTTACTTGCATTTTAATTTCCTTTATTAAGCGGTCCCCCGACGCAATGACTTCAATAAGTACATAATAATATTATTTTTTTTCATTTTAGATGTCTTTTTGTTTCGGGGGTTTTTAATTTTTTTTTCTGCTTTATAAAGTTATGCTACTGGTTTCTTTATTGTACTAAATGAACCTAGGGACACATAAATTGTTAATTGTTTAAGTATTTTTATCAATCTACCCTAATATTATAAAGAGGAAAGATTTGTTTGATTTGAATAGGCTCCGAAACTATTGGGTCGGTTTAAAAAAATAATTGCATTAGAATCCTACATTATCCCTGATGAGCATAGCCTATATTTTATAATCATCATCATCATCATCATCGTATTTGAGATTAGTACTTTAGCATGTTTGTAAAAAAACTTATGTTTTAAAAGAAAATGTACATGTTAGTGCCTTTGATTTTATCTATTTGATACAAATTTGTATTAAATATATATTCAAAAACCATCTCCCTACCTAGCGATTTAAAAAAATAAACTAAAATATAAACTAAACTAAACTAAACTAAAAAAAAAATAAACTAAAAAATATATATTTTAAAATATTAATCCTATTTTACTGTTTCTAAAATAATGTGACTTGACTTTGACATATTCATTAGAATCATAATTTTGACCCCAAATAGTGAGATGTAACATAAAATAAAGTCAAAATAAATAAATCATTAGATAAAACATTATTAATCAGGATTTTCTTTTCTTCCCTGTAATAATAAACTCTATTGTTAACCGGGCTAAAATTGATACTTAGTTTTTTATCACTTTGTACCATATTGCATTAATAATTTTTTGCATTAATATTATGCATTAATATCCTTAATATCAGTAAAAAGATAAATAAGTTAAATATCCAATTACCTCCGTAAAGTATGAGATAAGAAATTAATTGTACGTGCAATGTTACAAGTTTATAGTCGTAAACGTGCAACGTTAATTTTCCACAGTTAGAATTTCTGGACATATTCTGTAATATTTACATTAATTTAAATATTTTACGTATCGTCCATCTTAGATATTTCTAATATTAGATCTTGATAAACTCTATGTTAACTTTTTTGTTAATAACTTTTTGACACATCCTTTATGCTTTACTTTAGACGAATACTTAAAGTCACAATCTCAGTGATTTTTATAACAAGTGAACAGAAATGTTGGTTTAAACTTAACGTAATTTAAAAATAAAAAAACCAGGCGGGGTATCAGATCAGAACAATGTTTTTTTTTAATTCCCTCCTAACTGCTTTAATGCTTCTATTGGACAGCGTTTAGATACTTGTATGAGTAAAAACGGTTTGGAAATAATTCCAATTGTAATAGTAGTAGTAAAAGTAGCAGTTTAAACTAGAATCAAAATATTCAGTGTATGAGAAAAAAGGAACTAGAAATTGAAGTGTTTTTAATTACTATTAATATTTATATATTTTTTGTCACTGAGCATTGGCTAAAAGTGTTGAATTGATATTTAATTTCAAAACCACTAGGTTGGTAGTTCGTTAAATAGTTGATTCCATACATGGTAGCTCTTTAATTATTTTAAATAAACAGATAACATTCAAAGAACGTAAGGACATAGTGAGCTTTTCTGTAAAGCGTCCGCTTAACTAGCATCAGTTGAATTATAGAAGAATTCAGTATATTAAATGTTTATAGGCCGTCATTTAACTTGGAACAATTCGAAAAGATTATGAATGACTATTATTTAAAATATCAGATTATATTAAAAAATAGTCATTTGTAAAAACTTCGGACAATCTTATCTTTAGTGTCAATGGATTTGAAGGGAGGTTAGGAAGGAGAGATGGGGGCGTCTAAAACCTATCTCTTGAGACCAATTATATCGTGTGCAAATTTTGAGTTTTAGAGATATACCGATTTTAACGAAACTGAAAGCGAATGATTCAAATCACAAATGTCACTTGTCAAGTTGCCGGCATTTGAAATTTGGGAATCTAAAACAACAAAGTTGTTACGAATTGTTCTTTTCTAGTTAAATTAAAATTAAATTCTAATATAATAATAAATATCTTTGATAAATATATTGCATAGATATTATTTTAACATTATGTTTTTGTGCTAATATTGGTGAAAATACGGTAAGATACTTGCAAACAAAAAAAAATATTAAAAAAATTACACGTTTGCTCGGGCTGGAAATAGTATTAAAAGAAAGGGGAGTCCAACAAATTCAAATGAGCCCATTTACAAACGAAGAAACTTTCAAAATAAGAAAGCCGACCCTCAACTTGAATATTACATTTTATTTATATTATTAACGGTTCATTGGAAGCCTACCGTTCTGAAGATTGTTTTAATAATACTAATAATAATAGTTTGATATATATATATATTTAATGCAACGGCAAATGATAGTTATTTATTAATCGTCAATAAAATGGCATGATTTCTAAACGAATGCAAAATCTATTATAAACATGACGTGTTACAAAAATATGATACAATATGTTACAAAAAATAAATACATTAAATATGAAGGTTTCCAATTATTATATTTTATTTATATTATTCAAAATATTAATTCTTGAAAAAAAATAAAGAACTATAAAGTTTTTAAATTTGTTTAACTCTTCTAATCTTTCACAAATGTTTATAAAGCCTACTAGAATCACAATCACTAGTGCCACATGTAATTATAATACACTTACAACACTTTACAAATATTATTCCAAATTTTAAATGTTTATACAATACATTAGATTCTGACCACTGTGAAACATTTATTAAATTCAACTGGTACAAGAGAGAAAAATCAAAACATATATAAGGCCCAAGAAGTAATCAAAGTATAAAAATTAATTAGCGTTAAAAAAACCAGTGATCTTTGGGGAATGTCTGTTGACATATTTAAGAACATAATTAACATTGTTGCATCATACTTAGAGATATTTAGTAATTGTTTAGAACGTGTTGTATTTTTTTATTTAATGAGACGAAGTAAAATAACTCCCTTATTTAAATGTGGCAGTTCATTAGATACTTTATTTATAATTTTTTTTAACGTCACTAATCCTCATGGATACCTGGACCATGGACACCTCCATCCAGGGGATGATGGAGGTGGTTATGTGAGACTTCTACTCACTAAACCTGACGGTTGCCGCCGCCGTCATAATGGGACACCATGAGATCGCTTTCGCATTCACCGCGCTGCCCCGACGTGATCCACGGAGAGGGCACCCCGCAACGGGGAGCAGCCATCCCTTTTTCGCAGGCTTGAAAGATTGTGGAGGGATCCCCTTTCCCCCACCAAAGCCTGCTGCCTCTGAAAGGGGCCGAGACCCCTTTCTTGCCGGTCTCAGATAAGATTAAAAGTTCAGGCCCAGACCAGGAGTTCTCGTCCCGCACCCGAGGCCAGAACAATGGACACGGTCTAGCCGTCCACGAGGAAGCCATTCAGGTGCGGGTCTCCGAGTACCAGTCTGTGACTCAAAAGCCCTCCCCTAGGCCCCTTAGAAGAGTAGATTCTCGATAGAACCCAGCGGGTACAGCGGCGTTGATCAAACCACGCACCGCACGCCGAGCCGCACTATAACCCACTCAAAGCAGGGGGCCTAACTTCGAACCCAACACGTCGGGAACCCACCATGCTCAGACCAACCATTACCAAGCGTAACCTTGGCGTCGCACTCGTCAACGAGCAGTCCAGACAACGTCTCGGACCGTCTCCCCACCAAGCAATGTTCTGTCAATGCTTGATATAAAGAAGTCCAGACCACTAAACGACGCAGACGGCATTTCCTACAGGAAGAAAGAGACCGCCACGCACCCCTTCACACACAGCACAGCCACGGGACCACTCCAAGGTCAACTCTGCTATCAGAGAAGTACCTGGAGCGATCCCGCAGCTGACTCAGGTGGGAGGATGCAGGTCCTACCACCCTCGATGCCCAGGCCAACTATCCAACGCAACTCACGATGGAAAGAGGCCCGAGCCACTAGACTTAGACTTGGTTAAATCTGCTACTAAATATACCCAAGAGGGCATTACCTAAAATGAAAAAATGCGATGGGGTTCTCATATATTTGATTGGTTAAGCAGAGTAGTTCTGATGCATACGCAGTCAAAAATTATGTCGATTTACAAATATGGAAACAGCTCGATTAGTTTACTTGAGACACTTTCATAGTATAATGTCATATGGCATACTCTTATAGGGTAATGCAGCCGACATTGAAACCATTGCACTGAGAAGGGCTGTTTGAGCAGTCTATAATATGACACCAGAGAACCATTAAGAAACAAATTACAAGAATTTAAAATTGCAACTATCTATCTATAATCTATCTATAATCAATATATTCATGAAAAATTAATTTATGTTAGGAAAATAATTATAAAAATGTTGAAAAATTATGATTAATATAAAATTAATAAATAAACTCAATACAAAAACAAGAAATATACTCGTTATGTTTAAAAACTCCATAAGTTTATTAATATATAAGCTTTTATTACATATAAAAATAAATTTGATAAAATAAATCCCATTATAGTGTACAAGATAATAATACCGATGGTATGGCATGGGAATGAATTGTATTGTATTGCTAATAACTAGTAATCTCTGCAATTTGTATGTCATTGAAGATTTATTTTGTTTTATCAATCGCCTGCATCACACCGATCTCTTAAAAGTCATTACTCGCGGTAGCGTCGACAGCTGGGTTGTTCTCTTTTCTCAAATATGGCGAAGGATGGCTGGCTTTTCTGTTATGCTCGTGAATGGGTGGAGTTTTTACTATTTTTATTATATATTTCTTGCCTGAAATCATTAGGCTTAATTTCCGATTGATTGCCACGGTTCTAGTTGTTTGAAAATTGGTCTTGATATTGCCGTTTGTGAAACAGTGATCACAATAAAAAATATCCGGCTGAGTTTGTTGTGCGGATCTTCGTAGACCAGGATGCGTTTGGAACTCTCATAGCTTTAGCATTAAGTGAGAAAGTGTCTTTACAGAAGGCCTATTTTTGATAAATCTGGTATCAAAATAGGCCCTCCTATAGAGATAGGTCTCTTGTATTTCTACGTACACAAGTGATTACTGATTCAAAATGGAAAAGGTTGTTATTCAAAATAAACTAATAGTAGTGGTTATAATCATTTATTAATCTAGAATAAAAATTGAACCGTTTAATGAATAAACAAAATAAATAAGAAAAATGTGCAAAAATATGCCAAAATCTGGCAAAATATGCCATCTAGACTCAGTGGTGGGTTACTTGAAATAATACCTTCACTATTTAGTTTTAAATTAAATTTATATAAGAAAGCGCTTAGGCGCCACTGATAACGGACCAGCGAAGACATATGCGCGATCCTCCTGCTTGTCAGTATTGGAGAATTACAGACAAACACATGTTGTTTATAATATTGATTAAATGGTACTGTTGATTAATTGTATTAATTAATTTCATACATCATCATATCATCGGAATTACGACAATGAAGAGCTTTTTATTCATAACTAGTGAAGAAACAGGATACAGGACATACAGGACGACGCCCCGAAGATTCACGTCTACCCAAGCAAACAGAATTAAAGCCTATGTCAATTCTGAGGGTCGAATCAGGACAAATACTGAAATATTACTACGTAATAACATTAAAGAAAGTTTCAAAACCTATAAAACACTTCTTAATTTAAACTAAAGATTTAAATTACTTACGAAATATTGTTTCAATAAACTTTGAAACTGTCCTGGAAGTGTCGACAATAGGAATTATAATTTCAAAAAATATTCCATATTAATAATTAATTAGCCCTGCAATTAATCACACGAATTTAGAAAAAAAAACAAAGCTTTAAATCAGATAAGATTTTGGAATTGGCAGTCTTTCCGGTAAAAAACGGTGCTGTATTTTCATATGCTGATGGTACAGCACTTCTATTTCACGGTACAACTTGGAAAGAAATATACAATACAACAGAAAAGGAACTCCAAAAAGTTATAAACTGGTTAAATATAAATCTACTCTCCCTTAACACACTAAAAACTAATTACGTAACATTCTCAATTAGGAATTCTCAACATCCCGATCCTAAATTAGAATTAAAAGCGCATTACTGTGGATCAGATACTAACCTGCAACTGCTCAATTAGTAATAAAGCAAACCACATCAAGTACTTATTTTCATTATTTGCAACCAAAATCTGTCATGGTATCCACAGTTAGAACTAGTCTCCAACAGAGCCCGAAAATTGATCCCATTACTGTGAATCAGATACTAACCTGCAACTGCTCAATTATTAATAAAGCAAACCACATCAAGTGCTTTGAATTATTCGCAACCAAAATCTGTCATGGTATCCACAGTTAGAACTAGTCTCCAACAGAGCCCGAAAATTGATCTGGATATTTAAATACTTTAGAAAGATATCAGATAAACTACTTTTAATATACATTTATTTAACTTTTGTGCAATCAATACTTCTGTATTGTATATCAGTCTGGGAAGGTACGTACAAACCAAATTTATGAGCATTGAACGGACGCAAAGGACTATATTAAAAATTATATAATATAAAAAAAAACAGTTTACCATTCACAGCTTATATTGCGAATCAATCGTCTTAATAGTCAGACAACTATGTATATACATATTGCAATGTATTCTTAGGACACACAAAAAAATCTTCATAGACTCAATTGCGCAAAGAAAACGAACGCAACGATAAATTGTAACGTATCCGGTGACAAGAACGGTATTGTCATTAAAACAAAAAGGTTCTCGCTCAGGACGGCTATATAACGTTATAAAAAAAAACCTTAGTATATTTAAACTGACTCTTTTGCAATGTAAAATAGATGCAACAACATGGTTAAAAATTAAATTAAAAATTAAAAAACCCCCCGAAATAAAAAGACACCTAAAAAGAATACCGTTATACGTACATTGACGATGGTGTCTATTTTACGAAGTTAATCATTGAGGACTTCGACTATACGATTCGATATCGTAATTTCTTTATTAGCTTTGATAATTTACTTGCATTTTAATTTCCTTTATTAAGCGGTCCCCCGACGCAATGACTTCAATAAGTACATAATAATATTATTTTTTTTCATTTTAGATGTCTTTTTGTTTCGGGGGTTTTTAATTTTTTTTTCTGCTTTATAAAGTTATGCTACTGGTTTCTTTATTGTACTAAATGAACCTAGGGACACATAAATTGTTAATTGTTTAAGTATTTTTATCAATCTACCCTAATATTATAAAGAGGAAAGATTTGTTTGATTTGAATAGGCTCCGAAACTATTGGGTCGGTTTAAAAAAATAATTGCATTAGAATCCTACATTATCCCTGATGAGCATAGCCTATATTTTATAATCATCATCATCATCATCATCATCACTAATATTATAAAGAGGAAATACTAAATTGTTTGTTTGTTTGTATTGAATAGGCTAAACTACTGGACCGCTTTAATAAAATATTTTACTTTTAGAATCCTACATTATCCCTCTGATAAACAAAGGTTATATTTAATACGAGAAAGATAAAGATCCGACAAATAAATAAAATTTCGACAATGTAAAAAAATATAAATATATTAAGTAACATGGTTCAAGACTTTTTCATATAGGTATATATTATTAATAAATATAAACATTTAGAGTTAAAATGACTTACCATCACTAATAACACTATAATGAAGGGATTTATATTATCACTAGCTGTTGCCCGTCACTCTTTATGACTACGATCATAAGCCATTTAAATTTAATTTTGATAATCTACGCGCACGCAGTGACGGGCTATAGTTATCCCTAATAAAGTACTTTACCTGAGTAAATAAGTGTAAAAACCTTTTGGCCTACATAACAAGGCTTTTTTGCTATATAGCGCGGACGAAGCCGCTGGGAACTACTAATTATTGCATAAGAACCTCTCAAAGAAAGAAATAATAACTTCAATATCTAGGAAACGACCGTTTCCATTTCGAGCAATCATACCTAAAAACCATCTCGACAAACACAGCTTTCGATTACAAAAGACGCGTCAACGCGTTTGGTGACTAGATTGACACAGACAGACACACAGATACACAGATACACAGATCGACAGGTCAAACTTATAACACTCCTCTTTTTAGTCGGGGGTTATAAACGCTCTCCTATCCTATAAAGAAACTAAAATAAAAAGACACTTTTGAAAACACACAAACACACACCACATACACACATTCATATTTACTTATTTTTTTATCTTTCTTCAAATTTCATTAATTTTTAAAAGTAATATTTTTATTTTTTTTATATTTTTATTACATTGTCATAGAGCCACAGACAAAAGGGGACTCTTATAACACAGGTTTTTGTAAACTTATCAGAAGAGCTCCCGCACCATGTAATTTAATAACCCTGTAAATGTTGAAAATAAAATATTTTGTTTTTTTTTATTTATAAAAAGGCTCAGATGGTCACGATATTGAATTTTATATTCAAAATATGCATTATATTCAAACAATGTTGCAATGCGCAAGCAGCGTCAAATAAAATGTACGTAAAATTGACATATAATTGAAGAAAGACCACTATTTAAATAAATTTAGAACAATGCACTGATTATGTTTAGAAAGAAATAGGCGTAATAAATCGATAACTAATTTTAATAATAATTCATAGATATAAGAATAAAATAATGTTGGCTGCAACTAAACTTCTGAAGCAATATGACAGCTACTTTCAAATAATATTTACCAATATTTACAATAAGGATTAATAAATGAAATTAAAATTAGTAATTATTAATAAAGTGTTTATATTTTAAACAACATATAAGGGGCTATAAGATTAGCTTTATCTGGAAACATTGAATATCTTAAACACAACGAAAAATCATAGAATAGTTATGAATTTATATTATAACTAGCTGTGCCTGCGACTTCGTACGCATAGATTCTGATTTCGATAAAGATACCTGTTTTAAGTTTCAACTAATTCCGGCAAGTTGATCTGTTTAAGAAATGAGTACTGAGTCGTTCAATTATGTATTTTTTTTATTGAAAAGTATATTATTATTCCCTGACGGGAAGACTATGAATATGGACTATTAATATGTACTATCAATACGTACTATCAATACGTACTATCAATACGTACTATCAATATGTACTATCAATATGTACTATCAATTATTACTATCAATACGTACTACCAATACGTACTATCAATATTTACTATCAATATTTACTATCAATACGTACTATCAATACGTACTATCGATACATACTATTAATACGTACCTACTATCAATACGTACTATCAATATTTACTATCAATATTTACTATCAATACGTACTATCAATACTTACTATCAATACGTACTATCAATACGTACTATCAATATTTACTATCAATACGTACTATCAATACGTACTATCAATACTTACTATCAATACTTACTATCAATATATACTATCAATACTTACTATCAATACGTACTATCAATACGTACTATCAATACTTACTATCAATACTTACTATCAATACGTACTATCGATAATACGTACTATCAATAGGTAACTTCTGTTCTTACCTGAAATATAAAAAAAAAAAATAGTTTCAAAAAATGTCTTACCGCAATAGTAGGAAAATAAGTGATTATTAACTTTATTTGTTAAATGATTGGAATATAATACAACACAAATTGTACAGTGAATCCCATTTATTCCCGAAAACTGCATCCAAATCGATTTATCCGTTTCTGAGATTAGAGTGCATAAACATACAGACATACAGACAAAATGAGTTTGAGTTCTTTTGCTCTTATAAAGGCTCCCCATCATTATTTTTTAAATATTTTCCATGTATAGTTTCATGTTTTATACGTCAACGAAACATCCATGTAACAAAAAGGTTTTAAATTTGAAAGTTGCAAAAATTGAGGATGTTTCTCTGCATTTGAAGGTTTTTTATCCGTTTATAGACTTTCAAAATAGTTATTCTACAAGCGTACTCACTTGTCTTTATTTTAAACTACTTACAAAGTTATTTAATTTTAAACTTTTTACTACATGCTTACTGCCATAAGAAGCGCTATTACATTTAATGTAATGCTCTATTTCAAGAAGTAAACTTTAAAAGTTTAATATTTTTTTAATCCATGCCTCTTTTCTAATTTCTGAAACTTCTATTATAAGTTTCAGATAAACCAACAAGCTAAGTAGTTATATTAATTTTGTTAGATAAATTAAAATATTATTAAAAATGTTCATGTAAGTTAGACTATTTCTGTATTTTTAAGCTATTGCATAGCTTCTATCGCAGGCCGTGAGTGTGGAGACCGAATCCAGAAATTCCGTAACGGAAAAAAACTAACACCCCCCACTCCGCATACTACGAAGCTTGGCCGAGTATTGTGTACATATCATTTCAAAATAGCGTAAGCGCCAAGTTGTTAATATGTATTATGAACTTATTGCTTACTGGTTAAGGTTGAGTTTAGGATAAATGTTTTACTTGTACAGGGGTATTTTTTTCAACAAGCCTTTTCATTTCAAAGACTTTCTGTTATTTTGTCACAAAGACCCTAATTTACTTAACAATAGTAAATGAACTATATTTGTGAGGTATAAGGTTGAAAATATTTTTAGCTGTTGATATTATTAACCTTTATTTATATATATAACAAGCGGACCCGACAGACGTTGTCTTGTAAAAGCGTCTTTAATTAAAAAAAAAACAAACTTTAAAAAAATATATATTAATAAGTCACAATATCTAACGTCATTACATGTACATTTATCATAATTCAACCAATCGATGCCGTATGAATATGTATATAAAGATTTTTTGTTTGAAAAAATGAATTTGATGTTCCAATATATTTCATTAAATTTCCCTTTTTACGTAGCGAAATTAATAACGCAGATCGTAGACAAAAAACAACAAATAATGATAAAAAATTAAAAGAAATATACTTACTTCGTCAGGGCAGACTAAAATTAAAATATAATATTATTTAATATTTGACATTGCCATAGTAACGCAGTCCGTCGGAACCAATGTGAAGCATTCCAAAATCACCACCTACTTACACATTAAAAATTAATCAAAAAACCATTTTCCAGTGGACCAAATTGTGAATCTAAACAATTCTCAACAAATAATAAGAAATCGATAATATTAAAACTAAAAATATTTAAATATCTACAGAAATAAAATAAAAGTATAAATTAATAAATAACTGAGAGAGTATTTGACCTTGACCATTATATCTTTTATCGTCGTATAAAAACTTTATCGCCGGTAAAATCACTAGATTATATTATACTTGGTGTTGTATACTTTATTTTTCATTGTTACAGATGGAATCTCTGCGTAAAATGAACCAGTTATGTAAATGGATGTTTCTGCATAAAGCTGCGAGCAGAGGGTAATTTTCAATTTGAATGAGGATGTCTTAAGTAAAACTCCCCTGTTTTATCCATTAAATGTAAAAGCTTGTATATTTTTATTACTGAAAATTGTATGAAAGAGTATATCTTAAAGAAATTACATTTTCAGATTAAATGAAGACATATTACAATCGTTTACACGCTGAAAGACTTCAGAGTATCTCGCTGAATGCCATGAACAATGCTACATGAGATGAATCCGACCAAATATCTAAAATGGACCAAACTTATACGCCTGTTCTCGCTAACTTCACTGTAATAAATGACACGCAATCTTACTATGTACTAAACTTTAATAAAGATGCCTGTGCCGTCGCAGACGAGCCCAAATATCCAAGTAGCTTTGGAATTACGTTGGCAATACCGGAATGGGAGGCGATTTGTACAGCTATTGTATTAACTATGATAATAATTTCAACCATTGTAGGTAATGTCTTAGTTATACTGAGTGTATTTACTTATAAACCTCTTAGGATTGTTCAAAACTTTTTTATAGTGTCGCTAGCAGTAGCAGATTTAACGGTAGCAATTTTAGTCTTACCTCTCAATGTCGCATATTCTATATTAGGGCAATGGGTGTTTGGAATATATATGTGCAAGATGTGGCTAACATGCGATATAATGTGTTGTACTTCCTCTATATTGAATCTTTGCGCAATAGCTCTTGACCGATACTGGGCAATAACTGACCCAATAAATTACGCACAAAAGAGAACATTGGAAAGAGTACTTCTAATGATTGGCATAGTATGGATATTTTCTCTTATTATTAGTTCTCCGCCATTGTTGGGATGGAATGATTGGCCAGAAACCTTTGAACCAGATACTCCTTGTCGTTTAACATCGGAGCCAGGGTTTGTTATATTTTCCTCCTCTGGATCATTTTATATACCATTAGTTATAATGACAGTAGTATATTTTGAAATTTATCTCGCCACCAAAAAAAGATTAAGAGATCGTGCAAAGGCTACAAAAATAAGTACTATATCTAGTGGAAAGAATAGATATTCAACTAAAGATCACCATGACCAGGATTCGGTTAGTTCGGAAGCTAATCATAACGAACACCAAGGAGATACCAAATTAACGCCTGATAATCGAATTACCAAAAAATCAAAAAAGAACACATTAAAAACTAAGCCAATCCGAAGATATTGGAGCAAAGATGATAAATCTCAAAACAAACTTATTATACCTATTTTGTCTAATGATTCAGTTACCGATGCGGTGGATAATTTAGAAAATAGAAACACATCTTCAGAAAGTAATTCTAAGGAAACTCATGAGGATGATTTAGATGTAATTGAAGCTTCTATAGTGAAGGTTCCAAAACGTCCAAAACCAAATCAGCAGAATACTGTGTATCAGTTCATAGAAGAGAAGCAGCGTATATCGCTGACTCGGGAGCGAAGGGCAGCTCGTACGCTTGGCATAATCATGGGTGTGTTTGTGGTGTGTTGGTTACCCTTTTTTGTACTTTATGTCATTATACCCTTCTGTTCAAATTGTTGTTTGTCCAACAAATTTATTAATTTTGTAACATGGCTCGGCTACATTAACTCAGCCCTAAATCCTTTAATATACACAATATTTAACATGGATTTTAGGCGGGCATTCAAAAAACTTTTATGCATAAAGCCATGACAAACTAGATTTTACTGAGTATTCTTGCCAAAGTATGTAATGAATAATGTAGTTAAAAATACTAGTAAAGTTTATTATTATGAAGCCGCTAATTTGGTCCAAATAGCGTTTTGAAAAGTTCGAAATCTTGTAGATGTAGTATTAAAAATTATATTATTGAGTGAAGATTTTTCTTAATAAATTATTTTTTTTATAGAAACATAGAAATATAGAATCGTAAATAACATATTACTTAGGAGACTCTGTATATACATTTTTTTCTCTGAAGTATTGCAATAACAAATATTTTAAATATTAGTAGTGTACATATATTAAGTCATTTTGTGCTTAGCACTTTTATAAAGTAGATGGTTATAATGAATGTAAAAAATAATTCTAATAAATCTATGAATTCTGATACTGAAGCCAACGAAATAGATATAATGTAAATAGCAATAATAAAAATGTAAGTACATATCTTGTCGTATAAAATTGTCTTTGAGATTAAAAATAATTCACAATGCATAAAATTATTTCATATAACATTCAATATATCAAAGAGAAAAATATTTAGCTATTCACAATTATTGTTTAAATATCCCTTTAAAATAATTTGAGCCCTTATTTAAAAGGGATATCAGAATTTATTCAGCGTCATACTCATTAGTGCTTTATGTAATAAATGTATTATTAGTAAAAACTTGTTTTATTATTAAAGTATTTTTTTATATTTTTAAATACATACAAAAACTCTGTTTGGTAGTTTAGGTGTTTTGATACTGATTTTCGTACAGATTTTTTATATAAGAGATAGGCTGAGAAATTTATTTCTGTATATACTGCGGCAACGATCTTATTTTAAGGAATTTTCTTCATATTCGTGTCATAAATTTCCTCACAAACGAGCTTCAGGGCAGCTCTTTGAACTTGTAAAGTGGCTTGGAAAAACTTTTGTTCTTCTATATCTAGTATATTTTTTTTGCAAGCAAAGCAAATTCAACGAATTTATTTTTTGTTTGTTATAAAACATAAAGAAACGTATTTCATTATTATATTATTTTACTATTATATAATATATATATATTATATAATAGTAAAATAATGAAATACGTTTCTTTATGTTTTATAACAAACAAAAAATAAATTCGTTGAATTTGCTTTGCTTGCAAAAAAAATATATGGTATATACCTAACCTAATAGATGTCACCACCGTAACAAAAACAATCGATAAAAACAATCGTAAATAAAAGATTAAATTCACCGAAACGGTTAGCTATATGGTTACCCAACTTTTAGAGTGAGAGGACGGTTTCCCAGATGTCGCGGTTTCGAATCCCTCCCCGTAATGTTTTATTTTTAAAATTATATTTATGTTAATTTAAGTAAGTTTAACATGGTTATACAGAAGACTTTGTAAAATTAGCAGTTTACTATTCATGAACAATAATATATTTTTGTGAAAAACGAAGTGCAACCTGACACCGATTCAGTGCATTTTGAAGTCTTCACGATTAAGCATGTGAGAATTTTATCCCATTCTCCTTCCTTTCCCGTTATAAAACTGTCCAAACAGATGTTGCTGCATTGCAGCAACGCAAGGTGAACCAAGCATCTTCATTGAAGCTGAACACTTGTTCAGTCGTAAACAAGTTTTAAAAATAAATCCTGATAAAAAAGTCTTGTGTCTTTTTCTGAATTTTATTATGGTATAATACCGTTTGTTTTCATAATAAATAAATAAATAAATAATTAAATAAATAAAACACTTTAAATATGTTTATTTTTATATTTTTGTATAAATTTAGCCATTATTACTCATCTCAGCTAGCTCAGTCTTCTATTACTTTTTATTAAAACCATCTAAAAAGTATATTCGTATAGTTTTTATTCGTTTCACTACTACTTTTGTGTAATTATACGAACGTACGCGTAGATTTAGATTTTTATAAAACGTACCTTTGGTACTTACCAATGTATGTAAAAACTATTAACCTTCAAACTGGTAAGCTGCAATGGTACGACAATAAGAGATTATTAACTTCTTTATTTGTTAACCGATTGTTATAAAAAAACAAAATATAAAATAAATCCCATGACAATATATTCCCTATAACTGCATGCAAATCGATTAATCCGTTTCTGAGATTAGCGTACACAAACATACAGACAAAATGAAAAAACACTGTTTTGGGTTCTCTTGCTTATATGAAGGTATGCTTATACAAAGCTTATATAAAGCCCCCTGTATGAATTTTTGAAAATATATTTTTTTTCGTTTTGTTTGCACAACTAACAAACTAACTAACCAACAGATAAAAAGGCAAAGATTTTAAAAATGCTGAAAACGGATTCTGTTAGTTAACACTTCACATCCTGATAATCTTTTTTAAAATTTTCTATGTACAAAGACTACTCCTCTACAGATTTATTACATGTATAGCATAAGATTGGTATAGTACCTATTACGTGATTGACATAGATTGACATAACTTTTTTATTTCTTAACCGATGGCAATGAAATAAACACTAAATGTTAAGTGAATACTGTGATAATATATTCCTGAAAACCGCATTCAAATTGGTTTAGCCATTTCTGAGATTAGCGTGCATAAACATACAGACATACAGATATACAGACAAACAGACAAACTGAAAAACCATTGTTTTGGGTTCTCTTGCTCTTATAGAGGCCCCCTATGATATTTTTTTTTATATTTTCGATGTACAGAAATGGGTCAGTGATAATTTTATTATGTGCATAGATGGTATATTATATTAACTTAAAAAACCATATATGTATAATTTAATAAAAAATATAATAATAATTAGCTGAAAAAATAATCAATATTTAATTTAAAATAATAACTACCAGCTGGACAAGGATGTTAGGACAATAGTTCATAGGTAAAAAAAAAAAAAGTTAGGTATACATTTTGAGTTACAAGTTGTTGCTTTATATTTGTTTATATATAACAAAATCTAACTTATTAGTTATTTTACTTATTAAATAACTTGTTAAGTTAATTTAAAATTATCTCTTAATAATTGTTCAATAATTATTGTGATATTGAATATGAACTGTATCAGATACCTACTGTAAGTATAATAATGGTAAATTATCAACTGGTTCCCTTTAATTGAAAGTGCTTAAAATTGTATTTTTTAACTCTTGTGTTTCCTGATCTATATGCCAGCAAGTTAAACAAGTAAGCCCGTCTTAGTTTTGTATTTTAGATTAAGTTCAAATTAGCTTTTTTTTTAAACTATACCTATACCTATAACTATACCTTAGCTTTTATTATTGGGAGAAGGGGAAATATCATTTGAAGTAGCTTAAATTATTCTATAGAATATAAGAATTCAATAATTCACTTCACATTTCTTTATAAAGGGTTTGCTTCATGAACATGACGTTATCATTAAATTAGTTGTTATACAGATTGACACGTACCAATTATATCAATAATACATTCTCTGATAAAACCCATATTAGATATTAATTGTAAATATTATTTTTTTGTATTATGAATGAAATGAAATTAATATTTTTTCTTAGTTTTTATTATTAGGAGAAGGGGAAATGTCAACTGAAGTAGCTTAAATGATTACACAGAATATAAGAATTCAATAATTCACTTCTCATTTTTTTATAAAGGGTTTGCTTCATGAACATGACGTTATCATTAAATTAGTTCTTATACAGATTGACACGTACCAATTATATCAATAATACATTTTCTGATAAAACCCACGTTAGATATTAATTGTAAATATTTTTTTTTTGTATTATGAATGAAGTGAAATTAAACTTTTTGTATAATAAACATCTAATAAGTTTCACTTATCATATTATAATTATAAACTGGTAGCAAATGCGCTGTTTACATTTTAAATCACCTAAATATTTGGATAATCAAACTACTGTTTGTATTGAAGAGGTGAATAATATGTTATCATTTCAATTTATAATAACTTTTATTCCGTTTATTTAAATAAGAAAAGTCATAGGAGATAAATAATTATTTATTTAGCCCAAAACATTCCATCAACTAATAATTGTAATTTCAATAATACCGTCTGTATAAAAATACACCTATTATATCAGAATATTTAAAGAATAGTAAATCAATTTAATTAAAAACTAATGAGATTAGTATAATGTGTGCTGCTGGCAAAGCTGCTTGGTTGGAAGAGAACGTCTCAGACTTCATTCAGAGCTGAAAACTGGCCGTCGTCTAGTTCCGATCTTAATCCGTTAGATTATGATTTATGGTCAGTTATAAAGAGTACAGCTTGCTTTAAACGCCATGATAATGTAGAGTTCCTAAAACAATCAATATCATTGGTAGTGAAAGATTTCCCCATGGAGAGAGCGCGTGCTTCTATTGATAACTGGCCTCAACTTTTAAAGGACTATATTGCAGCCAATGGACACAATGGACACAATAAGCTTTTTATATTTTTAATTGTTTTATAATGTTATATTAAACTAACACAGTGTAAAAGTAATGTTAATGAAGATCTTTACATAAACTTATTAGATAAGTCCTTTACCATTATTAGATTTATATCGTTGTTAAAATGTTATAACTTTAATAATATATTCCTTAGAGCCTATTAGAATAACTAAGTACATTTCTGAGACAGTTGTATTGATAATATTCTCCGGATTTTATAACAAACACTTAGAAAATAATAGATAGGTCAAATGCTGATCACTGTGGGCAATTAATATAATTTATATTTCAAGTTCAAATCCAACAAAAACATAAAATTGTCTTTGTTAACAGTTATTGAACTGTTTAAAAGTTTAAGAATAATATTATGGCAAAACATTTTTATTTTTTGGATTATATTATTTCTTCACAACTATTTGGTATTTTTTTCTAATTAATTAATACTGAATTTAATTCACCATTGTCTTGCATAACTTGGATAAATTATTTATCTTTTAATCAATGATCGACCTGGGCAAATCATAAAAATAGGCAAAAACTGATTGACCTCTACAGTGAGACGGAGTTCAATCGTAGTGACTCGTTTGCTGAATATATTATTATATTATAGAAATTATTCAAAAATACTTTATTAAAGTTTTTCACAGACCAGGTCATCACATTATTGCAGCAACTTAATTAAAGTTTGAATAAAATAGAATGACTTTAAATATTAAAAAGTTCTAATCTGGTAAAAGCACAGCTCACAACTTCAAATTTTACCATATATATCATATAAATCAATAAAATTAAAATCATATAAATAAAATGTCTCTGCTTTTGAAAAATATCACTTGCTCCTTAATATCTTCTCCTGTAGTCTTTGAGTAATTACTCCAAAAATGTGTAAAGCAACGTAATCATGATTTAGCTTTTGCTTTAGCTTTTAAAAAAAATTGTTTCGCTCTAATTCCCTTTACCATTCTCTTATTTCGTGACAGCATTTTGTAATAGTATTTCATATATTTTCATGTTAATCAACTAATTAAATTTTTAACGGAAACATTTTTTCTGGAAGCAAATTATTAATAAAAATCAAGTTAAATTAAGTAAATAAAAATAAAATAAACGTTTTTATTTTTAGTAGACCATTTATTATATATTTATTGTTAGTCATATTTATTTATAATAATTTAAATGGTAAATACATTGGAATTTACATGTTTTAGTTCATAAGTTTCAACAGTAGCGCCACCTACATAATTAATTATGGAATATTATTTAATATTTACTGTTAAATGTTTTAAGAATTAGAAGCATAGAATATTTTAACATAATGTTTAATCTTTTATTAATTATTAGAACTTATTATAAGGTAAAAATAATATCATCTGTAAGATTGTTATGAAATTGTAAATTACCCTCGCCTAAATATTATAGTGTTAAAATATTATAAAACGAGTTGTAAGGGCTGCTCTCGCCCATTCTATTACAAATGGTTGGATATTAAACATTGAAGTGCAAGTACTGTGTATTACTAAAACAAGTCTTAACATTATATACTCAAACTTAACACAATTAAAAAGAAAACATCATAAACATAACATTAACAATTATACATAACTTGTTATTGACACTATTGACATATTTTATATAGATGTTCTATGTCAATACTTGTATGTCATTTATTTATAATTTGAATGCAATGTGTTAGCTGTCACATGAATTTTAAATTAAATATTTCGCAATGGTTGATCCTTTACATGAATTTTGTGGTCAGCAATAAAGATATTATATTAATACGTTTTGTATTAAGAACCCAATTTAGGGTGGGTTCTCATTACCAGCACTTATAAAGTCTTTCACAAGCATAAATATTTATAAAGATAAGAGACGTCACTACTGTCACCCACAGTAGTTTGTAAAAAGTATGTATGAAAAATAAGTAAAAAAAAGTAAGTAGTATGAAAAATAAGTTTGTCTAGTTAACAGTATGTTAAGTGTAGGCAAATACAAAATACGTGTTTAAGTAAGAAAAATAATAATTAGTTATTACATATATCGAAGATTAAACAAAGTCAAAATGTTCTTTTTTTCGTTTGAGCATTGTTTAATTAGTTTACTAGTTGTTGTGTATGAATTCTTCTTTCCCCAATTCAAATAATAACATTATTTATATTATACTATTCAACAATAATTATATTATTAATTTTTACTTATATCAAAAGTAGGGCAAAAGACCCTACAGGCTACCTACGGTCTCTTGCAATATTAGAGGCATGGAGTGGAGATGCATAAGACCGTTATTATCCTTTGAGAAGCACATGGTAACGGAACCAAAGGAAATTCATTCCAATTCATGGTGGTTCGTGATAGAAAGTACTTTGAGAACCTCACTGTTGAGGAACATACATCCAATTGATAAGAATGGAATTTTGGGCATTGGCTTGCAGCGCGATAGTGGAAATTGAAGGCAGGAATCAGATTAAACAGCTCTACGGGACAATATTTTTTATTAAAAGGAGTCAAGCGTTGACTCTAGAGTTTATAATAACATATAAATAACGGACACTAAATAAACCGAGACTCAGAAAAACAATCTGCTGGTTACATAATGAATTGTGCCGTATGGGAATCGAACCTAAAAACTTCGGTTAAGCTGTCAGAGTTACTAGCCACAACACCAACAAGTCATTTTATAAATATTATACTATATAAATACTATAAATACAGTATAAAAACCTCCTATAATCAAATATTACAAATTTTCTATATTTATAAAAGTCGTATTAGTAGTTACACCAATTACAACTCGAGAACAGCTCGACCAAAATTCATAACTTTTATTAGCCAGTTAGGTACTTTTGGCTTGACGGTAAAACCGAAGCCAAAAACGACTACAAAATAATATATGCTTTAATTATTTATTAAGGATAACATTAACTTCTGCACATTAAAGCCGTGTTCCGAAATACATTCCGGTATACTGGCCAGTGCTAATGACGTCATGACACAGTTACAAAAATGCACAGTATTTATGCAATAAATTTAATTTGAAGTAAGTAGATAATTCTTTTTTCATTTTCGTTCTTATTATGTTTAAAGATATTTTGTTTCTTTCGTCTCACCATTTACTATTCAACACAGTAAACTCTCTGTGAATGCTGATGTGGCAGGACAAATAATTTTTGTACTTTTTTAGAATTAAATATCTGATCATCACCACTTTTTGTTGTAATTGAATGGAGTTACAAAGTAACTCCATTCTTTTGGAACTTTATTATTTTATGTAATAAAATGTAAAACTATCGAAACAGACACATTAGATATTAATATACAGTCACAGACTAACTCAGCGCTAGCCATTATAGTTCGGAACGTTTCACCAGCATAGTTATATAGCAGGGTGTAAAGGTCACATAACGATAAACCTAATATACATGTTAAGTAAAAAAAAATGTTTCCTTGAAACATCAAATAGACAAGAAAAATAAGTTTGTCTAGTTTACTATAAGTATAGGCAAATTTTACGTTATACGTGTTTAAGTATATAATTCGTAATTGAAGTATGTATGTAATATCTATATTAAAAAATTAAATTAAAAATTTAAAAAACCTCCGATACAAAAAGACCTCTAAAAAGAATAAAAATAATAATATTATGTACTTATCGAATTTGTAGTTGTGTAGTGTAATAAATTATAAATGTATTAAGTAACTTGATTCAAGACTTTTTCATATGGGTAGGTAGATAGATAGGTTTCTGAGGTATGATTAACTTCGTAAAATAGACACCATCGTCAACGTACGTAGAACGCTATCCCGACGCAACGAATTCAATAAGTACATAATAATATTATTTTTGTTCTTTTTAGAGGTATTTTTGTATCGGGGGTTTTTTTAATTTAATTTAATTTCTTTTGCTTTTTAAACATATGTTGTTCTTTTGGTTTTTGAAATGTACTAAATGAATCTACAGAAAAAAAAATCAATTGTTTAAGTATTTCCATTAATCTATCCTAATATTATAAACAGGAAAGGTTTGTTTGTTTGTTTGAATTGAATAGGCTCCGAAACTACATGACCAATTTAAAAAAATCTTTTAGCATTAGAATCCTACATTATTCCTGATGAACATTGGCCATATTTTGTAATCATCATCATCATCACTAATACTATAAAGAGGAAAGATTTGATTGTTTGTTTGAATTGAATAGGCTCCGAAACTACTGGACCCATTTAATAAAATATTTTACCTTTAGAATCCTACATTATCCCTCTGATGTACAAAGGTTATATTTAATACGAGAAATAAATATATTATATTCAATAAAATAAGGATCCGCGTGAAAGTTTCGACAATGTAATAAATTATAAATGTATTAAGTAACATGATTCAAGACATTTTCATATGGGTAGGTAGATAGGTAGGTTTCATATATACGAATATTAATAAATATAAACATTTAGAATTAAAATGATTTACAACCACTAATAACACTATGATGAAGGGATTTATATTATCACTAGCTGTTGCCCGTGATTCTTTATAACTACGATCATAAGCCATACAAATATATTTTTGAAAGTCTGCGTGGATGCAGTCACGGGCAACAGCTATCCCTAATAAAGTACTTTACCTGATTAAGTAAGTGTTAAAACCTTTTGGCCTTCATAACAGTGCTTTTTTCCTATATAGCGCGGGTGAAGTCGCTGGGAACAGTTAATTATTGCATAAGAACCTCTCCTCCGCACGAATAAAACATCAATATCTTGGAGAAGACTATTTATATTTTGACCAAACATGAATAAGAACTAACGCACATTTGCAACGTAGATTTTTGATTGTTTATTATGATTATGGTGTAATTTATCTTTCTTTGTTAGAAGGTCATGGTCCTTTTTGCCCCACGATGGCCAGTCTTCTTGGGGGAGTTGTGTGGTTTGTTATATTTTTGTTATCAGTTGCCTTGGATAAATTTAGATTCCGTTCGTCGCTGTGTAATGGCTATTGTTTTTTATTTCAAGCTAAGTTTGAGAGAGAGTTCGATCTAGCCCTCATTATGTCAAACGTATTTGCCCTGTTGGATTTGGTTAAAAAAAGAGATTGTTGCTTTTTTGCCTGACTATTGTAAGAAGACGGTGAAGCAGAAATCTCTCTTTTCCTTTTTTCTTCCTGATCATTATTCTGTTTCACTATAAGTCTATCGTATGTCAGCTAGGCAATATTGCCCTTTTTCTTCTCTTTTACTGCTTGCATCTGTTTCTTCTTTTGCAACACTTTCTTCGAGTAATCTTCGGTTATGTAAATTCGGTTAGCAAAACAAAACCATTGCGCAAAGATCAAAGATCAACGATTAAATATTTATTTATATTTATATTTTATTTGTTTTTCATTCGCCATGACTATTAACAAATCACATGGGCAATCCTTAACTGTCATAGTCATTATAATAATATATAAATTATCTAGATATACAAGGTTAATTGTTGTTAATGGACCACCGCTTGCAGGAAGGCTCTCTACATCAATTTTAACAATATTTGTTCTCTGAACACAAATATAAATAAATATATATATATATATATATATATATATATACATTTACATACATTTACCGCCACGTTAGTCGAGTGGTTAGCGCAGACGCCTAACGTGTCACGGCGCAATGGGGCTCGGGTTCGATTCCCAGCGGAGACAGGCATTTATGTGATGAGCATAGATGTCTGTGTTTCTGGGTTTGGTCTGGTTCTGGGTTATTATTATTATTATTATTTATACGTATATTAACTTTAAAAACCTAAACCTGTTCAGTTGTTAACTGTTTATTTTAATTAATTTTCAGAATTTATAGTTGAATTTGACCGTTGCACTGCAAAATTTTATTAAAATTATTTAATTCATATTTACAAAGTAGTTTTGGGTGATATATGTGCTCGGATAAACAAATAAACAGTCTAATCATATTTTGAAAATATATTCAGCGTATATATTTGTGATTTATTTTTATGCTTGCCAAAAGATGCTTGACTTCAATTCCATAAATAATACAATATGGTTGCTCAAAAAATTAAAATTTAAAGGTATAAAATTAAAAACGATAATAATTGAGTGCACTCGATGAGCCCAGAAATTCTAAACCAGTGGGTTAGCATAGGAAATGTTTGCAGCCTACTTGCTTAAAAATGATGTACCCCTACTTCGTGATTTATTCCTAGCACTATAAGAATTCTACCCTAATGCCTTTCAAATGACTCTCCTAGATCGATATAATTTAGTTAGATATAATAAAACTGCCGAAATGTCTTGAAAAGTCTGTAGGAAGGAAGTAGAAACACCGAAACACTTTTCAGTAGGGTCTAAGGTACTTCTACATAGACTTTCATACTCGCGATACCATAACTAAGTGAAAGACAGTTACCTGAAGCGGTAAGTCTTTCAAAAACAAGAAAAAAGAAGGTTTATCCCGTTAAGTGAAAAAAATATGTATTTTTTTATCAACATAGAATTAGAAGTAGACTCTAACCCGCTAGGTCACGGGTTCAACTGCTTACCCTTATAGGTTTATGTTTCGTTCCATTTTTATAAAAATAAATAAGCTTAACATGGCTATACATGTTTATAGATATATTTGAACCTAAATTTAAGTTTTTGCTTAAATTTAGGTTAGAATATATCTCAGCTAATTCTAACTAAAAAGTTTATACTGATTGGACCTTCATGATGTAATGTTGTTTACCAGGTATGAAAATCAATAAAAATCCTGAAGATGTTAGTATTTCTTCAGCCAATAGGTAGAAATCCTATAATCTAGACGT
The DNA here is from genome assembly GCA_959347405.1 of Napeogenes sylphis. Lineage (NCBI taxonomy): Eukaryota > Metazoa > Arthropoda > Insecta > Lepidoptera > Nymphalidae > Napeogenes > Napeogenes sylphis. The sequence goes on along the minus strand of OY365783.1, from coordinate 21,971,058 downwards.
TTAAAATACATAAAACCTCTAGAAAATATGATATGATATTCTTTATTTTACAAATACATAAAAAAAACATAAACAAAAATATAGATAAAACGCAATAAAGAGTGTTAAGGATATGAACTCCTGCGAAGTCGAAATTACTATTGCCTGAGAAACAAATATCCAATGTTTTAAGCTTTCACGATTTGTATTCATGTTTTTATACTCTAAACTTAATCGCGTACTATTTTTATCGAAGTATTTACCTCGACTCTCGACGAATGCTAATGCGTAATGCTGACCACGGCCGTTGCAATTATTATTGTATCGAGAGATATATCTTTACGATCTCTCTATAAAATACTTAAAAAGGTTGGCTTTTCTATTATTAGTAAAATTTTTGAAAGTATTTAAAAGGCGGCATTAGTTAGTTTGTTTCAAACTCAGTGTACTTTACCTACTTACACAGTGTACTGTATAAGCTCTTCTCTCTATCTCACTAAATCTCGCCTACAGGTGAGCATGAATGCGCATTTAAAAAAGGGATCCTTAAATCTATACCAGCGTCGCTTTTCCTGATACTGTATTTGCTCTTCCTGCAACGCTATTTACGCTAAGCTTAGTAGTTTCATTTCCATATATATATATGAACATTTTTAAAAAGATTAATAAATGGGAGATATTGAAAAAGTTTTTGAAAATTATTGAAAATATTAAAAAAGATTTCAGTTTGTACATAAAACGTTTTATGTATTCTTTTAAATTCAATACAAAGTATGGGAAAATATGGGATATCTCATATTACCTCAATTGAATATAGCTTACACTACCCAATCAATATATAGATTTTGTTACTTTCTCTTTAAATTTTAATGTGTTTTTTTCATTGTCAAATATATATCTTTTTTACAAATAGTGCAATAAATGTTCGCCTTATATGTTAATAAGATAAAAAATATATATATTTTATGTTTTTCTATTTGACCTTTACCTGATTAATATTATTGTGAAGATCAATGCGACTTTTATTATAACAAAAAAATATCAATCTAATTTATATATCGATTTGTGTTGTTTATTACAATAAAAATATTAATCATGTAATAGTTTTTTTTTACCTTTTGAATTGTAAAAATAATCTAAATAACCAACTAGTAAATATACCAGGTTAGTTCACTTCTATAAAAGCAATGCAGAAATAAACTCATTTTATTGTTTTCAGTCTTAAGAGATTATCTTTAAAATTGTTACAAATAATAATATTAATTAAATTGCACCAAAAATAAAAGAAATAAAAAAACATTGTCTTGTGTTATAACATATTTTTACATAGTGTAATATATTATTACAAATAGTAAAAAAAAATTGAAAACCCTCGATACAAAAAAAAAATATAATATTATTATGTACTCACAAAATGTCCATTGCAAATACAAAATTATGAATCATACATATAATTTTTTAATCTTATTACTACTAACCAAAACTTTATCAATAAATATCATGACAGTTATAATCGTTACATCGTTTTAACCAAACCTCTTATCTATTTTTACTTAAAAAAAAAACCCTAATTATAATATAGTCATCAAATCAGATCGTAACGTACAATGGCAAGAACATTAAATTGTTACGCATTTTAATATTCACATACGTCGTTTTTCTCGTTGTCACGCGATCGCATGTCAATTATTGTTTGTGTTTCTGAGTTCTTTGTTATTTTTATACATAGCTAAAGATAGTAGCTATCTGATAAAACTGTCTACTAAAACTTATTCGATAGTTATTAACCTTAATTATTTTGGAATGGAGTTTAGGTCAGTATAATCGTTTTTGTAGTACAATTCGACGTAATATCAAAAGTCTCAAATAAATGTGCTATAAGTATTTAATGATACTAATATATGTATAGAATGGTATCTCCAACCAGAAAAATAATCAATGTAGACGTTATTACTATTGGTTTTAAGGTATTGGATATCTAAGCTTTAATAGAATGACTACTGATCGTACAGGCCTGGTAGATTAAAAATAATAGACAAACAGGTCATTTGTAAGGACCTATAATTGCTCTTGTATCTGAACATTTATTTTTATTATGACTACTATATATCTATATGAATTTAGATGTAACTAATGTTTGAAAATATCTTAAAACATGTATAGCCATGTTAAGCTTATTTAAATTTATATAAATATAGAATGTAAAAAACCGACACGGGCAGGGATTCGAACCCGCGACTACTGGGAAACCGTCCCGTCGCTCTACCAACTGAGCTACCGTATCGCTGTCCGTTTCGGTGAATTAAGCATTCTATATGTGATCGTCTTTTTTTTCCCAGTAGTCGCGGGTTCGAATCCCTGCCCGTATCGGTTTATTTTTTATTCTTTATTTATATAAAATTAAATAAGCTTAACATGGCTATACATGTTTAAAGATATTTTCAAACATTAATTTCGGTAGTGGCATCTTTTCAATGTTTATCTATACTGCAAAGTTAGAAACATTGGTTAGGATTTTCGAAAGAAACCTAATAGATGTCACCACCGTCCCGATAAAGACGATCACATATAGAATGCTTAATTCACCAAGACGGGCAGCGATACGGTAGCTCAGTTGGTAGAGCGACGGGACGGTTTCCCAGTAATCGCGGGTTCGAATCCCTGCCCGTATCGGTTTTTTACATTCTATATTTATATAAATTTAGATGTAACTATTTTAGCAAAAAAGATAAATGGCTGCTTTTGCTTTTTCGTTCCAAATGTAATGGTTCATATCCTCGAGCTTAATTTTAATGGAATGTTCGTTTAAAAGAGCGTTTCACTTTACATCACATAAATTTAAAAAAATACAAAAAATATAATATTAAAACATTAAGAATAAAAAGGTTTTTTCGGATATATTATTTTCTTTTTTCTTTCTAATCCTCAAATATCTATATGTTCATTTAAAATTTTTGCAACAATGACTTACATTTTATAACCGATGACTTAATAATTAAAACTACTAATAAAAAATAATGGTACTATATCGAAGCATATGGAAGCGAAGTGAGCTGAAATTCTTACAGCAAAATACACAGGGTAAAATTTATTCATTTCTGATATAAATCTAAATTGGTTTATCTTTTTTATATCCTTTAAAATTCATATCATATTGAAGTCATGAAACTATAGAACAATTAAGGAACGATAGTCATTCTCATACTTTAATTCTTTTAATACAATTACCGCATGTAGTAAAAATAATGCTGAACGTTAAAAAACATTTGAAAGTAATTTATTGCCTATTGATAACCTCGACCAATACCTTATTTAACTCTGGTTTGTGCCTGATAGGTAACAACATGATTGTTTCTGACCCACAGTTTGTCGATATAAGCCAATTTGATCCTCCCATCTCATGCTAGGAATAACAATAAGGTCTATTGAGTCTGAGTGAAACATTAGCCGAGCATGTTATAATTTTGACGTGTAGACGTAAATTTATAATTTTATATTGTATTTATTACATAATTTAAATTCACATAAAAAATTATCATATGATTTATAGGCCTTTTATCTTTATCTTAATATTTAATTGAAAACTAATCCTTAGAATTTATAAATGCAGTGACTACCAGAGGTTATGATTTTTACTCTCGTTTTAATACTATTATAATTTTAGTATTTTTACTATCAAAACTGTCCATAGCTGCAACATGTGTTAATAAATTGTTTCAAATATATTCTAACAGAGAAATCTTTTTAGAACAGATATTATAATTATATAACTAAAAGGGTTTTTCTGTATATCATGAATATACATTATTTTATCCCAAAAAACAAAACGGTTTTTTCTCCAAATGTCCAGTCTAGCCGGTAAATGCTAATTGTTAATTAAATGTTATTACTATACCTACAACTTAGTGACCATAAAAATAATATGTGTTATACTAGTCTCGTCAACGGCTAATACGAGTACAAATGTGAAAAAGATATAAGCTGGTCAAGTCACGACAAGACTAAAATATATTAGTATTATAACTCAAAAAAGGGCGTTGTTGACACGCGATAGCGTGCCTACTTTGTATTGTTATTCTTTAATTTAGACGTTTTCTGACATACCCATTTAGGTGGATATCCTAATATTATAAATACGAGTGTAAGTTTGTTTGTTCGCTTTTGAAAACTACTCAACCCATCATTATGAAACATTGTACACGTAGGATACTTTTTATTGAAAAAAAAATGCGGGAAGTAAAAAAAAATTGTAAGATAAAAAAATTGTTTGTCAAAAAACACGTGTTCGGAGTAGCGTGCAAAAGTTAGTAATATTACAAATGCGACTTTAAGTATGTTTGTTATGCTTTCAAGCGAAAACTACTCAACCGATCATTATGAAACTTTGTTCACATACATAGAACATTTTTTATTAAAAAAACCCTTTTTTAGCGGAAACTACAAAAATATTAGAAAGATACGAAGATTTTCAATAAACAGATGGACGGAGTCGACAACAGCTAGTAATATTATAAAACATTTTGGTCTTCTTTATAAAGATTTTTTTATATGTGAAAAAATGTTTTTTCTATTTAGATTTTTTTCCATTTGATATTTATAATAATGTTTGGTTGTGTGTTCTTGAAATAAATAAAGATATTATTATTATTATCAATTGAATTATTTATAACCATGAATTTATTTTTGTTACAAATGAGTTGTTTTATAGATGTTCATGGTTGTGTTTATGTATCCGGCTATTCTCATAATAACATTTATTTTACGCCGCCATAAAATCTTAGGACTTGCTCGTGTCGGCAGTTTAGTGAAGTAAAAGAGATTTAACGCATTTTGGTGAGAAAAGATTCTCGTTTCCGACCTAAATAACACACTCTTGTGACACTAAGCAATTAAAGTAATGTAATCCTAAAATAGATATAAAGTTAGGAATCATAAAGTTGTAATATTTATTACAACATTTAACATCTATGTTATTTTATTGAATAAAAGTTCAGCCTTGTAGCTGTACATTTTTTTTTTTTTTTTAATTAAGTCACTACTAGGTCCCGACATATCAGTATTTGTACTACCAACTGGTAAAAGTCTTAATAAAACAAAACAGGATATCGTAAAATAATTTTAATCCTTACAAAAATATAAAATATAAATGGTCTTATGTACTTTTGTATATTTAAGGTCACCGTCTAAAAGTAATAATAATTATACCTACATTTATACTTTAAATAACTTTATTATTGAGGTATACGAAGATCTGTGAGTGTGTGTCAGCGCTCATATACGTGTTGTATCGATGTATTTGTAGTACAAGTTAGTTAAAGAATATAACCATTGTCGCTAGCTGCGTAAAATCTGTTCGTGTACATTTTTATAAATAAACTGAGTTTCAAGTGATTAGAACTTGTGTATCTTATTATGTCCTAACAGGTTATGGGCCCAGAAGATTATATACAATTGATTTCGTGAGTTTTGGACAGTAAATACAGTGAAAAATTGTGTTGAACTGTTGATGAAAAATTATAGACTACCCCCTACATTAAAACAAAAGTGGACTCGCCTAAGTGTTTTACAACATAATATTTCGTTCGTCGATGTTATTATTTGTGTTAACACTAAAACGTTATTATGGCTGCTTCTATTATGAAGATTGAACCCCTAAGTGCAAATAATTATGATACTTGGAAAATTCACATGAGAGCTATTTTGAAGAAAAATGATTTGTGGGAATTTGTATCAGGTACTTTGGCGTAACCGGTGCGTAGCGACCCTAAGTATTCAGAATGGGTTAAAATGGACGGAAAGGCGGAATCAGATATATTGTTAGCCGTCAGTCCTAGTGAGCTCGCAGCGTTAGATGGTTTAGATACCTCAAAACAGGTATGGGATAAATTGAAATCATTGTATGAATCAAGAGGACCTGCTCGCAAAGCATCATTATTAAAGAGACTTGTACTGACGCGCATGACTGAAGAAGACGATCTCCGAAAGCATATAACAGATTTCTTTGACGCTGTTAAAAAACTAAAAGAAATTGGTTTGGTGGTGATTGACGAATTATTGGCTATTTTATTGTTGTATAGCCTCCCAGATTTCTTTTAGAATGTTTCGTACTGCAATGGAATCACGGGATGATCTACCTTCTACTGAGATACTCAAAGTAAAGATCCTCGAAGATTATGAAGGGAGAAAGGCATGACCAAGGGGCTATGTTTGTCAAGCGCACTAACAAAGTGCATCAGAAAAGTATTACACATGATTATACTTTACACAACAATAAGAATCAAGTAGAATGTTATCGTTGTGGTCGCCGTGGACATATTGCAAGAGAATGTAAAACAAAAATTGTACACAAACCTAAGCATAGCGCTAAGCAAGCAGACCGCAATAGTTCTGAGCAGCAGGAATATACGACAATGTTTACCACGACTGAAGAGGCTCGTATAGGTGATGACAGTGGATCTGTTTGGTGTATCGATAGTGGATGCACAGGACATATGTGTAATGATAAGCACATGATAAAAGGATTCACGCGGCTGGAAAATGAACTTAATTTGGCAAATCAAGCAAGTACGCAGATAACCGGGATCGGTCAAGTCAGTATTTCGGTTGATACAGGTTGTGAAAAACGCCTGGTAAATATTCAGAAAGTGTTCTACGTGCCAGATTTACGAACAAGTGTTTTATCAGTGTCGAAAATGACTGATCATGGATTTGAAGTTCATTTTACTAAACAAGATGCTGTTGTTACTGATAAGAACAAAAAGATTCATATGAGGGCCGACCGTGTAGGTAACTTATACCATGTAAGACTGGATCAGCAGTATTCCAATAATGTACAAATGGTGAAAAAGCCAATTGACATGTGGCATGAGCGCTTGGGTCACATTAATGAGCGTGATCTCAAAGCTATGGCGAAAAACAACTTAGTACATGGTCTGAAGTTTGATGACAGTGAAAAATTGTCGGAATGTGAAACATGTTTAAGTCAAAAAATGACTTGTAAACCTTTTCCTAAAAATAATGAGGAACGTACAAACTCTTTATTAGAAATAGTACATACAGATATGTGTGGCCCAATGAGACATGAATCATATGGTAAAAAGAAGTATTTTGTCACATTTATCGATGACAAATCTCGCTGGTGCGAAGTTTATTTCATCGTTAACAAAAGTGATGTCCTTAAAGTATTTAAAGAGTATAAAGCATATGCAGAGAAATTAACAGGTATGAAGATAAAGAATTTACAGTCAGATAACGGAAGAGAATATATAAATACAAAATTTTATGATTTTTTGAAGGGTGAAGGCATTAAAAGAAGATTAACTGTGCCATATACACCTCAGCAGTATGGTATAGCAGAAAGAAAGAACAGAACGTTAGTTGAGATGGCTCGATGCATGATGCATCCAGTGGGAAGCCCTCCAGGATTTTGGGCTGAAGCTATAAATACAATTATATAAGAAACCGATGTCCTACTACCGCATTGAAAGGTGAAATACCGTATACTGCGTGGAAAGGGAAAAAGCCTACAGTAACATACATGAATAGATATGGAGCAAAGTTATACTACAAAGAAAAGGGGTCAAAGAAAGGTAAATTCGACACTAATTCAGAAGTTGGAATCCTTATGGGGTATGACAGTCAATCCAAAGGATATAGAATTCATAACCCTAAAACTAAGAAAATAGTTATAACAAGAGATGTTATTTTCATGAAAGAAAGTGCATTTGATAGTCAATATGAGTAAATTCTTGAGAATGAAAATGAAGTAGATAAAAAGATAAATATAGACCTGAATGAAGAAAGTTTGAGTGAAAAGAAAGCAAAGGAGGATAGACCATATATAAAAGCTGTAAGAGGTGAATCTAGAACGTTAAAACCTTTAGAAAATATACATGATATTTTAAAACTTGATACAATGGATAGACCAACAAGAAAAAGACTTGCAACGGTATCATGGGAAAATTTAATAGAACCTGCTAAAAGAGGGAGAGGCAGACCGAGACTTTTACGTACCGGCCTGAGAGGAAGACCCAGAAAGGAATATCAGTACCAGGAGAATGATGAAAGAGTGGTAGAAAGTGAGACAGACGATGATGAAATCGGAAGAACAAATGTCAGCAAAAATGATAACGGTTGATCCAATGTCATGGCAAGAAGCTGAAAGAACAAATGATTCTACAGATTGGAAAAACGCTTTAGAAGACGAATATCTAGCCCAAATTAAAAATTAGACTTGGAAAATAGTGCCACGACCCCATGATCGAAAAGTGATTGGCAACAGATTAGTATTTAAAAGTAAAGTAACAGAAAAGAAAATTCGTCTAGTTGCTAAAGGTTGTTCCCAGCGGCCAGGGGAGGATTTCCATGAAACGTCATCCCCGGTAGTCAGATCATCATCAATAAGATTGATAGCAGCACTATCGTCAGAGTTGGGCCTAAAGATCCATCAAATGGACGTGGTCACTGCCTATTTGAATGGTACACTAGATGAAGAAGTGTACATGGAGATACCTGACGATATAAATAGTATACTAGATAAAATAATTACTAGAAAGCAGATTGGCTCACGTCACCAAATAGTTCAAGATGAAAAAAATATTAAAACCGCTAAATTATGGATGGAAAAGATGAATGAATGTCATGATGCAGTATGTTTGTTAAAGAAATCGCTATACGGTTTACGACAGTCAGGTTTGCAGTGGCATAAAAAGTTAGTTAGTAGATTAGAGTTGATTGGTTTTAAGTCAATGTCACAAGTTCCTTGTTTATTTGTATCACAAAACAAACATAATATAATGTTAATTGCTATCTATGTCGATGATTTAATTTTAGCTACAAATGATCTTACATGGCTGAAAGAAGTTAAAAAAGAATTAATAAATGTTTTTGATATGAAAGACTTAGGAGAAATTAATACTTGTCTAGGTATTGAGTTTGAAAGAGATGAGGAAAATAGAGTATACTTGAGTCAAAAAATGTATGTTGAAAGACTTTTAGAGCGATATGGTATGAATGATTGTAAGCCTGCAAAAACTCCCATGGATGGTCTGGTAAAACTAGTAAAACCTAAAGAGATTAAAATAGATGTTATGAATAGACTACCTTATCAAAATTTAATTGGTGCTTTAATGTATTTATCAGTTTCCACAAGGCCAGATATTACTTACGTTGTAAACTATCTCAGTCAATTTAATACTAATTTTGATGTTCAGCATTGGCAGGCGGCTAAGCGGGTGTTAAGATACTTAAAAGGTACGTCTAATTATGGTTTAATGTATGAGAGGACTGGTTTACCATTGTTTGGTGTGGTTGATGCCGATTGGGGTAATAATGCAATCGACCGTAGGTCCTACTCCGGGTATGCATTTATTTTAGCCGGCGCTCCAGTAAGTTGGGAGGCACGTAAGCAGAGAACAGTTGCTCTCTCCAGCACCGAAGCCGAATATATGGCGATTTCTGAAGCTGCTAAAGAAGCAATGTATTTGCAGGATGTATTAAGAATAGTGAGAATGGAATGCGAGGTTGTTACATTGTTCAATGATAATCAAGGTGCTATAAAACTTGCTCAAACTAGAAATTATCATTCGAGAACAAAGCATGTAGACGTTAGACACCACTTTATTCGAGATATGTGCGAAAAAGGTGTTATTAATCTGAAATATTTGTGTACAGAGAGGATGCCAGCAGATGTATTTACGAAAGGTTTAAGTGGAACGAAACATTATGAATGCTTAGATAATCTGGGAATGATAGACAAATCAGATTAGCTCACAACTTCGAGGGGAGGTATTGAGGTATACGAAGATCTGTGAGTGTGTGTCAGCGCTCATATACGTGTTGTATCGATGTATTTGTAGTACAAGTTAGTTGAAGAATATAACCATTGTCGCTAGCTGCGTAAAATCTGTTCGTGTACATTTTTATAAATAAACTGAGTTTCAAGTATTTTATTATGTCCTAACATTTATAATACGTGCTAGCATTTCATATAAGTGATCACTTGTTAATCTTGGCTACTGAGTAATTTGTTCGAAATTATATATTACCCTATGATCTGATATATTTTCTCAACATTTAATGACATTTATTAGCCTTATTGATAGATTATAATATAATTGGTATTTATTTATGGTGTAAGTTAAGCGTTCTTCATAAATAAGTATTTATTTATAACACTTTATTGTACACAAATAGGTAAGTACAAAAACAGGCAAATTTGTTGAAAAAATAAAATAATTTGGTACAAAGGCGACCTTATCACTAAAAGTGATCTTTTATAGGCAACCCACGAATAAAAGGACAATTTCATTAGGTATATTGAGCAGTAGTTAGTGAATAAAATAATTAAACAAAACATATTACTCACATACATATTATTATTATTGTCAGTTTGTATTCTACTAAATACTATTGTATAAATTACTAAATACACTATAGTAATAATAATAGCATAGCACCTTAATTCTGAACTTTTAGGTTATGGGCATATTGATACATACAATATATTAATTGTTTTCGTTCTAGCTTATCTATGTGATGTTCGGTGAAAGACCAAGTTTAGTACAACTAGATGAACTAGATGATGTCTGGAAGTACATAAGCGTTCATAAATTTACTTTTTATTAATCCCCGACTAAAAAGAGGGGTGTTATAAGTTTTTACCTGTCGATCTGTGTATCTATGTATCTGTGTATCTATGTATCTGTGTATCTATGTATCTGTGTATCTATGTGTCTTTCTGTGGCAATGCAGAGGCCCAACGCGTGGACCGATTTAAATGCGGTTTTTTTTTAATCGAAAGCTGTTTGTCGAGATGGTTCTTAGCTATGTTTGGTCGAAATAAAAGCAGTCATCTCCTAGATATTGACGTTTTATTGATGCGGGATGAAAGGTTCTTATGCAATACTAGCAGTTCACAGCGGCTTCGCCCGCTATATAAATAAGAAAACCTTGTTATGAAGGCCTAAAGGTTTTTCACTTATTTACTCATATAAAGTACTTTATTAGGGATAGCTGTTGCCCGTAACTGCATCCACGTAGACTCTAAAAAATATGTTTATAAGGCTTATGATCGTAGTCATAAAGAATCACGGGCAACAGCTAGTGATAATATAAATACCTTCACCATCGGGTTATTAGTGATTGTAAATCATTTGAACTCTGAATGTTTATATTTATTAATATTCGTATATACCTATATGAAGAAGTCTTGAATCATATTACTTAATACATTTATAATATATTACATTGTCCTTGATCCTTATTTTTTCTCGTATTAAATATGACTTGTGTTCATCAGAGGGATAATGTAAGATTCTAAAGGTAAAATTCTAAAGACAATATTTTTTTTAATCGGTCCAATAGTTTCGGAGCCTATTCATTTCAAACAAACAATCAAATCTTTCCTCTTTATAATATTAGTGGTGATGATGATGATGATGATTATAAAATATAGCTTATGTTCATCAGGCATAATGTAGGATCCTAATACTTAAAGATTTTTTAAATCGGTCCAGTAGCTTTGGATAGGCATTCAATTCAAACAAAGAAACAAATATTTCCATTTTATAATATTAGCATAGATTAATAGATATTTCTATAGCATAGATTAATTAATAAGCTGAAAATTTGTGTGTCTGTAGGTTCATATAAAATTAAGAACCGTAACATGATTTAAAAAAAAAATAAAAAAGCCCCGTTACAAACAGACCCCTAAAAAGAAGAAAAATAATATTATTATGTACTTATTGGAGTCGTTGCATCGGGGGACCGTTTAATAAAGGAAGAAGTTGAAATGCAAGTAAGTTACCCAAGGAGATAATTAAATAATGACATCGAATCGTATAGTCAACGTCCTCAATGATTAACTTCGTAAAATAGACCCATCGTCAACGTACGTACAACGGTCCTCCGAAGCAATGACTTCAATAAGTACGTAATAATATTATTTTTATTCTTTTGTATCGGGGGTTTTTTAAATTTTTAATTTAATTTTATTATTTCTTTTTGGTGTTACGACAAAATTTAGGTAAAACCCCATACCACAGAAGTTCTAATCCCAATGTCTGATCGTGATGTAAATTCTGTAACGGGCTTAAATTTTGTTCAAACAGGAAATATCAAATTATATAATTTTTGCACGGTGAACATCTAGACCAAATCCTACCCTTCCAGTCCAGCATGCGAAATATACTTTGCAGGAGGGCTGAAAACTAGTTCAGTGCTAGGAATCTCCTTGTATTACAAAAAAATTGATTTTAAACTTTTTTCCCAATGTCTCTAGTTGTGGTTGTAATACTATAGTTGTCATGATAGTGCTTTTTGAAGACATCCCATGTTGATTTAAACTCTCACATATTATAACTTTGTAACTTATCCTATTGAAGACTTTCAAAAGTTGATCAATGCACATATTCCATCAAATCTGTAGGTCCTTAGTTGCCTGTCTTTTTGTTTTTATTGAATATATGGATAATAAGCGATTTTATCCAATATCAAGGGATTATGTTACCCTTTATTTTTTCCTGAAAAGTAGCTTTAATATTCTTTAAGTAGCTCATTTGTGATTATGTCTGGGCCTGGAGTTCTTCTTCTTTTTTCTGTCTCTCATCATCTGACTACTACTTCATAATGCAATAGCACTTAATATTCAATTCCTGGTAAAAAATAGGCAGCTTCTTCGTCGCTATATTTTCTGTTCGTGGAAGTATTCTTAATTTTATTGACTTTTTATACATTCTTTGTTTCTTTTTCTGAGTTTTTAAAATTCGTTTTTTACGCCCACTGTTTTTTATATGCTATTTTTATATTTCTGATGTTTGCTATCTCTTTTTTTCTATCTTTCCTGTTGTTCTCTCTGATTTCCTTATTCAGTTTGGCTACTTATACCTACAATATTTTCTTTGTAAAGATTATTTGAGAGCAAGTTTTGATTTCAGTTTAGTTTGCTTTTAGTTGTTTTACTTTTTTTCAGTGAGATGTTTCAGTGTTTGGTTTTTAAATATTTTTTCTGCTTTTTCAGTGTTTTCAACTTTTCAGTTTTTACTTATGATGAAAAATTGATATGTAATCCTAATGCATGTCATTTATCGAACAGATTTAGTTAGTTTCCGCATACACATTTCAAAGAATATGCTGAATAAAAAACTTTAAACCTCTAGATTAGATTACTTAACCTTTAACGATTCAAGTTCTTTTTTATTACAATTCCATGGACTTGAGATCTCATAAGTCATAAGGTAATTTTTTACAATATTCTTTTTATATATTATCTACCTTTATTTTTTATCGTCTATATTTATTGATTTATTTCACTTAAACAATTAAACATTTTCAGTCACTTTCAGTCTTAATTTTACCAGAGATCAATTCTAGGAACAAAAATCATAAACATTCCAGTATTTAATAAAAATGCAAAAAAAATATGTAAAAAATTTGCAAATAAATAAATTGTAGGTCTTATTATTACCTATAACTTTGCCATTTAACTTTTTTCATAGGACTCGTAGTTTAGCCAGAAATAATCGTTATAAATAAAGCATATTACAGCGTAAAAAATAAAGGTCCAAAGATCAAGTCTCGTGATACTCCCCTACTTACCGAACTACAGTCCGATCGGTAACTTGACCCATCTTGACGATTTCAAATATCTTTTTCCTATTTTGTAGATAATTGGCTACTTGAGCGTTTTAAGAAATATATTTTAAAACATGCGAAATATCTTGTTACCTACTATCATAATTCGTTTTCTCCCAAAAAGTGATAATTTTTTTTTTAATAAAATATTTTTCCCGATGACAATTAAATTTCGCGCAATAACACTAGGTCACGGGACTTATACCAGCAATGACGTCGGGACACTACAACTACAAAGATAATGTTTGTTTTCTCTGTTATCATACGGTTTACATTGTTAAGAATGTGCTCTTCTAAGACAATTGCAGTCCTGACAAATCCTGATACACTGTTTATACACGTGCCTAAATGTGTAAAACGTCGAAAACAATAGATTAAGTTAGCACTACGAAATCCTTATTTAATATCAAATACGATATACCTACTATCGTGAGGATCGCTTAGATGTATATATATATATATATATATATATATATATATATATATATATATATGTATATATATATATATATATATACATATATATATATATATATATATGTATATATATATATATATATATATATATATATATATATATATATATATATATATACATATATATATATATATATATATATATATATATATATATATATATATATATATATATATTTATATATATATATATAAAAATAAACATGTTTTAAATAGTATATTATTTGGATTCAATTAACATTTTGAAGTTAGGTTATGATCGAACATATGAAAATAATATAACTATAATTTTCAATATTTTTTTTTGTTTCCAATAAGGAATTGAAAATATTTGAATTCGTTTGGAAATTCCTTGCGACTTAACTAAATACTTTGTAGGGATAAGAAAAACATAATAACAAAAAAATGAAGCCTTTAATAGTTCATAGCCCATATCATTCTTTACAGCTACCAAATAATATGCTAAAATGTCAAAATACAAAATTGTAATAACTTATAACGTAGAAATCTATTCAACTTGTGTCTGTTCATTACGTCGTGACGTCATGGCGGCCTGCTTTTAATTTAACTTAAATCAAACATAAAATTCAAATTTACTTTACCTAATAAAAATTTTAAAAAGATAAATTACAAGGTTATTGTTTACCTTTAAGCTATCAATTCCAATACTTTTATAGTTTATCTGGATAAGGGTCTAGTAGCCATTTAGCAAACCACTTCATAGTTTTAGAGTTGAATGACTAATTTTTTAATTTATTGAGAAACAATTTCCAGTTTATCGTATGAAAGGCACCAGAAAACTCCAATAATAAGAGGATCGTACCCTTCTCCACATCATGAGCGCACGATATGTTGTCTACAACATCTAGCAATGCCGTGGTAAAGCTGTGATATTTTTTAAAACCAGATTGCTTATCTGGTAGAATAAACTCGAAGAATGTTGTTAATTGATTACATTTTTATTTGTGTGTTCTTTTTTTTTCGCCGTATGGATAAACGGATACTGTATAAGTTTTGAGATTAACGTGGTTATTTTCACTAGAATTATGTACAGAAACGGGATTATTGCCACGGTCACTTATATTATTATTATTACCTCGATATTTCGAAGCGGTTACACGCTCCATGGTCACGAGTAGAGTGTACTCGTGACCATGAGTAGAGCTAACTGACCGTGGCAATAATCCCGTTTCTGTACATAATTCTAACGGATACTGTGTTTGGGAAAATTTTTTTGTCAGTTTGTAAAATATTATGTATATGAGTTTTGGTGAATTGTTCGAAAGAGTAGATGTTGCAAAATGTGGAAGCTGTTTTAATATGTGTGTTGTTATTTGTTTTGGGGTTATTATTTGCAGTTTTGTATTTTCCTGTTTGTATTTAATTTATATTTTGTGTTTATATTAGAGTTGCTGTTTAAATAGTTGCCACATTTGTTCTTAGTATATTTTATTTTTATATATACATTTTGGTGTTGGTATAGTTTTAATTATACATTTAGGGTTATGGAGGTTAGTAATCAACATATGTAAGTTTACTGTGATTTGTGCTTTGATTTACATCAATTAGATAGGTGAAAATCAGTTTTAAACATTTAATGTGATAATACCATGAGTACCTGACTATTGGATTTTAGATTTGCATTTACATTTTAATTCATAATAAAGGTATCAGGTGAATGTGCCTATTTCTTAACAACTTAGCTACTAACACAAGGTAAAGGTGAAAGTAAAAGCAAGAGTTGAAACAAAAGTAAAGGTGAAAGTAAAAGTATAAGTAATAATAAAGCAAAATAAAGTAAAAATAAGCTATGCTGCTACAAGTTTACAAATATGTGATAGAGTTTTCCATCAGGTTTAATTATTTTTTTATAGAGAGTTTTTATTTACAGGACAGGACAGTTAAATGTCAATTAATTACACTAGATAAATTATAATTAAAAATCAGTTTTACAGAAACGAAGAAAACAACAATAATTACGAGGCATAATGTATAATAATAGTACTTAGTATTTTTCGAGGTGAGCGAGGAAGTTAGGCCTTAAGAATAATTTTGTCTATGAGGGTTTAATAAAAAGTGAACATCATGTATAATTGCCTCTTTGTTTATTTTCTTAGCGATCTAAATAAGGACCAGAGCCTGTGGTATTTTTTTTCATACTAATATCTATGTTTCCACGTATCTACATCAGCTCGCCATGCTAGGACCGCATTGGGACAATGCGGCCTACGTCCACATGTCATCTCTCTCGACGTGGTGTCCCGTCGTGTGTTGTGTGCTGTGATTGTGGAGATAGGTATTGGCATAATGGCTCCACAATCATGTGAAGTATCCGGTTTGGTCCTAGACGACCCATGTGGAATCATATGGGGTCAGGACCATTTTTGATTACATATTATCGTCTCCAAAGCCTTTGATACACAAGACAGTATACTAACGTTCCGGAGATCTTTAATTTTATTTACGTTTTCTTTTTTGGGAATTAGTCTTGCTACAGCCGTCTGCTATATTTCAGAAGTGTATTTGTTAAATTTGATCTATCAACAATTCCGGTTAAAGTGGTTAACATACTAGTTAATTTTAATAAATACCATGTGTAAAGAGATTTCATTAATACCAATTATATTTGATTTTAGAATAATAAATATTTTTAAAGCTTCTAATTCATTTGTAGACTGTAAACTGAATCGCACTAATCAAAATTTGAGCGACTCATAAAAATCAATAGTTTCAATTGTTGCGCAGTTTGTACCCAGCACAACGAGAAAGTTGTTATTGATCATTTGGGGATCCTTAAGATACTCAGGTACACTAGAAATAAATTTCTGTTTTATATTAAATAAATTTTTTAGATGTTTTCATAATACATAGTTTTTTAAATTAGAATTAATATGAAAATTTAAAAAAGCATACTTTTCTCTAGCCTGCCTGTACATCCGAATTTGTTCCCCATGACCTAGCATGAGCCTCGTTCCTACGACGCATTAGCAATTTAATGTTGTAATTTAAGGATAGTACTTTTGCTTAAACAAAGCGGTCTTATACGGATCAATGTCGTTAAATAACCTAGGCAAATACCTAATTCTGAGTGTCGGTGTTTTATATTATATAATTGCCCAATTCTACCCTCAATTCATCTCTCGCTGCTAGCCCTAAAATGTGTTGATTGGTTAACATATTGCGTTAAGCCATGGTTGAAAGAAATGGATTTAACGCGTACTTTTAAAGGTCACGATTTTGTAAGTCATTTATATTTATTGATGGTGTCCTTTTTACTGATTTTGTCTTTTTTACCAAGTTTTAGGAGCTAATGAACAGGAACTTAGAATATACAATTTTACATTGTTATTTCCCTATTTGCCTCGGTAACTTATTTCCATTTGAATTTCTTCTTTTTTTTAGCGGTCTTTCGACACTTTCGATACAACGACTTTAATACATAAAAATAAACTTTCGTAAACCATGATGATTATTAAATATATATTTACCGGGCTATAATCATGTAATTTTTAATCGGAATTTGCCGGACTAGTTTCGAACCCATTCCGGGTTCCTATTCATGAGTTCGAAGCATGGTGGACTCGTGGCGTGAATTGTTCATGGTTTTGGTACCGGAGATTTTGTCTTTTTTTTTTTCTTACGAGTTACGAAAAATTGCGGTAATTTGTGGCATAAACGGCATATCTTTTGATTGCGTTGAAGTAGAAGTTTATATTTATCCCAGCATAATTAACAATAGACTTGAGTGTTTAATATAAATTTCAGCTTGATATCTCTACGTGAATACGCGACTTGATATCTCTACCTGAAGAAAAGGGTTTTGACAGAAGGACAGATGGACGAACAGACAACGAAGTGATCCTACAAGGGTTCCGTTTCTTTCTTTTAAGGTACGGAACCTTTAACCAGGTATGTGAATAAATTTAATATAATCAGTATCACATCTTTGAAGTGAATTTAACAAATGCGAATAAGTTTACCCCATATATACGGACTTTTCTGTGCTTTTGATTGAGTGAACCATTCTCTCTTATTTCCCTATTAAAAATATTATAATAATTAAGTTTCTACGTGGGATATCTTCAAACAAGGATAGTGTTTGAAGATATAAGAACACTTAGTTTAATGTTGCTTTTTTTTTTCATTATTGGGAAGAAATTGTTAATAAAGGAAATTATATTAGTATTAACTAACTACTCATCTGGTTATTTCTTCGTTATCGATAATTTAGTTTTAATGGACTGGAAGTTCTTCCGTTATAAAAGGAAATAATGATAAGTAATCGTGGAACCCAAGTATAAAAGTTTGTGACTTACTTGCCTTTAGAAAAAACCTTAACTTAGTTTAGGTTAAACTCGTACTAAAGACTGACATAATTGATATCGGAATTTGTATTATCAATTTCCAGAAAAACTTGTAATTTCTAAGATATAATATTATCGACACCAATTTGATTGGATTTAGATTTACAAAATACTCATAAGACCTGTCATGAAGTATGGTTCTGTGTGTTGGGCAACCAAAGGGATGGATGAGAGGACATTGCATGCAGCGGGAATTCAAATGTGGAGAGGGATGTGTGGGATAACAAAAATGGATAAGATACGTAATACTTACATCAGAGGAAGTTTGAAAGTGGCGCCACTGACAAATAAAATATGGAGTAAAAGGATTGCGTGGTATGGGTGCATACCCATGGCATTCGTTCCTTGTAGCATTACAAGGGACGAATGCCATGTTACAAGAAGAATGCTAGATATGAATGTGGAAGGCCTGTGGGTCGAGGTACACCAAAAAAAAAGATCAATGGATTTTGTGAAAGATGACATGAGTAAAAGAGAGGAGACTGTTATGTTGTGCCGAGCTCACATAAAGTGGGAAGACGGCCGGGAGAAGATAATGATGATTAGATAACCGAAATGCCTCGCCAATCAAAATTAAACACTTCATTAATTTCATTAATTTACATTAATTTAAACAACTTACATCCATTTTTAGAAGGAAGTGGCTTTTCATACGACGATCGGACTAGTATTTTTATATTTATATAAATATAGAATGAAACATTTTTATATTTATTTATACAACAATAGTGAGATTAACTATTATGTATTAGTCCGACAATTTCCAAAGTAAATTATTATCATTATTTTTATTAAATTTAGATTTAGTGAATATTTATTTTTCACACAATTCATACACAGACACTTTTATTTAGACTAATACAAATATTCTTCATTTAAAAATACACCAAAAAAAAACTTGTGTGGTTTTATGAAACCACCGTAAAAGTGAAACTTTTTTTCACATTATAGACATTTAACTAAAAATTTTCGGAATAATATTCCATTAAGGGTATAAAAATTGCTTCATCAATCTTAATTTTATACTTAGAAAATGGGAATGATAATGGGAAATGATAAAAGTAGACTAGGTCTCCAACTAATATTTTTATTGAACTCTGTGTCTTAGAGTGCGACATACATAATACTTAACAATTATTTAGATGATATACACATATTAAAACACTGAAAACAATATTTTATAATCGTTGAGTCATTTTGATCCGTTTTTCAATTATTTTCAATCATTCTATTATCAATTCCATCTTCATCATGAATTTCACAGTTTATAAATGTAACCAATATTTTATGGTAACTAAAATACGTGAACAGTGACTTACATTCGATTTTTTCAATGTATCTAGTAAAAACCGCATCGATACGAGCGCCTTTCACTTTATCCCTACTAGAGATGTTCATACAAAAAAAATATCGATATTTTTTTCGATATAATATATCGTAGTGTTCTATCGATACTTTGCGATATATTGTCCAACTATATATATATACTATATTTTCGATATGTCGTAAGTAATTTGTTTTTATTTAACTATTCTTACAATATTAGATAGGTTTCAGGTTAATATAAGTAAAAACTGCTAGGATTAAGAAACGAATCAACTTTATTTATTAAAAATAAAACTCTATACTCAACTACATACTTTTTTACTTAACTTTATTTATAAATCCCAATATTTTTTCTCTAGACCTTGCAAAAACAAAATTTTGTTCACCCTTTTGGCTTGAAGTCTACTTCTCTGTTGAGATAGGACCTGTGCGGCTTTTGAAAAAAGTCTTTCAGAGGGAACAGAGCTAGCCACCATAGTTAAATATTTAAATGCTATATTATATAATTTTGGGAACTGTATTTTGTAATCTGCCCACACTTCTAATGGATTTTCATTCAATCTAATAACTGGAGCCCTCAAATAAAGCGACAACTCATCTGATAGAGTTTCGTCTGTTTTATTCGTTTTCCAATTCCGCTGGACTAGTTTATGGTGATCACTCCAGAGGCTATAATCCGACAGGCTAATTTTATCGGAATTATCCGAGTCCGATTCCGTTGCAGTACATAATTCATCCTGCTGATTTTTTTTCATCATATCTTTAATTTTACTAACGACATTTCCGCAGGCCAACGGATCTTCAAAATGAAGTTTTTTGAATCTTGGGTCCAATATTGTGGCAATAGCTAATGCTGATACCTGTTCGATGGCGCCCATTCGTTTGTTAATCTCGGCAAGAGCGCGTTTATGTACCTCCTTGATTAAAGGTTCTTCAATAATAACATTTTTCAGTTTTGATACCATGCAGTGCACTAAAGGAATGACATTGCTGCTAGAGCAATATTTATCGCCAGATATTTCCTTAGTCGCTGCTTCCAGTGGGCGTAATATGTTAAGAAGCGATATTAACATTGTCAACTCCATACCCGTTAACATCGGCGGTGCTGTTTTATGACGAATCAAAATTTCGCTTACAGCATTTTTTAAATCAAGAAAACGTATGATCATAAATTACGTGCTATTCCAACGTGTAGGGACGTCCTGAATCAGTTTTGTTTCAGCTTTAACTGATTTACGCAACTCGTCACTTGCCACACAACTTTGTTTAAAAAAAGTAACAACATTTTTTACTTTCGTTAATATTAGCTGTAATTCTGGAATTCCCAAAATATGTTGAGCGACTAAATTTAGTGTATGCGCAAAGCATGGGATATGCTTTCTTTTCCCAAATGCAATTTCAACAGCCTTCACCATGTTTGCTGCATTATCGGTTATCACTGCCGTGACTTTATCAGTATTGAATCCCCACTCTTTACATGTTTTAGTGAGCATTTGTGCAATATATTCGGAAGTATGTCTTTCATCCTAAAGTTACAGAGTGAAATTCTATTTGGATGCCAAAATGAGCAGTTATTCCTAGGTAACTTCTCATTTGTAGGTCTGACCAAATGTCACTTGTTAAGGTAAGATTTTCTACATTGCATAATTTATTTTTCATGACTGTTGCTAATATATCATACTTCTCGTCTAACCAGCGTGTCACAGTGGTTCTGCTAGGAATCTTGTAATGAGGTGCTGTAACTTTCAAAAGATGCTTGAAACCTTCATTTTCGACTAATGAAAAAGGTTGATTGTCTTTACTGATCATGAACATTATTGCATTATTAATTCTTTTAGTTTTGTCACCAGTAGAGGTATACGCGTAAATTTCTCCAAAGCTACTTTCAATTGAGCTCTGGCGTTTAAAAGGTAATTGCCTATCATAATCAATCTTGTGATCAGTTTGAGAATCGTTAGTACTTATCTCGTTAGTATCCATTGGCGAGGACGACAACATTGAAATTGAAGGCGACAGTTGATATTCGTTTACGGTAAGTTTCGATATCGTGGCATGATCTTGTTTTGAAGTACTAGGGATAGGGTTTGACAAATCTGAATATGAATCTTTTGTAGCAGCAGCAGTATTTTTAGTATTTTGGAAAACTTCCAAGTAGACAGCTTTATGAATATTTTTAATATGTGCCATTGCATTGGAGGTATTGCCAGCCGTTTTAACATTTTTTTGACATAGCTTGCATCTGGCAGTTTTGTCGTCATTTTTTTCGTAATAGTTCCAAACAACACTTTTTTTATTGGGAGCCATGTTGAATGAAATTCTAATTTCTGAAAAGAAAAAGAGAACAGCGTGAAAAAGCAGTGAAAGCACAAAGAAACAGTCAGTAAAAACTAATGACAACTTAAAATGAAATAAATAATCTATAAAAATAAATTTAATAGACTGTGTCCCATCCCTAATCTCTTAAAAACAAACTGGTCAATTGATAACAAGTAAATTAAAGCTACATATTGGGGAATTTAACATAAATGCTAAGGCATTCAATTATTTATTATTTTATACTATTAAATAGTTATCTTTGATAGCGCTTTTAAATCACGTTATTTAATATATAATCCGATGAATCGTAGACGGTTATAAATGAAACAGATAATAATAATTGTCACAACTTGCTTCTTCTATACAATTCAATAATAGCCTTTTCTATATATCGTTATACACACTAACTGTATTTACATTTTGTAAAATAAAACAAAACATACAAATGTTATTTATAGGTTATTTTGTATTAAGACCGAAGCGACAACATAGAGATATTATACATAGAGTGGGGAAGCCAGCCTAAAATGTGGCCATCGAACTTAAAAGAGATAGGTAGATCGAAAAACCCTATCCGTCTCTATTATTTACGAAATTTCGTGCTTCGTCGGCGTCGTATCGTGCTTCGTCGGCGTCGTTTCGTACTTCGTCGGCGTCGTATCGTGCTTCATCGTCCTCGTATCGTGCTTCGTCGGCGTCGTATCGTGCTTGGTCGGCGTCGTATCGTGCTTGGTCGGCGTCGTATCGTGCTTCGTCGGCGTCGTATCGTACTTCGTCGGCGTCGTATCGTGCTTCATCGTCCTCGTATCGTGCTTCGTCGGCGTCGTATCGTGCTTGGTCGGCGTCGTATCGTGCTTGGTCGGCGTCGTATCGTGCTTCATCGTCGTCGTATCGTGCTTCATCGTCCTCGTATCGTGCTTGGTCGGCGTCGTATCGTGCTTCGTCGGCGTCGTATCGTACTTCGTCGGCGTCGTATCGTGCTTCGTCGGCGTCGTATCGTACTTCGTCGGCGTCGTATCGTGCTTCATCGTCCTCGTATCGTGCTTCGTCGTCGTCGTCTCGCGCGTAATTCGTAATCGTAAATTGACTGACCAATTGTCATTTTTACTGAAATGCTAATCTAATATTTCAACCTAAGATAAAATTGGATTACAAATTATACAAAATTATATACTGTTTAATTTAAAGTATATTTTTTGAGTCAATAAAATGACAAAAACGTGTATTCTGTGTAAAAAAGAACCTATTCCTTTCGACAATAGTCGAAGTTTTCATAAGTAAGAAATTTATATTTATAAAATTATACTGTTTTTATAATTGTTATATACATATAAAAAATATGTTGGTAATATATAATGTGTAAAAAAAAAATATTATTATAATAAAGAAGTATTTCATTCTACTTATAAGAAATCGGCCGACCGTCACGCGACATGCAACACACAGACGAAAAAGTTTGAGACGATGTAATAAAAGTTTCACTTTAAAAAAAATACTCCTATTAATAATTATAAATTATTTGTACTCTACTCGTACAAATATATGCAGCAAATATACATTCATACGATAATAAAAGTGCTTTTTATAAGAGTAAATTTTAAACGTTGTTACAAATATTTATCTCTATGAAAATAAATTGCAGTTACGGAAAAAAATATTAAATATCTTCTTTTTAAATTTTAAGCTTCAACAAAATTAATTGCAAAAACAAAACATTTTATAAAGTAATACCAAAACAGATGTTTTTTACTAACATATATATTTTTATGCTTTCCTATGTTTACCTTGTTTTTATTCAAGAACTATTGTGTTGGTCATGAATATTGCATTTATATAAACATAATGTGGGAGGTCTGTATGTAAATATATTTAATTTACTTTGGCCTAAACGGGGAGGCAATGTTTTTGGTTCTCATTTGTTATTTAAATATAGATACTGTATAATAAAGATATGTATTTTTGTTTATTATAGGCATGAAAAAAAAAACTATTTACTTTGCATTTAATTACACAAATATTAAAAGGACATAGATATGTTTATTTTTAATATTTAGCGGTTCCAGGCATAACAGAACATATTATAAGTAATAAATAACTGGGAAAATATTAAATTAACCTATTCAATAATTTACTATTTTGTATGCTACAAATCGTCCTCAATAAATCGATCAATTACTCTAAAATGGTAAACGATTTATATCAAATTTATAAAAAATAATAATAATAAATGTTTATGTAATGTAAAAAAATATATGACTGTTACAAGATAATAATCAAATTTTAAACACATATATTTGAACAGATAACTATTATTAATTTAATATTTATCCAACGCGTCGTTTTGTAAGATCGGAATACATTGTAGAGTTTAAGATTTATTTGATTTATAAAATCTGTACTATGTCCATTCTTAGTTACTACCTATAGGTAAAAAAAATATTAGTTGTGTTACTTTTAAATTTTCTATTTGATGGCATCTTTTAATCGGTTATGTCGTTTAATATTTTAAGAGTCCAAGACACTAAACTTGGTTCGATAAGACAACCAGTTAAAGAATCTGAAGAACTTACATATTTTAAGATCAGATGTCGTCTCTATATCCGACTAAATATTTTTTGACACTTAAAACAAAGTTTTTTAGTTATCTTATCTGTTATTGATTACGCAGATGTTTTCTACACAAACATAAATAATGAACTTCTTGATAAATAATAACGCTTCCTGAACAATTACATTCTCTACATCTTTGGCTTGCGTTAGTACAATCACGTCTCTCAATATAGATGTCAACTTAAATGGCTTACTATTCATCTGGGGCGTAACACTAGGATTCTTCATCCTTTACTCAATATTAAACGATCCAACCTCCCCTTGCTACCTCAAAGAAAAATTTCAATACCTCCATGATACATACATACCACAGAATACGTCGTTCCTCTTCCAATTCTACAACCAGCATTCCATCTCATACCAGCGACTTCTATCCCAAATCCTTTACTAACCAAGCTCCACTTCATTGAAAATAAATTCCTGAAAAGATAATAAGAGCAACGTCCAAAGGAACCCTTAAAAAACTTAACTATAAGCACTTTTTAAAGTCATCGTAATCCGTGTGTTAATTGGAAATGTGTATCTTATAATGTAAATGTTAAACCAACGATGATATTATAATAATAGAAGTATATATTTTTGTTTTTATTTAATCTTTATTGCCCCAAATAAAAGGTACAAAAGGCGAACTTAATGCTAAGAACATTCTCTACCAGTCATCATGTGAATACAGTACAAGATAACACAAAGAGGCGAAGGCGAGCGGCATTATCGTCACTCGGTGGAGGTGGCGTGGTTATCGTCACTCGATGGAGGTGGCATAGTTATCGTCACTCCATAGAGATACACGAGAACTTGTCAGTATGGCCGTGTCGCAGATCACGATAATTTAACGATAATTAGTAACTCAATTGATATCATTGTAACAGTGGTTTATGAACAACGTAACGAGTCACGTGATCGGAATCGTTAGGAGGGGCACCGGAGACGTTTTAAATATTCGAGAGCATTGAGTCGAAGGGGAATCGATTAGTGAGAGCTTTACAGTTCAGACCCCACCAACAGGACCGGTGGTTCACGCAACTCTGATAGTTGTATACCTGCTAAGTACCTAATTTGTGATAATTGATTATCTACATTTAATACAAGAATTGTCATATTGTGTCTGTTTGGTTTAAATGCCTGAGACCTACGCCTCGGATCCTGTACCAAAAGACTCCATCAGGAACGAGCAAGCCACTAATATGCCTCTATCTCCGAAATATATATATATATATATATACACATATAAAACTAAATAAATAGAAATATATTATTTATAATTATAAGTACATATTAAACACAACATATATAAGTATCTATCTAATAAAATATAACATACATAAGTATTTGATAATTATAATTCTGTAAATTTTCAGAGGTGTATCAAGAAAGATTTCTTAAAAGCTACCCTGTTGGGTGAGCGCCTTATGGGTTCGGGTAGGCCGTTTCAGAGTTTAATTGAGTGAACATTGAAAGAACTGGAGATAAAACCGGTACGGTGTGAAGGAATTAATAGTTTGAGATTAGAAGAGGAGCACAGATGTAAGTCGTGAGTATTACCCAGCAATTGAAATTTACATTTCAAGTACCAAAAACAAAAACAATCAAAATACAACTATAAAAGAAAGCAAAAATACATATACGTTAATTTGCTGTCTAACCAAACTCCGAGATCCCTAATGACATCATCTCTATTCAAAAAAGTCATGTTGAGTTTATAGGAATTGACTTTAGTGAAAGCTAACCTTTTATTTCAACATCTGAGATCAAATTTGAGTAAAAGTTATAAAAAATTATGTACTATCATTATAATTTATAGTTTATTTATTGAACCTATAAAAAGACAAATGCATTATGTGTAAATAAGAAACTATTTCTTTCGACTACAGCAGCAGTTATCACAAGTAAGAAATTGACAGTTTTTATATTTGTCAAACACATACTAAAATATATATATTTGTGGTATATTCTGTGTTAAAAGACATTAATTTCATAAGGAGATATTTAAATCTACTTGCTTCTCTTCAGATTTCCTAAGGATAATGATTTAAAGACCAAATGAATGAATGGTATTAAAATTTATCAATAATAAAACTTCAAAGATTTGTAGTGACCACTTTGATACTGGATTACTTATATTATAATACTGATGAATACACAACTTTAAGAAGATTACTATAAAACTCTGTACCTCTACTATGTGTACGAACTATCACAAGATGTTACTAATAATTTACCGAGACTCGCTAGTCTCTGGATATTTAAATGTGTCTATATATTTCCTAAGTACAGAAACCAATCATAATGTTAAAATAACAATGAAAATATTTTATTTTATTTTACTCTACTCTACTCTACTCTACTCTACTCTACTGTACTCTACTCTACTCTACTCTACTCTACTCTACTCTACTCTACTCTACTCTACTCTACTCTACTCTACTTTACTCTACTCTACTCTACTCTACTCTACTTCGTTTCGTTTCTTTTCGTTTCGTTTCGTTTCATTTATTATTGTTATTTTTTAATTTTACGTAACAGGTAGTAAAAGTGCTTCTATATCATTTTAGTTTTTATTTAGTAGCCATCTTGATATAACCTAAAAGGGCAACACTGACAACTAGTCGTCAGAAAATTTCTCTGTACATTTTAATTAATATTAAATTACTTTATGTATATTAATTAAGTGCAATTATCTCATTTAGTATTTAAAAATATCATTTTACTATAGTGCTATTGTTTGTACTTTTTCTTCGTGCTTAATTTCATAAGAACAAAGAAATATACTGAGCTGTCAACCAACGGATGTCGAATTCAAATTTCTTCAATCCCGGGGAGTATTTTATTTTACTTTTAATATAATTACACTTACATTAAACTAACAACTACTCATTTTATAGTGAGTTACGTCCATCCACACACTCTGGCACCGTTATTGACTCTCTTTACTTGACTAGTTGGAAGTAAAGTTGAAGACTAAAACATTGGCCTCATACAAAACTATTACTTATACTTTACCTTACATATAAACATAAAACAAGCATTTTGAAACTTTTATTTGCATCTAAAAGATAATTTATACCCAGGTCAACAATGGAAAGAATAATTGCAACCCGCAAGGCCTCTGCAAAGGAGTTGGAGCAAAAGTTAAAACTGGCTTTAGAAGAATTAAAATCTTCTAAAGATTTGTGCAAAAAGCTACTACAGGAACGAGAGGACAGTGAAGAGGAAATTAAAGATATTGTAATAAAAAATACTAATCTGAAAGGTAAGCTCGCTGAACTACATACCAATTATTTGGATATTGTGGCTCAGCGAGATCAGTTAAGAAATATAGTGACTGCATTTGACCAGTGCAGCAATGAGCATGAGAGGGCATTAGATCGGATATCAGAGCTTGAGTCTGATTTGGTGCAGGCTAGGATAACTATTTCAAACCTAGAAACCTGCAAATTAAATGTAGAAAGTCAGCATACTCATAGCTTATATGAGGAGCTGGTTGAATGCAACTCACAACCTACTCAATCAAATTTCATAAATGTTAATTCTACTGTAATTGATCTAACAAAAGATGAGTCAAGTATTGTACACCCCATATACTTTTCAAGTCATAAAAAATTAAAAAAGTATATGAAGGTTAAGAAATTAATTAAAAAATGTAATAATCTCATAAAAAAACAAGTTTCCTGCAAAGAAAATAAAGAATTTACAAATTGAACGCTCCACATTAATTAAAAAAGTAAGTGTTTATAATAGGAAAATGATTGAGAGTAGGTCACTGTATGAGCGAGACACCCAAAACTTGTATGAGGAAATCTCTCAATTAACTTCTGCATTGCATTCAATAAGTAAAAAATATGAATCTTCTCAGAATCAAATTAAGGAACATATTGAAGCTACAGGTAATTTAGTTGACCTATGTAGTTATAACTTAGAGCGGTTTGAGTCATTAACTAATAATTATGTTAACTGTAATTGTTTAAGTGAAAAATTAAATGTTGTTTCTAAACTAAACTCTGAGGTGTTGGGTGATTCGGCTATACATACTAAAAGTAGTAATAAAAACATAAATATAAGGAATAAAAATCTAATTAATAATAGGTCCTCTGTCATGCACAACCATAATTACTTTGTTTTTTCTGACCAATTAGGTCAAGGCTTTGGGTCTCTTTTAAGTAGGAAATTAAATAATGTATATAATATATGCTCACCTGGTGCTAGTTACCAGTACAATTTAGATAAAATAATTTATTTTGACTCAAAGTTGACTGAAAACAGTACTATTGTACTATTACATGGAGATGGTTTGTCGATTAAGAAAATTGAATTAATTAATAATATAAAAAAAATTATTGAAATTGCATAATAAGAATAATTGTAAAATTGTAATTTGTGCATTTCCATATTCATCTTCTTATTCAGACAAACAAAATAAATATATATATATATAATTTAAATTTGACATTATATAATTTGACATACCGTCATAGTGATGCATTCTTTTACTTTGATGTAAATAAATTTATTTATAATAGGTTTAGGATGACAAAAGGTACAATGTATCTGCCTTTATATTATAAAAAACAAATTGCTACTTTAGTAGCATTTAATTTAAAAAACTTCGTTATAAGGGATATAACGAAAAATAAATGTACTTTAAATAATGTATTACTGACAGAACATAAGCGTTCCACTACGTTTAAACTAATGGATAAGACAAAGCCTAAGTTGTTAAATATTGTCCATCAAAATATACAAGGCTTAGGTGGCAAGGAATTGGAAGTGGAACTCTTTGTTCAAAAATATGACATAAGTTTATTGTGCATTACAGAGCACTGGTTATCAAAGAATAACAATATTATTAATGTACAAAATTATAAATTGTCAAGTTCGTTCTGTAGAGAGAAAGCTATTCGCGGTGGCTCACTTATCTTAGCTCGTAACGATGTAGTGTTAAAGTCTCGATCAGATATAGTGGCGCTCTCTGTCGAGCGAATTATTGAACTATCCTGCATTGAGCTCAATGAACATATTATTTTGTGCGTGTACCGACCCCCCTCTAGTGACTTTGATGAATTTGAAAACAAAATGGAGGATATTTTAACTAAACTTTGTCATAAAAACAAGTCCGTGATTGTTTGCGGCGATTTCAATGTAGATATATTACAAGAAAATTCGTCTAGTGTACGTTTATTAAATTTGTTTAAATCTTTAAACTTACTGAACGTCTTTTTTGAACCTACTCGTATTACTAGTATTTCCGCGACTTGTATTGATAATGTGTTCTGTCGCTGTAACATTTATGAAGAAACAGTAATGACGAATTTAAGTTCAGACCACTGTGGTCTAAAATTTTCTCTATTAATTAATCACGAAAGTGAAAATCCTCAAAAGTTTACTTGTAGACCAATTACAAAAAACCGGGTCCTAACATTTAAGAATACTGTTCAGCAAAAAGTGGGTAAAGTAAACATGAGCGATGATAATCCAAATAATTTATATAATAACATTTTCGGTTTTTTGTTACAAGAATTTAATAATGTTTTTAAGCCAAAAACTATGACTAAATACCTGAAACTTAAATTTAGTGATTGGGCTACCGTGGGAATATATAAAAGTAGAGATAAGTTATATGATTTATATAGTGAGAGGCAATGGAATCAAGATCCGGTATTCTTGAATAAAGTTAGGATTTTTTCTAAAATATTTAAGACCGTTTGCATACAAGCTAAGTCGATTTACATAAGAAATAAAATCTTAAACTCAGAAAATAAAATAAAGGCAACTTGGGATGTTTTATCTAGTGTTTCTGGGAAAAACAGGGCTGCTAATGGACCTATTAAGTTAAAAATTGATAATATGAAATAAATTCAAATTCAACTGTGGCGGCTATTTTTGAGACTTTTTTTAACGAAATTCCTTTAACAGTCACGCGTAATTTAAATCCTTCACCATGTGATGCAATCGTCGAATTGACGAATAACGTAAGAGTCAGTAATAAATGTTTTGTTTTTAAACCTGTTACATCATATGAAATTGTTAAAACTTTTAGAAATCTAAATATGAAAAAAACCGGTGATCTTTGGGGTATGTCAGTAAAATTACTAATAAGTATTATAAATGATATTGCTCCACAATTATCCTTAATTTTTAACAAATGTATTGAAACCGATACTTTCCCAGACTTAATGAAAAATAGTAAAGTAGTTCCTTTGTTCAAAAGTGGCGATAGACTAATACCCGGAAATTATAGACCTATCTCTATTTTACCTACTTTAAGTAAAATCTTTGAAAAAATTATACTAAACCAAATGTCAGAATTTGTTTATAGCAATGAAATCATGCATAGTAAACAATATGGTTTCACCAAAGGCAAATCAACAACTGATGCGGGTGCCGCGCTTCTTAAGCACATTTACGACGCATGGGAAAAGTCACAGAATGCAATCGGAGTGTTTTGTGATTTATCTAAAGCCTTTGATTGCGTGGACCATCAAACATTACTTTGCAAACTTAATCACTATGGTGTGCGTAGTGCTGCGCTTGATCTTATTGCCTCTTACTTGAATCAAAGAGTTCAGACGGTTGATGTAAATAATTGTAAATCGGTTGGATCTCACCTAAATCTGGGTGTTCCACAAGGATCTATTCTAGGCCCTTTCTTATTTTTACTCTATATTAATGATTTGCCCTTTTACGTAAAAGGACTATGTGACATTGTACTTTTTGCTGATGATACCTCACTTATTTTTAAAGTTGATCGTAATAAACCTAATTTTGACAAAGTTAACTGTGCTCTGTCACGTGTTCTTCATTGGTTTGAAATTAATAATTTGGTATTAAA
Source organism: Napeogenes sylphis (assembly GCA_959347405.1). Taxonomy (NCBI): domain Eukaryota; kingdom Metazoa; phylum Arthropoda; class Insecta; order Lepidoptera; family Nymphalidae; genus Napeogenes; species Napeogenes sylphis. The sequence goes on along the minus strand of OY365783.1, from coordinate 21,939,525 downwards.
TACTAAGAAAACTAAATGCATGGAATTTACACTTCCTAATGTAAAAAGTCAAGATTGTAGTTTATTCCTTAACAATGAAGGGTTAGAACTGACTGACTCGACAACTTTTTTAGGTATAACGTTAGATAAAAAGCTCTAGTGGAACCCCCATCTCTCGACACTCGCAAGCAAACTTAGTTCAGCCGTCTTTGCAATTAAAAAAGTAAGACAATTAACAGACGTTAATACGGCTCGACTCGTTTATTTTAGTTATTTTCACAGTATATTGTCTTACGGTATCTTACTATGGGGCAGCGCTGCCGAAATTAATTCTATATTTATTTTATAAAAACGAGCTATACGGGCTATTTGTAACTTAAAAGCTAGAGACTCCCTAAGAGAAGTTTTTAAAGAAATCGGTATTCTTACGGTCGCTTCTCAATACATTTTTAATAACTTACTATATATACGCCAAAATTTAAATGACTATAAAAAAAACAGCGACAGACATATTATCAATACAAGAATTAAAAATAGGCTCGTAACGCCTAAATTTAGACTTCAAAAAGTTAAGAAATCCTTCATGGGCTTGAGTATACGCATATATAATAAGGTTCCACAAGATATCTTAGATCTTCCTTTTCTTGGTTTCAAATCTAAAATTAAAGGTATATTATTAAATAAATCTTACTATAACATTCAAGAGTTTTTTGTTTATCGAAATGTGTGGAGCTTGGGTCATTGACTCATTTGCAGGGTTGATGTTATAATATAATATATTTAATTTATAAGTCAAACATTGTTAAATTTTATTTAAAAAAAGCAACTGTTGAGTTTCTGGCCAGCTCTTCTCAGCAGAACAGCATTCCGAGCTGGTGGTAGCTTACTCACAGACTGACTATACTGACCAATTTAATGTAATTGACGATTCAAAAGTGCGTGTAAATGCCTACTTGAATAAAGATGTTTTGAATTTTGAATTTTGAATTTTGAATCTAGTGTCTTTTTGCAGTCGTTATAGAGCTTCGGATAAATATCTAGAATTCTATTAATTCGATTGTAGAAGTTGGCTGCTTGAAACGTGAATTGCTTGTTCGCAAGAGTAGTTTTGTAGCTTTAACAAGGATAACTTTATAATTTCTCCTTTTTTCTAGGGTGCCTTCGTGGAAAAATAAGTTTTTTATGTATTTTTAAGACTGCAATTTTAATATACAATTTTCTCACAATCTTAAAAAATATACAATTTTCTCACGCTTAAAATTTGGCTAAGCTATAAGTCTGATTTTACGTGATATTTAGATTTTTTTACCTTAACTAGAATAATACAAACAAAATACATAAGAAAAAATAAAATAGTCATCAAAAATACGATATTTATTAGTAACGTTCGTAGCTAGAATAACAAGTATTTTAAATTTTGTGTTTTGTCAATATAGTGTTCAAAAAATGTTTTACACAAATGTTTTAAGTCAACTATACATATAATAAAATTGTCACTGATCGATATGTGGAAAATATTTAAGAAAATCATGATGGGGGCTTTTATAAGATCAAGAGGACCCAAAAAAACAATGGTCTTTCGTTTTGTCTGTTGGTTTGTATGTCTGTATGTTTGTGCACGCTAATCTCTAAAACGGCTTAACCAATTTGAATGCAATTAGGAGTATATTGTAATGATCTTCACTTAACATTTAGTGTTTATTTCATCTAAATCGGTTGAGAAATAAAAAAGTTATATAAATTAATGACAAACACGTAATAGGTACCATGCAAATCTCATTCTATACATGTAATAAATTTGTAGAGGAGTAGTCTTTGTACATTGGAAATTTCAAAAATAATATACCAAGACGTAAAGTGATAAGTCACAGAATACATTTACAACATTTTTAAAACTTTTGACTGTTTATCTGTTTGTCTTTAGGTGTGCACGCAACACAAAAAAATAATATAACTAAAGTAAACTTTTATAAAAATTGAGCGTCACTCTAAGTAACATTTTAATTTTCATTACACACTCTTCACCCTATCAAAAAATGTATATACTTAAAGTGCTCCAGACATCTATCTTCACTACATAGTATAAAACAAAGTCGATTCCCGCGTTCCTATGTCTGTATGTATGTATGCTTAGATGTTTAAAACTATACAACGGATTTTGATGCAGTTTTTAATAGATAGAGTGATTCAAGAGGAAGGGTTATAGGTTTAATAACATGCTTGAAATATAAGAGAACCACTGATAATTTCAAGATATCTAATGCGAAGTCGTAAACAAACACATTTTTTGCGCTTACATTGCAAACGCTGGCTGAATTCTACGAGATAGATCAAAAAAATGCACTTTGTATTGTATACCTTCAAAAGGTCTACAAGAAAGTCCGCGATGGTATATGTTTATCTCTTAAGCATAACCCACAATAACCAATTTTTATCTTTTACTTTTTACGAGAAATATCGGCTTATTTACAAAACGATTTTAAGCTATACATTATAAATTCTTATCTTATTAAGTATCTTAAATACATTTTACGTTTAATATGGAACAATATAGCCCTGTACAACATGTAATTTAAATGAATATTTTCGAAGATATTACAGATTTTAAACGTCTCCAAAATGACTTTTGTGAAAGTTCAGTATTGAAAATATTATAAATTCACATATAATAAAATAAAATAAAATAAAAAATAAAATATTATAAATTCACATAGCTAACTGAATGTCTAAAACATATTATTTTGCAATTAAAATAGATTATAGATATTTTTTTAAGAAAACCAGACGTAAAAGTTAATGGTCAAAATAACGTCGATTGTGTAGCTCAGAATTCCTCAAGTTTACATGGTTATATTTTGATTATGTACAATAAAAATCTATAAGTGTGATATATGGTTAGAATGGTTTTTATGTACTTTGTTTAAAAAGTAAGACTTCATTCCACTTACCATCAGGTAGAATGTAGTCAAGCTTGCCCTAAATCATATAAAAAAAAAGTATTTAAATGGACTTTCAAGTGAAAACAATAGAGGTATAAAAATAATTACAGTACCTAATATTGTATCCTTATTAAAAACTTTAAGTATTATTTTGACAGTAAGCGATGTCTGCTGATGTCGTAATTTGGATTGTATCACTTAAACAAATCATATAGAAGCGAATACAAAAAAAAGGGGAAAGGGAAATTGTTTTATTACAAATTTTGCGTTGCTGTTCTGTTGTTCTTTGCGTGTTCTTTGCGTTTGTGTGACAAAGACAAAGACAAAGACAAACAGTGTGTGTGTGTGTGTGTGTGTGACAATAACAAACAGTGTGTGCATGTTTTTTATTTGTCTGAAAATGACGCTCATAGGAATGCCTATGGCTAACCTGTTCTATGTATAATAATTCTATATTAATACTACGTCACACTGTCACAATATAACACAGATTTTCAGGCCTTGATGTGTTCAAGCCGATGATGTAGCACTTAATTTTATTGAGTACTGGAATCCGAACCAGCCGGTTCTACGGCCGCTGTCGTAGATAAGCTTAGCAGGATGACTAGGAACTGAGGGTCATTATTTTCTTTGCCTGTGCATGATGGCTATTGGCCTTAAAATGCCATGCTGGCTACATTGGGTTGGCGAGTCTAGTCTTTTTAAGTGGATTTAGTTCCTCATGGCTCATAATAGCCGACCCTAGTAAGAATTATTTAACTGGCACCTGTTGTTCGGTACTACCCGGGGGAGTACGTATAGGGAATCGAGTGTAAAACCTACAGATTCCAACGATAACCACTCCCCAAATTTAAATAAAATCAGTAATTTCGAGAAAATATCGATGAAATTAATTTATAAATTTTAAAAGTAATATAATTTATGTTAATAACATTACTAATAAAACAACGATGGTTGCATCTTTCGTTTGAAACAAAGACGGCTACTTTCTTATCATATTTAGCAGAGATTAAGTGAAACATATAATTTCATGTATATTTTAAGGAATTTCGAGTATCCTCAAACTGGCAACATTCAATTCCTACAATTTTCCAAAATGTCACATACTAATTAGCTGTCAACAAATCAACCTTATAGATAGATAGATAGATTGATTTAATGGCAATCAACCTTATACCTTCCTTCCTTATCTTACCTTACCTTACCTTAATTTACCTACATTATCTTAATAACCTTCAGTAGTGAATTACAGATCACAAAAGTATGTATGTTAAATCATTTTTGGTCTTAACAATAAACATAAAAAATCTCTCAAGACAATATTTAATATTATTATTGTTAAAAAAAAAACAAATCATACATTCTTAGACTACCGGGTCCTTTAGAAGCCAAATTTTAATATATCACGTAGTGCTTTCCACGAAATTTTCTGAAGTATCTTTTGAAATGCCTTCTATTAAATTCCGAATAATAACTATCTCCAACAAGTTGTAAGACAATTTGGTTACGAAATTATTGTTATTTTAATAAATAGTATAAAAATTATTAAAAATAATAAAATTGATAATATCAAGATTAGTTTTTGTAGATATTAAAGGTTACCTTAGTGTTATTACAATGTTCCTCATATATGAGCTAGCTCGATCGGTGCTATACCACCCTGGCATAAAAAATGGGCTTAAAGTATATATTAGGGATAGATGCTTTTGACGCGGTTTATCAGGAGCTTGATGCCAAAATCCCTTCCTTTCTATCTGTGTTTATAGTCTCCTGATTTTCGTTTCATTGAACAACAGTGAAATTTCCGAATTGCGCTATGTAGGGATGTTCATAAGTGACCGTAACATTTAGGCGGACCGTCAGATCATTCCAAATACAATGGTAAAAAACTAACCACCTATAAAATAGTATATAAATAACAATTAAATTTATATAAATATAGAATGAAAAATAAACCGATACGGGCAGGGATTCGAACCCGTGACTATTCGGTTTATTTTTCATTCTATATTTATATAAATTTAAATAAGCTTAACGTGGCTCTACATGCATATAGATATTTTCAAAAAGATAACAATTATTTTTTATGAACACTTATTTATATAATTACTTATCTAACTCTGACTATTACCGATACACTTTTTTTATACTGCTATGATCCTATGATGATGATGATGATGATGTTACGCTCCTTCTAAAAAGGATACAAAAAGCTATGAACAGAAAAAAACTTACTACAATGTGTGTTACCTATGTGCAGCATAAATTTCCTTCTTAATAAAAGATAACTCTTCGAATATCTCAGTCAGCAATCTCTCTACAAAGAAACCTTAACAATTATTGACCGTCTCAAATTTATGTTTTCAAATATGTTTATAAATTTTAACAGAAAACTATTACGCTTTATGCGGCTAAATTCACGACTCCTACTAATAACCAAGCATATTTATTATAATGCCACCTGTAATATTTATAATATTATTATATTGTTAAAATTTGAATATTAAAATGAAATAATAAGCAGTACCTACCTGATTGTAAAATATCTTTAAATGTTTTATTTTTGCGATAATGTGATGTGGTATGCAACCTATTTAAAGCACAGTACGTTACACAATACACAGTATGTTACACAATTCACAGTACGTTACACAATACACAGTATGTTACACAATACAACAATACGTAAATACTGTAAACGTACTGTACGTTACAATTTACTTAAGTTTTGTCACTATTAGTTGATGCGTGTCACTGTCAAGCTTGTAAAGCAACAAATTTCATAAGACCTTGAAATGGCGTATGTAATATTAATCTTCTTGTTGATGATACGTTAATGATTTTACACATGATTATAAAAATATGATTTTATAGCTGTTAATGATTTTATAGCGTATTAGGTATCTACGTAGAAGTTTAAAGTTGTTAATGTAAAATGTGATCATAAAATTTTGATTTATCATTAAAATTGTCAAGTGTTTAAGATTGTTAAATTAAGTTTTATTAAGTTTATTGTGTTGTTTAATCATGGCCTCACAACCTTATGTCGGTGATAGCTTTTTACGATCTGCCGTTACAGCGTGATTGGGTAATTCGTTGCCAAAGACTCACTGTAATGACTGCACACCAGAAAATTCATTTATATGTTCAATATTTTGGAATACTAGAAACTTCTCAAAATATATACATATAATAAATCTATATATATACATCTCAAAATATATACATATAATAATACACCTACATACATACTGTAGGTAACAGTATGTATGTAAGTGTATTATTTGATACCTACACGCTTTCCTTAAAAAAGAGTCTGGCCAGACGGACGGACGAACGGACGAAGGACAAAGTGATTCAGGCAAAATAATATTTTTATAGACTGTTATACTGACATAGATATTCTAACTTACAATAAAAGAGTCCTTGGGCACCGAATTATGTGAAATAGTGTTTTGACAAGAACATGTATTATTATTTTTTGTTAGTGAGTCAAAGCGCTCTGTGAACATCATTCGTGGCCATTCATGGCTATAGCATACGTTCGGAGATTTTTTAAGCTAATTGATATTTATTACTTATATAATCCAGATATGCATTTTTCCCGTAGGTATCGTTCCCCCCCATGAAGTGTGACAAGGAAAAACGGCTTCCAGTTTAATTTTTATCTCACGCTGGAATATATGTATTCGTAAGGAACGATATCTGCTGCTGCCATCTTGGCAATATTGAAGAATCTGTCAACAGTCTCGTTATGTAGACCATAGACCGGGACGGCCATGGCCGTTTCAGTGTTTACACATCGACGGGTAAAAAGAGAAAAATGTAAACTACAATTTTGAGATTTTGTTTTTATACCAGTAACTAACTTATAGCATGTTCTACAACATTTCAAAAACAAAAAACAAAATATCGCGCAATTTCTAGTACTTTTGTCAGGTAAAAGAAGACAACTTCTCCTATATTGTAAAATTGCACGATAACTATTGCTACCGCTTTAGTAGGTGTAAATGAAATTGGACCAATCGAGACAAGAATGCGCTGTTAAGAATCGAGAGGAAATATTAAAACTTATTGAAAACAATTGCGACATTAGTTCTGGTACGTAATTTTATTGAAATAGTATAATGTTATTATTATTTTCCATGAAAAAAGTGTTTAATTGATCTAATTATGAATAGATAAACAGTGATATTTTTTTACTACGAAACGAAGCATAACCGATCATTTATTATAAATTAAATTGAGATATCTACATATAATCACAAAATAGAAAAGAACATATAAATGTCTTTTTCTACTTTGCGATCATATGTAGATAACTCAATTTACATTAGCAAATTAGGAGTTTCTATTATATTTGTGGGATTTTACCTATATATAATATTTATTGACATATTATTGGAATTTGTTTATAGCTTTTACTATTGTTTCATGTTTTAGAAGAATTCTGTGTTGGCTGATGAAGTTATTGATTATACTAGATCTTGATGACGTGTTCGCGATGAAAACTAATGAGTACGAGTTGGCTTTGCCAGATAAATCCTTGTTTTCTGCGTACCCCTCTAGGTCTGTCACACCTACACACTTTCGATCTGAATTACAATATTTTATTATAAAGTAGTGATGTTGGTAATACATAATCTAATAGATAGTTATCTAATCCATGCCCTCAGAATACAATTCATTCACTTCAAGTCCGGCGCTTGCATTGTTAGGGGTAAATCAAAATAACTGTTTACTAAACTCAGGCAGGCTTTCGAGTTTGTCACTTTCAAATTGCCAATCTCCAGTCAATAACACGAGTTGCGATAATGCTTTTTCGGCAGTAGAGGCTTCAAGTACATGCTCTTTGTTAAACAGTTTAATAATAAAAATAACTACGTTAAAAAAACCGACTTAGAAACTAAAAAGTAATAAATAATGAAGATTTAATATTTATTAGGTATATACTATCTATTATTTATGTCCTATTTACCAAAAGGTTTCAAATCGGTGCCAAGCCATTTAGTATTAGAATTGGGTTGAATATATTTTCGTAATTATTTTTTTTTTGTTTTTCTTCGTATCGATTCAAGCTAGTAATCATATTAAGATTTAATTATTGTTTTATAGATTTATTTACGTATCTTAATTTTTGAAGTAGGCATTTTATAATTCACATGACCATTTAGTTTAAGAATTCTGTTGAATACATTTTGATAATTTTGGTTTGTTTTTTCACTTTTCTTCGTATTGATTGAGCTGCTTATAATAATAAATATTTAATTGCTATTTATTATGTTTATTTACGTATCTTAATCATTAAAGTAGGCATTTCACTGTATTAATTTGCTCGTATTCATTTAAGTGGTTAAATATAATTATTTGTTTAATGCTTTGTACCGACTTCAAACCTATTAGTAAATAGGACATATAAATAATAGGTAGTATATAATAAATATTAAATCTTCAATATTTATTACTTTTTAACCGACTTCTTCAAAAAGGAGGAGGTTCTCAATTTGGCCGGTTTTTTTTTATGTATGTACACCGATTTCTCCGCGGTTTCTGAACCGATTTACGTAATTCTTTTTTTGTTTGATGCGGAATAGTTTCGAATTGGTTCCATAAAAAATTGATTCAGGCAGGCCCATTAGTTTTTATTTTATGAGCATTTTAGTCCAAGTTTTGAACTAACTCCTCCGGAAGGAAATCAAAACGTGCTGTGACTAATGACATCTGTTATTTTGTATATGTGAAGTCTTTAATAGTCTCACAAGAACGTGAAATTGTGTCTCAAAGAGATTTTTTATTGAGAAGACTACTTTTATCCGTTCCCGTTTCTTGAGATCTATATTTTTTAAGGCTCGCAGCACCTTTTATAGGTCTACCCATGACTAATTGATAATGTAGCAATAATGTTTGAAAATATCTTTAAACATGTATAGCCATGTTAAGCTTATTTAAATTTATATAAATATAGAATGTAAAAAACCGATACGGGCAGGGATTCGAACACGCGACTACTGGGAAACCGTCCCGTCGTTCTACCAACTGAGCTACCGTATCGCTATCCGTCTCGGTGAATTAAGCATTCTATATGTGATCGTCTTTATCGGGACGGTGGTGACATCTATTAGGTTTCTTTCGAAAATCCTAACCAATGCTTCTAACTTTGCAGTATAGATAAACATTGAAAAGATGCCACTACCGAAATCAATGTTTGAAAATATCTTTAAACATGTATAGCCATGTTAAGCTTATTTAAATTTATATAAATATAGAATATAAAAAACCGATACGGGCAGGGATTCGAACCCGCGACTACTGGGAAACCGTCCCGTCGTTCTACCAACTGAGCTACCGTATCGCTGTTCGTCTCGGTGAATTAAGCATTCTATATGTGATCGTCTTTATCGGGACGGTGGTGACATCTATTAGGTTTCTTTCGAAAATCCTAACCAATGCTTCTAACTTTGCAGTATAGATAAACATTGAAAAGATGCCACTACCGAAATCAATGTTTGAAAATATCTTTAAACATGTATAGCCAAGTTAAGCTTATTTAAATTTATATAAATATAGAATGTAAAAAACCGATACGGGCAGGGATTCGAACCCGCGACTACTGGGAAACCGTCCCGTCGCTCTACCAACTGAGCTACCGTATCGCTGTCCGTCTCGGTGAATTAAGCATTCTATATGTGATCGTCTTTATCGGGACGGTGGTGACATCTATTAGGTTTCTTTCGAAAATCCTAACCAATGCTTCTAACTTTGCAGTATAGATAAACATTGAAAAGATGCCACTACCGAAATCAATGTTTGAAAATATCTTTAAACATGTATAGCCATGTTAAGCTTATTTAAATTTATATAAATATAGAATGTAAAAAACCGATACGGGCAGGGATTCAAACCCGCGACTACTGGGAAACCGTCCCGTCGCTCTACCAACTGAGCTACCGTATCGCTGTCCGTCTCGGTGAATTAAGCATTCTATATGTGATCGTCTTTATCGGGACGGTGGTGACATCTATTAGGTTTCTTTCGAAAATCCTAACCAATGCTTCTAACTTTGCAGTATAGATAAACATTGAAAAGATGCCACTACCGAAATCAATGTTTGAAAATATCTTTAAACATGTATAGCCATGTTAAGCTTATTTAAATTTATATAAATATAGAATGTAAAAAACCGATACGGGCAGGGATTCGAACCCGCGACTACTGGGAAACCGTCCCGTCGCTCTACCAACTGAGCTACCGTATCGCTGTCCGTCTCGGTGAATTAAGCATTCTATATGTGATCGTCTTTATCGGGACGGTGGTGACATCTATTAGGTTTCTTTCGAAAATCCTAACCAATGCTTCTAACTTTGCAGTATAGATAAACATTGAAAAGATGCCACTACCGAAATCAATGTTTGAAAATATCTTTAAACATGTATAGCCATGTTAAGCTTATTTAAATTTATATAAATATAGAATGTAAAAAAAACCGATACGGGCAGGGATTCGAACCCGCGACTACTGGGAAACCGTCCCGTCGCTCTACCAATTGAGCTACCGTATCGCTGTCCGTCTCGGTGAATTAAGCATTCTATATGTGATCGTCTTTATCGGGACGGTGGTGACATCTATTAAAGACGATCACATATAGAAGGCTATACATGTTTAAAGATATTTTCAAACATTGATTTCGTTAGTGGCATCTTTTCAATGTTTATCTATACTGCAAAGTTAGAAGCATTGGTTAGGATTTTCGAAAGAAACCTAATAGATGTCACCACCGTCCCGATAAAGACGATCACATATAGAATGCTTAATTCACCGAGACGGACAGCGATACGGTAGCTCAGTTGGTAGAGCGACGGGACGGTTTCCCAGTAGTCGCGGGTTCGAATCCCTGCCCGTATCGGTTTTTTACATTCTATATTTATATAAATTTAAATAAGCTTAACATGGCTATACATGTTTAAAGATATTTTCAAACATTGATTTCGGTAGTGGCATCTTTTCAATGTTTATCTATACTGCAAAGTTAGAAGCATTGGTTAGGATTTTCGAAAGAAACCTAATAGATGTCACCACCGTCCCGATAAAGACGATCACATATAGAATGCTTAATTCACCGAGACGGACAGCGATACGGTAGCTCAGTTGGTAGAGCGACGGGACGGTTTCCCAGTAGTCGCGGGTTCGAATCCCTGCCCGTATCGGTTTTTTACATTCTATATTTATATAAATTTAATGTAGCAATAAACTAAAAAGTATTAAATAAAAATAACTACTAATTTTGTGAAAACCAAGACGGTCGGCAATTTGCTTTTGCATACGGGTTTGGTGGACTTCGGACTTGTTGTCGTGTTGTTCGCCGAGTTATCGCTTCAGGTGATTTTAATGCAGTGCATCTTGCGGATAAGTATAACGACGTTTTGTGAGTTCGTTCCAATTAATTATTTATTTCCTTTTATACCTTTCCTTTTTTACAAAACTATTATCAGTGCTGTCTTGTCTTACATTAATTCGATTGTGAAAATAATTATTTCACACTTGTTTAAAATACTATTTTCATACGCAGCCTTCTATTGTTTATTGCTTACGCATTGCTTATAGCAAATTATAACAACCGCTTTAGTGTGTGCATACGTAGTCATTCCGATATATCCGCTGACCGCACTTCACCGTCGTGTAACTTTCTGGAAGGTCACGCACTTATTCAAGTTCATCCTTTATTTTATCATAATATAGATTGAATTGTAGTACATTATTTGTGATTTGTAAAGGGCTTATTTGCTGTTTATTTTAGTTTTATATGTTGGTTTTTTTTCGCTTTGTAGTCAACATGGCTTCTGAAGATTTATTAATCAGAAAACGAAGTGCCTTGAAAGCTAAGCTTAAAAATTTTGCCAATTATATTAACGTGCTTCTTAGCTGTAAATCTATTTCCGACTTACAGCGTATCGAGTTAGAGGGGCGTCTTAGCAAGTTTGATGCTGTATATGGTGAATTTGACGATTTACAGTTGGAAATCGAGGTTGTCTCCGACAAGCCTGATGAGGCGTATGCAGAACGAGCCAAGTTTGAGGAGCGATACCATGATTTAGCGGCACAAGCGCGTAGCTTGTTAGCGAGCGCCATCACCGGGGACAACGGGTCTGTACCGAGCTCGGCAGATAAACAAACAGGTGAATCGTTACCACACCGTAATTTTGTACGATTACCTAAAATAGACTTACCTAATTTTGATGGCGGTTATCAATATTGGCTTGAGTATAGAGATACTTATTTATCATTAATTCACAACAGTAGTGGCATAGATGACATAAGTAAATTCCAATATCTGAAAATATTACAAATTAATCTTGCAGTGCTTTAAGACAATTGGCTGATTCCATAAATAAAAATATTAGAGCTCTTAAAACATTGAGTGAGCCTACGGAGTACTGGGATACGCTGATAGTGTATATGATGTCCATTAAATTAGATTCCATCACCAGTAGAGATTGGGAGTCACATCGTAACACCTTAACAAAATCTCCCACTCTATCTCAATTTTGTTCTTATTTAAGTCAAAAGGCCGATTTATTAGGAACTTTAGAGTATAATAAGGGTTTGAATTCAATTCACAACAATAAGCTACAAAATAAGCACAAAACATTCATTATTGCGGACAATAGTAGGGATGGTCTGAATCGTATATCGCCAGGTTCGGATCCCAAAAAATTTAAATGTCCTTTATGTAACAATAATCATTTGTAAATATGTATAAATATGTGTGATGAATTTCGTAATTTACCAGTTGAGACTAGAGTATTAAAGGTGAGGGATTATAAAGTTTGTTTCAATTGCTTACGATCTGGACATTTTACTAATCGATGTAGATTGTCGCGCTGTAAATTTTTTTTTTTTTTTTTTTTTTATATGATCTAGGGCAATGCTTGACTACATTCCACCTGATGGTAAGTGGAATGTAGTCTTAGATGGTAAGTCGCATTGCCCTAGCAACCTATTCACTCTTCTCTTGAAGACACCCACATTATATTTGGCCGGAAATACCGACGCAGGCAAATTGTTCCAGTCCTTCGCTGTACGCACTAAAAATGAGGAAGCAAAGCGCTTCGTTCGGACAGGTGGAATGTCCACAACAAAAGGATGGATACCTGCCGTGCGTCGGGACGTCCGGTGATGAAAGGGGGACGGGGGAATTAACTCGTGTAATTCCTGCGCACACTCACCAAAATGTATCCTATAGAATACTGAGAGGCTAGCAATTTTACGCCTGTGTTTAAGGCTTTGGAGGTCGGCTTCGACCAATTCGGGATCGCCTATAAGCCTCTTTGCTCGCCTCTCAATTGAGTCCAGAACCACAAGATGAGACTTTGCGGTACCAGCAAATATGTGTCCACAGTACTCTACACACGACCGGATCTGTGCTTTGTATAAAACAAGAAGCTGTCCCGGTGTAAAGTACTGCCGAACCTTCGCAAGAACGGCAAGCTTTGCTGCTGCTGCTCTTGCTCTGGACTCAATGAACCGACCAAAGTTGAGGTTCGAGGAAATCTCTAAGCCTAACAACTGAAGCCGGTCACTGTATTCCAAGGATACATTCTGGAAAGTAGAAGCCAAGGTGAAAGGGCTCCTTTTGGCGGTGAATAGACACGTCTGCGTTTTGGTGGCGTTGAACTTGACAAGATTGGCATTGCTCCATGCGGAGACTGCCTGAAGTTTGTCATTCAAACGTTGCACCATGGCTTCTCTTTCAGACTGTACTTGATCTCGACTAGCCCGAGTACTCGGCAGATATCTTTCTACAACTGTGCTGTCGTCTGCATACCCATAGATACCGGGCTTTAACAGATCATTAATGTGCAGCAGAAACAGAGTTGCAGAAAGAACGGACCCCTGAGGCACTCCGGCATTTATTGTCAAGGGTTCCGAGGAACACCCGTCGACAACTACTCGGAGAGATCTGTGGCTCAGAAAGTCCGTTACCCAGCCGATCAGACCAGGAGATATACCGTACGCTGAAAGCTTGTTTATAAGGCTCGCATGCCAGACCCTGTCAAATGTCCTCGAGACGTCCAGAGAGACGGCGACCGCTTCTCCGTTCTTCTCGATGGCCTCGCCTAAAATGTGAGTAGCATACACTAGGAGGTCCCCAGTAGACCTATTACGGCGAAACCCGTACTGTCGGTCACTGAGGAGATCGTTACCTTCTAGGTATGCTAGTAGGCGCGAGTTCAATACACGCTCCATAATCTTGCAGAGTATGGAGGTGATTGAAATCGGTCTGTAATTGACAGGGTCGGCACGGCTTCCTTTTTTGGGCACGGGTTGCATATTAGCAAGCTTCCAGGATTTCGGCACTATTCCAGTCATGAAAGAGACGATACAGACGTGTCAGTACAGGAGACAACTCAGCTGCGCATGTCTTGAGTAGAATGGCTGGTATACCATCAGGACCACTGGCTTTATTCACATCTAAACGACACAATGTTCTCCATACCTCTTTGTTAGTGATGCGGATTTCAGGCATCGAAATACCGCAGTGAGGAAGATGTGCTGGAGAAGCATTGCCAGTGTCTAGATGCGAATTATCAGCAAACAGAGAAGCAAGTACATTCGCTTTCTCTGTTGCTGTGTGAGCCAGGGATCCATCCGGCTTCAGCAGAGCAGGCAGTGAGGGTTGGCAGAAATTCGACTCGATCGCTTTCGCAAGAGACCAGAAAGCTCGACTGCCAGTTGGTCTGACAGAGAGCTTTTCGCCATTCTTAGCGATTCGATCGAGACGAGCCTTCCGCAATGCCTTTTTGTAGGACTTGGCAGCTTGGTTAAAGGCCCTCTTCTTCAAACTTACATCCGGAGTTTTGCGGGTTCGAGCATCAGCCCAAATGAGATATGCCGAATGTTTTTGGTCTTGAGCATGACCACATTCGGCATTAAACCATGGGCGAGCTTTGCCACCGACGGGTACGTCAGCAAAAGGAATAAAATACTCCATTGCCTGATGCACCACATCGGTTATAGCATCCGCGCAACTCGACGGATCCAAAGAAGAGAAGCAGACCTGCCGCCAAGGATAAGACGCAAAAAAGTGTCGCATCTCATCCCAATCTGCTGACTTGTATTCCATACTCGCCTAACACCATGAGGTTCGAAAGCTGGTGGGGAATATGTAAACACAGATTTCACCAGACAGTGATCGGAGGTTCCCAAGGGGGAGGTAACCTCTACACGATACCTGTCCGGATCAGTTGTCAGCAGAAGGTCCAGGCAATTGGCTGTATGGCCTACCACATCTGGTACCCTTGTCGCTTGCTTCACCAGCTGAAAGAGGTCCAAGGACAACGCAAATTTCCGCGCTTCTCTTCCAGCATGGTCGGTCTTCTGGTACGGGAACAGCCAGCCCTGATGACAGGCATTAAAGTCCCCCAGAAAGACGAGCTGCGCCGAAGGGTACTGATACAGAGCCATATCTGCAGCCTCACTGAGATACTCAAATAAACGAGTTGTCTCCTGGTCACCGCTGTGCGAACGGTAGACACAGGAATACAGGATTTTTTCGTTTCCTGTGTCCACTAAAACCCATAGGGAAGAAAAAGTGGGGTCTTCAAGGTGACGGAGACGCTGAATACAGAGGTCGTTCCGCGCGTACATACTGACTCCGGCCCGTGAGCGAAAGTTGTGCTCCAACAAGTAACCGGGATAATCCAAGTATGTAGCGCTCAAAGGACATTGTATCTGCGTCTCCGTCAAAAAGAGCAAGTGCGGCTGCTCTGTCTCCAGGTGGTGGTGGACAGCTAAAAGATTTGAGTGCAAACCCCTTATATTAGTGAGGTGCACTTTGTATGAGGAGGAGTGCAACCGCTGTGTCAACTTGTTTCTTTTTTTTACCTTTTTCATAATAAAAAATAATTAAAAGTGAATAGGGATGGGAAATGGCAGTTGAACGAGGCGGTACGTATCAAACCCGACTTCGAAATTGGTGATGTCTTGTCGCTGGGAGGCTAGCCTGGAGACTGCGGGGACGCCCGAACCCCCCCAGGGATCGCCATCGGGCCTCCTCGCCTGGTCGCCAACCAGCACGATGGAGCCACCCTGGGATTTTTCGCAGCTGGCGGGGCAGCCTTTCGTGGGTGGCTAACCCACTAATTGGGCCCCCAACTATCTGCGGGCGGCCAGCTGAAAGCCGTCGCTTCGGATCCCGCTACCCTCCTCGACTAGACACCCGACAAAACAAACACCAACTCGACGTCAACTGGTTCGCCAACGTACCACAGCTGTTCAGACCCATTTCCCATAAACGGCTTCATCGAGCAACGTGCCGGAACACGACTATGTCGCTTTGCGGCACGACTTTGCCCGATGGGTGGTAACTTTGCCGGCGACCCGATGTTATGGTCTACCACCAAGAAAATATTGCAAAGGTGGACATAATACACTATTACATGTTGAGGATTCCAAACCCACTCTTTTCCAGGATCCCATGCCTAGTAGCTTTGTTTTGCCCTCTGCTATTTCTAAAGATGTTTGCATATCAGAAAATGTTGCTTTACCTAGCGATAGTCTTGAACAGCACACTTCTTCACATATTTTACTTTCCACAGCTTTGGTGAAAGTGCTGAGCAAGAGAGGTAGCGAGTTCAAAGCCAGGATTCTGCTTGATAATGGTAGCACTGCTAATTTTATTACGCAGACTTTTTGCGATAAGCTGCAATTGCCTTGACGAAGCACGACTTCCACAGTTACAGGTATTAATAGTCAAACCACTATCAGTTCCCAGTCTTGCAATGTAACTATTGAATCCTATAGTGGGAGCTATAGGACAAATCTAAATTGTTTTATATTACCTGCAATTACGAAATCCTTGCCATCTGTTATAATTAACAAACATAAAATTCCAATACCATCAAATTTGCAATTAGCTGATCCATCTTTTTGTATTCCGTCTGTAGTTGATATCCTCGTTGGCGCTGAAGTATTTTGGAATGTCTTAGGTATTGCTTCTATTAACCTGGAAAAAAATCAGCCAAAATTACACGACACTAAATTCGGATGGATTGTGTCAGGTCCTGTGGCCCTACCAATACACCCGTCTTCAAAGATACAGTCGCATTTCTGTAATATTTCTATAAATGAATTACACAATAATTTAAGTAAATTTTGGGAGCTTGATTCCGTATCTTCAAAATATTCACTATCTCCAGAAGAACGTGCTTGTGAAGAAAGTTTTAAGCTCAATAATATTCGCGATGAAAATGGTGGTTTTGTTGTCTTAATGCCTCTTAGGGATGGTCCTGGTGTCTTAGGTGAGTCTTACGAAATTGCTAAGCGGCGGTTCCTTGCATTAGAGCGTCAGTTTCAACGGGATCCTTCTTTCAGGTATAGGTATGTAGCTTTTATGCAGGAATATGAGAATTTAGGACACATGACGGAGAATAGGTCTCCGAAAAAACCACGTTCAGATGACAACGTTAGTTATTTCTTGCCACATCATGGAGTCATAAAGGAGTCAAGCACCACTACCAAACTCAGGGCGGTCTTTGATGCATCAGCTGCTACTACATCTGGATTGTCACTTAACGATATTCAGATGGTGGGCCCCACTGTCCAAGATGATTTGTTTTCTATACTGTTACATTTTCGGCAGCATAAATTTATTATTTCTGGGGACATTGAAAAGATGTACAGATCAATATTAGTTATACCATCGCAACGTCCTTTGCAACAAATTATTTTTCGAGCTGATTCTAATTTACCCCTTAAAAGATATGAGCTTAACACCGTCACCTATGGTACAGCATCTGCTCCTTACTTAGCCACTAAGTGCTTAGTCAGTTTGGCCTCATGCACAAAAGATAAAAACGTAAAATCGTCTATTCAAGGTGATTTTTATGTCGACGATTTTCTTAGTGGTGGTAATTCTATTGTAGAGGTGGTGGAGTTGGGTAAAGAAGTAACTTCTATTTTAGCATCAGCAAAATTTCATTTACGCAAATGGAAATCTAATAGTCAACAAATTCTTACGGAGATCACTGGTTATTCAGTACCCTCAAACAGTTTAAACTTATCTGAGAATATAAATTTATCTTCAAAAACGTTGGGCCTGCGTTGGTTATGTGAAACAGATGAGCTAGCGTTTTCAATTAGTATCAACACCGACAGAGAGATCACGAAGCGTCATATTCTATCAGTGATCAGCCAAATATTTGATCCGCTAGGTTTAGTTGGCCCTTGTGTTGTAGAAGCCAAAATACTCATGCAGAAACTATGGGCTCGTAATTGTGACTGGGATGCTCGAGTGTCGGATGAGATATATAGCTTTTGGGTTGCTTTTATTAACACTCTCCCTAGTTTAAATAATTTGAAAATACCTCGATGGGTGTTATGTGATAATTCCACAATACACGAAATTTACGTCTTTACCGATGCCTCTGAATTGGCTTATGGCGCTTGTGTGTATGTTTGATCCATCAGCAATGATGGGTCAGTAAGGGTGCAATTGTTAGTTTCTAAGAACCGAGTGGCACCGATCAGACCTATAACAGAATTATGTGGAGCATTGTTGGAGCATTGAAAATCTAAAACAGGTACTACCTGCAGTAATATCATCACATTTCGTTGATAATACATTTCATACTAAGTTGGATTTGCATGAAAATTTAATAACGTCGTTAATTCATAAATACTCTAATTTCAGTCATTTACAGAGAGTAGTTGCTTTTTTATTAAGATTTATTTATAATATAAAACATAAAAATGATCGGAATGTTAGTTAACTTACAATGACAGAACTTAACAATTCTCATAATTTATTATGCATTATGCTCAGTTGGATATGTTTCCCAAAGAGGGTGTTTTATTGCAAGCAGGTAAATCGTTACCTCGTAAAAACAGACTCATTTCTTTTAGCCCTTTCTAGATATGAATAACCTCATACGCGTGGGCGGGAGACTTGATAACTCTCCTTATGATTACAACGTGAAATATCCAATTTTGCTATGTGGTAAGCATCACCTAACTAAAATAATATTTAAAAAATTTCATAATGATCTTTTGCATGCAGGTCCCCAATTATTGTTCGCTAATATACGACAAATATACTGGCCTCTTGGTGGTAGAAACCTATCTAAGTCAACAGTTAAACAATGCTTAAAATGTTTTGAATATAACAGTCAAATAGCACAACCCACTATGGGTCAATTACCTGCTTCTAGAACCTTTTTAGAATATCCTTTTTTAAAGTGTAGTGTTGACTATGCCGGGCCAATATTGATAGCTAAACGCAGAGGTCGTGGATGTTTTATTTAAAGGCCTATTTATGTATTTTTGTTTACCTTGCCATTAAGGCCATTCATATCGAGCTCGTTACAGATCTGACAAAGGAGGGATATATGTCTGCTTTAAACCGTTTCATAGCCCGTCGTGGCAAACTTTAAAGCATCTTGGTGGATAATGGTACAAATTTTGTAGGTACGCGTAATGAGTTAGGCAAATTCTTAAAAGAATGTAATTTAGTTTCAGAAATCGCACAGCAAAGTATCGAATTCACATTTGCGCCACCGTACGCTCCTCATTTCAACTGCATTGCTGAAGCTGCAGTGCGTTCAACCAAGTATCATTTAAAAAGGCTTTTGTGTTTATCTCACTTCACTTATGAAGAGATGGCTACATGTTTGACACAGATAGAGGCTGTCCTAAATTCACGTCCCTTGACCCCTCTTTCCTCTGATTCATCCGATTTTACTGTCCTTACTCCTTCAGATTTTTTAATTGGGCAACCACTTATGTCTGTTCCACATCCACAGGTGACTGATATACCCATCGGACGACTACAGCGCTATCACCAAATGGAGTATATAAAACAACGTTTTTAGAAACGTTTTCATTTAGAATATGTTTCTCTGCTTCAGCAGAAAACTAAGTGGAGCATCTCATCAGGCAATTTGGCTGTAGGAACACTCGTTCTCATTAAAGAAAGGGGACAACCACCACTGGTGTGGCCATTAGGACGAGTCATCAAGGTCTTCCCTGGAAACGACGGAGCCGCACGGATCGTCGAGCTGAAAACTAAAAAAAGGAAAATTACTCCGAGATTTCAACAACATTTGCCCACTTCCTTTAAATTGAATTCTTCAACCCGGGGAAGATGTTCGAGCAAGTTCGTCGAAGAGGGGGGCACTTAGCTACTGATATCCGCAGACGGCACGAGCAAACGAGCACGCAAACGAGCACGCAAACGAGCCTACTGCGACCATTTTGGATTAACTTTCTATCAAATGTTGTTCATGTTTATTAAAGTTTAAAATTATACAGTCCGTTGCTTCTTTTTAAAGGTCCTTAAATAGGACCTGTCCTAAACACTAGCACAAAATGTATAAAAGATTGCAAAACTATGTTTAAAAACACGTAAGTTATACAGAGTGCTCTTGATAAATATGGTAAGACTACTAGTAAATTGTTGTAAAGGATTTAGGATCTACATAAAAAAAGGTTTTAAAGACCGCTATAATAAAAGGATTGCGTGATCATGTAAACTCGTTGATCATGATCATGTAACCAATGGAGTCACATTAGACCAGGAAAGAACTCGATACTGATCGAGATATCGTAAATAAAGAAATGAACATAGATTTTTTGGTTCCAAAATAATATCAATGCGACGTATCCATTAAAAAAAAGACGTGTGGCACTCGGAGACTGCCGCGGTAAAGCAGCGGTATTGCATAGCATTTTTTATCATCTTATACAATTATAGTTATTTATTTATGTAGTTGTTTTTTTATATTAATTCAAGTTTTTTTTTTCTTTGATGTTAATTCAAGTTGTGTAACTTGCGTGGTGACCTATAAGAAAAATTTTTTTTTTAGTGAATAAATTCCTCATTTATAGGGTTTTCGCTATATCGATATTTTTAAATATATCAATATTGGGTTTGGAATTAAAAAAAATCGATATTTCGATACATTGGCTTTATTTAAAATAATTATTGTAAGTAATGTTAGACATGCAAGATGGTATTTATTTTTTAAGTGAGTTGCTAAATTAGTTGTATTTCCGCTGCTTTTATATTTTTTCCCGCATAAGTTGGATGAAACACTTCTTGTATCAACTTTTTTATAATACATACCATAAAATGGTACAAATGGTTGAAAAAATATATTTTGGCACTGAACTATTTCTATAAAACTAGATATTGAATGATTTAGTGTGAATAAATTAGCCTTTACCGCTACGATAAGAGGAATTCCACTTTTTCACGTCGCTCAATGTTAACAGTGATACCAATATATAATTTATCGCGCATTTAACGCGACAAAGACGATATTCTCCACTCCTATAAAGTAGGTAATCTATAGTTTATTTTTTTACCTTACACTTTACAGGTATATCTATGCAAAAATACGTCTGTTAACTGTAAAATTATGGTTTTAGGGATATTACACTAATGCTGATGGTTTCGTACCTTGTCTACAGGAAGTAGACAGTGAACGAAAATGGTGAACGAACTGTCGGGTCAAGCATAAAATCTGTATCCCATAGGGTTAATTTTTAGGCTCATTCCTATTTTTAATATACATAAAATGTTTACTATACCAAAACAAAAACAATAGTGAAGTTGTATTGTGTGGAGAGGAAACGTCACTATTATTAAAGACTATTTCGATTTCGTGTTTTTTTATTGGAAAGGGTATTATTATTTCCTCAGGGGAGGACCACTATTTCTTTTTTGACAAGATTTCTTACCACAATAGTACGAAAATAAGAGATTATTAATTTTTTTATTTGTTAACCGATTTAAATAAAAAAAAAACACTAAAAATAAAGTGAAGCCCATGACAATATATTCCTGAAAACTATTTCCCAATTTTTTAAATCCGATTCTGAGATTAGTGTGCACAAAAATATAGGCATATATAGACATGCAAACATACAGACGAACAGATAAAATGAAAAAACATTGTTTGGGGTCTCTTGTTCATATAAAGGTTCCCATTATGTTTTTTTTTTAATATTTTCCAGGTACAGAAATCGATCAGTAACAATCTTATTATATGTATACATAACACAAGTTGAGACTGTTCTAAATGAACTAAACCATTCTTTGACCAAATTTATTTATTTGTTTAAATTAAAATTAAATTTGAACTTTATCGTGTGAATATATACTTGATTATTTTTGATTCAAAATCATTATTATACTATTTTAAATTATTTTTAATTTTAGAAACTATAAGAGCTACGGATAAAATATAAGACAAAATCATCACGAAGCAAATTAACTTTAAATCTAATTTTATATAAAAAAATAATTTAACATTATAATTAAAAACACATAAAAAATATTGAACAGATAGGAGGGGGAAAACATTATTTATATCTCCTTCTATATTAAAATTATAATCATGTATTAACATAAATAATATTTCAAATTACAGTTTTATATAATACATCATTGCGAAAGAGGGGAACGAAATTGACAAACATAAAATAGACGAAAAAGGTGAATCTAAACATATGATGAAATAAGGCGAATCTATAGAATAGTAATACAGCTTACTAATATTTAAAAGATGCACTATATTCTTAAAAAAAAAAAAATTTTCAGAAATAAATTCTCAATCTCATTCAAGGCTTTACGTTGAAATATCGTATTTACTAATATTTAATGAGGCTTAGGATAAGTTAGTGAATGTTATGTCGTTTATTACATTATTTATATTAGACATATAATCTCTATACTCGTTCATCCACTCAAGATGAGGTCGCATTCTGTAAATGGCACGCTATAATTACTTTCTTCGACTGTGCAGTATGCGGCGCAGTACTATGATCATGGAATATTATGAGACATACGTTGAGCTTAATATGTTTTCGATAAAACATCGCGTTATGAAATGTGAAAAAAAATTTATAGAATTTTTGAGAAATATATGAAAGTTTAAAACCGATTATCGATAAACCGATTATCGATAACCGATAACACTTATTACAAGAATGTAAACCAAACTGATACCACAGGACCCAGGAAGATATACGAGTATATATAAAACTTTTTCTATGTACCTATATTTTACTACATTCAGGGTAAGAAATAGAACTGATTTAATAATTACTTTAATTACGAATGCTTAAATTGTATACTCGCGGTACTTGATAGAACAAATAATATTTGCTGAGGTTTTTACACTTTTTCTTTCGAGTGTAGCGGGCCATGCGATTGACGTAATAATTCTGTAGATAGACCCATCTTTCATACTCGTGGTGTTTGATGTATGTGGATAATGGATAATAAGAATACGACCGTTCCTTACTCACAATATAAATAAATAAAAAATATTCATAACAATAAATAATGATTTTGAACTAGCATTATTTTATTCTCCGCCGCTATGTTATGTTTCTAAGATTTTCAAAAGAAATAAAGTTAATTAATGTGAAAAAATATTGAGATCGTAAAGGACAGTTTTTTAATGGACTTTCTGAAAGATTAATTGGCGCATTTTAACTAATTCAATAAGGCTTACACAAAGTTATTATGAGTAAAGGTTTATAAAGCAGAAACATCACTCTGGTATAAGAGAACTTTAGTATTTATTTTAATAGTTAGTAGCTCCATTATTCAGCCATTTCTGTCTGACTTATAAATTATGTAAGTAGGTACTTCGTTCGTCATCTTTCCAATAGCTACATATCATTTGATCTAACAGCTGTTTTTACAAATACATGTTGCACTGGGCGATTACTAAACTAACTAGGAAATTAAGCTATAACACAAAAAAATATATTTTAAGCCTGTTATTGCTTATCATTTATCAGTTAATATTTCAAATGTACCAATTTTATTAAATATTTTTAATAAAAAAAGGTACTAGAAGACATTATCATATTATTATATAACATTAAAAAAGAAATTCATAATACACGAATGAAGATACCAAAATTTTGAATACCAGAAAAGTTTTTTAAGATGTAACTAAATATAAAATAATAATAAAATATATATTCAGAAAAAAGCGTTTCTAGTCTTGTTCAAGTTTTGCTTCAATTGTCTTGATAAAAATATTTTTTACAAAAGGTTATCGAGCTCAAATAATTCATGATAATGGAATAACATTATTATATTTCTTAAACATTTATTTAGTACCTTCTACGATTAATAATTTAATAACATTTTGAAATGTTCATTGTAGTTAAGTAAATTTTCTGCATATACTTACGTTATTAATAAATATACCTATGCAGAAAATTTTGCAAAACTATAAAATAAAGGTGTTGTTTATGACTTTTCCAAATTTTAATTATTATTACGTCTTATTATTCCAGTGCCTCTCCACTACTGAAGGTTGGCTGACAGCTCTGAGAACTTCGTCCGATCTGGTGTCAACGGAAGCGGTTGTTCGACGCTGACGATATGCGTTCATTGTCGAGTATTACGCAGCCATGATTTGTTTCTACCTCCAGCGGTTCACTTTCCCGACATAAAATCCTATCACAATAAGTTGAAGCACTAGGTATTGATCGTGTCGCAAGACGTGTCCCAGATATTCGACTTTTCTCGTTTTTATAGTTTGCAATCATTACCGGTTTCAACTGAATTTATTTAAATTTGAGTGTAAATTTCTTGTTCTCAGTGTTATATTTCATTCACTCAAGCTCCGAGGCATTTGTACATTCACAATCGCCTTAGGTCTTTACCTCCAACCTAAATCCTAGGGTTGAGATTCCTGCCCTGCCTTGAAACTGCAGAACTCTGCCTTCAAACTGCACCCGTTGACCCTGTCTAATAATATTTGTAAGTCGTTTTCTGACGAGGCTGTTAGTACGGTGTCATCGGCTTATGTTACGTTATTCACGACTTTACTTTTTATTTTGACACTTTTCAGAACACAAGTTAAAAAACAAGGAATAACATTACACAAACTTGTTAAACTACACTGGGGATTTCAACTTCTTCAATCTCAAATTATTAAATTAATTACGGAATGTTTTAAGGTTCATTAATTGTTTCTGTTTCTTCCAATATTCTTTAGACTTTCTGTTAAATATCAAAACCAGTGTATGTGGTATTAATCTATATTGAAATATAATAGACATAAAATACAATTCCTCAAGCACAAACTGCTCTGGAATTAAAAGTATTAAAAAATATATTGATGTGATTAAGTCACAAAATACAGCAACCCCAATTATTGAAATCATTCTCGTTCCACCCCCGCGAGTATTAAAGAACGCACTACGAGAAAAGACGGCTTTGACTACACACATAAATAAAAATAAATTAATTGAAATAAGTATGACTGCACTTAAATATGTAAAAGCAAAATATTCTAGTATTAGAGTCAGTTTGAATATTTGTGGCACAATCCCGTCTGTAATTCCCACTACAACGAATAATACACCGTAACTAAATGCGAATGCTATTCTTTTTTCACAATTTATCTTTCCAGTTAACAAGAGCACCAAACGCAAATATGAAACGAGCGATGCACATAACGTCCAACTCAATGTGGCCAAAAATATATAATCAATAACCAAAACTTGTAAAACCTCTGCATAATATACATTCATTGAACAGAGATGTAAGGTTGCACAAACTATTTGGTGAATGCCTATAAAATTATGAAGACTTTGCCATTTTGGATTAAAAAACCAAATTGTTATTAATACTATAGAACATAAAACGGATAAAATAGTAGCTATAATTATTGACATTGCGTATATGATAAATATGTTTGAACAATGTTATTAAAACGGTATTATAAGCAAATGTGATAAGTTAGAACGATTTATTAGTAATTCCATGAAACATTCAATTAAACTAATCATAATAATCAGCAAGAATAATGAGTGGGGTGAAATGGCACCAATAATACCTTTGCCATTTTGGACTAAAAAACTATTACGGTTATTAATACTATAGAACAAAAAAGGGAAAAGACAGTAGCTTTATTGTATTTAATAAGTATCAAATAAGTAATGTAGTTTCTAAGATACACCAAAAATGCAATTTTGTATGTTTTGGACGTGTATTTTCTTCGCGATGCAAGTCTGCTTTTGTATTGTCTATTTCTGCGAATGTTATTCAGTATTCAGTATTATCACTACAATTTTGAGGAAAAATACCAAACGCCTTCTTGCTTGTGTTACTTTGAGAGTTCTCAAAGTTATTTATATCATTGTTAGGGGTATATAAATGTTTACTAATCTCATTTATATTTATTATATCTGGAGCAACATAAGCAGTCATTCTATTCAATATGTACAATTGTACTCTTTTTTTTTTTTTTTTTTTATATGATCTAGGGCAATGCTTGACTACATTCCACCTGATGGTAAGTGGAATGTAGTCTTAGATGGTAAGTCGCATTGCCCTAGCAACCTATTCACTCTTCTCTTGAAGACACCCACATTATATTTGGCCGGAAATACCGACCAGGCAAATTGTTCCAATCCTTCGCTGTACGCACTAAAAATGAGGAAGCAAAGCGCTTCGTTCGGACAGGTGGAATGTCCACAACAAAAGGATGGATACCTGCCATGCGTCGGGACGTCCGGTGATGGAAGGGGGACGGGGGAATTAACTCGTGTAATTCCTGCGCACATTCACCAAAATGTATCCTATAGAATACTGAGAATACTCTGAATACTAAAAGAATCCTATCTTATAGAATACTCTGCCATTAACTCTCTATTTTTTGTTATTTTATGTAACTTGGACATATCTTTGACAAAGAAATATGATTTCCTTAACAATTGATGCATTCTTACGTCGATGTTTCACAGTTTGCGTAGTTTCCACCAAATTTTGGACAAATTATTTTACCACTCGAACACCTTTTGGTCATAATACCCAATCGCCAACATTTTGCACATTGTGTGACAAAAAAGGTGTACGGATCAGCTTTTATCTTAAAACCATCTACTAAAACATATGGAGGAATATACGCACCTTTAAAGCATAACTTGACAAATTTACTCGCCGTTCACACAGTCCCACTGCCCATACTGCGTCTAAAAAGTCGTTGAGCAGATACAACCTCAAATTGATTGGGACACACTATATTTTCCCGTATGACGTTCTCTGTTGTCTCCATACGACAAGACTTTCTCCATTACTCTATAGGTTTTCCAAACCTTCTCAATAAATTCTTTGTAGTTTATTAATTTGTCAGCAACAATATCGTTAGGCATATCTAATCATATTTTATAGGAGCTGATGTATTTTATTCCTTCTATGTTATTAACATTATTGTTTTTAAGTAGTTTTGCAATTTGTTTAGGCAAAATCTCTGAACTTGTTATATAAACTTTAATTAATTATTTTATGCTTTTCGCTTTTCTATCACTAACTTCAGACCATTTGTCTTCTTGTACTATATTTCTCTTCTCTGCTCTTAAATGCTCCTCTTGATTACTTCCTAGCATAACGCTTTTATTCTGGTTATTAGATAGACTTTTTACTTTGTATTTATATAATATTAGCGATCCATAACTTAATTATTTTTTTAGTTATAGTTTAGATTATATTTTTTATTTTCTAAAATTGAAATTCATCTCCAGTTATCGGGCTACTGCAGTTCATATTTTCAATATTATCATGATTCGTATAATTTATGTCTTCATTCATCTCAAGCAACCCTTTTTTTCTATAGAAATAGAGATAGAAACTCGTCGACCCGAGTGTCGCAATGCTATTAAAGATACAAAACAACAATAATACTATTAACCACACGTCTATTGCGTATGAGTACCGTAACAGAACTGAAAATTTCCTTTTACCACGACGATCAACTTATCCTAGATTCAAATTTTAAAAGTGCTAGGCATTCATTTGGACGCTCAATACCAATTCACATGATCAATTATACATATGTTAGTTGTCCACGTGTTTTCAGTTCCCTAAATTTGCATGTATTCGCAGAAAGAAATTAAACTTGGGAGTCTGGTTGTCTGGAAATTTGGTGCTTTAAGGTTTCTGAGCAAAACATTAGGAATACCAGTTTTTAATTTTAAGTAATGTGGTTTTTCGCGGTTGCGATTTATAGGCACAATCATAAAAAAGTAGGTACGCACGAAAAAAATTACTTACTGAGACCAAAAACACAACATCTGATCTTACTCCCAAACGTCTCGCAACAGTTGCGGCTGAGTTCACCACAAGTTTGCGGACCGCAGGGGGGCATCAACGCTCGTGGTTAGCTGATGAAAATCACGTGATAGTGCCGAGTTATCGTTGATTAATCTACTTGCCCCTATAGCCTACTATCACTAGTCTCTCCTATCTTCAACTATAAGAACAAACGTTGAAGAAAAATCCAACAAAATCAAGTTGTGTACCTTCATACGTAGATAAGAATAAACAAACTTTAAAATAATAAGCAAAACAATAATCAACAGAAAAATACCATACAACATAGAAATAGACGAAAATAAAATGTTTAATTTAACACTTATTTTTAATTTATTTACAATAAATATCGAAAAAAAAGCATTCAAAAATTAGTTCGCTGGCCATAAACATGCCGTAAGGATGCTAAGGATGCTAATGCTCGCTCGCAGCTATCGAGTGTCGACACTTTTGGCACCCTCCGTCACCGCACCGCACCGCACGAGTGCGCGCGCGCACCACGCTTGTGGGCGACGATTGTGTATCATTTTAAAACTATAATAACTCCTTACAATATGTAATTTGATTTTGTTGAAATCTAATGCTGTCAAGGACAATTCTGTTCACAATTAAGTGCTTGTGATATTGAACTTATTTATTTGGACTAGGGGTCGCTCGCGACTTCGTCCGCGTGGTTTTTAGTGTTGCCGCCGAGTTCCATACAAAATTGATATTTAAAACCCTTAAGGGTGGAATTTAAAAATCTTTTCTTAGTACACCACTACGTAGAAAAACAAATTCATCCTCCAATTTTACTATCTCTACGACCTTCGGTTTAGACTGTATGCTATAACTAAGTCAGTCAGAACCTATTAGATTATATTAAATTTGCATCATTTTTCATTGCTGCTTAACTTCTATTTGTCACAGCGAGATGATATATACCCTATAGCCTTCCTCAATAAACGGACTATTCAACACAAAAGGATTTTTTCAATTCGGGCCAGTAGTCCCAGAGATTAGCGCGTTCAAACAAACAAACTCTTCAGCTTTATAATATTAGTATAGATAAGTATTATATCATGGTAATTAAAACACCTCCGAATATATTATATTATTTTGTAACTAATTTAATTACCTACCATAAAAAAATATAGTGAGTCAACCTTAAAAGCTAGAAATATGCTGTTCCGGACTTTTCTTTAGAACGTTAAAAGAGGAACAATTTCATAGTACTACATTATTTTTGCGTAACTTTTACCGTTCACTCAGCGCACGAGGAAAGCTCTCAATGAAGAAATATTTTCTCGTTTTAGCAGCATTTTTCAATGCTGCTTGATTCCTATTAGTCTCAGCGAGATTATATATAGCCAATAGCCCTGCTCAATAAATGGACTATTCAAAACAAAAATAATTTTTCACTTCAGGCAATTAGTTCCTGAGATTAGCGCGTTCAAACAAACAAACAAACTCTGAAGCTATATAATATTAGTATAGATAGTATAGATTGCATGTATTTAGTACTCCGATTTTGTATTTTTTTTATTGGAAAGGGTATTATTATTTCCTCAGGGGAGGACCACTATTTCTTTTTTATCAAGATGTCTTACCACAATGGTACGAAAATAAATATTTAAAAAAACACTAAAAACAAAGTGAAGCCCAGGACATTTATCGCGTGAATATATAATTGATTATTTTTGATTCAAAATCATAATTATACTATTAAAATTATTATTAATTTTAGACACTATAAGACTGTGGATAGAATATAAGACAAAATCATCACGAAGCAAATTAACTTTAAATCTAATTTTATATAAAAATGTAATTTAACATTATAATTAAAAACACATAAAAAATATTGAACAGATAGGAGGGAGGAAAACATTATTCATATCTCCTTCTATTATAAAATTATAATGACATATTAACGTAAATAATATTTCAAATTATAATTTTATATAATACATCATTGCGAAAGAGGAAAGCGAAATTGACAAACATAATATAGTCGGTATAGGTTAATTTTAATGTATGATGAAATAAGGCAAATCGAAGAACGAGTAATACAGCTGAGTAATGTCATTTAATGAGGCTAAAGATTAGTTAGTGAATGTTATGTCGTTTATAAACATATTACACATATAATCTTTATACTCGTTCATCCACTCAAGATGAGGTCGCATTCTGTAAATGGCACGCTATAATTACTTTCTTCGACTGTGCAGTATGCGGCGCAGTACTATGATCATGGAATATTATGAGAAATAAGTTGAGCTTAATATATTTTCGATAAAATATCGTGTTATGAAATGTGAAAAAAATATATAAATTACTTAATAGAATCTTTGAGTTTCTATTTTTTTTCTCTTTTTTTAAGTAAAAAAAACGGTATAATAAAATATATGAGTTATACAGTATAGGCTCTACAATAGTACTTAATATAACACCAACACTATTTACCACAGATTACTTAAGGAAATCTATACATATAATAAAATCGTCACTGAGCCTGAAATATAATAAAATCGAATCAAAAAAAAAAACATCATAGGGGGACTTTATAAGAGCAAGAGAACCCAAAACAATGGTTTTTCAGTTTGTCTGTTTGTCTGTATGTCTGTATGTTTGTGCACGCTAATCTCAGAAACGGCTTAAGCAATTTGAATGCGGTTTTCGGGAATTTATTATCACATTCTTCACTTAACATTTAGTGTTTATTTCATCTAAATCGGTTAATAAATAAAAGTTATGACTATTTATGTCAATGAAGTAATAGGTACCATAAAATCTTATTCTATACATGTAATAAATATGTAGAGGAGTAGTCTTTGTACATTAAAAATATATAAAATATATACCAGGTTGTGAAGTAATAACTAACAAAATTCATTTTATGCATTTTAAAAATCTTTGTCGGTTTATCTGTTAGTCTTTTAGTTGTGCACATAACACGAAAAAAAAATATTTTCAAAAATTCATACAGGGGGACCTTTATATAAGCAAGAGACCCCGAAACAATATTTTTTTTCATTTTGTTCGTCTAAATGTTTATATGTTAGTGCACAATAATCTCAGAAACGGATTAGTAGATTTGGATGCAATTTTCGGAAATATATAGTCATGGGATTGTTTTTTTTTTATTAACAATCGGTTAACAAATATAGAAGTTAGTTAGTTTTTACATAAATTAGTAAGTACAAAGAGTACTTTTTATCAAAATCGAAAACTACGCGTACGAAGTCGCACGCACAGCAAGTTACATATTATAAAGCAAAGTCGCTTTTCGCGGCTGTCCCTATGTCTGTACGTATGTATCTTTAAAACTACGCAAAGGATTTTGATGCTTTTTTTTTAATAGATAGAGTGATGCAAGAGGAAGGTTTATATGTATTATAACATGCTTAGTATATCAAAGAACCACTGATAATTTCAAGATTTCTAATGCGAAGTCGTAAACAAACACTTTTGTTTGCGCTTACAACGCAAAATCCCCACTGGTTGAACTCCACTGAAATAGAATCAAAATAATGCTCTAAGAACTGTATACCTTAAAAAGTTATACAAGAAAAACCGTGATGGTATATGTTTATCTCTTAGGGATAGTCCAAAATAGCAAATTTTTATCCTTTACTTTTAACGAAAAATAATAGGTTATTTACGAAATGATTTTAAGAAATATAGCTTTTATCCTTATCTAATTAAGTAACTTAAATACATTTTACATTTATGATGGAAGAACATAGCTCTTAGCCCGGCATGTAATTTAAATAAATATTTTCGAAGATATTACAGCTTTAAAATATAGGGTCTTCGCTTTTGCGGCGGTACGGTCTACTGGCGCACTCTGGTATGGAACCGTGCAAACCGTCTCAAAAATGGCTTTTGTGAAAGTTCAGTATTGAAAATTTTTGTAAATGCATATAGCTAATTGTATGTTTATCATTTAAAATAGATTTTTTTAAATAAAACTAGACCTGCAAGTTGATGGTGAAAATAACGTCGATTGTGTAGCTCAGAATTCCTCAAGTTTACATGGTAATATTTTGATTATGTTCAATGAAAATCTGTAAGTGTGATATATGGTTAGAATGGTTATTAAGTACTCTGTTTAAGAAGTATTTAAATGGACGTTTAAGTAAAAACAAGAGAAGTATAAAAATAATTACAGCACCTCATATTACAATATGAGGTGCTGTAATTATTTTTTTCTTATTAAAAACTTTAAATATACTTTTGGCGGTGAGCGATGTCTGCCGATGTCGTAATTTTGATCGTATCACTTAAAATAAGTCATATAGAAGCCAATACAAAAAAAAGGGAAGTATGAATTGTTTTACTACGAATTTAAGGCGTGCGAAGCCGCGGGCAAAAGCTAGTATATAATAAAGTAAAGACAGAAATAGAACTGAGTTAATGATTAATTCAATTGCTAATACTTAAATTATAAACTCGCGGTACTAGATAGAACAAATAAAAATTGGGGAGGTTTTTATACTTTTTCTTTCAAGTGTAGCAAGGCATGCGATTGACGTAATAATTCTGTAGGTTGCCCCATATTCAATACTTGTGGTGCTTGATGTATGTGGATAATGGATAATAAGGACGCGTTCGTTACTTATTCATAATATAAATAAATAAAATTATTTATAATAATAAATGATGATTATGAATTAGCGTAAACATTCTCCGTCGCTATACTATGTTTGTAAGATTTTTAAAAGAAATAAAGAGAATTAATATTTAAATGAAAAACATTTATTATAATAAGTGAAGAGGCGGATGCGTGTATAAAAATATAAAGAGGGTATAGGGCATGGACCTATGAACCGTCTTTGCCCGGACACAACTGAATTATTATGCGTAAAGGCATGCATAAAGCAGGTACATCATTCTGGTATAAGAGCACTTTAGTACTTATTTTAATAGTTAGTTATTGGATTATTTAGCCATTTCTGTCTAACTTATAAATTATGTAAGTACTTCGTTCGTTATCTTTCTAACAGCTACATATCATTTGATCTAACAGCTTTTTTCTACAAATACGTACATGTTGCACTGGGCGATTACTAAAATTGGATGGATAACGCAAAAAATATATATCTACATACAAACTTAACATCTCATATGATGATAACTGTAAAATTAATCTATAACATATAATAAAAATATATATGTTATGCCTATTATTGCTTGTCATTTATCAGTTAATATTTTCAATGAGCCAATTTATTAAATGCTCACCATTTAATATTATTAAATATTTAATAAAGAAGGTACTAGAAGACGTTATCACATTGTAAAACACTATAAATAAAATCCATAGTTCATGAACAAAGATACAAAATATAGAGTACCAAAAAAAAAATACATTGTAACTAAAATTAAATATATAATAATAATAAAATTACGTATTCAAAAATAACATTGTTTTTTTTAGTCTTCTTCAATTTTTGCTATAATTGTCTTGATAAAAACATTTTTTACAAAAGATTATCAAGCGAGTGAGTTAAATGTGTTGCATAAAATTGACTTGCTTGCCATAACTAGTACATAATAATGGAATGATATTATTATATTTCTTAAACATTTTAACTTCTATGACTAATAATTTAACAACATATTGAAGTTATCGTAGTAATTAAGTATTTTTTCTCCATGTTCTTATGTTATAAATAAATTTATGAAGAATAGTTTTGGCAAAACTATAAAATAAAGTTGTTCTTTATGACTTTTCTGAATTTTCTAGCCGTCTTCTTCTACCAGTGCCTCTTTACGACTGGAGGTTAACTGACAGCTCTGAGAGGTTCGTCCGATCTGGCGAACAGTTGTAGCAGTTGTTCGACGCTGGCGATGTTCGTTCATTGTCGGGTGTTATGGAGCAGGATCTCTTTCTCCCTCCACTAAAAAGCAGGGGAGACAATACACAAATATGTTAAACTATACGGCGGATTTCAACTTTTTCAAAATAATTGATTTCTTTGAATATTTTGTAATAAATATAGAAAACAATAAACTATTTCTCGAGTATTTTAAAGTTAATTACGGAATCTTTTAAGGTTCATTAGTTTTTTCTGTTTCTTCCAATATTCTTTAGACTTTCTGTTAAATAACAAAACAATTGTCTGTGGTATTAATCTATATTGAAATATAATAGACATAAAAGACAATTCTTCAACCATAAACTGCTCTAGAATTAAAAGTATTAAATATATTGACGTGATTAAGTCACAAAATATAGCAACCCCAATTAAGGAAATCATTCTCGTTCCACCCCCGCAAGTATCAAAGATCGCACTACGAGAAAAGACGGCTTTCACTACACACATAAATAAGAATAAGTTGATTGACATAATTATGACTACACTTAAATGTCTAGTAGCAAAATATTGTAGTATCGAGGTCAGTTTGAATATATGTGGCAGAATCCCGTCTGTAATTCCCACTACAACGAATAATACACCGTAACTAAATGCTAATGCTATTCTTTTTTCACAATTTATTTTTCCAGTTAACAGGAGCACCAAGCGCAAATATGAAACGAGCGATGCACATAACGTCCAACTCAATGTGGCCAAAAATATGTAATCATTTAAATTAATCAACACTTCCAACAAATCTTCATAATATATATTAACTGTACATAAATGTAAGGTTGCAAAGACTATTTGGTGAATGCCTATAAAATTATGGAGACTTTGCCATTTTGGATTAAAAAACCAAATTAATATTAATGCTATAGAACATAAAATGGACAAGATAGTAGCTATAATTATAGACATGTCGTATATGATAAATATGTTAAAACAACGTTATTACAACGTTATAATAAACTAATGTGATAAGTTAGAAACATTTATTAGTAATTGCATGAAACATTCAATTAAACTAATCATAATGATCGGCAAGAGGTTAATTAATAATGAGCGGGGTGAAATGGCACTAATAATACGTTTTTAAGTGTCATTTAAAAAGATGTTGAATAGTTTAGTGAATTTTAATTTGAATTTAGTATTTTTGTGTAAGTCTTTTTTTAAATAAATTACAAGTAAACAATTTATTGGGATTCAGTATTATTATTAATTATAACAATTAAGACCTTTTTAATACAAGTCAATATAAAATTCAATATTTCATACAAAAATGCTTTATTTCCACATTGTTTATTGTATATTACACCGGGTTTTTATTGTATTAAATAAATGTCATTTCTAAGGTACACAATTTTGTATGTTGTTACTGATAATAAACCGTTTTCTCAGCCATAATGTATAAAGTAATAGATTACTCGAATAGTCTTAAGGCAGTAAAAAAAAACGAATTTTAAAAACCTCCGATGCAAAAAGACGTTTAAAAAGGATAAAAATAATATTATTGTGTACATATTGAAGTCGTTGCATCGGGGACCGCTATACGTACGTTGACGAAGGTGTCTATTTTTGGGTCGGGGGCTTAATATGTTTTTTTAACACTCGAATCCTACGCTTTTTCGAATAGTTATTCGATTGATCTGCCCGCTCTTAAACAATCGAATGAATCAAAACGGATAGCAATACGGTAGCCCAATTGGTAGAGCGATGGAACGGTTTCCCAGAAGTCGCCGCCTCGCTCGTGTAAAAACCTGCGCGTGTGGATTTATTTCAATATTTATTCAAAATCAATATCCATTCAATATTTATTTAATATTTAAATATATTTTACCAAAATCAATCTTAAAACAAAAATCAATAAAAACCAAAGATAAAACGTTCCAAAAACAATTTCATAAATGCCTATTATAATTATGATGGCCTTATACGTTTCTGCAATAGAGTAAAAACAAAAAATATATATCAGTTACTTAATATACACCTACATATATATATATATATTATTATTTTTAACATAATATTATTACCATTATATTCATAACTTATGCTTCTTTATAGCTTTTATATGTTTCACTGCCCTAGTTACAGCTACAGTATATTTACGATTTCATTATTGTGATTACCTGAAATATGATTACAATCAAGATTTTTTTATACTTATTTTGCAACGTATTTTGATGTTATTATATATGATTAAACGAACTCCAGAGTGAAGTTCGATCATTATTATATGAGTCGCTTCATTCGAAGATATAATTTACCATGTAGTCCCCATTCCCCGCGCCAGCAACTACCGCACATCTTTAGAGTTTTTTTTTTTTTTTCATACCCTCCATAGTCTATACCGTATTTGTCATATCTTGATCCATCATTATTTTTAGAGACGATTATTAATGTTGTAGAACTAGTTGGGTTTTGGGAGGGAAGGTAGTATATATCTTCGAATGAAGCGACTCATATAATAATGATCGAACTTCACTCTGGAGTTCGTTTAATCATATATTATATTTCATCGCTTCATTCTTCAGATATAATTTACCATGTAGATGTTCAGAGACATAGTTTTACAACATGTGGAATAATAAAAGAGAAGAAAAATCATAAATCATAAAAAACTTTAATTAAGATAATATTATTATCCTTATATTTATTTTTAACTCATACTAAATAATCAACAATTACAAACATACTGATTGTGCAAATTCACCTTCATTGACAATATTGAGTTTATAAAATTTTGCGAACGTTTGAGAACTATTGGACCAACCAGCACTTCTACGTATTGTATCTACACTAACACCCGCAGCACTGGCTGTGGACGTTGAAGCGTGCCGTGTACTGTGAACTATGTATACTGATGTATTGACACCACTCTTTGATAAAACTATTTTAATCCAGCGGCTTATAGTTTGTGCAGTAGCTGCCTTATGTGGTTTTTTAATGGTTAATATAAGTTTCGTTTCCGATTCGGATCTCAATTTTTTTGTAATAGTAATGTAATCTGAAAGAATAGTAGCAGGGCAAATAGAATTGTTTAACAAAAAATATGGAAGATAAAGAACTGGCTGTTCTCTTCCTGGAGCTGTAGTTTTAATTAAATCAGAAATTATGATTCTTATTCCATTAGAAGAAAAATTAATATTGTTAAGCCTTATCAAAGAAAGCGTTTGAACTCTTTGAGCTGTGCAAAGTGCTAGTAAAGTTACTAATTTCATGGTTAATTTAGAAAAATCAATATCTGTATTTGGGTACCACGCACCGATGTAATTTAAAACTAACTGCGGGTCCCATGTATAGTTATACTTGGGCTTCAAAGGTTTTAACTTAAAGGCTCCTTTTAACAAACGTTTGACGCATTCATCAGATCCTATATTATTCCCTAACAGAAGAGATAGAGCAGATCTATGAGAATTTAGGGATCCATAAGAAGCCCCCTTATTGAATTCCTCTGTTAAGAACGAAAGGACATTTGCTACTGTACTTTCAAATTTGTTTAAATTTTGATGTGCACAAAATTACCACCATAGTTTGTAAGACACGCCATACTGTTTTTTAGTATTATCAGAAAGTGATGCGAGCATAAGATTTACTGACTCTGATGGGATATTTCTTCGAATAAACGCTTCCCGGAGAGTATCGCTGCAGCCAGTGTAAGGTTGCGTAGTGGGTGATTGAATTTCCTGAAAGGATGTTGAATAAGATCTCTATTAGGATCTATATGTATAAGTTCTGAAGATAATAAATCTTTTATAAGCGGAAACCATGGTTGAGAAGGCCACCATGGAAACACAAGTATGCCACACGCTCCATCGTTTCTTATTTTGTATATACATTTTAATATTAATGGAAAGGGATAAAAGAAATAAGATCTCCAGTTTATTGTAAAAGCATCTACAAAAGATGCATCCGGATCAGGAAACCATGAAGCGAATGTCTTACATTTGGCATTGGTGCGAAAAGCGAACAAATCAATTTCAGGTTGACCTAATTTAGTTGCAATTCTGTTAAATGTTTTAATAGACAAATTCAATTCAATATCAGGATTGACTCTTCGTGATTCTATATCAGCTTCTATGTTATCTTTAGAATATTTGACGCAAAAATCCAAATGTTTCGCTCCTCACACCATTGCCAAATTTCTTTAGCAAGATCATTCAGATGAGGATATTGTATTCCACCCATTCTATTAACATAGCTTAAAGCAGTATTATTATCTATACGTAACAATATTGCACAGTTTTTTAATAGTTTAGCAAACGTTTTTAAAGCTAAAAATACAGCAAGTAATTCCAAATAATTGATATGGAAGTCTTTTTCATAATAGCTCCAAGATCCATGGTTACGACCTTGACTGCAATAAGCGCCCCAGTCCGCCTTGGATGCGTCTGAGAACAATTCCGACCTAAAGTCTTGGATTTGGGTAATATTAGAACTAGTAGGTATATTTTGGTTCCACCAAGTTAAATCGTCAACGATACGTTCTGATAGTACAATTT
This sequence comes from Napeogenes sylphis, assembly GCA_959347405.1. Lineage (NCBI taxonomy): Eukaryota > Metazoa > Arthropoda > Insecta > Lepidoptera > Nymphalidae > Napeogenes > Napeogenes sylphis. The sequence continues at coordinate 21,901,139 of OY365783.1, read as the reverse complement.
TGGAGTCATAGTTAATACCCTGTTTCAATAATAAATATTTTTCTCTTTCTAAAGCTTTAGTGTATAACCAACCATATTTGATAGCGGGACAAGCAGCAGTCAACGTACCAATGAGATGAGCAAACTCTCTTAAGGAGCAAGGCGGTAAATTAAGAAACTTTGAAGTTAACTGTGCAATATGGTTCCGTTTTTCAGTAGGTAAAAATATCGACATACTTTGTGTATTAAAAATAAAACCTAAATATTTACATTTTTGCCTTGGTATTAATGAACTCTTTTTATAATTAATGACAAAGCCTAAGCAAGATAAACATTTTAATGTTTCATTTACGTTGTTAAGGCAATCTAGATAGGTTTTTCCAATACACAATATATCGTCGAGATATATGACTGAATTATAACCTTGGGTGCGTAGATGAGTCATCACTTCTTTCATTATTTTGGTAAACACTCTTGGTGCAATAGAAAGACCATAAGGCATAGCATTAAATTCAAATAATATTGGATTGCCTAATTTGTCTTCAAACTGGAAGCGTAAAAATTTGCGGAAGGCTGGGTTGACTGAAATTAAAAAATAAGCCTCCTTTAAGTCTATAGTGGCCATATAATTGTTATGTGATATTAATTTAGATACCGTTCTATGGTCTTCCATTTTGTAGTGAGACTTATCTACAAACTTATTGAAAGGTTTAAGATTCAAAATGAATCTTTTATTGCCATTTGGTTTAGATGCTAGAAATTTTCTAGATATAAATTGGTTATCTATTGTATTGCAAACGTTAATGACGCCTAATCTTAATAACTGCTTAATGGCTATAGATATCTCTAACTTCTCTTGTACAGACCAAGTTGAAGGAGGAACCACAGATTGATTTATCTCTCCCGTAAGTGGAATATCTATACCATCACTAATCCATTTTAAAATTGTTAGATTAGATGTAATTTTGCGCCAACAATTATAAAAATATCGTACCCTGCCTACATGTCTTAACGCCGCCGCGTTGGAGCTCGAGGTTTGTAGCTCGTTGCTGGCTGGGCAGCAGCTGGAGGAGCTCGGCTGGTCGTGTTTATTCGTTTGTAACCTCCTCGCCCTCCCCTGTTCGATTGGAAGCGAAAAGGTCTTACCCAGTTTCCCTGGTTGGACTTTGAATTAGTTGGTGGGCCACTGAAAGAAGGCTTCAAGGTCGGTAATGTTTTCTTCAGCTGTTGGCCTTGTTTTGTTGTTATTTTGGACGCGTTAATCTTTTCGGATAGATTATTGCCGAATAGCGTGGTGTCACGTTCCGAATTTTCTATTATTTGAAGAAACGATTTGTCTAAACAGGAGGTTATAAACTTTATTCTCTTCAATGTATTTTGATGGTGTAGATCTGATAAAAGGCGACAACCATCACTTATCGCTTTAATGGCGTCAACATTACTGCCATTATTTACTAATAATTGTAAGCCTCTGTTGACTGCCGTCATCCCAACGGCTAGCTGTTGCTGTGTTTTTAACATATTTTATCTCTAAATTTACTAGATTCTGACAATGCAGCGGTAATCACTGGATTTAATAACGGCGCTTGAAGTAAAACGCAATTTTCGGGTATAAGATAATTCTTTAATAAATTATCTTTATTATCAGTCGGTATACCTTTTTTCAGTATCGGTAACCATAGTTTAGCCAGATTATCATGAATCTTTTCACCGTATTCGGGGCTATCGTTGTGGGCTTCTCCTAAAGCAGCTAGTATGTTTGGATCCAAATCCGAATCCATTTGCATTGAATCGGGTAAGATCTCCGCAACTAATGTGTCTTCGATCAGTGGCGGCGACAATGATACCGGCATGTCCAGTTGATTTGACACGTTTTCATTGTTTTCCGATTCTGGAACGTATAGTGAAATAAATTATTACATTGTAATAAAATATTCTTTCCCTTGTAACATTTATATTGTTAAGTATAATATTATTAAATTATTTATACCCTCGTATGTTTGAAATTATAAACATACATTTATTAGAATGTAGGGAGTTTGGTTAAATAATACCGTCGTGTTACCATCTCGGATAACCTCCAGGTTTAAAATCATTAATATACCTACATTTTGAGTCATTAATTTACCTACATTTTGAGTCAAATGGACTCAAAATGTAGGTAGTTTTGATAAAAAAGACCGTCGTGTTACCATCTCGGATAACCTCCCGGCACGTTTGTTCGTAGCAAGTACTACTTCAGTTTTACCTTCGTATTGTCATCGCGGACAATCTCCAGATTAAAATTATTATTTGACTACCGACAAAATATTTATAATAATCATTTAAATATTACTTACTTGCATTATCTTCGGAATCTGAAGACATTATAGTGAATTTATTACGTCGAGTTTTCTTCCTGCTTTTTTCTTCTAACTTCCTAATTTTCTTCTTATAATGCTCAATTTTTTCTTCAGCATTTCGTTTGGGCATTGTAACGTTATTTTGGAGACGTCCGATTGGATCAAGATATGACAAATACGGTATAGACTATGGAGGGTATGAAAAAAAAAAAACTCTAAAGACGTGCGGTAGTTGCTGGCGCGGGGAATGTGGACTACATGGTAAATTATATCTGAAGAATGAAGCGATGAAATATAATTTATGTGATATAGATCAAATTGTGAATTTTCAAAAAATTTTAATGTTTAATAGGTATGACTGAGAGATAGAGCAAGCGGCAAGGCTACGCCATCCATCCCTCTCTTTCTCTTGATAGTGTAAAGGTGAGCGTTGGATTGTTTTTTTATACTATTGCTTTGGTCATATTTGTTGCTTAATCATATTATTATTTCACATATTTATAAATGTTTTTTTTTATATTTTTATTGTTAAGAATATTGTTTTCTTAAAATAATATTGCATATTAGGTAAACTGTCGCTTTATTTATATACTCCAGCAAAAGCTGAGTTGCCAATCGTTTTGTTATTCTTACAATTAGTTTATATTTCATTTCCTGTATTAAATTTTTCGTATTTTGTGCTATAAAAATAACTACAAACAAAACACTATATAACTACACTATATAAGACAAAATACTATAAGAATAATTAAAATAAATGAGTCAAGCAGCATTATCGTCTATATAAAACATGTAACCCAGTTGGGCTAGGATTTTTAAAAGAAGACTGATAGAAGACGATTATATATCGAATCCTGAATTCGTCGTAACGGCTAGCGACTAGCGATACGGTAGCTCAATACCAATTGAAATCTGGGAAACCGTCTTGTTGCTCTTGGTAGAGCGTTATAGCCAACTTAACCATATCCTAATAGTTAGAGGCCGCGGGTTCGAAAACGACTTTTTTTCCTAGCGCGGGCGAAGTCGTTGGGAACAGCTACTTATTGCGTAAGAACCTAAATGTTAATATTTATTAATATTCGTTTATATGAAACCTAGCTATCTACCTACCCATATGAAAAAGTATTGAATCATGTTACTTAATACATTTATAATTTATTACATTGTCGAAACTTTCACGTTCTTTATTTTATGAAATATAATCTATATTTTTCGTATTAAATATGTATAACCTTTGTACATCAGAGGGATAATGTAGGATTCTTAAGGTAAAATATTTTATTAAATCGGTCCTGTAGTTTCGGAGCTTATTCAATTCAAACAAACAAACAAATCTTTCCTCTATATAATATTAGGATAGATGAATAGAAATACTTAAACAATTGCAAATTTTGTGTATCTGTAAGTTCATTTAGTATAATCCAGAAACCAGTAACATAACCTTAAAAAGCAGAAAAAAAAATATAAAAAACCCCCGATACAAAAAGACCTCTAAAAAGAATAAAAATAATTTTATTATGTACTTATTGAATTCATTTCGGGGGACCGTTTAATAAAGGAAGAATTTTAAAAACGTGTTGAAATCTCCTATAATAATTAAATTAAATTTTCTTATAATATTTCTAATTAATCAATATAATCAAATATAGAAGGAGGAGAGTAAAAGACAATAACTTGAATTTTTGAAATGAGATAAAATAACTTCTACTAAAAAATGTTCACAGGCTTCAGATCAGATCAGATCAGATCAGGTCGTTGAGCAGACGAACGAACAATATTAAAAGTAATATGGGAACGTAATCGCTACTCCTAAGTAGGGGGGGTTCCCTTACCGTAAGGACATAGTGCGTAGTTCTGACGTAGCGTGAGTCATTTGGTTACAGAAGGGTCCGTTTTGGATCCGGTCTTGTGGAATCTGGGTTACGAATGCTAAATTCCTTCCCCGGATGAGGGTGTCGTGAGCGTAAGCTTCTAAGCTTTGCGCAGGCAGTCCGTCTTGTTACCCATCGGCACTATTTTGATAGCAGACCGCATAGCTGCTGGGACTTGAGGTCTCCATCGTCCATCTTCATTCAGATACGCAGTTGGTGGTGAAGGCCCAGATGAATTAACTGTGTCTCACCCTGGACGGAAGGTGAAACTTCGGGGCTCATTTCTTCCTGCTAGTCCCGAAGTTAAGATCTGTCCAAGCTGCCTTAGGCAGGCTTCTGCCATACGGCGAAGAACCGTAGGCTCGATGTAGCTTATATGCCGGCGTCTTGAGACCGCCCTGTATGGTGCCTACATATTGTCGGGAACCCACACCGCCCATGCCCTTCTGCGTCGAAAGCAAAGGGTCGTAGGGGTGAGGATGATCAGGGGGTACCATACATTGATACTACTACTAATGCTATTTTTGATGTAGTATACAATAAAGAGAGTAAATAAAATTATTATTTTAGAAATACCTACCTTCCTTTTGGAAAAAATATTGATTTTATATTTTGCCGAAAACCATATAAGTTTCATGTGAATTGTTACATAAATATAAAAATATTCATGAGTTTAAGGATAAAGGCTGGAATTTAATTTCGTAACCAATGAGATAGCTCTGATTTTGTCATGCGTCAAAAGGTTGACAAAGGATATATTCTGTGTTATGTTTTGGCACAATTTTAATTACTAACTTTTCTGAACATTCCATACTTTCGTTCTAAGTTATCTTTAAAAAAATGCAATAAAAATCTTTGTGTCATTGGTATTCCGTAAATACACATTTTATTTGAAATATAAATATGTTAATAAAATTTATTAAGAAAAATATTATTCAACTTGTATATTTATTATTTATTATTATAATTAAAAATGTATTTACAATTAAACAAAAAAAAATATTAAAAATAGGCTAACCATTGTGAACATATAAAATACAACTTCCGGTATACTCCTGGTCTTATATAATTTAATTACTTACATATTACGTATTATACTTATTATTTATAAAAAAGGTAAACAAATATCGCTAAGAAATTAAATCAGGATTCTCTTAATTATTAATTTGATTTTATGTTTATTAATTACGTTGTCAATAACATTCACAGTTGAGTTAATTATTGAACAGTAATTTTGATTTGTGATTTTGCTTGATTTTTCCAAGACTCCATTCTATTGAATCTTTAGATCTGAATTACTCTATTGAACGTAAATTTTATATTCATTTAATTTCTCTGTGGCAGGGTTTATTTTTTATAAGCTTTTATTTTTATGTAAAATTTATTAAAATTAGTAAGCACTTAATGGTTCACTAATATCAGTAAACTGCAAGTTTATACATGAATTACGAATACAGCTTGATTCTATTTAATTAGCATTAACGGTAATTGAACTTCACGGTTTGTGTAAGCTCTTATTAAATATACATGAAATAACTCTAACCCTTGCCTTGGTTAATTAATTCGGTTAAAGTTAGTTTGACCCAGAACCCCCGAATTCAGCAGAAATATATATGATACTAACAATTTAACTGACATTATGATCACGTTACTAAATGATGTGACGTGTATTTAATATCAGATGTACATGTTTTTAATTAAAAAAAACTAGTAATTTATATAACGTTTGCTATTAATAAATCGACGTTTCATTTACACAAAAACATTTTTTTTACCATGATATTGTTTCTTATATGCAGCAGTCGTGTTCACGGTATGACGAGATAGGTATTAGGTGTCTGTCGGTAAGTCAGTAAATTAGTTATCTACCTTCAACTGTCCCTAACTTGATAAAGAACTCATTAAAAGTATCTTGAGGTCTCACAGTGTGGTTCAAGACATCATATTTTATAATTTACAGAGTAAGAGTACAACCTTTGGAGATAGATAATTAATCAGCTGACTGACTGAAAAACACCTTCATCTCGTCTTAACCATTCAAATCATTTATTATTCCCTAACTGCACTTCATCTCAGCTAGATTTAATGATAGGTCCCTCTCCTGATCCCGTGAGTAGCTGTGGTGAGCTTTCTGCTGACACATTTTCTTACCACGATTGTTTATACTTATTATACAAAATCCGTCCTCCTAAGACCAAGCCGATAATTGTTATTAAGATCAATTCTAAGCGTATTATAAAAAGAAACTCCTTTCGCTCCGAATTCTAATAATAAAATAGAAATATTTTACTCATTATTGAGTACATATATTTATTTTAATGTTTAAACCTTTTTTAGCATAAAATGCAAGTTAAATTAATTATGTTTATAATAAACTATGTAGTTAGGTATAATATAGAAAGATAATCATTGCCTAATTTGTAAGTAAAATAAAAAGTTTTTTATTTCAATTTGAAACCATTTATTGTTCTTAGATCACAAAAGGGCGGTGAGAGGTTGCTCCAGCACACAAGGTTCTGGTTTGACGAGGCTAAGGCGAAGGGCTACTACAGTCTTACACTTGGGGGCTTGGAACATTCCCTGAGCAGAGGTTCCTTCGCGTTGCTACTGTAGTTCGAGTAGCCCCTGCTTAGAGGTTAGATGGATGTGCTAGCGTATATCCAGTCACCCGACTGTATTGCAAGATAGACTTGTCTCCTGGCTCCCTGTCAGGAAGTGAGCGTGCCTAACAGTTCCGGTGCCAGCTAGAAACTGGTAGTTAGACTCTCTGACGTTCTTAGCTAGTGATGCTGCGAGAAATTGCAGGGGAAATGAGCGTGTCTACAACTCTGGAACGTTTCAAGAAGAAAAGTAAGTCGGACGATTTCAGAGGTTAGATCCGCCGTATGAGGATCCTTGTGCCTTGGCAAACCTTGCCAAAAGAATAGCGGCTCAACCTTTATAACAGAAAGTGATTGTGGGGTAGAGATGCTATACATGTATACGTAGTCTCTTTGTAGACTTCCTTTGTCCTAATGATTACTTAAAGTTCTGTCTATAGCCTTAATTTTAAATTAATAAATGCAACGAATTACTAAACTTAGTTAGTTTCGTAATTCGTTGTATGTAACCATTATCATCATGTATTCTCAAAATACGATACTAACGATTCTGGAGTTCATAGATACTTTTAGTATGAAAACAAATCTATTTAAATGAATTTCTATTCAATGATCTGATCGCTGCCTCATTGTAATGTTATTTATTTTTCACTTCATTGACTAAAAAATTACTAACTTATAAATAAATTAATTGTACGTTTTATTCAATATTTTATTAAATTTATACGTTTACATTTACATTAATAATTAAATTTTTAGAGGTATATAATATTATTAGGTCAATTAATGGTCTTTGTAGCAAGGTTTTGTTCAGTTATTATCCTAAGGATTACATGTATAATTTGTCTAATCGTTTGATAACGATACAAATAATTAATTCAGACAGAAATAAAGGTCTCATAAATAAAAATAATGAATTAATACCCTTTTATAGTACTTTTTTTATAGTTAAAAGAATTGGATATATCAATTACATAATGGTACAAAATGGTACAACTTAATGTAATAAAACCAATATATGAAAAAAAAATGTTTTTGTTTAATTTCCTGAAAAAAAAATACACATTAGGTATATACAGTTATTCCAAAAAATAAAAAGATTTTGTTTGAAAAAGACAGTTATAACTTATACTTACTACTTTAACTTTTGATATAATTAGTTAAGAAATCAAATAATATCATTCTTTTTTATAGATCTATCTTTTAACAAATAAATTCAATTAAGTCTAAATAAGATGCCTAAATTTTCCTTCAAACTATTTGTGTCTGAAAGCTTACCAAGCACGAAACGATAGGCATTACCAAAACGACCACGACACTTGCCTTGCCTTTATAGCATACCTTCGTGCAACTAGGCAAATAGGTGACAAATAGTCAAGTCTAAGAAAATAAAAAAGATATATAAAAGAAATATTTAATAAATAAGTCAATGCTTATATTATAAATTCGAAAGTAACATATCAACTCTTATGAAATAAGACTTTATCATCAAGACCATTGTACCAAGATAAACTTTGCCTGTTAAAGTATGTTGTTCGGATACATAGTTTAAGCAATACAGAATAATGAACGTCAACTCTGGCTTCGTTCGCCATGGCTTTCAACGTTGGGTGCAAACTGTAGTCCCCAATAATAATATTATAGTCCCCACTAATAATATATAGATATAGATATGCTTAACTTACAAATCAAACATCTTCTATCCCGAAAAAAGGGGTCAAAATACAACCCCTTGCGCCATACACAATAAACAATGCTTCATCTTCTGACTGCGGTCGCTGGAAACAGCCAATTGGCATACAAAACCTCAAACTAACCTCATAAGCCAAATGGGCAGACAAAAACTCTGCAATGATTATTATTATTCGTAAAAATTAAATTGATTTCCTCAGATCTTTCTTTGGTTATTAAATTCTTCATAAGTAATTAGTTATATATATTTAAGTACTCTTTTTCATAATAATACATAGTTTTATTGTTCTCTTTATACGTCCATAACTAAGTGTTCCTAAATAAGGTATTTTTATAATCTCCAGTTCTTTTTTTTTTTTTTTTTTTTTTTTTTTTTTTTTTTTTTTTTTTTATATGATCTAGGGCAATGCTTGACTACATTCCACCTGATGGTAAGTGGAATGTAGTCTTAGATGGTAAGTCGCATTGCCCTAGCAACCTATTCACTCTTCTCTTGAAGACACCCACATTATATTTGGCCGGAAATACCGACGCAGGCAAATTGTTCCAGTCCTTTGCTGTACGCACTAAAAATGAGGAAGCAAAGCGCTTCGTTCGGACAGGTGGAATGTCCACAACAAAAGGATGGATACCTGCCGTGCGTCGGGACGTCCGGTGATGGAAGGGGGACGGGGGAATTAACTCGTGTAATTCCTGCGCACACTCACCAAAATGTATCCTATAGAATACTGAGAGGCTAGCAATTTTACGCCTGTGTTCAAGGCTTTGGAGGTCGGCTTCGACCAATTCGGGATCGCCTATAAGCCTCTTTGCTCGCCTCTCAATTGAGTCCAGAACCGCAAGATGAGACTTTGCGGCACCAGCAAATATGTGTCCACAGTACTCTACACACGACCGGATCTGTGCTTTGTATAAAACAAGAAGCTGTACCGGTGTAAAGTACTGCCGAACCTTCGCAAGAACGGCAAGCTTTGCTGCTGCTGCTCTTGCTCTGGACTCAATGAACCGACCAAAGTTGAGGTTCGAGGAAATCTCTAAGCCTAACAACTGAAGCCGGTCACTGTATTCCAAGGATACATTCTGGAAAGTAGGAGCCAAGGTGAAAGGGCTCCTTTTGGAGGTGAATAGACACGTCTGCATTTTGGTGGCGTTGAACTCGACAAGATTGGCATTGCTCCATGCGGAGACTGCCTGAAGTTTGTCATTCAAACGTTGCACCATGGCTTCTCTTTCAGACTGTACTTGATCTCGACTAGCCCGAGTACTCGGCAGATATCTTTCTACAACTGTGCTGTCGTCTGCATACCCATAGATACCGGGCTTCAACAGATCATTAATGTGCAGCAAAAACAGAGTTGCAGAAAGAACGGACCCCTGAGGTACTCCGGCATTTATTGTCAAGGGTTCCGAGGAACACCCGTCGACAACTACTCGGAGAGATCTGTGGCTCAGAAAGTCCGTTACCCAGCCGATCAGACCAGGAGATATACCGTACGCTGAAAGCTTGCATATAAGGCTCGCATGCCAGACCCTGTCAAATGCCCTCGAGACGTCCAGAGAGACGGCGATCGCTTCTCCGTTCTTCTCGATGGCCTCGCCTAAAATGTGAGTAGCATACACTAGGAGGTCCCCAGTAGACCTATTACGGCGAAACCCGTACTGTCGGTCACTGAGGAGATCGTTACCTTCTAGGTATGCTAGTAGGCGCGAGTTCAATACACGCTCCATAATCTTACAGAGTATGGAGGTGATTGAAATCGGTCTGTAATTGACAGGGTCGGCACGGCTGCCTTTTTTGGGCACGGGTTGCACATTAGCAAGCTTCCAGGATTTCGGCACTATTCCAGTCATGAAAGAGAGGCGATACAGACGTGTCAGTATAGGAGACAACTCAGCTGCGCATGTCTTGAGCAGAATGGCTGGTATACCATCAGGACCACTGGCTTTATTCACATCTAAACGACACAATGTTCTCCATACCTCTTTGTTAGTGATGCGGATTTCAGGCATCGAAATACCGCAGTGAGGAAGATGTGCTGGAGAAGCATTGCCAGTGTCTAGATGCGAATTCTCAGCAAACAGAGAAGCAAATACATTCGCTTTCTCTGTTGCAGTGTGGGCCAGGGATCCATCAGGCTTCAGCAGAGCAGGCAGTGAGGGTTGGCAGAAGTTCGACTCGATCGCTTTGGCAAGAGACCAGAAAGCTCGACTGCCAGTTGGTCTGACAGAGAGCTTTTCGCCATTCTTAACGATCCGATCAAGACGAGCCTTCCGCAAAGCCTTCTTGTAGGACTTGGCAGCTTGGTTAAAGGCTCTCTTCTTCAAACTTACATCCGGAGTTTTGCGGGTTCGAGCATCAGCCCAAATGAGATATGCCGAATGTTTTCGGTCTTGAGCATGACCACATTCGGCATTAAACCATGGGCGAGCTTTGCCACCGATGGGTACGTCAGCAAAAGGAATAAAATACTCCATTGCCTGATGCACCACATCGGTTATAGCATCCGCGCAACTCGACGGATCCAAAGAAGAGAAGCAGACCTGCCGCCAAGGATAAGACGCAAAAAAGTGTCGCATCTCATCCCAATCTGCTGACTTGTATTTCCATACTCGCCTAACACCAAGAGGTTCGAAAGCTGGTGGGGAATATGTAAACACAGATTTCACCAGACAGTGATCGGAGGTTCCCAAGGGGGAGGTGACTTCTACACGATACCTGTCCGGATCAGTTGTCAGCAGAAGGTCCAGGCAATTGGCTGTATGGCCTACCACATCTGGTACCCTTGTCGCTTGCTTCACCAGCTGAAAGAGGTCCAAGGACAACGCAAATTTCCGCGCTTCTCTTCCAGCATGGTCGGTCTTCTGGTACGGGAACAGCCAGTCCTGATGACAGGCATTAAAGTCCCCCAGAAAGACGAGCTGCGCCGAAGGGTACTGATACAGAGCCATATCTGCAGCCTCACTAAGATACTCAAATAAACGAGTTGTCTCCTGGTCACCGCTGTGCGAACGGTAGACACAGGAATACAGGATTTTTTCGTTTCCTGTGTCTACTAAAACCCATAGGGAAGAAAAAGTGGGGTCTTCAAGGTGACGGAGACGCTGAATACAGAGGTCGTTCCGCGCGTACATACTGACTCCGGCCCGTGAGCGAAAGTTGTGCTCCAACGAGTAACCGGGATAATCCAAGTATGTAGCGCTCAAAGGACATTGTATCTGCGTCTCCGTCAAAAAGAGCAAGCGCGGCTGCTCTGTCTCCAGGTGGTGGTGGACAGCTAAAAGATTTGAGTGCAAACCCCTTATATTAGTCAGGTGCACATTGTATGAGGAGGAGTGCAACCGCTGTGCCAACTTGTTTCTTTTTTTAACCTTTTTCATAAAATAAAATAAATAAAAGTGAATAGGGATGGGAAATGGCAGTTGAACGAGGCGGTACGTATCGAACCCGACGTCGAAATTGGTGATGTCTTGCCACTGGGAGGCTAGTCTGGAGACTGCGGGGACGCCCGAACCCCCCCAGGGATCGCCATCGGGCCTCCTCGCCTGGTCGCCAACCAGCACGATGGAGCCACCCTGGGATTTTTCGCAGCTGGCGGGGCAGCCTTTCGTGGGTGGCTAACCCACTAATTGGGCCCCCAACTATCTGCGGGCGGCCAGCGGAAAGCCGTCGCTTCGGATCCCGCTACCCTCCTCGACTAGACACCCGACAAAACAAACACCAACTCGACGTCAACCGGTTCGCCAACGTACCGCAGCTGTTCAAACCCATTTCCCATAAACGGCTTCATCGAGCAACGTGCCGGAACACGACTATGTCGCTTTGCGGCACGACTTTGCCCGATGGGTGGTAACTTTGCCGGCGACCCGATGTTATGGTCTACCACCAAGAAGAAACCCCTGAACCAGGTTATTATAATACTGACCTATGTATCTGTGCACCTATATATCTGTGTGTTTGTATGTGGCATCTTAGCAGCCAAACCAGTGGACGGATTTGATTGCAGTTTTTTTTAATCGAATGCCTGCTCCATTAAGATGGTTCTTAGCCATGTTTAGTGAAATAAAAGCAGTCGTCGTCAATATATTTCATTTTCATTGGTGTAGAAAGAGCATATAAACAATATAGAAATCAGTAACATAATTTGTAAAAAGAAATAAAAATAAAAAAATAATTTAAAAACTATAAACGACACTAAAAGTCTTTAAAAAGAAAGTAATAATATCTTTATGTACTATTGAAGTCGTTGCGTCGAGTGACCGCTAATTAAAATTAGAAATCAGAATGCAAGTATGTTACCACGCCAAATAACAAAATAATAATACTAAATCATTATAGCCTTAGTCCTCATTCACTAGCTCTGAAAACTTCGTAAAATATATATATTCGTCAACGGACGTGCAACGGTCCCCCGACGCAAAGACTTGAGTAGTAGTATAAAAATCTTATTATTATACTTTTTAAGGATTTTATTGTATCAAGGGATTTGTATTTTATTTTTACTGTTATTTTCTTTTGGTCTGTAAATAATAATATTATTTTACTTAGAGACTAAAAGTAAGTTAGTGTGATTGTGTTATTAACCCCCGACTAAAAAGAGCGGTGTTATAAGTTAGACCTGTCGATCTGTGTATCTGTATATCTGTCTGTGGCAATGTAGCGGCCAAACGCGTGGACTGATTTGAATGCTGTTTCTTTAATCTAAAGCTATGTTTGTCGAGATGGTTTTTAGCTATGATTGGTCTAAATATAAACAGTCGTCTCCAAGATATTGACGTTTTATTGTTAATAGGTTCTTATGCAATAATTAGCTGCTCCCAACGGCTTCGCCCGCACTATGTAGGAAAAGAAGCTTTGCTATGTAGACCATAAGATTTTAACACATATTTACTCGGGTAAAGTACTTTATTGGGGACAGGTGCTGCCCGTGACTGCATCCGCGTAGACTGTAAAAAAAATATTTTTATGGCTAATGATTTCGTAGTCATAAAGAGTAAAGGGGCAACAGCTAGTAATAATATAAATCTCTTCATCATAGTGTTATTAGTGATTGTAAATCATTTTAACTCTATATGTTTATATTTATTAATATTCGTATATCCCTATATGAAAAAGTCTTGAATCATGTTGCTTAATACATTTATAATTTATAAGATTGTCGAAATTTTAACGCGGATCTTTATTTTTCTCGTATTAAATATAACCTATGTTCATCAGAGGGATAATATAGGATTCTAATGGTAAAATATTTTGTTAAACCGGTCCAGTAGTTTCGGAACCTATTCAATTCAAACAAACAAACAATCAAATCATTCCTCTTTATAATATTAGTGATGATGTTGATGATGATTATAAAATATAGCCTATGTTCATCAGGGATAATGTAGGATTCTAATGCTAAAAGATTTTTAAATCGGTCTAGTAGTTTCGGAGCCTATTCAATTCAATCAAATAAACAAATCTTTCCTCTTTATAACATTAGGATAGATTAATAGAAATACTTAAATAATTGAAAATTTTGTGTGTCTGTAGGTTCATTTTCAACAATTCAGAAACCAATAACATAACTTTGAAAAGCAGAAAAAACAATTAAAATTTTTAAAAACCCCCGATACAAAAAGATCTCTAAAAAGAATAATAATAATAATATTAATATGTACTTATTGAATTCGTTGCGTCGGAGGACCGTTTATATAAAGGAAGAAATTAAAATGCAAGTAAGTTAACAAGGCAAATAAAGAAATTACGATATCGAATCGTATAGTCTAAGTCCTCAATGATTAACTTCGTAATATATAGGTACACTATCAACGTACGTACAAAGGTCCCCCGAAGCAACGACTTTAATAAGTACATAATAATATTATTTTTATTCTTTTTAGAGGTCTTTTTGTATCGGGGATTCTTAAAATTTTTAATTTAATATTATTTAGTCATGTTAATTAAATAAATTTACAGGGAAAATAAAAATCTCTGCTCTAATATAACTATTGATTTGAGTTTGTGCCATCATTGTAATGTACTATTTTATAAAACAAAGCGGAATAATGTATAAAAAGGTTAGCTCATGAAAGATAAATAATATCGGCGTCTTTTCGATGATAGATTGTTAAAAAGATTTTTTTCATTTATCCGTCATAACACCGTTGTCAAACATTTACATCTTAACATAGTCCGAAATATTTTTAAAATCCATATGGCTTGTGCTGAACCATGTTCTGGTTTGATGCAGAGTTATTTTTTATATTCAGCTATATTGGCCTTAAAGTTGCTTGTTATGTCACCCTTAGCGGCGATATCATATCATCCAGAAAAAGTACAACGAGCGAATATAAGTGACCTAAAAAATTTTACGCCATTCTGGTTAGTCGCAGCCCTTTATATAACTACTTCCCCTCACCAAGAAACTGCCGTGATGCTTTTCAGAACATATGTAGTTGCAAGACTAATAGCTGCAGCTGGATATATAATAAATTTACCAAAAGCACTTGTTGAAAGTGCATTTTTTCTTTCGTTTTCAATAACCGCTTACATGGCAGGTTGGGTTGTCTATATGTATAGATCAGCGATATGAAGCAAATCAGCAAATAATAAACGACGTTAATGTTCTGATTTAATGAAGAACATTATTTATTAATTTGATAGCGATTTGATTAGCTTAATGAGTATACTTTTTCCAAAGCAAAGTGAAGTTTTATTTTGTGATTTGATGAAACTAGTGTGTGAGTTGTGATTAAGTTGACATTTGATGTAATATATTTAACAATCCTGAAGAATTTTTTGTAAATAAAGTTGGCGAATATTCTTCCTTTTTCTAATATTAATAATAATTATAAGAATACTATTCATTATATTAATATTAGTTTATATTAAACTATTAAAGGCAACTTTAAAAAAGACTATTTCATTTTTTTACAGTTTTATTTCCTAATATTATAATAGATTATTTTATTTTGATTATTACAGAAACTGTCTAATGTCAACTGATGCCAGATGACTGTTAAACATCTGGGGGCACGGCTGTGTTCAAAGTTTACCAAATATTTATTCTTTTAACAGAACAACTACTAAAATTGACTACTTAGTTAACTACTTAACAATAAAAACGAGTATAGCTACAAGGTCCTGAGTGAAAATAAATGTTAATAGGGTATGTGTTAATTTTTTTTTATATGATCTAGGGCAATGCTTGACTACATTCCACCTGATGGTAAGAGGAATGTAGTCTTAGATGGTAAGTCGCATTGCCCTAGCAACCTATTCACTCTTCTCTTGAAGACACCCACATTATATTTGGCCGGAAATACCGACGCAGGCAAATTGTTCCAGTCCTTTGCTGTACGCACTAAAAATGAGGAAGCAAAGCGCTTCGTTCGGACAGGTGGAATGTCCACAACAAAAGGATGGATACCTGCCGTGCGTCGGGACGTCCGGTGATGGAAGGGGGAAGGGGGAATTAAGTCGTGTAATTCCTGCGCACACTCACCAAAATGTATCCTATAGAATACTGAGAGGCTAGTAATTTTACGCCTGTGATCAAGGCTTTTGAAGGCTTTTGAAGGCTTCAACCAATTCGGGATCGCCTATAAGCCTCTTTGCTCGCCTCTCAATTGAGTTCAGAATTACAAGTCGAGATTTTGCGGCACCAGCAAAATATGTGACCACAGTACTCTACACACTACCAGATCTATGCTTTGTATAGAACAAGAAGCTGTCCCGGTGTTAAGTACTGCCGTACCTTCGCAAGAACGGCAAGCTTTGCTGCTGCTGTTGTTGCTCTGGACTCAATGAACCGACCAAAGTTGAGGCTTGAGGAAATCTCTAAACCTAGCAACTGAAGCCGGTCACTGTATTCCAAGGATACATTCTGGAAAGTAGGAGCCAAGGTGAAAGGGCTCCTTTTGGCGGTGAACAGACACGTCTGCGTTTTGGTGGCGTTGAACTTGACAAGATTGGCATTGCTCCTTGCGGAGACTGCTTGAAGTTTGTCATTCAAACGTTGCACCATGGCTTCTCTTTCAGACTGTACTTGATCTCGACTAGCCCGAGTACTCGGCAGATATCTTTCTACAACTGTACTGTCGTCTGCATACTCATAAAAACCGGGCTTCAACAGATCATTAATGTGCAGCAGAAAAAGAGTTGCAGAAAGAACTGACTCTTGAGGCACTCCGGCATTTATTGTCAAGGGTTCCGAGGAACACCTGTCAACAACTACTCGGAGAGATCTCTGGCTCAAAAAGTCTGTTACCCAGCCGATCAGACCAGGAGATATACCGTACGCTGAAAGCTTGTTTATAAGGCTCGCATGCCAGACCCTGTCAAATGCCCTCGAGACGTCCAGAGAGACGGCCACCGCTTCTCCGTTCTTCTCGATGGCCTCGCCTAAAATGTGTGTAGCATACACTAGGAGGTCCCCAGTAGACCTATTACGGCGAAACCCGTACGGTCGGTCACTGAGGAGATCGTTACCTTCTAGGTATGCTAGTAGGCGCGAGTTCAATACACGCTCCATAATCTTGCAGAGTATGGAGGTGATTGAAATCGTTCTGTAATTGACAGGGTCGGCACGGCTGCCTTTTTTGGGCACGGGTTGCACATTAGCAAGCTTCCAGGATTTCGGCACTATTCCAGTCATGAAAGAGAGACGATACAGACGTGTCAGTACAGGAGACAACTCAGCTGCGCATGTCTTGAGCAGAATGGCTGGTATACCATCAGGACTACTGGCTTTATTCACATCTAAACGACACAATGTTCTCCATACCTGTTTGTTAGTGATGCGGATTTCAGGCATCGAAATACCGCAGTGAGGAAGATGTGCTGGAGAAGCATTGCTAGTGTCTAGATGCGAATTATCAGAAAACAAAGAAGCAAATACATTTGCTTTCTCTGTTGCTGTGTGGGCCAGGGATCCATCTGGCTTTAGCAGAGCAGGCAGTGAGGGTTGGCAGAAATTCGACTCGTTCGCTTTCGCAAGAGACCAGAAAGCTCGACTGCCAGTTGGTCTGACAGAGAGCTTTTCGCCATTCTTAGCTATTTGATCGAGACGAGCCTTCCGCAATGCCTTTTTGTAGGAATTGGCAGCTTGGTTAAAGGTTCTCTTCTTCGAACTTACATCGGGAGTTTTGCGGGCTCGAGCATCAGCCCAAATGAGATATGCCGAATGTTTTCGGTCTTGACCATGACCACATTCGGCATTAAACCATGGGTACTTCAGCAAAAGGAATAAAATACTCCATTGCCTGGTGCACCACATCGGTTATAGCATCCGCGCAACTCGACGGATCCAAAGAAGAGAAGCAGACCTGCCGCCAATGATAAGACGCAAAAAAGTGTCGCATCTCATCCCAATCTACTGACTTGTATTTCCATACTCGCCTAACACCATGAGGTTCGAAAGCTGGTGGGGAATATGTAAACACAGATTTCACCAGACAGTGATCGGAGATTCCCAAAGGGGATGTGACTTCTACACGATACCTGTCCGGATCAGTTGTCAGCAGAAGGTCCAGGCAATTGGCTGTATGGCCTACCACATCTGGTACCCTTGTCGCTTGCTTCACCAGCTGAAAGAGGTCCAAGGACAACGCAAAGTTCCGCGCTTCTCTTCCAGCATGGTCGGTCTTCTGGTACGGGAACAACCAATCCTGATGACAGGCATTAAAGTCCCCCAGAAAAACGAGCTGCGCCGAAGGGTACTGATACAGAGCCATGCCATAATAGTTTAATATAAGTACACAAGAATATCCATTTAGATAATTTGAATTTCAAAAATAATAACTCAAGTGATAAATAAATATACTAGTCCCTTTGACTCAAATAGATTAGGGTTTCCACAGATACAAACTAAAATGACTGGCTTGATTTAAAGTGATCGACTGAAAATATTTATGTAACTAAGATTATTCGTAATCGTCCGAGTTATTGTCTGAAACAAATAATAACCATACTAATTAAAGTTACTTGATGACTTGGTTTTACGTAACATCTCAGTTGCGAGTTGCGAACATAGAATTATTATACCAAGTCTATGGTATGCGAGCCTTGGATTTTTGTATGTTTTTGGAGCATTATTCTTTTTTAATATTTTTTATTATATAACTATAATTTAATGAATTTTTTTAATAGTATGTTACCATATTCTAGTGACCTTCATGTGAATATTAATTTATTTTTTAATTTATAAAAGTAATAATCCATAGTTATTTTTTTTATTACATTATGTTTTTTATATATAATGTTTTATTTATTTTTTAAGGAATCTATTCCTTGTTTTTTTTAATAAGCTTAAAATAATCTATGTTAAAATCTATAACTATTAACGATATGTACAAAATTAATGTTACGACTTTTGATATATTAATTGGTACTCATAAATGACAGAATTATCTTTCAATTGAAGTCAAACATATTTGTCAAATTTATTTGCCGCAGACGATCGAAACAAGGGATTTATATATTGATAATATTGAAAAATTTAAAAACTCAGGACATAAACAACAATAGGAAATGAAAACCATAACAATATCGTTGGAGACACCACTTACTCAAACTTATATGGCACATGCGGCTTTACTGGCAGTGAAATTGTTGGCACTAAGCCCTTTAGCGGCTATGACATGGGTAAATAAAGGGATCTTTCTTAATACGGATGTAGTTCGACGTGCCTACCTTTCTGAATTAAAGAACTTAGCTCCATTTTGGATTGTTGGAGCTTTATATCTTACCACGATGCCTTCAGTGGACTTAGGCATAAGTCTGTTTCGAATGTATACGATCGCTAGAACAATTGTTATATTTGGATACGTCACCCGTCCGATTCCTGCATTTATTTCAGATTTTGGACTCATCACATCTTACTTAATAACCATTTATATGTCTATTTGGGTTATATATTATTATAGAAAAGCCATATAAAATGGGTATAGCTCTGTGAAATAAGTTATATAAAATAGATGTGGAGACAAGCAAATATTTTTATTTTTTTTATTAGGAAGAAAACTGTCTCTCAAAACTATAAGGAACTAATGGTAAAAATATATTAATTAATTTGTAAAGATAATTATTTTAGATAAAACTTTTTTTAGTAACCAATATAAAAATCATGTGAAATTTTGCAAAAATTAGAGAAAATTTGTTAATTTGAGAATAAATGCTTAAACTTGATTTCGTAAGTAATGCGTCAAAGGACTGACAAAAGTTGTGTTCAGTTTATTATGTTTTGGTTGGATTAAAATAAATATATAAATATTAAAATAACCAGCTACTAACTGTTAAAAGCGTTTGTTTTAATTTATCTTATATGGAATATAATAAAACACTATTATATTTTCATATTAGGTATATTTTCTAAAATATAAAATCTATAAGTATATTTTATAAATATATTTTCTAAAATCAAAAATATAATTAGAAAAAATTGGAAAATTACTATAACTTTGGAGATATTAGATACCTTTTTTCCAATAAGTATGTGCAATTTTTTAATCTCGTAACGCATTTCTATCTTTAGGAATAATACTCTTTTATTATATATCAATCTTGGAGAAGATTGTTTAAAATTCGACCAGGCATAGCTAAGAACCATCTGAACGAACTAGGCATTGAATTAATAGAAACCGTATTAAAATCCGTCCACTCGTTAAGCCGTTAAGATGCCACAGACAGACACACACGTCAAACTTATAACACCCCTCTTTTTGGGTCGGAAATAAGCAAATCAAAACTTAAAATATACAAATATATGGGGCCAAAAGCTAATAATAATAATAATAATAATAATGATAATAATAAATACCATTACTATAGCTACAGTTTCACACATGATGTATATTTAAGATGTAGACAGTTAATAATAAACAATTCATTTTAAAGTATTGGGTGGACCAAAAAGAATATACGTATTTCAAACTGATGTATTTTTAATAAACTGTAAGACATACAACTATAGAACTTGGGACACATATTTATGAAACTCTCTAGTTTAGATTACAAGTGTTCAATATGTCCTCCACCAGCGACACGAACAATATCACACCGATACTCAAATTCCTGCCATACTCGACTAAGCATGTCCGCGGTCACTGATGTAATAGCAGTACGGATCCGGTTTTTCAACTCATCGAGATTCTGTGGTAATGGAGGAACATACACGGTATCCTTAATGAAACCCTACAGGAAGAAATCACACGGTGTCAAATCCAGTGACTGTGGAGGCCAGCTGAAAATTAATAAATCGTCAGCTCCTTGACGTCCAAACCAACGGTTCGGAAGTTTTATTCAGAAATTGACGAACTTGATGGCTCCAGTGAAGGGGTGTCCCCATCTTGTGTAAAAATGAGATTGTCCTTGTTCAGCGTCGAAAACAACCAGTTTTGCAACATATTAAGATACTGCGGACCATTTACCGTGTTTCCATCAAAGAAAAAAGGGCCGTAAACAGATGAGCAGGATATAGCACAAGACACGTGTACTTTAGGTGAATCTCGAAAATGGTCGATGTGCGCATGTGGGTTCTGTAGGTCCCAAATTCTAACATTCTGTTTGTTCACCTTCCCACTAAGGTGAAAACATGCTTCATCACTGAACACGAACCGTTCTGAGAAATTGTTATCGTTGTCAATAATATCCTGAACTTGGGCAACAAATTCCACACGTTTATGTTTATCATAATTATTCAGAGCCTGTAACAGTTGTAACTTGTACGGTTTCCTAACTAATCTGCGTCTCAAAACACGCCAAACTGTTGTTTTAGGCAGCTACAATTCCAGACTGACACGACGTGTTGATTTTGAAGGGCTAAGTTGGTAAGCAGCTTGAATCCGTTCTACATTTGCTTCAGATACACAAGGGCAGCCAGGACTCTTTCCTTTACATACACAACCCGTGTCAACAAACTGACGGTACCATCTGCGAATGTGCCATCCATTTGGAGGATCAATTTGGTACCTCATCCGGAAACGTCTTTGCACTGTTATTGTGGAATTGCACTTCACAAGCTCTAGATTACAAAATTTTTTGTGCTGTTGCGTAGCCATTTTACAACTGTGAATACGTCATTGTAACTAAGCACAACTGACATTTGGCGGACATGATCACAAATGAGACAATGTACTCCTTCCTCCAATACCCGCAGCACACCGCTACTATTGACAGTTTACTACAGTTTGAAATACGTATATTCTTTTTGGTCCGCCCTATACTTAGAAGTTATCTCTTAATTGTGTTATATACTCAGAACAGTAAATAAAGCATAGAAGTAGTCTAAATTTGTAGACTTAATTGTGCGTAACAGTTGTCCTTTTTTTCATACTGTGAAAACATAATGATGAAAGAAACAAATATAAACTTGTATAAATGACATGATCATAATGGTAAATTGGAAAGTATAAATTATAGTTGACTTATTGGGTATTTATTGGCAACGTTTACACATTTTGGTTGTGTTTGATGTCGGGTGTCAGTGGTGTATTCTTGTGTAGTTTTATTTACGAATTCATAAAGTTATTTACAAATTTTCTCCGTTTCGTTGAGAGAAAATATAACCTAATAGCATGAGCAATATTATGCATGAGCATTATGAGGGGATGTAAATGCCATTCTTCCCTAAAAGAAAATTAAGTTCAAAAGTAACCTTCCATCGGTAAGTGTTCTAACATGGTATTTTTTTACGTATTTCTTCGTTACAATACAACTATATTTTATTTTTGTAACTGCTTTACAAATTATAAAGAAAAAATTGTCCTATGGCACAGTTATCAGACTGCTATATGTAATTTATTACGTTTTTATAAACGATCTTTTTGTAACATGGCCATATAAACGGATCTTCTCATTTCGAAAGACGTGCGTGAACTCGAAGTAGGTTCAAAATAGCTTTGACATCTTTTTTCGTTCGTACGGTGTTGCGGCCGAATTTAGTATATAAGTATATTCAGCATAGGCCTCCTGTTGTCTACGGCAGTGTGCGCTTTAAAAATATGAAGCTTTAATTCTATGCTTTAGTTATTATTCTGAGATTTCTAGGCCGTATTCCGAAATACATGCTAGTATACCGGCCAGTGCTGATAACGTCAAAAATTTACGCCATGTTGGTGAAACGTTCCGAAAAATGATGTATAAATAAAATAACAGAAATAAAACACAATTGACAAAGTACTATATGAACCTAGTACATATTAGAAATTACTTATTAATCTATAAATATATAATTATTTCCAACGTGTGTGTTTTAAAATTATAAAGTTTTCCAAGGGAATGGAGTTACAAAACAATTACAACCATAATGATTGATTGGATCATTTAATTCTAAATAAGTACAGAAATTATTTAATAATACCCATTTTTACTTTCTATTCCCGCCACATCAGTATTTACAGAGAGTTTACTGTGTTGAATAGTAAACGGTGAGACAAAGGAAAAAAATATCTTTAAACCTAATAAGAACGAAAATGAAAAAAGAATTGCTCTGTTTGAATTCTGTAACTGTCCTAATAATTGATAAACTTGCAAATATAAAGAAAATATATTTTACAAATATAACAATGAAGAAAATTAAGTTGTCCTCTATTTACTTGAACACTACAATATGCATTTTTTTTCTCTTACCTACCTATTACTTAACTAATAAAAAAAGCAAAAACGGCGGCAACTTTAGTTACTGTTGTAATATTACTGTGCAGTTGCTGATCTATCCAGAGAGTTCTATAAAGTTGTATCACCAGTACAATATGACCGACACCAATGCAAAATGGCGATAGTTCTATGACGTCATTATCACTGGTCAGTACTACTGGTATGCATTTCGGAACACAGCCCTAATAGTCGCACAGAGTTGATTGGCACTTGACGTAATCGAAATAAAATTAAATGTAGGTGTGCAGGTGTTAGTCTTAACTCTCATAAGCCTTAAGATTTTGTGCCGTTCTATGATTCGATTTCGTATTAAAATCAACCAAGATCATACACGTTTTACGTTCTATTATTTTTTTATTTTATTATCCACCCGATAAACGACTCATTAAAATAACTGTAACAATATATTTTAATAATTCTTAGCATAAGTCCGTTTCAAATGAGTTGAAAATATTACTTAAGATATAAAATGACATTAAATAATAATAGGGAACATTCAGGTATTTTTTTTTTGACGTAAATTAATCATTTACCTCTCTATATCGTAGAAAAAAATATAAATAGGCCTTAAAAGATTCTAGATATTTTTCAAAGTGAAAATTAAAACGTTGAGTAAATTTGAGCCGTTCAAACTTCAAACACTGCCATTTTGCGCGTGACAGATATATGTAATATTGATACATATAATAATGTTATTATATTGTAATTCTGTATGTAGGTAAAATAAAGATATTATTATTTATGAAACTACATAATACCGTTGACAATAAATATGCGAAATATTGATGTAGCAATAGATTTAAGAGTTTAGACTTATTTAGAACTATATATCATTGTTATTACTAGTACATTATTAAAGTAGTAAAAGATATTGATTTGACGAACTATCGGAAGTAGCCTGAAGATATTAAATATATTGTATTTACATATCTTATTAGGTAAGCCGTAAATGTGTGAAAAATATAAGATTGTTATAAATATTCTAGACATTTAAAATGGTTATGTACTATTATATTGTTATTATGAGATAATTAATGATGTTTAGAGTTGTGAATATGACCAATCTCCAGAAGCTGCTGTTGGCGCTTCTGTCGATGTTATTATGTTATAAATATGGCTGTTAGCCTCTATTAAAGGCAATCTGTATTGGACAACTGGCAAGATAAGTGATTCTTATACTTATATTGTTTATAATATGTGTAATAACTATTGTGGGTATTTCACTGTATTAAGTTATTGATAATTGTGTCTAAATAATTACATAGTAATAACTATATTACTGTATTTATTATATTCATGTACCGGGAGTCATTTTGTTATATTAAGTGATATAATTGTTTAGTTCTTTCTTTTCTTTAAACTTATCCAGATAATATTATCATATATATAGTGGGCAGAGCCTGATTAAATACTTTATAGTATATTATTTTAGTGGTTTTTAATTGTAGAATCTTATAATATCTAACATCAGAAGTGGGATCATCCCGGTCCTCGGTATCTACAGTGTGACTGCCGAAACTATATTTTATTGATAAAATCAAGATACCCTCATTATTGTTGCTTTATTTGTTAATCTGTTGTATTCCATTTTGTGTGATTTAAACTTTACTAATATGTTAAAAACCTAATTCACAGGGAATAACACGCCGCCATCGCTATATACGTCGAAGTACCATCACCTCTACGATGTCCAGGCGTAGTTTGGGAAACGGCGGAGTGATTTCTAATTACGAAGTGGTTTACGAATTAAATTTAATTCACGATTTGTATTCTACGTACGAACTACACCATTCGGCGTCATCATGGCGATGGAGAATCGATAATAAAGCTGAAGCTGATTGAACTGGATCACGAAAAAAAACTGGTGAAGCTTCCAGGGCTGAGGATAAGCAAACATTGGAGATCTTACTTCGTTCGGGACTTACTTCTGTGCCATCTCGCGGTTCGACATGGCGTATTTAAGACGCTAGTACAACAGACGCCAGAGTGGAGATCACAAAGGCGAAACACCTGGCTGAGGTGGCGTTGTTCGAGTCTCTCAAAAGAGATCCGAGGAGAGGAGGACAACGAGACTGTGGATCTTATTGCATCCCGTGTTACCGAGTTTTGTGACGTTGAAACTCGTCGAGTCTGAGGAGTATCAGGAACTAGCACGTCCGGGACACAGGAATTATAATAATATTAATTTCTATATTTTTTTTATAGAACTGAAGAATTTGCTACACTGCCATCTCCGATTCAAGGAGTTATCTGGGCGCTGAATTTTGGTGCAGCACCAGGAATGCCTTGGCTGAAGAATTGACTGGAGCCATTGTTGCAATGGCAACTGTTACTATGAAGGCCTTTCAAGGGGTCTGCATTGTGATTCAAATATTGGGACATTACAAGGGGAAGGTCATGAGAAAACTCATGAAACGAAAAAGAAAACATCGGAGACAACCTAAGAAGCAATTCTGTATACTTTCGTTTAAGCGGACTCTTATTGTGAGTATGCTTGAAAAAAAATTGTGATTTTGTTGTACAAAATTCACTTTTGGTGAATAACAATTCTTTGAATTAGTGTGTGGTAGTATATCGGATGTTAATACCAAAATGGCATCTTTAGCAGTGTTAAAACGGCCTACAATTTGTTTACCTTATTTTTATTTAAATTGTAAAGTAAAAAAAAAATCGTAAGAACAAAAAGTACCTACAACGTTCTAAAATAAAAAATACTCGGATGTATTGTTTACTAGTACTTTGTGCCGGTAGCTAAATATTTTGTATTAATTATATGAAACCCGGCGTACTTATTCGCTTTTTAAATTAAGCCTAACAGCGATAACAATGCTAGAAATAATCGTTTTTTAATGTATAAACGGTACAAAATTTGGAGATACAATGTGCAAGTGTAACGTTACGTTTCTACGTATTTATTGTTAAATACTCTAATAACGTGTCGGATTGGCCAAACAGTTGGTAGAAGGTTTAAATCGGTTATGGATGTTACCAAAAAACAGTATTTCTTAACAATCATAAAACATAAATATTTAAATTTTATTATTGAAATATTATTATTTATATATTTTATCCTAAATATATCATTATTATTGTAGTATATATTATACGTATATTACTGTTGTATTATATATATTGTAATTTAATTGTCCAATGAAAACATTAGACAATTCTGATCCTGTTAGATCTTGAAGTGCAATGAAGCCGCTCAAAGCCTTAAACGTCGAAGAATTTATTCTACCTAGACGAAAAACTATAAATATATTTACAACTCCATTAATCTAACGAGATCTGATAGGGTTACTAATTTTAGTTCATAATTCATAAATTTTAATTGTAGTTTGTACTTATTTTAGTATATAGTACATTGTATGTAAGATTTATGTTCAAGATTCTTACCTTATGATATTTTTAAATAGAAAATATATTATATATTTTAGTATAGTGATGTCAGTCATAGTTTTTCACCTTTTTTTTATATTGTACCCTAGTAGTTTTTTATCTGTGTGTGTTGACAGTATTTAATGCTGTAACATTAAAATCCCCCAATTGCAGATTATTGTTGTACAATAAAGTTTAAAGAAATAAGAAAATATTTTTGTTGTTAGGAAATTTAAGGAATATTGTTATTACTTATAATAAATTGAGGTTATGGTCTGAAGAACTGGTCGATTCAAAATAAAATATAATAATTATTGTATTTCGGCATGAGGTGGTACTACTAAAAAGGTTTTACTTATTGTTGAAAATGTCCACCGACTTAGAATAATAAACTTCAAATCTTTTAAATACTCAAGTTGGGAACTTTATAAATGTGGTAATGTATTGTCTGTTAGACATATTTTTATTTTAAGGCTTCTTGTAAGCCAATTTAAAACAAAAATAAGTAATTGTTGTCTTAACGTAACAGAATAATCTATACGGTTTCGAAAACAAAAATATAATATGCTCAAAAAGTTTTCTTTTTCTGGGTCTAGGTATTCTTTATAAATAAAGTATATAAAATATTAATCTTTCAAGACGGGCGACTACAAAATATTAAGAAAGTCTTAATAAAATGATTAAAAACTTTAGATTATGATAGCGCAAATAAGCTTTTATAATTTTTATAGGTAACATTTGATTTATCTCCACATATATATCTGCCAGTATATTGAATAGATATACAAATGTATTAATTTATAATTATTAGTATTATAATTATGATTTATGTTATTATTATAACGTTTATATGATTATTATGATTGTAACGTTTTCTTGATTATTATGTAATGAAATAATAATAAATAAGTAGATACATTGATGTTATAAGAAAATATAACAGTATGTATACAAGAAAGATATTATTAGTTTGATATGATTCTATGTTATTTTTTTTATGTTATATGGAACTACAACAGTAAATGAATAAGATCAGTTTGATGTGATTCTATGATGTTAATTAGTCGATGTTATATGGAAATATAACAGTATATGGATATGAGAGGAATATTATTTGTTGGAACTGAACTGCTGAAGTCCTTTGCTTTGTTCTAGCCTGTCTCATGTGCAGCAGGTGTGAGGCTAGTTGATATTGTTTCAAAGCATCCGACCGTTGTTATTTTGTCCTCTTAATGTGAGGAGTAGGACAATAACAATGTTATAATGTATTACTTTTAAGGAATGTTGTTTAAGTATATTAATATATAAAAAAAGAATGTTTCCGCTGGTCGGTCTTTTGCTTGGTGCAAATCTAGCTCACTAGCAGCGGGTGAAGGGGATTTGACACGTCTAGGCAACTGACAAAACAAAAAAATGTAATATATATTATATATATATGTATATAAGAAGGTGTATATACTTCGAGAGCGAAGTATATGTCAGTATGGCCGTGACAGATATATGTAATATTGATACATATAATATTGTTATTATATTGTAATTCTGTATGTAGGTAAAATAAAGATATTATTATTTATGAAACTACATAATACCGTTGACAATAAATATGCGAAATATTGATGTAGCAATAGATTTAAGAGTTTAGACTTATTTAGAACTATATATCATTGTTATTACTAGTACATTATTAAAGTAGTAAAAGATATTGATTTGACGAACTATCGGAAGTAGCCTGAAGATATTAAATATATTGTATTTACATATCTTATTAGGTAAGCCGTAAATGTGTGAAAAATATAAGATTGTTATAAATATTCTAGACATTTAAAATGGTTATGTACTATTATATAGTTATTATGAGATAATTAATGATGTTTAGAGTTGTGAATATGACCAATCTCCAGAAGCTGCTGTTGGCGCTTCTGTCAATGTTATTATGTTATAAATATGGCTGTTAGCCTCTATTAAAGGCAATCTGTATTGGACAACTGGCAAGATAAGTGATTCTTATACTTATATTGTTTATAATATGTGTAATAACTATTGTGGGTATTTCACTGTATTAAGTTATTGATAATTGTGTCTAAATAATTACACAGTAATAACTATATTACTGTATTTATTATATTCATGTACCGGGAGTCATTTTGTTATATTAAGTGATATATTTGTTTAGTTCTTTCTTTTCTTTAAACTTATCCAGATAATATTATCATATATATAGTGGGCAGAGCCTGATTAAATACTTTATAGTATATTATTTTAGTGGTTTTTAATTGTAGAATCTTATAATATCTAACACGCGCGTTTTGCCTGACGTCAAATGACACATCCAATGAATGTTTACTATGAACTTTTTAGTTATGTCATACATATTTTAAGTTTTAATTGCTTTACAAGTCATGGAAAAAGATAAAAATCATCTTACAAGTATTGTATAGTACCGGAGTGCAAAAATAGTATAGAAAAACAACCGACAAAGTGTTTTTTGTATTCCAAGAGATGCGAAAATACAAAAACAATGGTGTATGGTAATTAAAAGGGATAATATATGTCCTAAATCGTGTTCATATGGTTGTGAAGATCAATTTAACGTAAGTATACTTTATTTATAATAAGTTTAATCTAATAGTTTGAATGTATAGTACTTAACATTAGAAAATTTGAGTTTAAAATTAACCTAACCTAGCTTACAAATTTCAGTATAACTTTCTATAAAAACCGTATTTTTTTTTTGATTTTATGAAATTTTTATGTTTGTCGATTTATTTCAGGTTAAGAAAGATACAGCCAATTGTATTGAATGTAATATGTATAAGGAAACAACAAGGAAAAAAATGAAATCTAAGTTTGAAGTAAGGAGTTGTTCCTCATATATTTTTGTGGCAAAAACAGCAGCTGATAGAATGAGAATGTGCGTAGACAAAAGGCAAAGATTGACATCTGTTAATGAAGCTGTTTCAGAGTTAGTTATCAAAAGTAGTGTTTACAAAATGGTGACCTTCACAAAGAAGTGATATACTAAGTAGTCCTAGTACCTATACAAATGTCTGTGATATTAATCGGCCAGGACTCAGTACTTCTCCTATTGAATGTGATGATCATAAGGCAGAGCCTTGCTTTTCGCATATTGAAGATAAATTACCAAGTGACTAAGCTGTGCAAGTTAATATTAAACCGAAGTATGGAAGTAAAGGTGTCAATGTAAATATACCTGCTGAAAAGCAAAATGTAGAATTGTCACCATTTCCCCATGCAACACACAATATTGGTACTTTACCAGTAAAACTATCTGTTTTAAAAAGAAAATTGTTTACTGAAAACACAGCTGATAATACTTCTATAGCATCTTATATCTGCTATATCTGCTGATTATCAACCAAGTTATTTATCTGAGTCAAGTTAAGTGGAAAATGATTCAGAGGAAGAAACATTTTAAAAATGTAATGTGTAGTAGCATGCTAAATGCTATTGAAAAAGAGTTTGTAGGTATTTGTTTTGTTAGAGTTGTTTGAGTATTGAAACAATGTTTTTAGGATTACCTAAACAATTGTATCATTTAATAAAAACTTTAAGCAGTAAAATATAGGTTTTAATTATTTATTTTTCTCAGTAACACTAATACCACAATATGAACTTCGACGCCGATAATTTGAATGGCGTGTCAAATGACGTCACATTTCCTTTCGACCAATGGTGGCGCGTTTTGGAAGTTTGAATTTCGCTTTCTTAATTTACACTTTTAATAAATTATTTTATGGCCTTAAATGATTAGTAAATAAAAAAAATGATTTTATTATAATAAGATGATAATAAGTAATCGAAAAAAAATATTTGAGACCATTTTATTTTTTTCCATGTTTCCTATTATAAATAAATCTGAATCTAATAACAATAATCAATAGATTTTTTTTTTTTACAAACGCAGCAATTGTATTCCTTGTTTGGTATGTTTTATAAACATTTTATTCATATTAAAAATCTAAATTCTATTCTAAATCAGTTTTTTCTGTCGTTCCTTGTGAAAATAAAAGATTTTCTGAAGCGTAAAGTGACGTATACATATTTAGCATATAATATGCTAAATGAAAAATGTATCCAAATGGCCCCAACAGTTCTCAAGTTTTGCTGTAAAAATTCGTTATATCACTGATTTCTCCAAAAATGGTTTTCAATGTACATGTGCTCTACATTTTTTTTATTTATAAATATGTTTTGTCGATACAAAACTAAAATCTGTTTTGATGGAAGTGTATTTATTATTGGGATAACTTATTTGACTTTAAAAATATACGTTCATGTTCCATGAAATTTTTATGTTATTGTTCTTAGTTGTTAAAACTTTCATGAATGTAGTGCAGTTAGTAAAAGTAAAACAATTTTTCCAATCTTACAATGGTAATACTTTAAGTACCAATATTCTACAGCTCCATGCTGTAGTTGGTCAATTTTCACAGTACTTAATATCTCTGTCAAAAAGATTGAAAGATCTTTCTCAGCATACAAGCTCTGATAATCTCTGATAGTTTTGTCAACAAACAGTCAATTACCAAGCATTTTAAGGATATAACCGTAAGCTTAAAATTGTTTCCATACAGACTAAATAGTGCCGATTTTTTTTTTGTGAACTTCCACTTGGACAGTATAGAGCAAATTCAATACAAAACTAGGTTACAACAACTTGATTGACAATACATCAAGATTGGTACATTTCAATTAAACTATATTACAACATATTAAGCGTCAAAAATATTTATTTAACAATATTTATTCCACATCACATAAACTTACTTACATTGAATATAATAGTTTGTGCTTGATTGTGCTTTTCAATACGTTTAGTGTTCCAAAAGTTTTAAACGACTTAACACAGTATGTAACTTGGTATATGAAAATAAATATTAAGAATGATAACGCTTTCAATTATAAACTTTTATGAATTTACTGATTAATTAGTTTAAATGTTTTCATCATCAAAAAGAACATACAATGTTTTCTTAAGAACTCACAATGATTTATCGTAAATAAACAAAAGAACGAAAACTTTTTTTCATTTGTAATACTTGTGGAGAAACATAAGTATCTGTTCGCGGATATATCACTGTTGCCTTTTTTGCCTGTGGTATGGATAAGCTAATTAAATTATGGAATATTTAGGCACGGAAAAGTTTCATCTGAATTATTTTGTTAAAATGAACTTTACAATCTACAACATGAATTATTTTAACAGTGCTTTTTTAAGGAAGATATAATTAATACTTTTTATTATAAGTAGTGACGAATTGCAAATAAATTTACACAAATATTATAGATTCGGCAGTACCTCTGACTCTGTCTCTGCGTCTGTCTGTTACGCTTTTAAGCAAGAACCACTGAACGGATTTTGATAAAACTTGGCGTGAACATAGATAAGATGTTGGGAAAGAACTTAGATTACTTTTTACGGCGGAAAATTTTCTCATTCCCACTGGAAACAAAGTCAATCCGAAGGGAAGCACCACTGCACATCTTACTTCGTATTAGCTGGAGTTAAGTTGGGTGATATGTTGATGCAATGTTCTAATTAAATTTTCTTCGTTAGTATATTAAGAAATAATTCGTGACACAATACATCTATTTTGTTAGGTAAAATAAGGCATTTTATAGAAAAAAAAGATGAAATAATTAATGTAGTTTAGCAAGGCATATGCACTCTGATGAAATATAGTAACTTTATCATTAAGAACATTGTACGAAGATAAACTTTGACTTTTAAAGTATGTAGTTTGAAAGCATAGTTCATGCATGCGTCCGTGCATGTACGAGATTTCGTGCGCCACGCGTCTCAACTTTGGGTGGATTTTAATGCAAATGGATGTCTAGTTTTGTGATGATACAATATACATAATTTAAAATGAAAACTACGAATAAGCTTTAAACACAATTACAATTTACCATACCATAAAATATCTAGCAATAAATACACAATACCTTGTAATAATACAATAATCAAACTTAACTTAGCCACATTTCATACCGGTACGTACGTACCATACGTCAGTCTTCGTATTTTAAGTAAAAAGATTTGCAACATTTTTGCTTCACGTATTAATATAATGATTCGTAGTATAAAATATTCATTCCATTTTATTTTCCATACTACTCTACTTAACATTCCATATACTTTTTTTTATCCATAATAACAAAATATAAACCAGAAATAAGTATGAATTATAACATAATTTGAAGTTGACTTATATAAAAATGGTTATGACTCTCCGTCTACTGAAATTTGAAGAAAATAAATGAGGTATTCAATCTTGACTACGAAGGCATTTTAGTCATCGAGATCCAATCAAAATGTTATCGATAACGATTTATCTTGGCTATTTTTATTTTTTTCGATATTTATGTTATAGAAAGAGTTTCGATTTCTAGATCTACATTTTCTCATCCTCCTACAATTTCTCATCCTCAATCCTCATTATTTGAATTCTAAATTTCAACTGAACCTGTGGACGACTCATATTTTCGACCTCCACTGATGAGTGGAAATGGTGTTGGTCTATGGTGCTGTGTTTATTAAATTATCAAACAAAGAAGTACAACGTCTCTCCGATACATGACACCTTGAAGTGGTGATGACGAAGCACCCGAACATTTTGCAGCATTTTTCTTTTGCTTTCCATTGAAAACAAGTCTAAGCATCTCAGTATCTTCGTTGAAGCTCAACACTCGCCCAGTTAATCGTAAATAGGCCTTAAAAAACCCTAAATCTGTTTTTATTTCTGTCTATAAGCAAGTTTTCATTATTCGGCTCAGTCTTATTTTAACCCCCGACTAAAAAGAGGGGTGTTATGAGTTTGACCTGCCTGCCGATCTGTGTATCTATCTGTGGCAAATTTGCGGCCAAACGCGTGGATGGATTTGAATACATTTTTAAAAATCGAAAGCTATGTTCATCGTGATGTTTGGTCGATATATAAATAGTCGTCTCCAAGATATTGACGTTTTATTCGTGCGAGGTTCTTGTGCAATTATTAGCTGTTCCCAGCGGCTTCGTCCGCGCTATATAGGAAAAAAACCCTTGATATGAAGGCCAAAAGGTTTTTACACTTACTTACTCAAGAAAAGTACTTTATTAGGGATAACTTTTGCCCGTGAGTGCGTCCACGTAGACTGTAAAATTATATTTATATGGCTTATGATCGTAGTCATAAAGAATCACGGGCAATAGCTAGTGATAATATAAATCCCTTCATCATAGTGTTATTAGTGATTCTAAATCACTAATAACACTATTATACATAACAATATTAATAAATATAAACATTTATAGTTAAAAACTCTAAATATTTATATTTATTAATATTCGTATGTATGAAACCTACCTATCTACCTACCCATATAAAAAAGTCTTGAATCATGTTACTTAGGTAATACATTTATAATTTATTACATTGTCGAAACTTTCACGCGGATCCTTATTTTATAAAATATAATATATATATTTTTCGTATTAAATATGTATAACCTTTGGACATCAGAGGGATAATGTAAGGATTCTAAAGGTAAAATATTTTATTAAATCGGTCGTGTAGTTTCGGAGTTTATTCAATTCAAACAAACAAATCTTTCCTCTTTATAATATTAGGTTAGATTAATAGAAATACTTAAACAATTGAAAATTTTGTGTGTCTGTAAGTTCATTTAGTATAATCCAGAAACCAGTAACCATAACCATACCATAACCTTCAAAAGCAGAAAAAAAGATAATAAAAAACCCCCGATACAAAAAGACCTCTAAAAAAATAATAATAATGTTATTATGTACTTATTGAATTCGTTGCGTCGGGGAACCGTTTAATAAAGGAAGAACGTAAAATGCAAGTTAGTTAACAAGAAAAATAAAGAAATTACGATATCGAATCGTATAGTCTAAGTCCTCAATGATTAACTTCGTAATATATAGGTACACTACAACGGTCCCCCGAAGCAACGACTTTAATAAGTACACAATAATATTATTTTTATTCTTTTTAGAGGTATTTTTGTATCGAGGATTTTTTAAATTTTTAAATTTATTTTTTTATACAATTATATTGGAAACCTTTGTCAACTATACTATTAGTGTTTTAATAAGTTTCAGATCCACTTATGTTTTAATAGTTTGCCTTATTGTGATATTTTATTATTACTTTTTTCAACATTTACTATTGTAAAATATAACTAAGTGACAACTGTCATTTTGTCAAGTCAAGGCAACCATAGAATATAATATCTCTATGAAGGCAACAGCTCACAGCTTTTAGCTTATGTGACATATAAAGACTTTGTTTATTACTTGATTATATATAACCTCAGAATAATAACTAAAGCATAAAAGGAGCTTCATATTTTTAAAGCGTACACTGCCGTAGACAACTTATCCGCGATATCGATAGTGATCTTTATCTCTATGTTCGTTCCAACCGTTTTTAAAAGGCTGGTTAGATGCTTTCCATCACTTGCTAGAACGAGATACATCTAAAAGTGCTATCACTTCGAGGATTTTGCAGCGTGCTATAACGTTCAGTTGTATTCCGTTTTAAAAAAAAACTTAGGTAGAATTTAAATAATAAATGCGACAAATACACTAAAAATACAAAATCAAAAACATTTATTAAAAGTAAAATAAAAAAATATATGGTTAACACATATTTTTTTTTATTCGCCACTTCGAGAACCTCTTATAAAAGAAATGACAAATAAATTACAATAAAACTACACCCATATTTTTCGTAAATTACTTATAAAATGGTTCCATTCCCATTTTTTCTGTGCAATCTTGTCGATCCATATCTGTCGTTAGTTAACGTCCGTAGAAAATGTAGAATAATAATCCGTGGATATATCACATAGATGTTGCAGAATTTATTAGAATAACACTGGATTAAATTATCGCTAACTGTGTTTTTACTACGCTATTGCCAAAATATATAGAAAACTTTAAAATGATCAAATATCGTAATAAATATATGCAATATTTGCAGTCTTATAATTGTGCCATCGGTTAATTTTCTCTTTATAATTTGTAAACCAGTTAAAAAACACGAATAGTTGTATTATAACGAAGAAAAACGTAAAAAAATAACATGTTAGATCATTTACCGATGGAAGGTTACTTTTGAACTTAATTTTCTTACCGGGAAGAAGGGGATTTACATCCCCTCATAATGTAGGACATTGCTCATACTATTAGGTTATATTTTCTCTCAACAAAACGGAGAAAGTTTGTAAATAACTATATGAATACGTAAATAAAATTACACAAGAACTCACCACTGACAGCCGACATCAAACACAACCAAAATGTGTAAACGTTGTCCATACCAATAAGTCAAATATGAATTATACTTTCCAATTTACCATCATAATGGTGACCATTTGGGTCAAAATTCAGTAAAATTATACAAGCTGAGTATATTCAAGGAGTTTTCCTTATATTTCAGAAGTGGGATAACTCACAAAAGGGTGTTTTGTAGTGGGTGCGGGTACTTTGTTAGGGCCATACATGTTTATAAATATTTTCAAATATTAATTTCGGCTTCTTTTGAATGTTTATTTATATTGCAAAATTAGAAACATTGGTTAGGATTTTCGAAAGAAGCCTAATAGATGTCACCATCGTCCCGATAAAGACGATCACATATAGAATGCTTAATTCATCAAGACGAACAACGATATGGTAGCTCAATTGATAGAGCGATGGGACGGTTTCCCAGAGGTTGCAGGTTCCAATCCCTGCTCGTATCGTTTTATCTGTCTTTGTATATTTATAAAAGCTTCTTTTAAAATTAAATATAAATTATTCTTATTAGCATTACAACTACAAACTTCATAGTTAATTTTCGAACTTATAACATGGTTTTTTAATTTTTTTATCAGTATTATTTTTTACTACTTTTTAATTATTTTTGGTATCTATTTTATTTTACTTCTTTTATTAACCTTCCACGTTACATCACTTTGGCTGACGATGGATATCAATTTTCTATAGTCACATCCCAATTAAAAGGAATGGCATGAAAAATGGGACAAAAGAGGATGATAAAAGAAAGAAAAGGGAGAAGAAAAATCACTGGAGATTCTTGAATTGTTCTTCCATTTTACAATTTTGCACAAGCCATTTTTTTTAACTTTTTATATAAATAAATATATATATAGGAAATTTATGACAAAATACAGTGCGAACTATACATACAGTATTTAGGAAAGTATCAAAAACACCAACTGCAACTTTTCTTGCAACCACAAGACTCCGTACCTATAACATAACCTTTTGTATTTTATTAATTAAAAGGCATATTAGAGTTCTTTAGATTTGTATTACTTTAACAATATTTATAAAGATGTAAAAATACAAAATACAATAGATGAAAATCGATAGAAAAACTTTTTTACATCGTCATTGTTATATTTATACCTTTATGCTTTTTTGACCCAAGTAAAATGAATGAACATAATGTTCGAAGTATATAAGTATGTTACCGTTACCGTAACTTGAAGACTTTTCAATGAATTAAAAACTCCGAATAAGTAAAAGAATTTTAGCATGCATACGTAGGGAAATCCATATTTATTAAAAATTACGTATTTTACTTATCTACGTGTTTTATTTGTGTGCATGGTAAAGAATGGTGTTAGCGGTCACAAAAAATGTTATCGGTCACGGTCGCCGAGGAACTCCCGGGGGCGTAGTCCCCGGCAGTTTCCTCATATTTCATATTGTAGTTATAATTGTGTAGTGTTGCCAGTGAAAATCTATAATCTCTAGTATAGAAAATATATAGTTCTTAGCATAACTATCAAAAGATTCGTCGTCCAAGTATAAACATTAAAGCGAACATTTCTGTGAAAAAATCTGACAAAATCGTCTGTAGTACAACATCTTCTAAATGTTCAGATTACTCCGCTTTCAAATCTGTCAGGTTTTTAAAGATTATAAGTCTTCTAAAAGCGCAAAAGTATAATGTTTTAAAAATGCAAATCTTTAGATACCACTTACGATATTTGATAAAATAAACAAATAAAGTTAAATATGATGAATTGACTTCTACGACAACAGAAATGAATACTAGATTATTGATTGAAATTAACACGTAATTTATAGAGTGACACGTTACTGAAACATGAAAGGTGAACAAAATAGGTTGCGCACAAAAAACGTAACGAAGTCTTGCGATTGCTAGGTTTTACACTAAACTTATTCAGTAAGTATTTTATTAGTCATCTTAAAATATGGAAGTCCGAACATTGGATGCAATATTTTTACAGATCAAAATTAAGTAAAAAACCTTTTCTTAACAATTTTTGAGGCTTACAGCAAAGCAAATAGGTTTTCTGAAGTCGACACATACCTATCCAATAATTCCCATCACTTCAGCGAAGGTTTGATAATAATAATATCAGCGGAAATTACACACATTGATCTAACCCCTAAGTAAGCAAATTATTTGCTTGTGTTAAGGGTGTTGGAAAACGATACTAATACCTACAAAGAAATGCACATTATAAATACTGATAATATATTTAATAAACGACCAAACCCAAGAAAACAGACATCTATGCTCATCACATATACATGCTCTATCCCTGTCGGGAATCGAATCCGAGCCCCGTTGCGCCGCTATACGTTAGGCGTTAGGTTAGGTTAACCACTCAACCATCGCGTCGGGGTGGTCGAATTTGTCTATAACTAAAATTTTATGGGCCACTTTTCAACGTCTTCATAAAGCTTTTATTAAAATATTTCTTGAATTCTCGCTGACTTTGGTATTAAGATAAAAATATTTCCTTTGAGCAAAGTTTTGGTTGCTTAGTTTATTGTTAAAATTTTGAAAGCAAGCGACTTCGTAAGGAATAAAAAACTTACAACATCAAAATGTTTTTGCGTCTACATTTGAACATTTAATACTATAACAAAACACCGCTTATATTATATTATATTAAATAACTACTTTTTAACTTTCTTTATCTTTTTTCTTATTAAGTTTTTTAAGTTATCAATTTAAATCTACTATTATTTATATATATTATTTGATTTTATTTTATTTTCTCACCCCGCTAAAATATGTTCGCTGTAGAACTTTATTCTACTGAAAGTGAGAAGAATGTAAAATTATTTAAAATATTGTACGTTAAAAATGCACCTTCATAATTAGGCACTCGTTTTTTTTATTCTTTTGGACGTTATACTAATAATATATGAATAATTATGCGACATCTACGATATGATACGATATTAACTGGGGGAGTGGTTTCTCTTTCTTCCGGTTCCTTTTCATCAGTGGCGCCGGACAAGGGATTGAGCTTTCGACCAGCAGGAATCGGCCAGCAGCCTCTTTTCTGCGATCTGCCGCTAGAGGTGAATGTAAAGTCTTTTCCAGCAGGAGGCTTCCTTAATTGATGATAAATAGTAAAGAACCCCTTTACGGACCCGGATAGTTACTAGATATCGCTACTAAATTTAGTATATAAGATAATGGTTTAATTAATTAATAATTATTGTTTTTATCAAATACATCGTTTTTATATTTTTTTATATTTTTTAATTTTAAAATATTAGATTACTATTTTAACACTTTGTTTATTTCAATCATACACGACTAATTACTTCAAAAATAATCAGCTGTTTGACGAAACACGGTTGTTGTTATAAAAATATACTTTTTTACACTTTAAACATATAACAACTTTTCTAATGTTATTTTTATCATTAATTTCATTTCATAAAGAACTTTGAAATTAATTGTATGTTTTAAGTTGCCTTTATTTTTTTATTGGCAAGTTCGGGTGTAATCAGCTATTCGGCACAACACTATTGTTGTGAAAATATACTTTTTTACACTTTAACCGTTAACTCAACTTATGTCATTTTTATCACTAATTTCACTGTATTTTAGGGTTAGGTTATTTCAAGAATAGATTTGCTTACGTCGCGTACAATACGTCATCGTCGTCATACCAATCACCAGATGAAAGTGTTTTCTGTGGGAATAAATTAATTATGCTTAGTACGACACAATCGTTCATTTGCAATTCCTTTGGTAAATTTACACGTCTACATTAATAAGGCCTATGGTTTGAGCGTCGTATATAGATTATGGTTTACATCAGCTCTTGCTAAATATATAAGATTTAATTAACACCATTGTAGTATCAAGATGAAATATTGATTAATCTTATCTAAATAGAGCTGAGAAACGTTTTCAGAATATTGTATACTAGTCCGGTCAAAATAGACATTGAAACTTACATTAATTCGCACCTTGCTAAAAATTGGCATGAATGTTGGGAACCCTATTATACACAATTTGTCAATTATCCACATCAATCCAAAGTGTGGAAAAAAAAATATTCAAGATCAAATGTTGCAAAAATCGGTTTTATGAGTTTTCCAGCTAAACGGTAATAATAAAAATAGGTGAGACAAAAATTATTCATCATGCAATTATCTAAAAAAATTGTTCATAAACTTTTTTTTCCTAAGAATCACCATTTCGGAGATACAGCGATGCAAATTGTTGAAAAAGTTGTATTCTTCATAATATGCATGTAAAAGTAATTAATGATCTGCAGAAAATAGTATTATTCCAAGAAACCAGTGTCAGAAGTACTAATGCGCTGTTTTTATAAATTTTCTGAATTTTCAAGCTTTTCTCTTATGTTTATCAAATTTGATGGTCCTCGTACCCATGACGGAAATTCCGTTGTGAGTTTTTGCACGTAAAGCTTTTTAAACTACGAAAACTGTAAAGAATATAGTCCATTATTTCAAAAAGTCATAATGTAAGCTTAACACTGTAATCATTTATATTCCTGTTAAAAGGTAAAAGTTATATATTCAAAATATTGACATGTAAACAATTTTTTGGGTACTGAGATATATATTTATGACTATCTCTATTTTAAAATAAAAACATAAAGTATATAACGTTTACCGTTCAGAGTCTGTTCTTGTAAAAACACTCTCTGAATTATATATTTGCTTTTTTTTTCTGGTGCTTTATAACTTCCAGTTCCTCAAGAGTATAATTGTTTTGGATTATTTAAGAGGGTCTTTCTATAACCCTAGTTCTTGAGAATGTCTATCACTTTTAAATACTCATATAGTAGATTTATAGGTACTAATAGAATTAATCAAATATCGTGAAAAAAAACAATTTTTCTAATTTAAACGATTTATTATCTTTAATAAATATATTTTTATTTTTTTAATAATATGAAAATATGAACCAAATCTAATACAACAGAGTGTGATATAATTACTAAGAAATTTATAACAACAGAGTGTGATATAATTACTAATTTTATATATTTTTTTACAATAATACCTTGTGTCGTAATTATACTTTACCAAAGTGAAGATTGAAATTAATAAATTTTATTTAATTTAATTTAAATTAAATGCATATATGACGATGATTTTCAAATGACGTTATACTGCTGAATATAAAATTTGAAGGGTTATAAATGGTTAAAAGAAGATTACTATGCAAATTCTGCAAAGAACTTGGCTTATTGTTATATATACTGCAAAAGGATGGCCTTGAACAGGTATTTGAATAGCCCTTTTCTCTCTCGGATGAATAATTAATATCTCTTATTTGTTTTGATTTTTTTTTTCAGAGTTTTTTACTGATACACGGGCTTCTCTGGACAGAGGCGAGATAAATATTAATAATCATTGTTTGTATATATATATATATATATATATATATATATATATATATTAGGCCTCCAATACAGCGCGGGGTAAGACAGGAAGACGTTATATATTATAAGTACATCATTCACCTTCAATTTGCAGATGATATTATTATCATAGCAGAATCGCTGGAGGACTTAGGAACTATGCTCGAAGGCTTTAACGGAGTATCCCAACAGGTAGGCCTTAAAATGAATATGAACAAGACAAAGTTGGTGAATGTCCATGTAGTGACCACCCTTGTTGGGAACTCTGTTCTCGAAGTTGTCGACCATTTTATTTATCTAGGCCAAGTGGTCCAACAAGGTAAGTACAATTTTGATAAAGAGGTCAATCGACGAATCCAACTCAGCTGGCAGCGTTCGGGAAACTTAATCACATCCTCTTGTCCCAAAATTCCTCAGTGTCTGAGGACGAAAGTCTTCAACCAGTGTGGGTTACCAGTGATGACTTACGGGACTGAAATGTGGCTTCTTACTATGGGCCTCATAAGAAAGTTCAAAGTCACTCAACAAACTAAGGAGAGGGCTATGCTGGGTGTTTCTCTACGTGATCGAATCAGATATGAGGATATCCGTAGAAGAACAAAAGTCACCGACATAGCCCAACGGATTAGCAAGTTGAAATGGCAGTGGACGGTGCACATAGCTCGACGAACCCATAGCTGTTGGGGCTTTAAGATTCTCGTATGGAGACCACGAACGAGAACGAGAAGATGCAGCGTGGGCCCCCTCCCCCCCTCCCCCCTTACTCAAGGGACAGACAACTTAGTAAGTCGCAGTCACAGGGCAGCGTTGGACGCAGACCGCTCAAAGCTGTCCGTATTGGAGGCGCATTAGGGAGACTTATGTCCAGCAGTGGACGTCGGTTGACTGATGATGATAACATTATTTAGTCATAGAATAGGCGTAACTACCTAACTATGTTTTGTTACCTACATTCCATATATCACAGAAAAAAAAACATTTTTGTTTGTAAAAATAGTCCAAACCATACAAATTTTATTCTGCTTATTCTTAATATTTATTTTAAATGTTATGTATGTTGACCCATTTCTTTTGCTTTTAAAACGAATTTTCAATTTATTATGCATTAAAAAAAACCACGATGGTATACACAGTACATTATTTTCACATCCATACTATTGATTTAACAATTACATTTAAATTGAAAATAATATAAATGAAAGAAAAACAGAAAGAGAGATTGAACACTTTTATTTGGTAGTTGTAAACACAAAACAAACAAAATATACTATATAATAATCAAATCAAAAATATCTTTAAAAGTAGTGTATAGCTTACAAATAATTTACATAAAATAAAATAAAAAAAAATAAAAACAAGAAGTAAACTAGATATTTTAAGCATGCACAATAGAATACGCCCGCATTGAATACGCGCGTGTCGTGTGATCACGATAATTTAACGATAATTAGTAACTCAATTAATATTATTGTAATAGTGGAGCCGTGACGTAACAAGTCACTTCATCGGAATCATTTGGACGGGCACCTGGACATCGAGTTAAAGGGGAATTGAGAGCCTTACAGGCCGGACTCCCCAAACGGGACCCTCAAGTCTAATGGTAGTTCCCTCAAGTCTAATGATTGTATATCTACTAAGTAATTTATGATAACTGATTACCTACAATTAATACAAGAATTGTCATATTATGACTGTGTGGCTACGCTTCGGATCCTGTAACAGAAGACTGCATGAATAACGAGCCACTAATTTACCTCTGAAAGACCGGTTTTAGACGACGAGGGGAAGGCGACGACGAAGGGAAGGATGTGGTGCCTAAAGGTGCATAAGCATTATATGTAATGACAAAAACAAGAAAGTGGGCTAAGCTGAGGCTGAGTGGGCTGAATTTTGAACAAGCTGAGCTGCACGTCCATTGGGCGTGATACTCCTACAAGCAGCGCCAACTTGGCGCTGAAACTCGGTATGTGAAGTGACGATTCAATTATTTTTCCGTTGGTTTATTAAACCAGGATCACTCAATACCCCTTACGAGTAGTTCATTGCTTGGAACAAAAATGTTGACGTGTGAGTATGTATGCCGAGGAAGGGTGGGATCGGATTTTATATTAAACGCTCTTTATACGCACGCACGCTTGTTCTCCCCCACACGACCAATGTAGAATAATGTGGATTCATTTTAATATAAGCGGTAAATCCATAATTATTGGAGCCGCTTATGGATCATCCTGGTTAAGTGTCAATGTTTTTTTTGATACATCATGACTTCATAAACTCTTTTACTCAATAGGACTTAATATTACTTTCTCCTAGGCAATTTCAATAAAAAAAAATAAAAATAAATTGGATTTAAAAATTTATATGTATAATAAAATAAAGATGAGACTTTATTAAAAATAATTACAAGATTTTGGTAGTGCCTACTAAACAAAACAGGAAAATGCAGATAATGCTATTTCTTTCCTTACAATCAGCAGTTTTGAATTAATATTCCGAACGTGTAACAATCTCCTGTCCAGGGTAGAATCATGGGAAATTGCTAGTTTGTTATAAATCTTTCATGGCGAAAAAGATTTACAACCTGCAAACTTAGTATTAAATTACGCCTTTCTAGTCAACTGATAAATTAAAGAAAAGAAAATAAATAAGTGAAACAAAAGAGAAAAGAACGAATAACAAACGGTAAAACTACAATTTGTCCTATAGTATAATACTTATATAACAAACTAAAGATTTTAAATATTTAACAAACTACATACATGTGTCAAATAACATATATGTTTACACTCGCTTAGGTATTCACAGGCTAAAGAAGAAGGTCTACCTTCTTGTGTTGCTGTGTTAGTATGAAATAAAATGTACCAACATAAGTGACATTCCTTTTATATTAAGTAGGAATTTATGGAGAACATTCTTGGAGCTGTTTTGCTTTCAATATAACACAGGTGAACCCTGTCAGAGACTTGTAAGTAACATGTTGAAACTTTCTGACAGTTCAGTTCAGTTGCGCCTTACGGTATACATTATATTTGTGTAGTTAATTTCAGGAGGTAGGATGGCCTATGGTATAACTTAAAGAAAACGACGCCTTTTAAAGATCTGTATGAAAATAGTAATAATTCAAAAGGTAATAGCTTTTACCATCAGTTTAACGTCTATTTATCAATAGTCATCATTTGTTTATTTCATATCATTTACAAAATGCGAATTTAGTGCTTAGGCATTCTCTTCCAGTTAACCTCTGTGTAGGGTGAAAATGGTGGTAGCCGGTTAAGAAAAATATAAATTAGAAAAAAAAAGGACTTGATAGTTATTAAATATATACATTAATCTATATACACTTACACACTTATAAATATATATATATATATATATATATATATATATATATATTGATACATATACATCTATCTAAATAGATACATATATTACTATTATTATTACATGTAGTTTTTGAAAATTGACATTGTGAGATACACATTTCAAATTAACACACAGATTACGGTGACTTTAAGAATTGCAATTTAACAAGTTTTTTAAAGGAGCTTGCTTGCTTTTCTGATCTTTTCAGGAGGTTGGTTCCAAGGAAGTGAGGCTTGGATGGTGATTGATTTGTGGAAGAAATATAAATCGCTGGTATAAGATCGGACGGTGGTTGTGGGATTGGAAGAGAAACGAATTATATTTATGTTGCCAATGTTACTTGACTTTTCTTAAATTAATGCTAACAATAAGAATCATGATTATACAGACTTTTATTATTTAGACGCCGTA
Organism: Napeogenes sylphis; assembly: GCA_959347405.1. Taxonomy (NCBI): domain Eukaryota; kingdom Metazoa; phylum Arthropoda; class Insecta; order Lepidoptera; family Nymphalidae; genus Napeogenes; species Napeogenes sylphis. The sequence goes on along the minus strand of OY365783.1, from coordinate 21,856,153 downwards.
AATAAAGCTTTTTTTATTTTTTTATAAGCTTATAGTAAAATACAATTATTTTTATTATTTAATACATACATTAATAACCCAAAAAAATGGTTTTCATTTTGTCTGTTTGTCTGTATATCTGTATTTCTGTATGTCTGTATGTCAATACGTCTGTATATCTGTATGTTTGTGCACGCTAATCTCAGAAACGGCTGAACCAATTTGGAAGCAGTTTCATTCAGGAATATATCGTTACAGTCTTCACATAAATGTTTATTTTATTTAAATCGGTTAAGAAATAAAAAAGTTATGTCAATTTATAACACGTAACAGGTACCAAGCAAATCTTCTTCTTTTATGCCTACATGTAATAAATCTGTAGAGAAGTAGTCTCTATACATTCAAAATATTACAAAATAAATAGCCAAAATCCATTTCTAACATTAAAAAAAATCTATTCATCTGTTTGTCTTTTAGTTGTGGACGCAATACTTAAAAAAATATATAGCCAATTTAATTAACTTTTATACATAAAAAATGAGCGTCACTCTGAATAACATTAAGTTTTTCACTTTTTACTCTATCAAAAGATATATGTATATAAAGTGTTCAAGAAATGAATCTATATACAATACAAAAACTGTAACTGATCGCTGTCCGTACATAGAAAATATTTTCAAAAATTCATAAGGGGGGAGGGAGTATATTATATAAGCAAGAGAACCCAAAACAATGGTTTTTTATTTTGTCTGTTCGTCTATATGTCTGTATAAGTTTGTATGTTTGTGCACACTAATCTCTGAAACTTATTAAACGATTTGAATGCCGTTTTTGGTAATATGTTGTAATGGGCTTCTCTTAAAATTTTGTTTTTTTTAACAATCTGGTAACAAATAAAGAAGTTAATAATCTCTTGTTTTCGTACCATTGCTACTTACGAGCAGTTAAACATAAAAAAATATACATACATAAACTAGAAATACTCGTATAGGCTCGTATGCAAAAACTACTTAATTGAGTTCTATGAAACTTTGAAGGTTTATATTTTTTAACCCCCGACTAAAAGAGGGCTGTTATAAGTTTGACCTGTCGATCTGTGTATCTGTGTATCAGTATATTTGTCTGTGGCAAATTTGCGGCCAAACGCGCGGACGGATTTGAATGGAGTTTTTTATAATCGAAAGCTATGCTCGTCGAGATGGTTCTTATCCATGTTTGATTGAAATAGAAATAGTCGTCTCCAAGATATTGACGTTTTATTCGTGCGGGGGACAAGTTTTTATGCAATAATTGGCTGTTTGCGGCCAAACGCGTGGATGGATTTAAATGCGATTTTTTTTTAATCGAAAGCTATGCTCGTCAAGATACGTACATAATAATTTTTATTCTTTTTCGAGGTCTTTTTGTAACGGGGGTTTTTTAAATTTTTAATTATTTTTTTTACATACATTGGTGTGTACAAAGGGTACGTTACTACCATAGTTTTTACAAGCAAAAGTTGGAACAGTATAAAAATTGAAGTTGAAAAAGAGATTTCTGAAAAATTGGTTGAAATCAAATTTGCTTACAATGAACACAACAAAAACTTTATGTGTTACTAACTCTATAACAATACTCAACCACACAGCTCATTTGCCATCAAAATTTACGACTGTCACAACATAACTTCTTTAAAATGTTCCTGTCCCTCAATCACAAATCAGTTAGTTGACAGACAGTATCTAGGGGTAATGACAGATCAGAGAAATTCTTGGCATTTACAGATACAGGCAATTACAACAAGACTGAGAAAAATAATATAGATATTCAAAACACTTTAGGCATGTTACATATAAAGCGCAACTTAATAAAATATATATGTCATTGTCACATACCTTAATAATATATTGTATTTCTGTCATGTTTGCCATGGCACATAAAACAAATATCTTAGAAGCTGAAAGGGAAAACGACAGTTAATCAAAGTCCCGTACTTCAAAAGACGCGGGTTTGGGACTAGTGAACTATATAAAACTGCTACCTATAGTCAGCTAGCTATATAAATCTGCTACCAGTAAGAAAACGCTTTATTTTTAATGTTATTCTAAAAAAACATATATCATTTGATTTTAAATTGACATTTAGCCAAAGAAGAAATGTCATCGTTGCTTAACTTTTGCAAAGCAGAACATGTTTTGCTCAAATAAATATGTATCAGTCAACTCATCTTTACAATTACATGAATAAAATATTTAACATATATAAGATGTCGTATCATGAATGCAAAAGATTCAAAAGACTTCTGAATTATAATGAACAAAAGATACCGTTCTACGTACGTTGACGATAATGTTTATTTTACGAAGTTTTCGGAACTAATTAATGGGGATTTACGCTGTACGTTTAGATATTGTTATTTCGTTATTTGCATTTTGATTTCTTCCTTTATTTAGCAGCCCTCCGACACAACGACTTAAATAAGTACATAATATATATATTTTTTATCCTTTTTATAATTAAATTTGTTTTATAACTTATTGAACGTTTTTTCGGAACCTACTCGCATTCGTAATGTTTTCGCGACTTTTATCGATAATGTGTTCTGTCACTAATATTTATGAAGAGACGATGATGACGAATTTAAGATCACTGTGATCAAAAATGTTCTTTATTAATTCTTTATAAAAATGAAAGCCCTGAAAAAATGATGTTATACTTATTTATTATATAAAATACCAAAATTTAGGGATTATTCAATAGTGGCAACATACAAGTAATAGAGAATTTTATACGATTTATCTGGTGAGTGGCAATAGCTGGATGATGATTACATTGGCCTCTCACAATATAAATCATATAAGTTTTTCTGCTTGTTGGTAAATATTTTTAGGAATTTGTCAAAAATATTTCTTGATTCATTAGAATAGTTTTAAATGAATGTTTGCCAGCTACGCCAATGTAGGAACTTTTTTAGAATAAATCCTTATCACTTAGTACTTAAAACAATGCGAATTAGTATGTTGATCAGTAGTAAACTACTAATACAATGTTGTGTTCAATAAATAGCTATTATTTTTATATTTACTTTTATATGAATTTATGCTGTTTAATTTTATTTTTATTGTATAATATAATTATATGTATTAGATTTACGCATAATTCTAGTCATTAGAATATTCGACGTCTATTAATATTATTTTGCATCCACCTATTTCAACTAGATTTCTTACTCCTGAGGTAGTCCGGAAGAAATCGAAACAATACTGTGGAATTTCGGAATTTGATAAGCACCTACAGTAAAATATTTTAATAAACAAGCATTAATTAATAGGTTTCTAGTTTTATCAACATTTATTAATTAATTTGCAGTGAATTTTGCTTTGAAGGACCATGTTTTAATAAAAAATGATAAGCGTAGCCAAATAGCATTTATATAGGTATATATTAGTTATTATAGGAACCTGTTTATTACTTATATGTTCTTTGTATTAATCATAATATGGTTCTTAAATACAAAATGGCAGTCTTTATATGTGTATAGGTCTTTATGAAATTATATTTGAAAAATTTAATTTCTGGTCAATGACTATGTACAATAAATTGACAGTCGATTTTCGGAACATGTAAAAATATATTATTATTTTATTATTTACATTTTGCTTCGATACATCATGGTCTGCATGTGCATACGTTATAGCATATTTAAAATTAGTGCTTCTTGTAACAGGAAAAGTTATATTAGAGATAAGAAAAGCAGGTGCATTTAGTTAGAGAGTTATTATAATAAAGACAATTCTTAAAGGGATCAGGCCAAACACATTAAAAATACCATTTATAATTTTATATACATTTTTAGAAGATATTATTCAAATAGACAAACTATATGAGCAATGTTACATAATACATATTGTTCGTCATAGTAGCGCTCTTCATAACTATTATACATTGATTATAGGACAATTAATAAAATAACCATAAAAACAAATATACACCATGCACTGACGACTTAGTATGGTGCGACGTCTCATAATATTTACTCGTTTGACATAAAAAGTACAATGATTTAGCCCGCGACCTCTGGAAAATCTGGAGGTCCGTATCGGTTTATATTTTATTCTATATTTATATAAATTTAAAATAAGCTTAACATGGCTATACGTGCTTATAGATATTTTCAAACATTAATTTTGGTAGTATCATCTTTTTAATGTTTATTTATACTGCAAAATTAGAAACATGGGTTAGGATTTTCGAAAGAAGCTTAATAGATGTCACCACCATCCCGGGAAGAGACGATCACATATAGAATGCTTAATTCACCGAGATGGACCGAGATACGGTAGCTCAATTGTTAGAGACACGGGACGGTTTCCCAGAGATCGTGGGTTCGAATCCCTGCCCGTATCTGTTTATTTTTCATTCTATATTTATATGAATTTAATTTAAATCAGTTAAGAATAATAAACTATATTTGGAAAAAAAATGTATTATTTTTTTTTCAGTACGATATCCCATAGTAGATTTTTATTATAATTAAAATAAACTAAAACTGAAAATGACTTGAACTAGGTCTACAAAGTCTGGGGGGCTCACCGGGAACTACCTCGTGTGCCTGTCCGCTATCGTTGTCATTCGGATTCGTCCGGTGCCATCGGAAGCGGTATGGGCCGATGCTTCTTGGGTACTGTGGGGCCACAGCAAGCCTTTTGCGACCTATCAAGCCTGCGAATAACAGCCTCTCGTTACAGGGTACCTCCTCAGTCATAATGGATTCCAGTTGTTAAAAAAATGGTCAACAAAGTTTTTGGACTATTTACGGGACATCCTGTATGTATATTTCTGTTTCCAGTTTTATGATTAAAATACCAATTAATAGTGCTATTTTTGTAATACTGTATAATGATAAGCGTTAATAAATAAAAGCCAGGAAACTGACATAAATATGTCAGCTATTATAGGCGCTTGTTTATCTCTAGTATGTTCTGTTTTATTAATAACAATATGGTTTTTAAATCCGAAATGGCAAAGTCTTCATAATTTTATAAGCATTCACCAAATTATCTTTGGAACACTTCATTTATGGTCAGTGGCGATTCGCGAAATCTTGACAATAGATTCAATAAGTGAAGATATTTTTTTTAGAATACATGGATATTTATTATTAGTTTCCATGGGTTGGTCAACATGTGCATCGATATTAGCATATTTAAAGTTAGTGCTTCTGGTAACTGGAAAAGTAGTTTCCGAGAAGAAAAAAGCAGCTGCATTTAGTTACGGAGTGGTTATAATATTAAAGTCGATATGTGAAGGAATCGTGCCTAAAGTATTTAAAGCAACATCAGAAATCGAAACTTTGGCAATAGCTATGTTAAGTGTATATATCCTCATGTCTACTAACTTCTTTATTTTCCTAAATGTGGTCAAATCAGTGATATCTTACAATAAAAGTTTAGGTAACAAAAGAAGTAATCGAGTGATTTCATTGATTGGAGTTGCAATACTGTGCGATGGTATTACAACGCTGGCTTTGTTGAACTTGTTTATATTACCTTTGAATTTTGATATTTATGTAGGATTTTTATTTAATTATAGAATAATCTTACATACACTAGTTGTACTATTTAATCGAACATCAAAAGAATATTGGAAAAAACGGCAAGACCTCCTAAAACTGAGAAAATTTACAATTTAACGGAACAGAACACAAATAATATTCTTTTTGTAACGAAAATGAAACATTTTCTCTTAAAGCAGTTCAAGTATTTTAAATAAAAAAAAATTAAGAGTTTTAACCTGGAAAATTTAAAAACTTTCTTTATTTTTTAATCGTATGCTTTTTAATATTTACTTTTATTATTAAGGTGTTCTCGGTGTGTTCAAAAAGGATGTTCCTGTTTCAGAACGCAAATGTGGACCGAAAATAGGTTTAGAGAAATAACACTTTGTAAAAGCGCTGAGTTATTTGAAAATATAAAAATATGTTTATATTTAAAACCTCTTTTTAAATTTGTACTCAAAACTTTCTGAAACACTCAAAATGTCTAGAAGTATTTTTTTAATTCGTAGGATTAGTTTAATAATATTATTTAATAATAATAATATTACTAGTTTAACAATAAGTATTAGTTTAATAAATTTGTAAGTATTAGTTTAATTTTTCATGAATATAATCTAGTTTATTAATATTTTATTACTTCAATATTTAAAATTAATGAACACTTAAGGGTATTTTATTGTAATTTAGCTCAAAAAACATAAATGTGAAATAAAGGCCAAGTTAAATTTTGTAATATATATCTTGATGGTTTACTGCAATGAGATTAAAAAAAGAGAGTTTTAAAAAAAAATTAGGACTGACTTCTTTTGTCTTTGAACTTAACAACCAACAAGGCAAATATTATACAATTGAACTGGGCTCTCATTTCACATTTATGTTTTCATGAGATATCGATACTTTTTGTATAGAAATCGTTAATATAGTAGTAGGTATTCAGACATAATAAAAATAATACAAAATGGATTTTCTTACGTTTACAAGGTATACCTAGTTGTTTTTTGGTGTTTCTTATGATGTATTCCGAAATATCTATTATCCAATTGTCTAAAAGTGATGATCTCACACTATCAATGTTCACTAAATATTGAAATGATAATTAACACTAAATTCTCCCTAATCCATACTCCATACTAATTACTAATATATTCCTAATTTATTATAATGACTATTATACCAATTACTAATATAGTACAAATTTACTGATATACTACTTACTATATTACTAATGTACTAATAATATTATAAATTCAAAAGTAACTTGTTTGTCTATCTGTCTGTTACATTTTCACACTTAAACATTTTGTTTAAATTTGGCATAAACATACATGAGAAAGAAAATATCTTATTGTCAAGGAAAATTACGTAAATCGGAAGTAAAGCACTGCTTTCTTTGAAAGGGCTTGCATGATACAATGTTCTAAAAAAAATCTTCTACAAGAACTAAAAAAGTCCTCTACGCCATATATTTACCTAGTGTAGGTAAGCTAAAGTAAGTCATTTTATAATCTTAAATAAATATATAATTAAAGATAAATCAATACGGCAAGTAATTTCTCGAGTTCTGGACAATCGATTCTAGACTTATTATTGCTCTGTAAAAAGGATGTCAAAGTATAGCATTAAATTGTACAGAGAATTGTGATTTATGCAAGTATTGTAATGTGAATGATACCATACTCTTAGTACATGTTTTTCCATCTCCTGCTCCAGATATCACTCCATTCACATTCACTCGTTTAAGAACCAAGGATTGCACCATTGCCTCAGTCACAAAAGATGCCTCAGAACCTTGGTTGATTAAAACTGGGATTGTTTGAGATTGACCACTCGTTGATTTAGCCTTAGCCATAGTTGTGGCTAGTAACACCTCTATTTGGTGATTCTCTTTAGCAAAGTGGGTTGCCACTTTAATCAAAGCTTGCTCATCATTATGCACGTGATTAGGATTCTTCTCATTCTCTTACTCAGTCAGTTGATTGATAGATTCGTACTTCCCACTGTTTACGTGATTCTGGGTCTAACTTAGACAAAACTAAATGGTTGATAATAAGATCCCAACTGTTTGTAATCACGCCAAAATTGTTAAGAGATTTTAGGGCAGACGTTGTAGTATGAAGGAGTTGTTTGATAGCAGCAGCTAAATCAATACTCAATACAAAATCTCATTTGCATTATATTTCATGTTATTTTATCACTTTAACAATAGCTTCCAAGACTCATAATAATTCATCTCAGTTGTAGACAGGTTTTTAAGAAGATTTGCAGCTTCTCCAGAAAGACTACTCTTTAAGTAATGTAATTTTTGAGCAGCACTCAAATTGCCGTTATCGTGTATCAAAGATACAAACATGTCGTAGAAAGTTTGCCATTCCTCGTAACCACCGGAAAAACAGGGCAAATGTATTTGGAACAATTTACCTTTACATTTTACTGGTTTAGGACTTGGAAGTATAGTATAATTAAGCAGTGCAAGATCCTCCTCTCAGTCTTCCTTTATATTCAAAATACAATTCCTCAAACTTGGACATCATGTCATCAGTATAATACAAGATTTTAACTCTTTCAGCCTTCACCACAGATTCTATAATTGTTTGATGGGTCTCTCTAAATTCTCGATAATATTTCTCTAAGCTCTCTAATCTTGTCTCGTTGTATGTAACTGTAATTCTCTACTTAGGCGATTTCTTGTAGTTGGCACAGGCCTTTTCAAGACGTCGCCACGGTGAGTGCGAAAGCGATCCCGTAGCGTCCCTCATCGCTCGTCCCTCATTGGTTTTTTAATGGGGTGCAGCGTTTCCTATGCTGCCGGGTGCCGCACATACCGCCCGGCCATCGCCTTCCTGGCCGGTGTGACGATGCGGAAACGCATTTTTACAACGATAAAAAAAGGCCTTTTCAACATGATCATATCGTTCCTCTTGGTTGGAATAATTAGCCTCCATGGTGCACTAAAAACGGTCTCTGAGTTGTTTAAAAGTTAAAGTTTGACACAAATAAATCACTTGAATAAAGTTCTAGTTGTATCACAAAACACTATTGAATTTTTCCTATGTCCTAAAACTAACGATTTTTCTAAGTCCCAACACGATTAAAATATTCTAAGTGTCAACAAGAGTAAATTTTATAAGTCTCATTAACACTGATTTTTCTTTAACACTTTGATTATTTTTAGTTCACTTTTTCACACACACGATTTTTTTATAAGTACACTTTTTTTTCTCCCGGGTTTCGGCACCAGTTGTCAGAAACTGTACCTTGATAACTAACAAGCTTCAATTGCAAATGAATGCATCCTTAAGCTACTCGGGAAAAATAACATCAGCGTGTTGTAGTGTACTAGTGGCGCCAGCTCTTGAAAATTTACTTGATCTAAGCTATAAGTGTTACTAAAAATTGGTAATGAAAAGAACGCTGAATATAATTTTGGAACAATAATAATAATTATTATTAGACAAACCCTGTATGTAGTCAAAATTCATATTTAAAATTTTCTTGTAGCTGTATATTTTAAATTTGTGTTTAAATGAATTACTGCATTTTAACTTACTGCATTTTGAATTTGGATTGGGGAATCTGTTAAAGACTTCGGATCCCATGCCTGAGGTAGTATTTGAAGCTTTACCGAGTCGGTAGGATGTCGATATCAGTCAGTTAGGGCACCGTAGATTATGTTTTTGCAAACCTACAAACATAGAGAATGTCTAAATGGTGTTAAGCCCGTCTTTTGTACATTGTTTGTTTTTTTTTGCAATAAGGAATTAACAAAATATATCACTTTGTAGGACAGTAATTCTGCATCCTTCAAAATAAAAAAAAAACGCTTATTGGTAAATAATATTAAATAATAGAGGATGCAATATATTCTCTGAAACGATTATATATGATGTCTTAAGTTCATATTTTGTAATAATTAAATTATTGCTTAGTAATCTTTATTCCAAATAGTAATAATATATTATAATAAACTTCTCAAAATATGAGGACCTCTCATCTATGTACCATTTCTGAATGTAGTGGTACTTTGGTTTAGTTTCTCGTGGTCAAACTTAGTCTATATCAGATGAATTTCCCTCAAGGCTTAAACATGAATTTCAACTTCAACTTACCGTCAACGATGACAAACTAGAGATAATTGTTTTAATTGTTCAACAGAATGTTGTTGAAATTAAACTTGAAGTCTATCTGAGTTTTTAAAAATAGTATTAATAAGGTTGTTGGTAGAAAATGCCAAATAGCATTAAATCCACCTTTTGTACACTTTTCTTTTTGTTAAATTGTGCAATAAAGAATAAATAAATAAATAAACACTACCGATGTTGACATTTGTTGTGTGTTAACATTTAACGATAGTCGTGACCACGTGAGTAGTGTGAGGATAATCTTCTTTACACAAATAAAAACATATATTGCAATTATATCTTACTATCCACTAAGATAAAACAATTAGTTTTTATTATTCGTTCAAAAATACGTCGCTTGCTTGTGCTGATAGTAATATTAATAACACTGGACAAATTACACACATTGATCGAACCCCTAAGTAAGCAAATTATTTACTTGTATTAAGGGTGTTAGACAACGATACAAATACATAGAAATACAAATTATAAATACTGAAAATATATTTAATAAGCGACCAAACCCAGAAATACAGACATCTATGCTCATCACATACATGCCTGTGCCCGTCGGGAATCGAACCCAAGCCCCATTGCGTTGCTGTAGTTAGGCGTCTGCGCTAACCTCTCGACCAACGGGGCAGCTGATGAAACTAAAAACCTAAGTTTTGTTCTAGATCACATAGAAGTAATACGCTAGTACCGTATTCTCAACACATGCCTACAGTGTGTTACAAGTTACAAGTAGGTACCTCTAAAAGACGTGGACTACAACGATTGATTTTGTTTGATAATTTTAACTCAAGAATATAAAGTTGACCGGGTTTTCAAATATGAGTCTTGCCATATATCTTATAATAGTATTAGGGCCTCAATATGTGTTAATTAGCATCTAACTTCATCTTGATATAATTAAACATTTTTATATCCTTAATAATATAAACATATAGCGCTTAACTGTCACTAGCTGTATTTTATTATTGAAAGAATATGTAAAGATCTAAAATCTTAGTGCTTAAGGCAAAATGACTCTACACTTTAAAGACTGGTCAGGAACCCGCATCTACTATAATAATACTCTTAAAATGTTTTTGTTGACGTCGTCGTTTTGACGAGTAATTGATTCTGTTACGCTTTTTAAGTTAATTTCATTGAATATATTCAAATAATCTATAAAAGTAACTACTTTAAAAAAATATTTAACGTTAATATTAAACGTGAACTGCTTCAAGCTCATGTAACCTGAATGGGTTCGATACTAGTCATGCAAAATTCCGATTCCCTTACGTGAATATAGCCGGGTAAAAAATTATCAATAATTATCATGATTAACGAAAGTTCAATGACAAAAAATACTAGAATAATTTAATAAATACGTTTTTCCAATTTAAATAGCCTTATCTTTTAATCACGGTCACAATTCATTTTACAAATCGCGTTTGTTTATTAATTATAAATTTTATGTTATCAATTTTGCTACTAATTTATTAAATTTTGTAAGTACTTTATTGTATTTAAACTATCGTAATCCATGATCACAAAACTAGTGGGGCAAATTGCGATTAATTAATTAAATATACAGGGTTATTTGTAATTAGTTGGCCACCTCCTTGTTGTAGGCAGCCTCTCTACATCAATCCCAACAACATTTCTTCTACGACTTTTGAAAATTAATAGTTTTACGAACTTAGGCTTTCCATACAAAATTTATTTACTGTCTCTGAAGTGACATTAACCTTGAGCATCGGGAAGCCACGCACCTTGCGTAGCCAAAATGTGTGCCGAGGCCATGTGCAGGTACTTGACCTCAGTAATAATTTGAATTAATTTTAATATAGGTATTAATTCCTAGAGTAAATTTGACTTCAATTTGACCGGCTAAGAAAAAAGTGCGGGAAGTCGTAGAAGGTATTATATATTCGGGTAGGTACGGAATAGGTTTTTTATTACTGTTGCTTTTTTATAAAGGTTGATTTTGTTATTTTTTTGCTTTTGTTAGATTTTTTTGTGCCTTTTTAAATATATTTGATAAAATTAAATCTTTGGACATCTTTGTAAGTAAATATAAACCTTAAGTAGTGATTAATTATTATTATTTTTTTTTTACATCATAAGTTTAAAATTTTAATACACAATACGATTAATTAATTATTACAAAACCATTCAAAATAAAACAAATAAATAAGTTATAATAGGATTAGGTGCATGGCACCTTACAAATTTTGTGCAGCTCGAGACTGCCGCAATCTATACTTTAGACTATTTTTTTGTTTTGTTTGTTCTGTGTTATTTATAAAGATTTCTAAAACGTCGTAGAAAAAATGTTATTGGGATTGATTTAGAGAGGCTGTAATTGTAATTAATAAACCACCTCTTGGAGTAGCCTCTATACATAAATCCCAACAAGTAACAACATATGTTCTGCGAATTTTTGAAATCTTGATAAACAACACAATTTTTCTTTTTTTTTTGCATTCTCGGTTATTTATTACTCTGTATTCTGTAAGAAGTCTGAAGCGCTGAACGAAATTTTGAAGGAATAACTGCGCATAATTACGCGACGAATTATGAACTACAACCCACTTAAATGAAATAAATTAAAAAGATGATGAGCCACTGCCCTAAAGCAGTCAAAATCTTTATAAGGTGGAGGGTTAGATAAAGCATTCAAAACATCAGTCGATTTGGAATCAATAATACTCAATTCAGAAGCCAACTCATAATTTGTTTCCAAAATCCCATGTAAAGAAATAATAATAATAATAAACTTTATTCTTAAAAATAATTTGACAGAGTTCAATGTGACTCTGACTCACGAAGTAGTAAAACCGTGTTTCGGTAGCCAATTCCTTCCCATTTAACTTAACAAAAAGTTATGAAATATAAAAGAACATAATTTAAGTACAATTTTTTTAAAATAATAAAACACTGAGAAACTATGTATATGTATATGTGTGAAGGTCATCATTGTGTGCGTGTGTATCTGTGTGTGCATGTGTGTGTGTGTAGGTGTTTGTGTTAGGATGTCCATTCAAATTTTTTTTTTTTTTAGAATGAACAGATTTTCGGTGTCTTTATAAATTAGGGTTTCCAACCATACTATTACTATAGGTTTTAATTTAAAACTTGTGAGACTGCGTATGCTATGTTTGTTATTTAATATGTTGTACAGCCGAGGTGCTATAAAATAATAGTGCCTTTGGACATAAACACTTCTCGTAGCACATGCGTGAATGTGTTCGCGTCTTTTATTATTTTTCGGTAATTTCATAGTTTTGTGAAATCAATCAATGCATTTAAAAACAAATAATTTTCTAACTTAGAGTACTTTTGCCTTTTGAAATAACTCATTGGTGGGATGTCTAAATGTAAGAGAGAGCGAAACTTTTAAAAGTGAACGCTATGCTCGTTTTTAAGTTACTAAATTTGATTTTACGGCTCCCTCCCAACAACATATACAATATGTTAAAATGCTTTCTCCTAGGGCCTTATCAATTTGTATTATAAGTTTAATGTTAGAAATGATCCTAGGATTTTTGAAGTTGTATATTAACTTTGTTTTAGGTTTGGTAAGTAATAATGTGTGCTCCGCCCAGTTTAGTTTGTAGTCAATTATAATTCCTAATTATTTTATGTGAGGAACTCTATGAAGCTCAACATAATTACATTTATTATGTACCTACATACCGTTACGATTGCATGTATCCTACATGTGAATGCTGACTGGAAGGTGGCATTTGTTTTACTAACACATAACAATTTGTTTTACTAGTCTTTAGGGAGAGTAAGCTGTCTTTTAGCAATGCTATTATAGTGCTCAATCCACTTTCAGCGTAAGTCCGAACCTCGTTCCAGTTTTTACCGTGGACCAATATGACCGTATCATCTGCGAACATTTGTAAATCCGCATTCATTGGTTTTACACTCTATAGTTCGTTAATGTATATTAAAAATAGGTTAGGTCCAAGTGTACTACCCTGCGGTACACCGTATAATGTATAACTGTAATCACTAATACAGTTGTTGACGCGGACAAATTGTTTTCGGTCTGTTAAGGAATCCCAAAATCATGAAAGAACATTCCCTCTAACACCAATATTTTCGATTCGTGAAAGTAGAATTGGAATTGATACAGTGTCAAACGCTTTTTGCATGTCTAAAAATATGCCAATATTTTTTTTTCCACGATCCAAATGTGTTTTAATTAAGGTAGTTAGTCGTAGGACAGCATCTTCTGTAGACTTATTGTGTCTAAAACCAAATTGAGTAACACCCAACATTTTTATTTTTTCGAGATAGTTAGTCAACCGCTTATTAGTATTTTTTTCTAAAATTTTTGAAAGAGTTCTCACTAATCAAATGGACCTGTAATTGGTGCATAGATTTCTGTCTCCTGCCTTATATATGGGACAAACTAAGGCTTGTTTAAATATAGTTGGAAAAACTTCCCACTCAAAGCTTTAATTACAAATATAAGCCAAGGGTTGCGATATAATGTAAACAACATTTTTTAAAAGTGTGGATGAAATTTTGTCAATACCACAGGCGCAGTTTGTTTTGAGACTTTTAATTAAAGAGCAAATCTCTTTGGCGTCTGTTAAATGCATGGAACATGGACATGAACATGGAATTTGATAATATATTATTATAGTTAGCTTTTTTGCCCAACTCAGCTTCTCTAATATATTCTTAGCGAGATTGCATCCGATTGAAGTGAAAAATTTATTCACCTCATTGAGCGAATCTTTATTTGAGTTTTTAATGTTAAGGAGTTTATTTGAAGACACGACGTTTTTATTTATATTACCTAATTCTTTAATTATATTCCACGTTTCCAGAATATTACCCTTACATTCTTCAAATTTTTTATTATAATATTCCTGTTTTAGCGTTTTCATTATTTTATTGCATGTATTTCTGTATTTAATATATTCTTGCTTTAAATGTTCATTTTTTTTGTTTTTTAAGTTTACTGTATATTTTATCACGCTTTCTAATAGATTTTACAACACCTTATGTCATCCAAGGCTTAAGTGGTAAACATCTTTTGGGTATAATAGTAACTACTGTATTAATATTAATTATATTTTGTAATTTGTCTAAATATAGCTCAGTTGCATATATATATATCAGTTGTATTTCTATTTATTATTCATAGAAATAGATGAAGCTAAGTCACTAATTCGAATTCTCAATTCGAATTCGAATTTCAACAGTTCGCTTTAGCTTGATGTGCGAATTACAACCTCATATTATGTCAATTCATCCTTACGAAGCAAATTATATGCTATTGAATGCTCCATAATTGATAACCAAAGAAAAAGAACAAGTAAACTAAAACTATTTCTAATTGGAATTAAGTTCTAACTTCAATACAAACTATCCGCCGGCAAAGCTAAAGATTTAAAAACTTCAAACAAAAATAAAATTTCCAGTTAATATTATTTCAGATAAAAGTTAAAGCTTAATTATAATTAAAATTAAAGAAACTTGTGTAATTAACTATTAAATAAATAATAAACTAATTGTAGGTATAGTAGTCTGAATAGTTTATGAAAACAAATTATTCAAGATTTCTAATATAAATATATTTTATAAATTTGGTTCTGCTACAAAAAATAATTATTTAAACTATATAAAATCTCCTAATAACTCAAGCTGGCTTCACAGTAAAGTAAGAACAAAATTAACTTAAATATAACATAACGAGGAAACTTCCGAGAGCTACCCTGGCAGTTCCTCTGGCGACCGTGACCGATAGTAATTTTTGTGACCGCTAACACTTTTCTTAACCCTGTATACAATTGTGTCCGTGAACTACATATTCGAATGGTAACACACTTATATACCTCGAACGTTAAGTTCAGGAATTTTACTCTGGTCAAAGGTACAAATCTTAAGTCATTATACTATACTGAGGATATTATCATGTTCAAAAGTGAAAATATTCCACATAAACCAATATGTTGCGCACCATAATATAACATCATAAGTTATATTACACTAAATCAATTAGTGATGAACACAAATGTTCATACAATGTAATATAATGTATTTATTGACATAGCAATAGGGCAAACCAACTATTCCAAGTAATGCCGCAACTGTTGTGCGCCACTGTTACTCGAAATAAATCAATACTAGTGTTTATAATATTTTTAATTTAATTTTATTGATTTAGAATTAAAACTTTGACATTTGGACAATCACAAATGGTAGTGTTGATTATTGTAGTAATTAATTTTGTACATCACCATATTATCGGGATTACAATAAAGACGAGTATTATTCTCAGCTAGTCAGAAAACAGGATACAGGACAAACAGGACGGCGCCCCGAAGATTCACGTCTACCCGCGAACAAATTATCAATATACCCGTATCTTCTAGGGGAAAAAAGCTCCTTTAATGAATAAATTACAGGGCAAACTACATAATAACACTAATCTCACATTTATCTATTCAAATAACAATAAGTTATGATACGTTATGGAGAAAAAAGGCTTCGCAAGTAATGTTATAAGCCTATGTCGACTCCGAGGGTCAAATCAAACAAATACTGAAATATTACGACATACTAACATTAAAGAAAGTACCTAGTGTTTTCTAAGGTTTTCACGAGTACTACACATTGAAATAAAACAATTTTTACGGATTTAACTCGCGTATATTGAATTAAATTTTAAATTTACATTTTAAATCTAACCCGACGTTTCGAATGCTTTGCAGCAATCGTGTTCACGGTAAGACGAGATGGAGGTGTCTGTCAGTAAGTCAGTTAATTAGCAGTAGCGGATTTAGGCTTAGGCCCGTGAGGCCCGGGCCTAGGGCGGCAAATTTAAAGGGGCGCCAAAATTTTTAAGATGACTAAAATTTAATATCGATTAGGTTTTCTGTAAACTGCAATCATATTTAATTATTTTATACACACACACATATATGTATGTATATATACATATGTGTATGTATATATATATATATATATATATATATATATATACTGTTACAAAAGATAAAGGGCGCCATATCGTCTCGGGCCTAGGGCGTCCTCAAACCTAAATCCGCTACTGTTAATTAGTCATCTACCTCCAACGGTTTCTAAGCTTCCGGGCGTACAGTTCAGGATTCACACAAAACGCTTAGAAACCGTTGGAGGTAGATGACTAATTAACTGACTTACTGACAGCCACCTCCATCTCGTCTTACCGTGAACACGATTGCTGCAAAGCATTCGAAACGTCGGGTTAGATTTAAAATGTAAATTTAAAATTTAATTCAATATACCTACGCCAGTTAAATCCGTAAAAATAGTTTTATTTCATTTAAAGAAAGTCTCAAAACCCATGACAAACACCTCCTAAGTTAAAGTAAAGATTCCAATTACTTACGAAATATTGTTCTAAAGACTTTGAAACTGCCCGGGAAGTGTCGGCAATAGTAACCAAGGTATGTTAACTATAAACTCAGTACTGGCATTCCTCCATAGATAAGTATAAGTATAAATCATAAAGGGTTAGAGAAGGCAACTTAAGCTTCAAGCATTTAATAAAGACTGCGTTTCCGATGAGGCACAAAAGCCTATTTAAAAGAATAAGCCAATAACGTTATAATGTTTTGACAACAACTCGCCCATTTTAAAATGAATTTTAAATCGCTCAGGCGAAGTTTCTTTTTAAAATGGACTTACAACTTAAATAAACAAGCTTATTAATTAGGAACTTATTGTCTTTTATTCATACTATGAAATTATACCGTTCTTACTATGAGAATAAGATTCAATTTAATATTTTTATTGTTTTTAGCTCCAAGCTTTTATTAATATGATAAAAATGTATTTTTCTGACCATGGATATGACACTCAATTGAATATTTTCATTGATTTTATCAACAATACGATGAAAATGTATCGTTCTGACTATCAATGTAATACACATTTTAATATTGATATTGATTTTATTAGTAATCATAAGCCAAAGAGCTTTTATTAATACCAAAAAAATTTAAAATGTATCGATCCCTACATGGGAATATGAGACTTTACCTACTTTACTTATTTTTTTTTGTATTTTTTTAAATTGTTTATAGTTTTTATTATTTATTTCTTATTGAAGTTTGCTCCTTAAGAATCGATTTTAAAATAAGACAATTTAAAAAATGTAATAGTACAATTTTGTGATCCAATGTACGTTTTTATATGAAATTTTTAACACCGCCATCTACTTTTACTTTAACGAAAAACATAACTACATCTGTGAATATCTCAGTATAGCGTGGTACCGCTAGGTGGCATGACAATAATTCATGGGTTTATTGTTTAACACTTGTTAATTTAATTTGTATTTTTTTATGTTTATAAAAAAATTTAAATCGTTTAAGAAATATAAAATTTTAATAAATCTTCTTAAAATATGAAGCTTAAAACTTAAACTCGTTGCTCAGATAGAGCCTTTTATCACCTCTAATAAGTATATAGAGAGCCCTTTTCGACGATTTTTATGCAGAAAACAGCGAATAAACTAAGAATGTTACACTGTTGCTTAATTGTATTTCCTTATTATTTCTCCTAGAAGAATATTTCAAGATAAAAAAAAATTAACTAAATAAAATTATTATTAAATTATTTTATTTTATTTTACTGAAATGATCTTAAATATTAAGTAATTATGATCATTTCAAAAATAAAATATATAAAAATAAATGAATTTCGAAAATGTTAAATAATTAATTTAATTTTTCAGCTTTCAGTTTAACCAGTAAAACACGGTCAATTCCGCCAATGTCACGTAGGGTAAAAAACACACGGAAGAGATTGATCGGTGCGGAAAAATGTTTATATCAGACCACAGAGTACTATAAATCAGATAGGGAACTATACTTTGACAGGGAACGTCATGACACTGACAATGATAGTTTTGTAATTTGTTTACATTTTCTAATTTCTATGAATTATTTCATATCAGAGTATACGTTAAACCTCATTAATCCTTATATTATAAGATTTTTATGATGTACCGCGTTAAAAAAAACTTACAATTGTTTTTCTTTTCCTCTATTACCAATGTTGTTTGAAAATAGTACCGATTATGATTTCAATTGTACAATTTAATAAATAAATCTCGAAATAAATCATTATATAGTTGCAGATGATTGTTTAGGGTTTTAAAACACTTAGCACTATAAAATGCTATGAGAGTGCTTCAAAATACGACGTCTTGGCAATCTACCATATATTGTTGAATTGCGGTATTCGAGAGTTTTACATTTAGACGGCTATTTTCTTCTGCACGCACTAGCTATCCTATTCAGGAACCACGATCCACCTATCCACGCACCTGGAACTATCCAGGTTTAATCTAGACACTGAAAATATTATGCAGCCTATATGGCATATGCAGACATCATTTGGACGGCGATTTTATTCTGTGCTTGAATCCAGATTCTTGGTTTCGTTTTTTAAGATGTCCGGTGCCAGATGCTGTGTTCCAAGATGCAATAAAACTCTAACAAGTAAGCAATATCAATAATTTGTGTTTTTAATTTTCTTTTTAGTAAGTACATTTTGAACATAATGAGTGCCATTATGCCATACATATTATGCTATATATGTGACTGAATTCTGTTCCTTAAAATATGTACATAATTTTTATGGGAACTATATTTCCCACACATTTGCTCTATTTATTTTATTTGCTAGCTGGTATAATTTACACTTCCAATGTATGAGAGGATCTTGTGTTTGCAAACTTGGTGGTTAGCTTTCATTTAAGTAAAAACATGTTATGGGTAACTGTTTTCTTTACCTTTACTTAAATTCTTTTTCCTAAAGGTAAATAAAGTAACTTTAGATATGCTTTATCACTTGGCTCCTTTCAACCATTGGGAACAAATTATCTTTAGACATAAATCTATTTACAATAAGTAAAACGGTCCTTGTGTTTATTACATATATATATATAAAGAGATTTCAAATCATTAAAGTATTAGAAAACATATGGGTAGCTGTTAGTCTTTCAGTAGCAAGAGCTGTAAGGAAAAGGAAAAGGATCTGTAGAAATTGTAAAAGAATTACAAAAATTCTCATGATGGACATGTATGAAAAGCATTACAAAATCCCTGAGTATGTTGATGTTTCATCTTCCAGACCGGACTTATTCCTGTATTCTAAAAATCTGTGGTGCGTGATACTTGTGGAGTAAGCTCCAGAAGTATCACACTCAACTAGTCCCTGGGAAATAAACATCGCCAAGGATCACACAATTAAGCTTAATAATAATAAGTATTACAAACTGATCAACAAACTGTCCAGAAATAAATTTTTAGTCAGCTTGTATGCGATAAAATTGGTAGTTACATTTAAGGTTTCAAATATTAAAACCCCTTAAGGGATAACACTTCAAAATAGTCCTCCGGGGATTGTCTGTCAAGCTGGCATAACCTAATAAAATATATATTATATTAATTTTAATTTACAGAATATCCAACATCTCTGCAAGCTGTTATTTCACACAAGGAATCCACATTAGCTCCTACTTCATTTTCTGGAGGTAAAGCATATGTTAAAAATGTAATTTAAAACTTCTCTTAATTGATATAGGTATTATAATATATAAAAAAAACTTTATTTATTCATATAAGAACTACTTTCATATTTTTTTAATGTTCTAATGATATTTTTGAAAAATTAAAATGCTTGGTTTAATCAATGCTTTATAATAACATGTGAAAAAAATAATGTGGAAATATTAATAAATAAATGGTTTAACATTTTTTGAACGAATCTAAAAGTGGAATGTTAATGTTAGTTTTGCCATCGGCCACTGTTTCGCGAATAAAAGAGTAAATTTACTTAGCAACTTGTTATTTTTATTAATGAGATATAAATTATTATCTTCTTAGACATCATCTGACTTTACAAGTTAAACCTATTTTTTAAATCAGTTGAACATTAGTTCTAAACCTAGTTCTTCATATAATAAATAAAAGACTACTGTTAAACTCGCGATTTGAATGGTATTCAAATAATATAAAACAACCCAACTCATAAATCCTGGTTAATAATATCCACATTGATAATTTACAGATTTTGGAATAATTATACATTACAAATGTTATTATTTTGATGTTATATTTGTTTTAAAATTGTTTACTACACTAAATTCCTAGTTCATTTAAATAACTATGGCAATTTAGTTTCAATATTCAACTATATATTATAGTTGCATTGGGTGATTGGTGGTTGGTCGAGTGGTTAGTGCAGACGCCTAACTTATAGCGACGCGTTGGGGCTCGGGTTCAATTCCCGGCAGAGACAGGCATTTATCTGATGAGCATAGATGTCTGTGTTTCTGGGTTTGGTCATTTATTAAATATATTATCAGTATTTATATGTGTATTTCTATGTATTTGTATCGTTGTCTAACACCCTTAACACAAGAAAACAATTTGCTTACTTAGGGGTTAGATTAATGTGTGTAATTTGTCCTGATATTATTATTATTATTATTCCATCCAAAATTTTGCCACTATAAAATGATTTAATTTTTATTTACGTTCATAATTCATACACTGTTATTTCATATAGTCAATCTTCAACAGCACCCAATTCATTATTTTAAATTGTTATAGGTGTTATATATTAATGTTTGTTCATTTAGTTATTTCTTTTAATTTCAGGGTGACAAGGGAGACGCCCCAATTATGCCGAATATTCTGTAGAGGTACTATTGCTCGAAAAAAAATAATCAATAATTCTCAAATCCGAAAAACCTAATGAAGCCAGATTAAAAAACGTATTTCAAATATTCTCACATTTTTTTTTAATAGATTTAATAAAATAAGATTATTCCTACAGAAACCAAAGACCTTACAGATATCACACTATTATTTGATTAATGGCAGTTACTAGTACTTTTAAAATAAGAGTGAAGAAAAGGTTACTGATTCCTGTGAATCCGAAGTCCAAGAACCATGAAGTGTCTCACCAACCCCGAGCACATCAAAACAGATTTAATCACCAGGTCCTTTAATTGAAATTACATTTCAAGATTTAATCAAGTTACCAGAGAAAAAACTTAATATTAATACAAGACAGGGCCAAAAGAAGCAACATACAACAATTTGAACTGCAACGCCACTGGAAGAAAACCTGATAGAAAAAGATAATAAGAAAATAAAGAAAAAAGGAGAAACACGGAAAGAAAATAAGAAATGGAAAGGTAAATGTCAGGGGAAGAAAACTAAATTACCCAGAAAAAGTAAAAGGCCAAGTATTACAAGAATCAAATGAAACCTCTGATGTTGGGACTAACGATTTGTGCCAGGACAATGAGGATTATGAACGCAGAAGATTTGGGAAATATTTGCCTAGTATGCAACGATTTCGGAAGAAACAATAAAATGTGGTATAGTTGTACCTCATGTGGGCTATGGGCTCACTCGGAATGCGCTGGGTGGGACTCAGCAGGTTATGTCTGCGATATGTGTTAAATTTTCATTGACTTCTTTTGCCCCCCAGGATGACCACCATTACTCTCATATCGGTGAAATGGGAGACAAATGTGTTTTTTTTTAAACTTCAATAATTTCCAAATTTGATTTCCAAAGTGTGAGTGTCCCTTTGGCACACATCACAATTTACTAAAATTAAGTATATTATGTTTAAAGGCGGTTGCAATAAATATGTTGTGTTCTTTTTTTCTCGCTTATGTGACTCCCATTACCCTCTTTTACACTACATCGATATTAAGATTGATATCACGAGAGTGTGACTTGCCAATCCCTAGAGAGTTTAAAAAGGTAAAAGTCCCAGGAGATAGTGATTTGATGTGATCAATAATATGTTGTCGTTTTTATACCTATATAATCTGTTCCATAGATCAATTGACTTTAGTACGATTAACTTTGTATCTATGTAAATTTTTGTTTCTTTTTATTCTTGCTTTGCAAAACTCATTATACCAAGGTGTGCGGTGATGCTTTAATTTGACATCGTGTAGAGGTGCGTTACTAATAAATTTATTAATTTCTTTACACATATAATTGACCTTTTCATGTACAGCCTCCAACATCATAAGTTCTGTCCAGTTGATATTTGAGGCATCTAATTTAAGCTTCTTTATATTATTTTTTTTATATTGACTATGTAGTTTGCCAATCGACCGCCACGAGGTGGGTGGGTGGCTGCAATGGCGCCTCGTCCTTGAAAAAATACCAGGCCTGAAAGGCCCGGGGGAACGCCGTCCTGAGGGTGCCTATAGAAGACCGGCCCTCGCCTTAGAACGTCGTCGGAAGGGACACCCAACGAAGAGATCCAACAAAAACTAAGAGGTATCAAGGAAGGAACACCAGGATGGAACAAAGTTCCTTTCGATTAATTATTGAAGGAATTGTAATAAAAAAAATACCTTAAAAGCTTTTAATATTTTTTATAAACATTAAAGAAAAATAACTAAGGAACACCAGGATGGAACGAAGTTCCTTTCGATTAATTATTGAAGGAATTGTAACAAAAAAAATTACCTTAAAAGCTTTTAATATTTTTTATAAACATAAAAGAAAAATAACTAAATTAAAAAGTGGTAATCAATAAACCCGCGAGTTATTGTCGCGCCACCTATCGGTTTCACTATGTTTTTATAACAGATGTAGTTATGTTCTGCTAAGATATAAATAGATGGCGTTGTTACAAATACCAACAAACTCCAATATCAAATAAATAATAAAGAACTACTAAGCAATTCAATAAAATACAAAAAATAATAATGAAAATAATTAATTAAAACCTAAAATATTTATTATTTGTAAACTAGGTAAGTAAAGACTCATATTTCCATGCAGGGCACGATGCTTTTCAAATTTTTATGGAATTAAATTATTAATTTTAGCTAATATGCTTATGAATAATATTTGTATACTATTTTTGTAGGATATTTCGCTGATAATTTATAATAAATGTAAATAAAATGAATAACTAAATTAAAAAGTGTTAATTAATAAACCCATGAGTTATTGTCCCGCCACCTAGCGGTTTCACTTTGTACTGATATGTTTATATAACAGATGTAGTTATGTTCCCCTAAGGTATAAATAGATGACGTTGTTACAAAACATTGCGAGTACATTTGATCACAAATTTCTATTATTATTTTCATTTAAACTGTCTTATTTGCAAATTGATTCTAAAAGAACAAACTCCAATATCAAATAAATACAAAAAATTATAATGATAGAAATGAAAATATCTCGCTTGCTTTCTATAAGAAAGAGAGAGATAGCAAAACGTCGTGCCAACTTTTGGGAAGAATTTTTACCGTCTAGCCCCCTTTCACAACGCGCGATAAGAAACTACGTTCCAATAAATATAAACTTCTCTACACGCGTTTCCAGTGCGTTAATTTCTTATTTGTAGGTACATAGCCGGGAATAGCGAAATAGGTTGAGTACAGGGATGGTTATAGCCCAACCTCTGAGATAATAATATATTTCCGAAAAAATACTGGGTACGCTTTAATCATTGATATGACAAATGTTTAAGCGTCTTGAAAATGAGGCCAATTCATTTGTTAAGGAGTCACCAAAAAGAAAAATATAATTAGTAAGAGTCGTCACTCTGTGTATTATATGTTACATAATTTTATTAAGAATTAATAAAATATATGTAATATATAATATAATATTAATGTATGTAATAGATTAGAAATTTACATAAAAATAAAAATATAGCTAAATAAAATTTTTAATTTAGTTACTACACAACTTATTACACGTTTTGTTAGTATTTAATAAGAAAAAAAAGTTTTATAAAGACAATCACAGAAATAAAAGCTAAGGCATACTAACGTGCTGTGACGTTATGACGTGGCGTGACATAACATCCTAATATACAATTTTGATGATGATATTCTTAGAATCCAATGGTATACAAAATAACTTTAAGTCCAAACCAAATTACTCGGTGTGAAGGTTGACCGAGTTCTATTGGCCGTTACATACTGTGATATAATGGATGTACCTACCAAGTTCTTCTGACTCATCCATGCTATGACATAATGGTTGCACCAAGTTGTTGAGTACAAAGGTTATGATATCGGATTGGTCCAAGTTCCCAGTTTAACAGATCGATCTTACAGATCTTGATGTCGATTGCTCAGGGACTTTTGCATAAAATTCTGCAGCCCTTTTGTTAATGGCAATGAGACCGGTGGTCCGTGGTTGATAATAAATGTCATTGAAAAATTATCTAACCTAACCAAAGATTAAAACAGTAAAGAACTCTGATTTGGAAACAATCAAGTCGTTTTACCTTACATGACATCACAACATTTTTTAAACTTTAACAAGTCTCCCTAAATACTTACTTATGTATTTAATCGTTGGTATCGGAGGACCATCCATCACGGAGGTAACAAAAATTGTTTTGGTTATGCCTATTTATTATAGGTATATTTCATATTATCACATTTGACATAGATTAGTATGGGTCGTGTTTCGTAATACTTATCAGGATACTGGCCAGTGCTGATGACTTCAAAAATTTACCCATGCTGGTAAATCGTTCCGAAATATGATGGCCAGCGCTGAGCACTTTGACAGCACGAATTGAATTGGTTGTAGACGAAAAGGCTTGCTAGGACATTGGAGGAGCAGTTGACAAATTTTGAAAAAAGTAGAAATAAAAATAACCAATAATAATTAATATATTTATTTTCGAAATATAACGCTATGTATCTTTGCTTTTAGATTTTGCTGAAGATCAAATATACTCCGATGCCTTAAGGAATATCTTACTGAAAAGGTTGAAAATAAAATTATAAAAGCTTTTGGCGATCTAACTACTATAGAGTGATGCATAGAGACACCAAAAAAGAAAATTGTCTATAAGTATGGCACGGAAACGTTATGACCCTTAATGACCCTTATTTGTGGCCAGATTTAATTAAGCAGCCTTATATCATAATAAACAAATAACTTTATTATGATATATAAATATTCAATGTACCTACGCTATGAATGTATCAATGTACCAAAATCACACCTGTTTAAACTTGGCTGCGAAGAGGTGCGGCCGAATGCACAAAAGCAATCGTGATTTTTCATAATTGTGAGTTATTGTCTTTTTTTATAAATAAATGGTACGGAATCCTTATGAGCGAGTCCGACGCGCACTTGTCCTATTTTTTTCTAATACGCTTTTATTAGTTTCGGTTGTATTTATCTATCTTTGTAACGGAATCTTTGAACGTGATTTTGACAAACATTGAAATGTCGAATTAAAGTTATAAGGACATTTTATAAAATTTAGATTTAGAATATTTCTAGTTCCGTCTAGTTCCATCTTAAAATAAAATATGTATATATATATTTTTTACAATGTTCAACGCTTATAACGTCTAGTTGTTTTTTTTAAATATCAAAATGAAGTGAAGAAAGAAATATATATAAATTAACATAAATAACGAGTAATTATTTTATAATTTTAAAATCAATAAATCTGTTAAGTAGGTGAAAGTACCGCAGACGAACGGAATCGGGATGTGACTGGGTAATTCTCATTAAAACAATGATTTGTACGATCTTGGAAGGAACAAATCATGTTTTTGTTGCCAAAACAATTATAAGTACCATAGATGAAAAGGTACTCGTATAACCATGAGTAGTCGTTGGCGTTCGGCGGAGCGGCGAGCTCGATCAATCCACCGGGCTCTGCCAAACGCTCTCCGGCCCTACGCCACCGACCAACGCGCCTGCGTCCGCCCGCCCGCACGTTCCCGCCCGGCGGCGGCGGGGCGCGCGCCGCGCTGCAGTGTACCGCGGCGTTACGTCACGGCGCATCCACCGCCGCCTTAACGACCTTGCACCGCTGCCAGACCTGGATCGCGAGGGTTTTCGTTTCATACAATATTATTTCTCCTAAGACACGTGGGCGCTTAAGTAATTTAACAGTATTGCACAAATATAGCCGATTTTGAAGGTGTTAGCACTAAATAATAGTCATCATGAAATCGCACAAAACCTGTATTTCAAGATTGGTAATGTTAGATTTATTATTACGCATATTACGTCCAAAACTAGGTCATTTATAAATAATACGAGGCTTGTTGTGCCAAATACGTTTTAAAACATGTGCATTTTTATGCACATTAGGACGTTAAAGGTGTTAGTATAGCCCAAGCAAAGACTAGGATTCACCATGGCATTGAAGTGGACGGTGTGGTGGCGGGAGTGCTGGGTCCTGGCAGTACTGGCCCTGATGGTGGCAGTGTGGGCACGCACGGCAGCCGGCGGTTGCGGCGTAGCAGAATTTACATGCCGTAGTGGGGCTTGCGTGCGCCTAGACGCTTACTGTGATGGCGAAGCCCAGTGTTCTGATGGAAGTGATGAACCGTTACACTGTACCGTCTGTAATCGCACATATTATGGCCGTATTGGCGTGGCGTATGGATTGGCGCTGCGTGGTGCACCACGATCGCCTTTCTTGTGCCACCTCACGTTCACAGCGGGTGGTGGATCACACGGAGATCTGGTTCAGCTTGCTTTTGACGAGTTTCGCGTTGGACGCTACGAACCAGGTGCATTAGATGGATGCCCTGACGGTTACATGCAACTGTCGGAATTGGGTAGACCGTTCACGGGTGGCTCGTGGTGTGGTTCGGCTGAAGGAGTTGCACTCTATTATAGCGAGACGGCAACAGTGACCGTTTCAGTGAAATTATTTCGTGCTCGTCTGGGTGAACCTTTTGGTTTTAGACTACGGTACAAGTTCCTTGCACAACGTGATGCCATCGTCAGGTGAGACTTTTTGAAAATACATTGAAATCCCATTGATAATATTTCACGTAATAGTGGCTAATGTTCGTTTCAAAATTGGCAATGTAATTTACCCTACTTACCTTAAAAACTTTTATTTTGAATATGAATAGCTTGCGAAATATTTAATTTTATTATAAAAAAATAATAAAAATATGTATATGTTAACTATTTAAATGTGTGATTGTGTAATTTTATTACTGATAACAGAAATGTAAAAAACATTTTTAGCCAAATGGGAAATATAAAATAAATGACGTATGTAGAAATTCCACCTTATTTTTAACAAATATGTTTTATTTATCAGTTAACGCGATTCAAATAAGACTAATTATTTAACTTGTACAAGATTACAGCTGCTATAAACTATAGCTATATAGGACAAATCACGAATGTTTGTTTTAAGACGTGCTGTAAGCTTAAGAGTTGGTAGATAATTTAGGCATATGTATAGATTCGGTGCTTTGGAAGCACCGCTGGAGCGAGGTTCAGTGTCGCCCGGAACGTACTGCACACGTACGTACGAAGAGTGTCATCGCAAGGCATGTCGCTTGCAAAGTCCTAACTACCCCGGCATGTACCCGAGGCGAGTGTTCACGTATATTTTGAGATAATATTTCTCATAAGTACCCTGATGAAATATTTATAAATTTACAGAAATGTAACGTGTTACTGGAGTTTGCGACAAAAGGACATACCAACCTGCAAACATGCAATGATTTCAGTGCGCCAACAACATTCTCATAAAATGCAAATAAAACGTTCGATATCAATGGCCAGGTCAGTTATATAATTATAATACATGAAAGAATTGACTTTGTCTTCTCTCACCTATACCTACTATATCCTCTACCGAAAGGCCAAAAAGCGTTAATTATAATTATAATCAATTTTATATTATGTATATAACGGTAAAATGTCTTTGAAAAGGGTGACCGAACGTCACAATATTAATTAATTGAAACTTGATTGATAAAATGTTGTTTTAATTTCATACTAAGGTTTATTATAAGTAAGTTGATGACATTACAACAGTAGTATGATGACAGTTTGAACAAGACGGGACGGGCGGTGCGTGCGTGGCGTGAGTGCACTGGTGAACGTGACCGTCTCATCTTTTACGATGGCTCGTCTACGGATGATCCGGTATTAGTAGAGTACTGTGGCGGTGACTGGTTGCCACCCGTCACTTCACGCGGCCCTGAAATGCTTGTCGCTTTCCACTCGTCGCCCTTCAGCGCGCCACCCCGCGCTACAACGCCGCACGCGCCTTTAAGGGGATTTGAACTAGACGTTGACGTTATTTTTGCTGATTCGGACTCCCTCGATTACTCGAGGTATTAATCATTATGATAAAATCAATCTTTATTATTGCATCTACATATGTATCAGTCTAAATTAACATTAAATGTTTCATTAGAGAAGCAAAACGTTGTGAATTTCACGTTAAGGCTTCATCGTCCGAAGAAGAATTTAATAGCACGAATGTAAATGTGAGAGGCCGCCGTGGACGCTTGCATGCCCCGACACACACGCTACCACCGAATACTACCTGCACTTGGACATTTCACGGACGACCTGGTAATAATTATTTATACTAAATTTGCGGACTAGATCATAAATTGAATACTCGAGTATCTGAATATTATTAAAACTATATTATTATTTTTTCTTTAGGTGATCTGGTTTGGATTTATTTCTCGAGTTTTACGCACTACTCCCTAGTAGAAGGGCGACGCACAGAGAGTAACGAACGTGAAGAAGATGGTACAGTTACAGTTTCATCACGACACCTAACAGAATATGTACGACCACCCGGCGTTAGTGGTGTTTGTGCAGTCGAGCTTCGAATTTGGGATGGTGGTGGCGTAGATGAAGCAGCTGCACTGCTGGGTCGCTATTGTGACTCCACACCCTCACTATGTGCGCGCGCTGCGCTGGCCAACGCCACGCGGTCCCCACGACCATGCGCACCCCCCGACGGCTACGTGTCAGCCGCACCGCTCATGTCTCTCGCAGCCACATCTCTGCCTGGTACTGCCACACACCCTCTGGCATTTGTAATGCACTATGAATTTGTAGATGCCAGACTAGAAGGTGTTCCTTTACCGATTTCTGAAATACGTGTACGAGCGGAGCCAGCGGAATGTGCAAGAAGACTTACAGTTCCAGGAGCGTTTTCTTCTCCACGCAATGCGATGTGGTTTGGTCGCGGCGGTGCTAGAAGGCTTCGTTGCGTATATAGGTTGCAAGTTGAAGGTGCTCGTATCGAGTTACGTATATTAGCTGCAGCTTTTGGACGAGAACCTAAATGCGCTACACGACATGATCCCTTAACGGGTAGACCAGCCTGTGTCCCCGATCCAATCGATCATCTCGATCTGCGGCCTAGTGATGCCCCAACAGATTTCGACGATGACGAAAATCCGTTACGAGTACCCCATTTACGAATATATGAATCGCCTTGGCCAGGATACCGAGTAAGAAATGTGTTTTTTTCTATAACTATTACTATTTTTTTTATTTAAATTTAACAAACTTCAAAAAAATACATGAGTTTAAGAAACGTCTCATGGTAAGAGTGAATCATAAGAGTAATATGTTACGTTGACATTTATTTTTAAATAGTTATAATGTTAAGAAATAATTTTAAGCGTTTGTAACTAAGTCGTTAAAAGTTACTTAGAATAATTATCTCATAGGTGCCTGTAGGATGCATATGTGACAATAGCAGCGCACCTATGACACTATCAACCGGGGGCCCAGCTGTGGAATTAGAGCTCATAGCGTCTTCGCTAGCAGCTAGCGAGGACCACCGCCATGTGCACTTCCAAGGCGAATGGTCGCGTTTGGCTGGTGCAGAAGCATGCGCCGCGCGACGCCGCCTGGCACCACCCGGCCGTGCTGTGCGCCTCCTATACCCTTATAAGTGAGACACTTTTGAAGATTGTGCCCTCTGCATCTGAGAGAATAGATATATTAATACTTTGACCTATTCAGCGGAAACAAGATGTCGGAATGCGGAGAGGCGCCGTTTCTGTTAGTGGCAAGAGGTAACCGATCAGTCTTTCTTCGAATATGGGGTGAGGAGTTACCTGCTTCCTCTCCTACTTCTGAAGCACCACTTTGTCACACTGCAAATCGAATCCTCGTTTATGAATCACATTCGTCAAGGTAAATATAAAATTTACATTTTTTTTTTCAATAGCGATTAAGAAAATAATTTATTTTTACTACTCATAGATTAATTAAGACTGCTTTAATAAGAAACAATTTTTTTTATTACTCATAGATTAATTAAAGCAGTCTGTCCGGGTGGTGACGACTCTCGAACGGTGCAAGTTTTCACGGAGGAGTGGTGGGCCCGAAGCGTAGGTCGCGAGGCCGCTCTCCTCGTGGTTTGGTCAGCAAGAGAGGTTGGCTCCGCACGATTCACTTGGATGGAAGTCTGGCGACCGGCGGGCACCGCACCGGGTGCGATGGGCGGTAACGGCACGCGCTGCATCCACGAGTGCACTACGTTGGGTGCGTGCATGGCAAGTGCGCTTTGGTGTGATGGCTCCGTGGACTGCCCGGGTGGTGGCGACGAGGCGGGAGCATGCGGTGCAGGAGCCCGCCTCCTGGCAGCGCTGGGTGCTCCAGCGGCAGCGGGTGCGGCGGGCGCCGCCGGCGTTGCCGCGGCCCTGGTGTTACTAGCCGCACTAGTGCTGCGCCGCCGCCGTACGCGACGGGACAAGCGTCTACTGGGAGCGTTGGCGGCCGGCCGCCGGTTCACCGAGGAGCTGCTTTACGACGGATCTCGTGCTTCGTCGGTGGCGTCCTCTTGACGACGCGAGCGCTCCGTCGAGTACATCCACGTGGATCGCGAGACCACAGTGTGACGGAGCGCGGGGGATGGCCGGCGCGCATTGCGGGCTAGAGGCGCTAACGGACGCTTGTGATATAGTCGAATTTACTAGTGCCCGTGTCTCGGAATATTTAAGATAGATTTGTGTTCTTAAACCTCATCGTGTTCGTGCTCAAGATTGCCAATACCGTAAAAGTCACTGCCGACGAAATTATTTTAGTGTATTTAAATACTTTAAAACTATGGCGATTCCTCTTTATCTGTATATTATCAATACAAGGACAAATATGTTCAAATGGTGGGACTGTTTTTAGGTAAATACAGTGTAAATAAGTGTACAGTTAAAGGATCTCTAGACTGGATGACACCGACGTAACGTTATGATCGATGGGTCGGTGCGGTATGTTTTCGTGTTGTGTTTCCTAATTTATATTTTTTTATATGTAAATTATATGATATTTTCAATAATCTATCCCGTCCCTCGTTTTGAATTAAGTTATGGATCGCTAATATTATATAAATACATAGTAAAAAGTCTATCTAATAACCGACTTTTATTTTTTACACGTTTACTTTTGTATGTATCTGTATCTATATTTCTTTTATTTTGTTTTATTTATTATTATATATTATATATTTCGGTACGTAAAAAAAGTTAAATATCACAATCCGTAGTGTGATTTCGTAACTTTTAGAATGCTGTTCTAAAATGAGATTATATACAAAACACCTCAATTTGAATTTAAATCAAGGTGGATACTGAATTGAATATAGATACAGAACACATTTTTTGGTTTTCTTGGGTTTTACCCAAAGGGTAAAAACAGGACCCTATTACTAAGACTCTGCTGTCCGTCTGTCTGTCAACAAACTGCATCTCTCATCTGCAGCTGTTGAAAACAGAATAAAATAAATATTTAACGGAGGTTCCCACACAACAAACGTAACCTTTCTAGACATGTGTGGCGTGTTAAGCCAAGTTCAAAGTAACAGAATATTACAAGAACTATATAGAGTTACTTTTGAATTCCTCAGAACTCAAAAACTATTTCTCATAAACATGTGAAATTTTACATGTGTTACAATTTTATGCGCTCTAAATTTTATCAATATACCTCAAACGGTTATTTAGATATTACCATCCAAAAATAGTCGCTTTGATCACGGACTGATCTATAGGTCAAAATTACTACCCAGTTCCAGATGACCTAAAAAGTTCAAATGTAGCACCCAGAATTGGGATTTGGGTACATATACATAAAAGAATAAATAAGAAATTAGTAAATATTTTCCATTATTTTTTTGGCCAAGTCAGACCTTAGGCTTCAATATAATATTCTAAGTTATAAAAAGAAAATATATTTAAGTTGTTATAAAATATTTTATGTTGTTATAAATAACTTCAGGACAATCTCACTTCTTTGGTGGTTAAAGTTAACAATCAAGACATATCGATACCTCCCACGTAAGTTGTTGTAATCCCAAAAACCTAAATTTACAGTAGAGCGTTCTAAAGATATAAATTGGAATAAAAACTATTTTTTTACGTATTGTTGTAAAATTAAATATCTCATTATAATTTTAAATCCTTTAAACTAAAACTGATATAAACTTTTTATGAATAAGTCCGAAGATTTTGTTTCTGTAAATTTACTTTCATATGACGTGTTGTAAATGCTAAGCGGGCTAAGATTACTTTTTTAAAATTATTCATTAATTTCAATGACTTATAGGAACTAAATGGATAAAACTTTGGTAAGTTATTCATAGACATTCTTTTCGCAAAATTTCAAAACAATCTTAAGCTAAAAACGTTATTTTTATACATCACTTTTGGGCTATATGAGATATATATTGTTGGGTATAAATTCAAATCCATACCTTCAGAGATCGCCGAGAAAAGATTTAAGTTTTAATAATTTGCGGTCCAGCATCCTAAAGGTAACAGATTTTGAAGTTATTGTAAAGGTTTTCCAATATAAAATAAGAGTTCTGTTCTTATCAATCATTCATTAATTAACATTACTCTTTAAATCTCAAATATTTTTAAACATAAAAGGAATCCTTCTTAATAATTAAAATATATATATAAAAACAAAATCACTAAATGATCTATAAAAAGTAGGTAAACATATAAATCACATCCATTTACGAGATTGCATAACCAACAATGTTTTAAGTTAACAAATTATTGTATCGGGATGGACATTGATTATTCAAAGCTAAAGGTTTAGTTTCAAAAGCGATACAATTTTTTAACAGAAAACAATATACTTATTAAATCAACAAATAAAACTGTATGACCAAATATCTAAGGACCAATTAATTAATAATACTATAATTTTTATTGCGCCTTCTAGTATTGGTGTTAACAACATTCGTCACGATATGGCTGTGTGTCAAATAGTAACGATATTTAATTTGACCGGATCTTCAGAACAAACCCGCACCTCTTTTATTTTATTCCACAGTAAAGTGGTTCCATTTATATTTTTGACCCACTTGTGCGCTTATTATTATTTTTTTATAATTATAAAATTCAATGTCTGTCATTTTGATGACGTTAAAGCTTTCCCTCCTGATTTGCTCAAAACTAAACTTACTTTTCCAAAAAAGCTAGAACATTCCACGGGTCTATAAATCAGTTTATTTTTTGATAAAAACTCTATCAAATCGTCAACATGTCACCCTCTGCTTGGGTATGTCCTTTTGCGAGGAAGGTATGTTTTATGATTATCTTATGTTTATGAGTAATTAATACACGTAAATTATTACATAATAAATAATAAAGTAGGTAGTTCCAACATTTACAACATAATAAAAAAAGGATGCTTGCACATTAAAGTTTAGAAATTTATTTGAACTTATATAAATATGAAATGAAAAATAAACCGATACGAGCAGGGAGTCGAACCCGCGACCTCTGGGAAACCATTCCGTCGCTCTGCCAATTGAGCTAACGTATACCGTAGCGATACGATACCTCCAATGTATTAGAATCCCTGCATGTATCGGTTTATTTTTAATTCTATATTTATATAAGTTTATGCTTACACATACTAATATTAACATTAAAATATAATAAACTGTTATCAGTTAACGTTCATTCAAAACATTTAAAGTTCGCGAATTAAATTTTTGTCTTAAATTTGAGTAGAAAAATAATAAAAACAATACCTAACAATAATAAAATTATTAACTTTAGCAATGACTAATTAAATTTCGAAAAATATAAAAAGTAAGGCAAATGTTTAAATGTTTTTCCTTCAACAATGAGTGATGAAAATTAATATTTATATAGTAAGTGTAGAATGTTGAGAGTTCGCGAGTCGTTATGATAATTATAAGGTTTGTGGGTAAAGAGGTAGCGAATCGAGTGAGTCGTGGCTTTCAAGGGCTGCCTGAGGGTTAGAATCGTCGAAAGAAGGGAAAAGGCTCCGAAAACAGAAGAAAGATTGTTGATCGCTTCTTAAATAAAATGTGTAATTTAAGAAAAACCGTCACATCTTGAATATCAATTTTACTTCTTATTATTTTATTTATTATTAGAACTCTCTTATTGCAAAGTTTCACCAATGACAGTCGTTCTATTCTTTAAAACACTTAATTGGCACCGCTCACAAACACACTAAACTGTTTACTATTTAAACTCTTTACTATCACTGTTACACTTTACTTTATTAGTTCTGTTACACAACTTAGTCTCTCAATCACACATTGCCTTCTCTTAACTGGGAGACGATTTATATATTCACTTAATCAAATCATTATCCAATATTACAATTATTTATTTAGCCAATTAAACTTCTATAGAAACATTACATGTTTTAGTCATACCATCAACTGATATCTTTATTTTTTTTTTCAAAACCTACCCTCCAATTATATAAAAGCTAACATTATGTACTACGAGCGCTTATTATTTGTGTTTCTTTTGTTACTGTAGAGATTTACTCAGGAATTTTAGTCTAATCAAATATAATTTCAGTTCCTCATAACAACAACATAATTATTGATTTTTTAGAAGTCCCAGATGATATTTATTGTAGATTGATTGTAGAGAAATATCTATAAATTTCATATTGTTTTATAGAACTTCTGTAATCAAAAATAATGAGCAAATGTTAGCTACCCGGGCAGAGCACTTCATACCAAAGATAACAAAAATGATATGATTCATTTGACAAGTAATGCATACAGAATAACTACTAAGCAATAACTAAGTGACCTCGAACTTTTATTTAATAATCGATTTGTCTCATAAACTAAAGAGTTTCTAAAATATAACCTAAAAATGATAGAAGTAAAATTAGAACACATTATAATCTGTCAACTATTGTTGTATTTAAGTATAGTGTCAACATGGACGCTTCGTGCAAGTCAGGCTTATCTATTGAGTGTAGATACAGCGGAGGTACAAAGGCCGGTGGCCGCGTACTAATGAGCTGATTACTATTCCCTGTCACTCGGTATGCTTCACCTCACACTGATTGTGATTCAAGAGCCACAAAAGGAATGCTAACTAACTCAAATCTCATCTAAGGCCGGGAGCTCACACATCTGTGTTGACCTGAATAAACTGTTAGGTTGACACATAAATTAAATGATTTGTACACACCAACAACTGTATAAAAGCAAAAAAAAATTAATTATAATATTATTGGATTGTGTGGAAGGTCGAAGATTTGTTTTTTTTTTTACTATTATTTCATTTTCGTAGCATGAAATCATTGGGCTTCATTTCCGATTGATTGCGACGGTTCTAGTTGTTCCAAAATTGCATTTAAGATTGACGTTTGTAAAACAGTGATCACAATAACAAAAAATATATCCGGCTGAGTTTGTTGTGTGGTTCTTCTCAGACCAGGACGCGTTTGGAACACTAAGATGAAAAGTGCTTTTACAGAAGGGCTTATTACGATAAATCTAGTATCGTAATAGGCCCTCCTGACACTTCCATGTTGACTTACACAAGTGATCACTGATTATGATTCTAAGTAGAAAAAGATATAAATAAATAAATAAATAAAAATTGAAATTGTAATTAAATTTCGCTATGTAAAGTAAACTGTTTATAAATATCTATTATGACCATGTCCTGATTTCCACATGAAAGGCCTATCCAACAATAAATTCAATTAACAGGAGCGATTTGGAATTTCCTGTGGCTAGCGAACAACCCTCTCCCATATATTTTGTTTATAAAGTCACGGGTGGCGGTTCCGACCCCGGGGATCGGACTTTAATTATTTACATTTGTAGATAAGTACAACATAATAATTAATGTTTTATCACACCTTTTAAAGACATAAAAGCATAAAAAAAGGAATAAAAATTATTTAGAAACATCTTTTCATAACAAGAGAACATTTTTTTTATTAAAGAATTATTTAGATTATAATCTCACAGAAAAATTCTATGATTGGTCAGAAATCCCAAAAGCGTGGCAGTACATAGCTAATTTAAGTTTTTTCTGGGCAACCGTCCCGTCGCTCTACCAATTGAGCTACCGTATCGCTGCCCGAATCGATCAATTAAGCATTCTATACAATATATATGATCGTCTTTATCGGTATGGTGGTGACATCTATTAGGCTTCTTTCTAAATTCTTCCAATTTTGCAGTACATATAAACATTGAAAAGATGCCACTACAATTATAAACATGTATTATTATATGTTGAGCTGATTTATTTTTTTATAAATATAGAATGAATAATAAACAGATACGGGCAGGGAGGGATTCAAACCGGCAACCTCTGCTAAACCGTCCCGTCGCTCTACCAATTGAGCTACGCTATCGCTACCCGTCTTGATGAATTAAGTATTCTTTTAGGTTAAACATGTTTATAGATATTTCCAAACGACATTAATAGTCCGGGAGCCAGAGACAGATTTTCATGACCAATTTCCTCCCAAATGAAAATTTGTAAAATGCAATAGGAAGTTGTGTTATGAAGCTTCGCGATCGTCAGCTGCGACTCCGATGGTGGAGTAGGCAGTGGCAGCCTCCCACGCACGAAGAAAAAAAAAATGTTAATAATTTCCTCCCATTCTAAAATTTCTTGAATAATAGTTTATCTAATATCTTGAAGGGAAAAAAAAGTCAGCTGACCATAACATGGCGGATTATAAGTCAGCTGGCCGCCCGAATATGAAAAAGAATAAAAATTAATCTAGTGATAGTTTATATGTTACTGTGAATGAAAATTAACATCAGCTTGCTGTATCTAAATGGAAAGTTCGTCAGCTGGTTACTTGAAATGTAAAATGTAGCAGCATGTATCACCTACTGGAATCTTATCAGCTGACGACTTTTCCCTTTACTTATAGCTAGCTGATTTTTTTTATTATTTACTAGAGTATATTAGCTATTCTCTTATAAATGTTTATCCAGGAGGAAATCACTTTTCTCTGGTTGTTTTGCAGTATATTTGATTTGAGTATGTTGATAATAAATATACAGTTTAATAATGAAGGAAATATAGTTATAATTAAAATTTACAAATTTTTATTCGAGATGAAAATTGGTCACTGGCTCTCGGACTATAAGTATTCCCGTCTCTGTATTTATATTTAAGACGATTCTAAAGACGTATCTATATATTCTACTCTGTATATTTAAGACGAAAAATGTTAGATGATGATACTTATATAACGCTTAACATAACCATCTAAATGCACCAGAAAAAGTATTTGTTAGAGCTTTATTTATTGCTTAATTAACCATGCTAAATATGTATGTGTATTTTAGACTTTGTCACCTCTCTTGCAGCTTTTAGTCTAGGAGCTCTAATATTTGCTGCTGCATTCGGCAGTCGTATCTATTAATTAATCTCCGACTAAAAAGAGTGCTGTTATACTCGTAAGTTTGACCTGTCGATCTGTGTATCTGTGTATCTGTGTTTGTGGCATATTTGCTGCCAAACGCGTGGGCGGATTTGAATGCGGTTTTTTTTAATCGAAAGCTATGCTCGTCGAGATGATTCTTTCCATTCTTGGTCGAAATAGAAATAGTCGTTTCGGGGGGTTTTAAAAAAAATTAATTTAATTTTTTTATTATAAGATAACAAAATTACTTGTAAGACTTTAAAGTAAAATAAAAGTAAGGTTGGTTTATTATCTTAATGAACAACATAGGAAAATAGGTTTTGTCTATAACTGTAATACAACATAACCATGGTACAGAGTTCTATGACATTTGGTTTTACCTTATTATGTAAGTCAACAAAGAGGTCACTTTTTAATGCGATTTATTTTATAAATAGCTTTTACCTGCGACTTTGCCGGGATTACATAGTGTCTTAAAGACTAAAAGCAGAAATTAAAAAAAAAACTGAAGATTATGAAAATACCTTATACAGGCCTCATCATTTAGATATCAAAATGTACACAAAAACCAAGTTAAAAAAAAGAATACGCAAATGTAGTAAATAAATTTATAACTTAACTATTTCTGGTGAATTAAATAACAAAAGAATGAACGAAAGTACCCTCACGGTCTCGCTCATTTGTAATCCTGCTCGTCCACTGCGTGCGGTAGCGGTCAGAATACGGCGCATTACTCATCGTGTATGGCGCTTGGCCTTCTATTTTAGCACAGTTTTTTTGCAATAATAAATAGTCTTTGCCTTTTTTGTAGGTTTAGCATAGCTAGGTCTAGGTTAGGCATTCATAGTATTAGTGGGAACCACAGTTTGTTCCCAACGTTGAGGCGCGTGGCGCAGGAAACCTCGTTGATATTTCTTTTCCAGTATTCTTAAATTATGTATTCAAACAACATCCTTTGAAAGGCAAAATTTATCTTTGTACAATGGTCTTGATGACAAAGTTACTATATTTCATAAGGGTAATGCCTTGCTAAATTATAATGTTTGAAAATGACTACCCACCTTTTTTATTTTCCATAAAATGTCTTGTTTAGGCTGACCTACTACAAATATATG
The DNA here is from genome assembly GCA_959347405.1 of Napeogenes sylphis. Classification (NCBI taxonomy): domain Eukaryota; kingdom Metazoa; phylum Arthropoda; class Insecta; order Lepidoptera; family Nymphalidae; genus Napeogenes; species Napeogenes sylphis. The sequence continues at coordinate 21,816,924 of OY365783.1, read as the reverse complement.
CATGGTGTCACGGACTAATATTTAGATCTTCTAAAGAAGAACATTTTATTAGAACATTGCATCAACATATCACCTACTATAACGCCAGCGCAACCGAAGAAGGCTGTGTAGCGGTGCTTTCCTTCCGATTTACGTTGTTTGCCGTGGGAATAAACATTTTCAGACGGACAGTTACTTTCGAATTTACAATACTATATATAATATAAACTTGTATGAACTTGTATGTATTGTTATGGTAATGTGCAAACCATGTTTGGTCTGCAATTACAACACAACCGAAAATAAAATAAAATATTCTAAAGAATAAATTCCGTACCTACTCTGTTTTAAGAAAATATAATTGAAATAAATGGGAACTTTATTTTTAACATTTACCTAGTTTTTATGTACTACTCCATTTATATACATTATATTCCTTTTAAACTACAATATTGGTTTTTAAGAAAAAGTACAGGGTGCAGGCGAAGCGGGCAGAATTGCTCGAGTGAGAAAGTTTAACGAGCTACCGCCCCACAATGCTTTACACTCAAAAAGAGAATTGTTCAGTTATTACAAATTTCTAGTTATGTTGCAATTTCAGCTTACAATAATATATAACAATTATATAACAAAATTCGAAATACAATGCCATTATAAAATAATAAGCACAAAGACTTTTCCCTTATACGATTTGAAGATTTCTGTAAAACTGCACTAAACAGCTGTAATGAACCACCGGACATTATGTTGTTAAAAAAATAGGGCGGTCTATTATCAAGCGCAAATATATATAGAGGGTGAGTAAAACGTCACATTTTATGGTCACTGTTTCCGTCAGTAAATGCTGTCATAAGACTTGACCTATATAAAGACGGATAGAAAAAACTTTTAAAATATTTTACATTCTGTTGTTTCTTTTAACGTTATTATATAGGTACTGGGTATTGCCAGTGAATTTTTAATTTTGGAATTTGAAGGCCTTTTAATATTATAACTTGATTTCAAAGGTAATAAATAAAAACAATCACAACAACAACAATCACTGAGGGGAGGACCCCTATCCCTATTTAAATTTTGAAAAATGTCTTAACGCAATGGTACAAAAATAAGAAATAAAAATAAAAAAGGTAATATACCTTCTTTATTTGTTAATCAAATTAAATTAAAAAAAAAACTCTAAATAAAAATAAAGTGATAGTTTTTTTTTTCTTCACTAGTGATCGCTAGCTTCACTAGTGATAGTATTGTTAATACTAGTAATATTCAACTCTAAATAAAGTGAAGCCCATGACAAAATATATTCCCGAAAACTACATCAAAACCAGTTAATCAGTTTCTGAGTATTCTGAGAGTTGGCATGTACAAACATATAGACATAGATATACAGACATACAAACATACAGACGAACAGACAAAATGAAAAAACATTATTTTGAGTTCTCTTGTTCATATAAAGGTGATTATGATTTTTTTAAATATTTTCCATGAACAGATAGCGAGTTACAGTTGTATTATATGTATACAGGGTTATTTTTTATTAATTGGCCACCTCTTGCAGGCAGCCTCTCTACATTAATTCCAGCAACATTTCTTCTCCTTTTTACAAATCTTGATAAACAACACACAAAAAACGAACAAAAAAAAATGTTTGCTGCCTCTTTTACTTATTAGTCTGTATTTTGTAAGAAGTATTTAAAAGGTCAACGGCCGGGCGCCATACCTACGTTCAGAATTAATGCCAGTTCAGAGGCAACAAATAAGTTTGATTTGGGAAAACTTACTTTTTAAAAACTATTAATTTTAAAAAGTCGTAGAATAAATGTAGTTGGGATTGATGTAAAGAGGCTGCCTGCAAGAGGTGGCCCATTAAATACAAATAACTCTGTAAGGACAAATTGCTTAAACATTTTAAATGGTAAAGAGTGTGCAATAAAAGTGAAAATCTAAATTTTATTCAGAGTGATGCTCAATTTCTCTATTTAAAAGTTATTTACATTGTCCATATATTTTTTGTGTGTTGCGTGTACAGCTAAACGAGAAACAGATAAACAGTCAAAAATTTCAAAAATATTAAAAATTTATTCTGTTTATTTTAAATGTATTCAGTTCACATCCTGGCTATGTATTTTTTAAATATTTTCTATGTACAGAGACTATTGAAATATTTTTTTTATTACTTAACCGAATTAAATGAAAAAAAAAATGTTATGTAAAGATTGTTACAATGTATTCTTGAAAACGGCATCCAAATTGGTTAAGCCGTTTCTGAGATTAGCGTGCACAGACATACAGATATACAGACGTATAGACAAAAATCAAACTGAAAAATCATTGTTTTGGGTTCTCTTGCTCTTATAAAGGCCCCTTATTATGTGTTTTTTTTTCATATTTTCCATGGACAGACATCAATCAGTGATAGTTTTATTATACGTATAGAGTTATAATATATATATTATATGTTTATAAAAAAAATATGAAACATTTTTTATTATATGTAAATTCATATTATATCTATATTATATTTATGTTTGACTTTCATATTTTCATTGCAAGAAATTAAAATATTTTGAAATCAATATAATTTACAGCACATTATAATGAGTCATGAATAAGTAAGAGCAATTGAAATTTCAAAAAAATAAGTTGAAAGTCATTTTCTACATTTTTATTTTATTTTTGTATTTTTTGGGAAAGAACAGGTGTTAGTTACAGATACTAAGATACTAAGAGCAATTTGACATGTCATGTCAAATTGATGCCAAATGACAGTGTCATTCGATAATCACTACCGGAAAGTCACGTGAAAAAATAAGGGTCACTTGGTTCACAACTACGACAGTCCCAAAATATTTTTTTAGATTCACTATTCATTTGTATGATTTAGGCGATGCGATAAATTTGAAAAAGATTGCTGATGATTATAATTTTTTCTGTAAGGATTCATCTTACTCAATTTAGATGAGCCTGGATGAGATTGCACAGCCTTTTTTTGTTTTTAAATGATATTTTCCAATTGAAAACTCATTGTTTCATTTTTGTATCAACTGCAATTAATATGTTTTCTATTGGCTTCAGAGTATCTAGCTATAAGCTCTAATAATAATAATAATATATTTATTTGCAAGAATATTTTGTATCAGGTTAAAATTACAAAAAAAAGTTTCACATATTATATCGATTTTCCACGTGCAAATGAAGAAGAAAATAAAGCTGAAATTATTAGAAAATGATGATGTTGTTTGACAATTGCTAACAGATTGAATTGGATAGTGCTTCTTAAAATTAAGTAATAAATTATATTAAAATTAGTCATGTCATAACTTATCATCATTGAAAACAATTTGAAAACTCATTTCACTGTAAAATGATTGAAAATGTGTCATTAACTAAAGAAGTCATGTATGTCATTTAAAAATAATAAAAAAAAACTAATATTTTTCACATTGTCTGGTAAATGGGTATAAACTCTAACTGACATACAGAATACATAATTTTTATATAAAGATTTTTTTTGCTTGGGTTAGGTATCGTTCGGGTTGATTTGGTCATTAACAGGTAGTATAATTTATAATATTGTATTAAGTACACCCAAATGTACTATTTTATTGCTAAAACAATAATAATATAAAATGTTCGACAATAAAAAAGCTTCAAGCCGCAATAATCTGTGTAGAAAATTGTATAAACGTGCTGTGAGCGCAGTTCCAATTAGAGGCGGTGAAATGAAAAGGATAACAATTTAATTAGCGAGGCTCTGTTTTAAAGGGTCGTGGTAATCTCATTATAAATTAAGGCACTCTACGCTTATTTAAGTCATTTGTTGAATATTTAATAAATTAATTTTACTGGTTAATGTAAGTATTAAAAAGCATAACATTTTGATTTTTGCAGAGTAGAACTAAGTTCCTATTATTTTAGTATAGTGCTTTTTTGTATATTTATTAAATAAAATAATTTATTACTCTAGTTGTGATAGCAATTTATTCATGACAGGAAAGTGCAGGAGGTTCTGAGAAATGATGTGAACAATGAAAGCCCCGGACGGGGCGCAGCTTGCGGCGCTCATTTATCACGAAGAGTGATTCGTGGAGCGCGCGGTGCTCGTTACGAATATAGCTCCAGAGATGCCTTGTCGCTGTGTGCTCGTGCTCGGTTTTTTTGTTGTGCATTTGTAAAACTTTTTAAATATAATAGGTATATTATGTCAAGTGTGATTAAGACGGTTATGTTTATATAAACATAATTCGTTACCACCGAAATTTTATAGTTACTAATGTTTTTTTTTCGACAATAAATATCAGTGTCAAGATTTTTTTTAAATCGCTTATTTACTTCACACATTTAGTTAATGTTTTTTTGACATGCCCTTTTCGGCTCAAAAACATTTCAACAGGCGACTTCCCTCGCCTATCCTAACGATTATGTTTATAGCATCTCAACCCCACCAACCCTACTGGTTATATAGGTTGATACTGGAGACTGTTCAAAACGTAATTGTCGTCTAAATATCGCAAGACGTGTACCGAAAAATTAAACATACACAAACGTTCACGTTTTGACGTATACAAGTGATCGCTGGTGTGTGTTCAAAGGGGAAGAGATAAAAATAGATAAAGATAAAGTTCGTGTGAAGATTTGGATTGGAGAATGAAGGTTTGGACAATCTGTTTGGTTTTTTATAACAAAAGTTCTGTCATGATAAAAATTGTAACTTTTTATATCTTATTTTTGTTGAACTTTATAATCACCAAAAATTTTAAAAAATCTTATCCAAACATCTATGTATATCATCATCAAAATATAAATAAAAACATCTATGAATATCATCTATTAAGTATAAATAAAGATTACATGGCTTACTTTAACCTATAGCAGACCACTGATGAACATAGGTCTCCTTCTATTTTTTTCCAAATTTCTGCCGCCATCCAGCCTCCACCTTTCGCAAGTCATCTACAAGCAGAACTGAGGGGGAATTTAATGCCTGTCATTAGGACTGGCTGTTCCCGTAACAGAAGACCGACTATGCTGAAAGAGAAGCGCCGAATTTTGCGTTGTCTTTGGACCTCTTTCAGCTGGTGAGGCAAGCGACGAGGTTATCAGATGTAGTAAGACATACAGCCAATTGTCTGGACATTCTGCTGAAAACTGATCCGGACAGGTATCGTGTAAGGGTCCCCCCCATCCCCTTGGGAACCTCCGAGCAGTGTCTGGTGAAATCTATATTTACATATTCCCCACCAGTTCTCTAACCACATGGTCTTAGGCGAGTATGGAAATACAAGTCAGCAGATTGGGATGAGATGCTTCACTTTTTGCGTCTTATCCTTGGCGGCAGGTCTGCTTCTCTTTTTTGGATTCGTCGAGTTGCGCGGATGCTATAACCGATGTGGCGCATCAGGCAATGGAGTATTTTATTCCTTTTGCTGAAGTTCCCATCGGTGGCAAAGCTCACCCATGGTTTAATGAAGAATGTAGACTGAAGACCGAAAACATTCGGCTTACCTCATTTGGGTTGATGCTCGAAGCCGCAAAACTCCGAATGTAAGTTTAAAGAAGAGAGCCTTTAACCAAGCTGCCAAGTCCTACAAGAAGGCATTGTGGTAGGCTCGTCTCGAACGAATCGCTAAGAATGGCGAAAAGCTCTCAGTCAGACCAACTGACAGTCGAGCTTTCTGGTCTCTTGCCAAAGCGATCGAGTCGAACTTCTGCCAACCCTCACTGCCTGCTCTGCTGAGGCTGAATGGATTCCTTTCCCACCCAGCAACAGAGAAAGCGAATGTATTTGCTTCTCTGTTTGCTGATAATTCGCACCTAGACACCGGAAATGGTCCTCCTGAACATCTTCCTCACTGTGGTATTTCGATGCCTGTAATTCGCATCACGATCGAAAAAGTATGGAGAGTATCGTTTAAATGTGAATAAAGCCAGTGGTCTTGATAGTATACCAGCCATTCTGCTTAAGACATGCGCAGCTGATTTGCCTTCTGTATTGACACGATTGCATCGCCTTTCTTTCAAGACAGGAATAGTGCCGAAATTCTGAAAGCTTGCCAACGTGCAACTAGTGCCCAAAAAAGGCAGCCGTGCCGATCCTGATAATTATATACCGATTTCAATCACTTTCATACTCTGCAAGATTTGTATTGAACTCCTCAGGGATCGTCAGTATGGGTTTAAAGGTTCACTGGGGACCTTCTAGTTCACGCTACATACATTTTAGGCGAGGCCATCGAGAGGAACGGAGAAGCGGTCGCCGTCTCTCAGGTCATCTAGAGGGCATTTGACAGGATCTGGCGTGCGAGTCTTTTAAGCAAGCTTTCAGCGTACGGTATATCTCCTAGTCTGATCGGCTGGGTAACGGACTTTCTGAGCCAGAGATCTTTCCGAGTAGTTGTCGATTGGTGTTCCTCGGAATTCTTGATAATAAATGCCTCAGAGATCCGTTCTTTCTGCAACTCTTTTTCTGCTGTACATTAACTATCTGTTGAAGCCCGGTATCTATGGGTATGCGGACGACAGCACAGTTGTAGAAAGATATCTGCAGAATGTTCAGGCTAGTAAAGATCAAGTATAGTCTGAAAAAGAAGTCATGATGCAACGTTTGAGTGACAAACTTTAGGCAGTCTTCGCATGGAGCTATGCCAATCTTGTCAAATTCAACGCCACCAAAATGCAGATGTCTCGGTTCACCGCCAAAAGGAACCTTTTCACCTTGGACCCATCTTTTGAGAATGTATCCTTGGAATATAGTGATAGACTTCGTTTGTTAGGCTTAGAGATTTCCTCGAACCTCAAATTTGGTCAGTTTATTGAGTCCAGAGAAAGAGCAGCAGCTAGAAAGCTTGCCGTTCTTGCGAAGGTCTGACAACCCCGAACTGGTTGAAACCAACCTCCACAGACTTGAACACAGGCGGAGAAATGATAGACTCTCAGTATTCTATAGAATACATATTGGAGAGTGGACGGGAGAATTACACGAGTTAATTTCCCAATCCCCCTTCCATCACCGGACATTCCGACGCACGGCAGGTATCCTTACGTCATGGACATTCCCTCTGTCCGAACGAAGCGTTTTGCTTCATCTTTTTTAATTCGTTTAGCGAAGGACGGACTGGAACAGCTTCAGCAGCCTGCGTCGGTATTTCCGCCCACATACAATGTGGGTGTCTTCAAGAGGAGAGTGAATAGGTTGCTAGCTTAATGTGCCTTACCATTTATGACTACATTTCTACTTTACATCAGGTGGAATGTAGTCAAGCATTGACCTACAGAGTATAAAAACAATAAACCAAAAAAAAAAAGTCTTGCTACACTACAATTCACTGCAATTCAGGACTCATCTGCTACAACGGTCATGTAGAGACCTGTCCATGTGGAATCCACGTTTGTACGTAACCGGCTTACTGAAACTTCAACTTCCTGATCAAGTGAGCAATGTCTGTAACAATGTTAAACTTAACCCGACAATTCAAATGCTTAGCAGCAATCGTATTCACGGTGAAACGAGATGGAGGTGTCTGTCAGTAAGTCAGTTAATTAGTCATATACCTCCAATGGTTTTTAAGTTTCCGAGCGTATAGTTCAGAATGCACACAAAATTTATAGTATCATAAGGTCTATCATACCAATTAGCAAGATGTAAGGCAGTAAATAATTCTGCATATTCTATAGACATGTAGTTGTCTTTTAGCTTTCATTTGACAATTTTAATGCAGTCTATCACTGGAAAGCTGGTTGTATCGTACAAAGGGTATCGGTGGACCCCACGACACAACCCCTAAACGGGCGACGTCATCGACTGTTACGTACGCGACTACTACGAGTATATGACTAACTGACTTACCTGCCCGCTCCAGGTATGGTACAATGAAGGTTGTCACTTAGTCAGTCTGTACTAGTCAGGGATTTGGGGTTCCCCAGAAAGTGGAATAAATTGTATACTATGTAACTAAAAGGATATAATTAAGGGAAAAAGATTGGATACTCAAGTGTTCCGTTCGTAATCTCTGGTGCCACGCACACTTCGATTGGGAGGCAGACACCAATTTCCACACTAGATGACACTCACGAGAGTTAATATTTTAGATACCGATGATAATTACTTCGCAAAACGCTAATAAATCAAGGAATCACCTTAAGTCGTTCCGACCGATACGCGTGCAATTATCGAACTCATTTTTTATAGATCACCGTCGGATCATATTCTAATAACATAAAAAATATAAAATGTGCGAATACCCCGTAGGTTGAACGCCTAGCATTTTTTATTAGCATCTGCACAATTGACCTAATAAGCTATTCCTAACACTGGTATATAGTAACTGTACATCGAAACTAACTATAATGTCATTGTTATCTAATTTCATTTGTTGAATTACCTTAACAAACTGGTAATAAAGGATTCTTAGCAGTAATCCAGGAGGAAATGAGGTTGTGTATGTCCCTGAAGAGATCTCAATATCCTAGCAACGTGTTTAGCCAATTTATATGTTGGTATATCAATCTGGCTGACAATGAGACACCCATTTGCCATTTATTTAACAACAAGTGTTTATTAAAAATCCTCTGGAAAGCCGTCGGAAATAATCATCTTGTTATACGCAAAACAAAGTTATAACTGACTTACCAATCTATATATACAGTTCCAAAAAACTTGGTCCTGTAGCAAAATTCTAATTAAATCGAATCTATAAAGGAGCTAACTTCTTAGAGGATACTACTAGCTCTGACCATCCACGTGCCAACCTCCCTAGAGATATACTAAAAGCTTGGACGATGGACCTGGATTATTACCATACAAACTTGGACTGATCAAACTTACCAATCACCACTACTCTTCTTTACAATATATTAAATTTAATACATTTTAAATATCAAATTACTGTTTAAGTTTCAAGTGGTTCACATTACCTAATTACTACTACTAAAATTATTACATTTGTTCAATTATTAAATTGTGTTCTAGATTTCTCCATCTGTGAAGTAATATCTACTAAGTTACAATGAGGTAAAAAACGGCTTTTAAGTACACTTTGTCCATTAAAAAAAATATTAAAAACTGAGCCCATTTCCTATCACATATGATCACTATAAATATATGTATTATAATACAATATTTAGTTTGGAGGAACTTTTATTAGCAGTAGAAACAGGGATGTCAGGTCTGTCACACAATTTTTCTACTGAAGGATCAGAAGATCTACTCAATCCATTGTTTCTCCATACATTAAATGTAGTATAAGTTATGAAGTATAGTAGTATCTTATGGAGTTAAATTACCAGCAACGCAAGAGCGTATTATCCTTTTTTTTAGAGAGTCCATTTTAAATAGAAAAAAGAAATATAATCTTAAAAAAAATTATATTGTAATTTATTATTCGATAAATAATTCTTAAAATAATTTAGTTCGATTTGTGATCGGAAGACAAATAAGGATATGTCATTTATAATTTAGTCTAGTAAAAATAACGTTACTTAAATTGAAGCCTATGAAGAATTTGATAGTGGTGGATTCTTAAAACAAGGTCTTGTGAGTTGAGGTTTTTTGGGTGACCCACTTACATAACAAATACTATGTCGTTCCAGGTCGACGCAGAAATTTCCATTTAAAAGTTCGAGTTAGCGGTCTCTCTATGATTAAGTTTATTATTAATTATTGATTAAGTCACTAAGCGGGATTTTTTTAGTAATAGACGCGATTAGTAATTTTGTATAAATTTAAATTTACAGCTAAGGTAAGAAAGAACACATCTGATTCCGTGGCTTTACCCCTTATTTTATTTTAACTTAATTTTTTATTAATTAATTAGCTTAACTTAATTTTTCTTGCAATATAAAACATTTTATCTGAAGTGACTTAAAATGTCTAATATGAAACTTTTATTTTTATTTACTAACAGACTTTCATCTAACACTGTTTTATTTTACATATTATTATATAATTATCTAGTCACTTTTGGTTCACTCATTACAAAAAAAAATCATAAATAGGTCAAAGTTAGCTCATGTGTTAAGACTCTCCGAGATACATATGGCCTTTAAATTTCATAAACACATCTCAAAAGGTTATTTAGATATTAACCTCCAGGGATCGACATTTTATCACTCAATCATTATGTCCTTTAGATTATGTTATACCCTTTGCAAGTTATATATCTGTAAGTTCTTAGTTTATTTTATCAAAAAATATTAATCTGGTAGAAACTAGAAAATGAACATAGGGCTTTGCCATGTCTGTTTAGGTACTTAATAATAATTTGTGTATGAGAACTAGCCAACTCAGACTTTCAATGATAATTACAAGCTATTAAATTGAGGTATAACTCCAATATTAAATATAAAATAATAAATATTTAAGTTGAAATCGACTAGTGTGCACTGGAATTCACTTTCCCATCGCTCACTGAGTGAGATTGTATTTTATTTGAATATAAAACGATTTTAAAGTAAATGTTAGCCATTTCCATTCTGCATAAATGGTTTGCAAAACTGAAAAATAAAAATATTTGTAGTAGTTTCGTAATATTCTTCTTTATCCATTTGCAAATTAACATTTAAGTAAAACTTTACTTGAATTAATATACCTAGACATTCATTACAACAGGTTGAAATATAATATATAATTATTAAATATTAGCTATACATTAATCAGTAATCACAGAACATCAATCAGTGCAACAGATTTGCTAGCAAATATATTAAGACGATGCTTCTTAGCATTCCATGGATTCACCGTGCGGGTGCCGGGCCCATCACGTTGCAAGGAGAGAAGTAAAAAAAAACAGAAGCAAACAATGCCTGGGGCTTGCGACCCAGGGGTAGGTTTAATGGGCCCCTTTATGATGCGCAAACGCGCTCGCCTTCACTGTCTTCACTCCTCTCTCTAACTAACCAAATTTAAAAAGAAACTACTAGTTCCGCCTTTGAAATACGTTCTAGAAATTAACCGATGCTAGTTCTACAAATGCCAAGGTGTTTAAGTAAGTTATAGAGAGATTTTGCTGTTATACCTATCGCAACCCACTTCTACCACTACGACCACCACTAATTCTTCTTCTTTCTCTTCTTCTACTTCTTCCACTTCTTCTTCTTCTATTCTTTATTTCTTCTTCTTCTTCTTTTATATTAGTTATTATCTTTCGTAATAACTAACAAAATACTTATTAAAAAAGTATATTTTTAGGAATCACTAGGGGTTGCCCGTGACTCCGTCCGCGCGGTTTTTAGTGTTTCCTCAGCGCACGCGAGGAAAGCTCTCAAAAAAGAAATCTTTTCCCGTTTTTGCAGCATTTTTCATTGCTGCTTGACTTATATAAGTCACAGCGAGATGACATATACCCTATAGCCTTCCTCAATAAACGGACTATTCAACACAAAAAGAATTTTTCAATTCGGGTCAGTAGTTCCAGAGATTAGTGCGTTCAAACAAACAAACTCTTCAGCTTTATAATATTAGTATAGATGTGAAAAGTTAAATAAAAAAATAAGGATTAAAAGTTATTGCATTTTCGACATTTACATATTTCACATAATTTAATAACATGAAATCCATTTTTTAGTAACAACGTTAAAATTAATAGAGTCATAAAACTATGACGCCAAACGACAAATCTAACACAGTAATAAAAGGCTAGATAAGGTACACAAGGTATATTTTCAAAGATCACATCGTCAACAGTACGACACAATAAGTCATCAACTGTACACTTGTTTACTATTTTTTTTTATTATTTGTTTTTTTTTATTTATAGGAATAGATAGAAAAACCCTCGACTAGTAACACGACTGGGAGATCATTCTCAGGCTCGGTTTTTTATTTTAACTCTGAACATCTTTTGTCAGGGAGTCAGTCAATTCAGTCAATCAACAGTTGTCTCGTATCGAAGCGAAACTATATATGGATATCTGATATCAGATTTCGGAACTACATACATCTAGATTTAAAATCAGATATATTTACATTTTCACTCTGTAATTTATCTTCAATATGAGTGAACCAAGGTTCTGTCTGATGATGACATTCAATAAGGGAAGTACTGGGTTCTGGTGGTTTAATATCACAAACATTTGTACGGGAAGTACAAGGACTTACTTTCGGATCATTTCTTTGTAAAGGTTCACCAATTTTAAAAACATTACTACTTTTGATAGCTGATTCTGATAAGGGTTTATTATCCAGTGTCAATCGTCACCTTTTGACTGCATCCAATCTCTCTGCGGGAGTTTTTGACACAAAAATATATGAGGCACAACTCCTTTATTCAACCTTAAATTACATTCTGTTCCTTGCTGTTTTATTATATTATATTCAATATTATTTTACTGTAACTTTCTCTATTTAAAATAAATCAACATCATAAAAATTTCGTAAAACCAGGTTAGATTAGGTTAATTTTATACCAAATATTCTAATGTTCAATAGCTAATGAAAAATATACTTCTTACTAATTTACATTAAACTCTATATAAATAAAGATTAGTACTTATAGATTTCTCCAATGCTTTAATTCAGTCCATCACGATATTCTTACTGATCTCCTTTCGCATCTAAATATTTCTTTCAAAGAACTGAATTATCTATACACTTATCTTCGTGATAGACAGCAAGCCATACGCATGGATAATATATTTTTTTATATCTTTATTTTTGTATGGGCTTCTACACTGAAATGTATGTATCAGGCCTATTGTACTTTATATAAAAATTAATAAAAAAATAGCACTAAACAACACATAATGTTATAAAGATATACATAAACGTTAATCAACTATTATAAAGTAATCAAAATAAATTATACGCTTCTTCGGAGTTTGGGTCAAAATATTATGGAATATATTCACATTTGTTCTGTTTAAACCCAAAGATGTAATAAATGCTTGCTTGCCTAGGCGGTTCGTGCTTGATCGGGGCCCCTCGCAGGGGGTTCCGCCGGGGCGAAAGCGATCCCGTGGCGCCCCACTAAGGCGATGAGGTCAACCGTTGGTTTTTTAGTGGGTAGCCTTAAAAATGGCAGCGTCTTCTATGCTGCCGGGTAGTCCCCCACATACCCCTTCGGTCATCACCTTCCTGGCCGCAGGGATGATGCGTAACGCATTTTTCAAACAATAAAAAAAAAAAGGCGGTTCGTGCTGATCCCACTCAACCAAAAAGTAGTATACGTCATCTATTACAGCGCAGTAGGGTGAAGCCCTTTTGCGCGTGACCATGACCATATAAGACCTACATTGAAGGACCCTGTACCATATACCCTATTCAAAAGACAACTGATTAAAATTTTCTTTACACTCTTTAAGCCATATGCGTTTGTATTTAGGTAGAATCTTAGAAAAGTTAGACTTTACACATGTTTTATTACCGTTTGTTCTACCATGTTTTGCTAAAGTGTCAGCCTTCTCGTTATGTATTAATCCATGCCCTTATTGTTTAGTGTATTAATCGCATTTGGCACATCATATGCTAACGAAACACCTTCCAAACCAAAGGCGCATCGAGCTTTATGTTGAAGTGTGCTTCTACTATCAGTACATAAAAGCACTTTTTCATTATTAATGGAATGAACCTAATCAAGGGCCTTTGATATTGCAATGGGTTCCAAAGTCATAATGCAAACATCACCCTCTATTTTTAAACAATCATTATCTAACATATTATAATCAACTTTAGAAACAACATAAAAACATACATCAACAACATCCATCCGCGTTTTCGAACCACGTCTTAGAATTTTCTATAAATATGTTTTTTTTTCATTCATAACCTTGATTACTTTGTCTATCAAAACGTTATTATAAGCATTTTCCAGATCCAAAAACAAGCTACTGTTTGATGATTTTGTGAAAAACTTATTTCTATCTGTGTAACTAATCTAGCCAGGCAGTCTTAACAACAATGACCTCTTCTAAAACCTGAAGTATACGGAAAAGTAAATTGTATATTTCTTCAAACCATTCCAAACGTTTAGTAAACATAGCATGTAATACTTTGCAAAAATAAGTTATCAAAGCCTTATATATCTTGTTTTTGCAAAGTTTCACATTTTATGCTCTATGTCTAAGTATTATTTTATTCGAAAAAATAATTGTATTTTGTTTAGGTATAGCTACTATAAGTATATCACGCTACTGAGTTGGTATATGACCATTATGAATAATACTATTATATAATTGCAACAAATATTTTTTACCAGATGCTGATAAATGAAATATCATTGAATATGTAATTCCATTCATGCCAGCTGCCGTGTCTCTTTTTAAAACTATATGATTATTTGAAACTAAATGGCTTCTCTAAAGTTATATTTGTTGAAAATTCTCCTGGTGGTTTATTAGTAACATAATCAGGAGTGAAATTACGTAAAAGATATATTTTTTTATTTTTAGATTCATTACTAAATAAATCTAAATCCCTTTATCTAACGCATACGATTGCACATATCCGAAGGATTTGTTGATTCATTAATACTGCAATAACTTGCCCAATCTAATGTCCTTGCCCTATTTAAAGTGTTTTAGCATTTCGAGTTTTAATTTTAAGAATACCTAAATTCTCAGATATAGGGTTTTTACGAAATCGACTTAAAGCTAATCTACGTTCAGCTACTAATTTTGAAAGATCTGGGTTCCAATACATAACACACAAGAACAAGTTTTTTATCTGACATTGGCATAGAGAATACAATTCCAATAATCTATATATATATAGAAGGATGTTTGTATATATGAAATCGATGAACTCAGAAACTATTGGACCGATGATTATGAAAATTGGTATGTATATGTATTTTTCCACGGAGAACGTTTATATGGTATGCCCATTGATGTAACTCGTCACCAGGAGGCGCTGTCAAATATCGACTTCCGCCCCGTTCAACCGATTGTCATAAAAATTGGTATGACTATGTATTTTTCCTTGAAGAAAACGAATATGCTATGCCCATTGATGTAACTCGCCACCAGGTAAAGTAAGGGTTAGCCAAGCGAAGCGGGCTGGGTTCGCTAGTATTTTACAAATTTATCATCATGCGCTACGAAAAACAACGCTGGTCATAGCGTTGGCTCTGGCCCTGGAATCATTAGTGTATCTGAATTAACTAACTATCAATTTCTAACCAATGGATGGACTTGGTTAAAATATTTTTATTCCAAAAAATTCTTTCAATTCTTTTTAATTAAAAATTTAAAATACAGATACTGTTTAATTATAATACAATAAAACTAATGAACATACTAATTATTGCTATTCCCACATACACTGCAGCTTGTAAATAATTGACCGTACTTATACGGTTTTTCCACTTACTTTTTCTTTTTCTTATTACCTATTTTCCAGTTCAATAAATCGAATTACAAAGACAATTTGTGCAAAGAGTTAAGAATACTGTAACAAAACGCGTTCCCCGCTGGGTGCGTTGTTGAGGCGCGAAATGAAGTGCAAGACCAAGATGAAACTGGGCCTCGCTTGTAGTGCAGTGAATTATATATTTTAAGTCTACCTCGGTAAGGTTGAAAACAACATTATTTCAGCGTAAAAGAGGGCAGCTAACGAAGCTTTCCACAATGTCGTGACGCTGTTACAAGGGTATTGCATTTTACTTTGTGTGAGTGAAACATTATTCACGTATTTGTTCATGTATATTTGTTAATGTTTGAAAATATCTATAAACATGTATAGCCATGTTAAGCTTATTTAAATAAACATATATTTGTTAAGTAAATAGTTGTATGTATGATGTTAAAACAATATACATTTAATTTTTTTTTACATCAATAATGTAACATAATAAAACGTATAAAAATATTATATTTTATTTTATTTAAAAGAATAATAATAAAAAAGAAATTTTAAACATATTTTACCTTTATACGTTTTACAAGAAATTAAAGTGCTGTACAATTTCGAATAAAGTACGCTTTATCCATCCAAAAAATCCTTATCAGGGCCACATCAAGGCTATAATCTGCAAAGTTTACGAAGGATGAGGACTCCTAGAGGTCGTAGGTTGGTGTCCTGCCTGTGTATATGAATTCACCAATCTGTGTTTCAATGAAATAAAAAATAAAAAAATATGATTACTACTTTACTTAATTATTATTTCTTATTCTTAGTTTAAGCAAAATAATTCTCTATTTCCCAATATTGCAATATATATTTATGAAAAATCACAAAGAGATTAACAAAACAAAGTAACAAACAATTTATTTATTTATACCTTTTCCACTTTCAATCTGCAATAAGCCTTTCTGTACAGACACTCTCCAGCTTAAAATTAAAGCTATAACTATCGGCATGAAACAGAGTCCATGGACTAGATGGCGCAGAAGTCTTAATTAAGGTATCTGAGGGGACTGCGAGGGATGTAGGATGGCGAACTAAGCGCTGACTGGCTGAAGAGTGTTATTTTACTATGTTTCACTTGATCTGGAAATATACCACGATCTATACAGTCGTTAAATAATAAAGCTAAGTCTGACGCAACAATTCTATAAGGGGCCTAAGTACGTCAACGGTTATTTCCCATAGATCACTTGTCTTCTTAACTCAGATCAATTCTAAATCTTTTATTCACCGTTGAGCAGTCGACCGGGGCACATGTCCCTTTTACCTGCTCCGCCTATTCGCGCCACCTACCTGGGCCATCACGCTGACCGCCCAGCCACCTGCACCGACCACCTGCACCGACCGTTCGTACACCTGCGCCAGTCAAGATAACGACCTCCATTGTGTGCAAGCCAGCGGTGTGATTGTGTTTGTGTGTGAGTCATCGCCGCAAGCACACCTGCGGGCCGGCGAGCCTGCATAGGGGTCCAACAAGTCCGACGTCGCCTTAGTTAGGGTACGAAACGGATTTCAAAGATTTCGTCGTAATAGCCTGCGTCGTGTAAGTACACAGTCGTTAGGGTATTAGGCACACTTCTGTCACCTACTGACAGAGATTCGATAGGGTTCACGTTAGGCACTCGCCTCCCTGCTCACGCAAGGAGGACGGCTCATATCTCCGGGCTCCACCATGGACCCCAAATCCGCGGTGGAACCCGAAGATCTGTCCAAGTCGCAGTTTTTTGGTTGGGTCCACGGAATTGCGCCTGAATTATGCCTGCGCTACTCTGTTTTGTTAGGCACCGAGTCAACAGTAGGACAAGTCTAAGTGGGACACTCTGTCCGCACTTATGACGGAGCACAAGCTCCATTTCACGTCCGCCCGAAATACCGCCGACGGTATCCGCGTTCAAACCGCGTCTTCGTCGGACCACCGTGGTCTGACTCGTCTTCTCCACGAACGTGGTTACGGATACCACACCTACGCGCTAGAGGATGAACGCCGCTTAACGGTGGTCATCCGAGGGCTCCCCGTGGAGCTCACTACTGAGCGGATTTTCGAGGACCTTAAGTCCCAATCGTTCCCCGTCATCTCGGTGCACCGCATGTACCGAGCGACCACTAGCGTCCCGTTCGATCTCGTTCTCATCCATCTCGACCTTTCCCCGGAACGAAAGCAAATTTTTAACGTCAAGGCAGTCTGCCAACTCTCCGGCCTTAGGGTCGAACCTCCACGCGGTCGCGGTTTTCCTGGTCAGTGTCATCGCTGCCAGCTCTATGGGCATTCCCAACGTTTTTGTCACGCGCTTCCAAGGTGCGTCAAGTGCCTGGACGACCACGCGACAGCCGACTGCTCGCGGAAGGGACCGGTCCCTGAGGATCCTCCCAGCTGCGTCCTGTGCGCGCAGAAGGGCCATCCCGCGAAAGCGCCGCGCAGGACACAGCCGGCAAGGCATCCTCCTCGGTTCGCCCAGCCTCCATGGGCTCCTCTAGCCCCTAGGAGGGCCGCGGCCCCTCAGGCATCCCAGGCCCCTCAGGCACAAAAGCCTCAGGCACAGAAGCCTCCGAGGATTATCCCACAGCCCGTCCCCCAGTCGTTGCCGCCGCCGCCGGTTCGAAACTCCACCGACGGAGTTGCGAGTTCGCTCGCGTGCGTCACGAGCCTCTTCGGAGTAATACACATCGAAGACCTCCTCTTTTCGAATGAAATGAGGGATTCCGCGCGGAACCCTCCCGCGAGGATGGAAGTGCTCCTAAGCAGATAGATCTAGTACGCGACTTCGTGGTCACGTACCAGATAAACGTCCTGTTAGTACAAGAGACCTTTCTGAAGCCGTGTAATCGTAATCCGCGCATCGCGAATTACCGTCTCGTTAGGAACGATAGGGCAACCGCGAAGGGGGGAACCATCTTCTACTACAGAAGGTCTCTTCATTGCACTCCGCTCGATCCGCCCCAACTAGTTAACGTAGAAGCGTCATTATGTCAGATGGGTATGACCGGCCATCAGTCGATCGTACTAGCATCCGTCTATCTTTCTCCCAATAAAGCCTTAGTTGAGAGGGACCTTAAGTCCTTACTCCAATTAGGTAACGCAACCATTCTGGCCGGCGACCTAAATTGCAAACATCCCCGCTGGAACTCTACTGCAAACAGTAGAAGAAATCTCCTTGATAGGCTAAGCTACAAGGCTGGTCTCGACTTCGAGATCACCGCGCCTTTGAGTCACACGCGATACTGCGACACAGACTTCCGACATGACAGACCCGACGTGCTCGACATAGTACTCTTGAAGGGCGTGACACTCCAGTTACGTTCTATCGAGACGCTATCCGAGCTAGACTCTGACCATCGACCGGTCCTATTTCAGCTAGGACTTCCTGCCCTTAGGGAACCCGCGTCAAAAACCATTATTAACTAGACGAAGCTTCGAGAGCAACTCCATTGCCCTGTATCAGCGCACCTCGACAAAATTCCTGACCAGCTTACATCGGTCGAGGACGCTGTCTCAGCCGCGACTAAGTTCACAGAACATTTGGTAGACAGCATAGGAAAGTCCTCGAGGGAGGTCCGAGTGAACTTCGAGGGTTACCGAGCACTCCCTCCGGACATTAGACTTCTAATCACCCGTAAAAACGCCGCGATTAGAGCCCATGACCGATACCCGACAGATGACAACCGACGGAGGCTGCGCCGTCTCGAGAGGGAGTCGAGACAAGCTCTCGACGACTTCAGAGATAGCGGCTGGGATAGGACGCTTACGACGCTCTCTCCAACACACCAGGCATTCTGGCGGTTGCAGAGAGCGTTGAAGGCGGACACTGTCTCAGATATGCCTCCCTTGGTTGGACCTAACTCCGCCATCGCGTTTGACGACCCTGACAAAGCTGAGTGCTTAGCCGACAGTCTAGAGAGCCAGTGCCGTCTGTCTGCTCAATCGGTTGATCGCGATCATGTCGAAATAGTCGACAAATCGGTCAATATAATGTGTTCTCAGCCACCGGTCGGTCCGCCAATCAAGGAAACGAACCTAGACGAGGTGACGTCCATAGTTAGGCCGCTTCACGCCAAGAAATTGCCAGGTCCCGATAGGATCACTAACAAAGTGATAAAGCTCCTTCCGCCTCCTCTAATTTACCTATTGGTTACCATTTTTAACGCTCTACTGGCCGATTGCTCGTTTCCGGCCCAGTGGAAAGAGGCCATAGTAATAGGGTTCCATAAGCTGGGTATGCCCCGGCATCTGCCTAGTAGTTACCGTCCCAATAGTCTTCTTACTTCCTTAGGGAAAGTATATGAGAGAATCATCCTCTGTAGACTTAGATCGGAAGTCGAGAGACTCAAAATCATCCCAAATGAGCAGTTCGGCTTTAGAGCCAACCATTCATGTTCCCATCAGGTGCAACGCCTCACGGAGCACATACTGATAGGGGCCACTGTGAGGGCCAAGAAGCATAGGACAGGAGCGCTCTTCCTCGATGTAGCTAAGGCGTTCGACAAGGTCTGGCACAATGGACTGGTGTACAAGCTATACCAATTCAAGGTGTCGGACAGACTCGTACTCATCATACGGGACTACCTGTCAAATCGCTCCTTTCACTACAGAGTGAAAGGCGTTTTGTCAACCCCTCGCCCTATCAGGGCGGGTGTCCCCCAGGGTTTAGTTCTCTCGCCCATCCTCTACTCCATCTACGATAGCGATATTCCTAAGCCGCGATCTAAAGTGCACCTTGCCATGTACGCGGACGATACCGCGCTTTACACGTCCTCTAAGGATCACTGGGAGATATACCAACGTCTCCAATCCGCAGTCGACTCCCTTGAGAGTTGGCTGCGGAAATGGCGGATCGAGGTAAACCCTGAGAAGATCGTTTCGGTGCTCTTCGAACGGGGCCCCCCAAGGATCCTCCCGCAAATCAAACTCTTTGATAAACCGATACCTTGGAAAGACGAGGCAAAATACCTAGGAGTAACGTTAGATAGAAAGTTAGTTTTCACTGCGCATATTAGGACCGTTCGTAGCAGAGCGGCTTACATATTAGGTCGTTTATATCCGCTGTTAGGCAAGCGGAGTAAAATGTCCCTTCGCAATAAGGTGACACTTTACAAAGCTTGCATACGTTCCGTCATGTCCTATGCGAGTCCCGCTTTTGCGCACGCTAATCTGAAACCCCTTCAGGTGATTCAGAACAGGTTTACACGGATTGCAACCGAGGCGCCTTGGTTCTTACGCAACATCGATCTCCATAGAGACTTAGACCTTCCGACCATCGCTCAGTACTTCAAGGGGCTTTCTCAAAAGTACTTTGAACGTGCTGAGCGACACCCGAACCCACTGGTGGCTGACGCCGCTCAGTATAGACCACGTAAGACTACTTTAGTCAGAAAAAGAAGACCCAAGTCGGTACTCGTTGACCCCGACGACGCGTTCACAGTAAGTAGGTAATAACGTGTACACGTAGGCATAAGTGACACCACACAACATACAGACACACACCGTCTATACCGGTATAGACGAGGTCCCAACTGAGTAAGTGCTCCGTTGCTCCGGCGTTCTGCCGTCGGAGGACGCTAGTGTCCAAATGTCCTTAGCTTCCCTCCTGACTAACGACGCCCCGAGCCGAGGTCCGTGTCTCAATCTGAGACGCCCTCGGGACGTCGTTCCCCATGGGGGCCCATCTGGCCCCCCCTTTTTAAGGGTGGGTCTCCTGACCCACCCGCTCCCCCGGTAACGCTGTAATAGCCAACAGGGCTAACAGCATAGACAGACAAAAAAAAAATCTAAATCTTTTATTGTTTCTTGGGCACTAACCCTTTCAAAATTAAAATTAATACAACATTGATCTACATTTTTAGTAAGTAATTTCAGAGAGGCAGCGGTTGAAGATAAAAGTTTAAAGATTTTTTTTTTATTCCTTTTTTTTTGGGACATTTGTCTGCGTAGACATGTCAGCCCCATCATACTCTAACTCTTTATACATCAAAGAAAGGGAAAAATAATCGTTGATGATTATGACCATATTAATTAATAATATTGCTGCGTCAGATAACGGCTCTCTTAAAATAGATAAAAATACACTAAATACACTCACATCATATTTATTAATGTCAAACTGTTTGATTAACGATTCTTTTTCCGCCCTATATTTAACACATTCATTTAATGTGTTGTATATCGTCCAAAATGTTGCATGAGTCACAGTTGGGGGATTCTGCTATCAAAAACGCAAACTTTTTTGATGGAAAATGCCCTAAACGCAATCTGTGTGCGGATGTGATGTACTTCATCGCAATATTTGCTTTTATAAACCAAGGTAAATTAGAAGGCTGACTTTGAATAAACTTGTAGAATATACTTTTCCCCTACTTCTTTTGTCGAAATATTCTCTAAGCTTTCTGTATCTATTAATTTTGAATTTGGTCATTCTTTCTGTAAAAATAAGTAAAGTATATAGTTAAGAACCTTGATTTATAGTTGACTTTGCAAGCCAGTCAGCCTTTTCGTTACCAATAAGACCTCTATGCGATGGAATCCACTGCATTTTCACATTTATATTTCTAATCTGGAGTTCATGGTAGCTGCTAATAATTTTGTAGTCTATCGGTAGATCTCTGCTTTATCCAGAGGCACCTCGAGCCAAATACTCTAAACCACTTTAACTATCCGAAAAAAAATTTTTGATTATTATGTGCGCTGAGTTATTATAAAGCCTCTAAAACTGCAATGAGTTCCACGTTAAACAAACATTTGATAAAATTTTAAATTTACCAACAACATCCCATTTTTGGTTACAATAAGCACAACCAAGTCCAGTCTTTTTTTTCGGGGTTTTTGTATGCATAGACATGTCAGCCTCATTATACTCTAACTCTTAATAAATCAAAGTTTTTTTTTTAAATCTAATTGGTAATTTGTAATTGGTCTATGTATATTCCCCTAATCATAAATATACGTAAAAAAATGTTTTTTACTATACACGCGATGGGTGCACTAAAGAGGTATATTATAATATTAATTGCTATGATCGAGACTGAAGCATCGATTAAGCGTCGTCGCCGAACTGCAATCTCCATTCTACAAACTAGACGGCGCGGCGTCTTAATCGATATTCACAACAGTCGGCAGTAGTTTGCTTGTTTAAGAGACACTATGTTTGCATATTGGCTGTTACTTTATCAGAGCTAACATTTACTATAACTACATTATAGAAAGAGTAGTAAGCAGTATTAAGACTCATGTACTGTAAGGTTACAAAAAGTATGTTCACAAAATTTAGAAAAAATTAAAAATAATAGTAATGTGCACTCTGTAAATACAAGAAATTAAGACAAACTGCGCCCAATTTACACCAGGCTGGCAAAGATTCATAAGTCATTTTTTGTACAATGTGTCCTTTTCATAATAAAGTCCCTGAAGAATTTAAAAACTTTCATATTCAAAATTCAAGTTGCATGAAAAGCAGGAACTGCAAGACTTATCTTGCAGTTCCTGCCTACTATATAATTAAGAATTATTAAAACGATAATAAGACCTGCGACTGAAATGAATATACGGACTATGTGAAAAGTTTAGGTACTGAACTGAATTTTACACTGTATAATTGTTAATGTTTGTAAGTAAAGTATTGACTATAGTCATAATTAATAAGTAAGAAAAAAAAGCAAGATAGGAAAAAAATTATAGAACAACTTATTAGTGGCATAATAGTAGTAGATATATCACAGTATTACAGATACAGTAGGTACATTAGGTATACTAGGAGTTATAATTCCAACCAAGGATTTAAAATATTGTCAGAATTGTGTTCTTGTAATAGTAATAGACGACATCTTAAAAAGGTAGAGTGATGAGTAAAGCCGCCCATTGCATATGCAATGAAATTCTGCAGAATTGTTAGTAAATTGTTTCCCGGGGCTATGCCATAGTTAAAATACTGTTTGCTTTTATTAAAGACTTCTCAAATTTGAATTATTTGTTCTTATATTTTTAACGATAAATTAGTAGCCACGAATTTTAATTTCAAGAGATATATTAATATCTTTAGCTAATAATAAAACTTAGTTTATAAACCGTCATAACACATAATGGTGTCAAAGAGTAAGTCATTAATGTTAAGCGTGTTTAGGTACTTTTGGTTAATAAAACTGTTTATCGGTGTACCGACCACGTAGGAAACAAAAGCGATTTTTGCTAAAAATACACAATTCCTGTACTTATTCATATAATATCGAGTCCTATAGTAAAAGCCCGCAAAGCTCCGGAAGGAAGTTTCAAGAAGAGAGCTCTTAACCATGTTGCCAAGTCCGACAAAAGGCATTACGGAAAGCTCGTCTCGTTCGAATCGCTAAGAATGGCGTAAAGCTATCTCTGTCAGACCATTTGGCAGTCGAGCTTTCTGGTCTCTTGCCAAAGCGATCGATTCGAACTTCTGCCAACTCTTACGTGCGTACTGCAGGCTCTGCTGAAGCCAGATGGATCCCTGACCCATACAGCGTCAGAAAAGAAAATGAATTGGTTCCCTATTTGCTGATAAATCGCATCTAGACACTGGCAATGCTTCTCCAGTATGTCACCCTCACTGCGGTATTTCGATCCTGCCGATCCTGAAAATTATAGATCAATTTTAATAACCTCCATACTCTGCAACATTACGGAGCGTGTATTAAATCGTAATAATGATTTTCGCAGTGACAGTGGCTGACATGACTGTTTACCGCCAAAATGAGCCCTAAACCTGGGCTCCTACTTTACAGAATGTATCTTTGGAATAGAAGTGAAGGCGCTCAAGTTTGTTAAGATGCTCCTCCTTCAAGTCTAAGTAACAAACATCAGGGTAATCAAAAATAAGAAATAGGATAGCTTGTACTAAGGCATTTTTAGATAAAATCTAAATAATTTTATGCATTCTTCATAATGATCACGTAGAAAAAAATTTTTTTTTGCTCTCTTCCCCTTTTTTGTGATATAATAAGGTATATGAATTCCTTCAAAGGTGTTAAATTTATCGTTTAATACGCGCATAAAGTTTAGAACTACCAACTATTACCTGGGATTTACAACCAATCCAAAGGAATCGCTTCATTGATTGCAATGAAGCGATTCCTTAGGTATTGACCTGAGCAAGGTTTTTATCTATTTAATTAATAGCTTCAGATAAGTCAGCTAAACTTGCCTGTGTGTTGATTTAAAGATCGTCGGCGTAAAGGTGTTAGAGAAAAAAATATGTCCACTCATAGGGTTTATAAATATTGAAAATAAGATAAGAGACAACACGCTGCCTTGGAGTACGCCACCTTTAATTTTAGACCAACTTCATAAAAAGTCTCGAAGTAGTAATCGACCGACTCGACCGCTAACGAAGCAAGTAGCAATAAAACCATTCAAGTACTGCAGGAGATATTTTAATATAATTCAGACTGGCATATAGATTGTTAAAGACCACCGTGTTGATTGAAATGCATTACTAGAATCCAGCAAAATCTTAACTGTCAACTTTTCAGAACTGTCAAATAAGTGTGTCAACCCACAAAAAGTATTTTTTGGAGATATTGGTGTATTCTTATAATATGTCAAGTATTCTACATTTAAGTAATTTTTGTCCAAAAATGTATTTTTATCATAAAATAAATGACGAACCAAATATATTTTTCAACACGACATTAAATTCTTTAACACATTCGTCGATTTTGACGAATTTGACTAAGATTAATATTTTTGAGAGGACGGACATTTGCGTTATTAATAAATAGTTAAATAGTTGAATTAACACTTCATAATTAAAACCGATATTTAGTAACATGTATAATGATACTTACAATTGTTTATACATAAGCAGTTGTTATTTTTGTATGTATAAAAATAGCTGATTTGATTATGATTTTTCTTTATTGGCTTTTTGAAGAGGCTCCCCTCTTTTAGAGAAAATAAAAACATTCTTATTTAAATGTTCAAAGATATTAATTTTTCGTGAAAAACATACCGTTTACTTATACAGTATTATAAATATAAATACATATTTATTAATATAAATATTTTGATGATGATAAAAATATGTTACAAATTGTAATATTTCATGTAATAAATGCTTACGATATCATTTATAACCCTATATTTTAATAAACATAGTTCATTAGTATAGTGATAAAATTAGATAAGTTATATGCTTTGAAATAATAACATATAAATATAATTAAAAATTATTCTCTAATCACAAGTCATTTAAATTCAGCTCTACAATACTTCATTATTAACAAAGTGAAAACAACATAACTGCTATACCTACGTAATTTTAGACTACAGTAATAATCATTGTAAATAAGTTGTTATTGTAAGATTAAGGCAAATGTGGCGTCATAGAAAGTAGTATTTCAAGGCTACCTGCCTCCGCCCGCTCGCCGCACTCCCCGCGCTCGTCTCATTAAACGACGTACGCTCCCCTCTCACCCCTCCCCATCGCCCCACACCCACTTCGCATGATAGAATCCCCGCATCGTCGCTTGCGCGAACGTCGATTTATTGGAGTTTTGATACTTAGTTTAAATCCGTACAGTATGTTTAAAATACGTTACAAATACTGTATTGTGCCTAATTGTAAGAGCACGACAATCAAGACACCCCAAAAACTATTTTTTAGTGTACCTGTTGATGAACAAAGACGCAAAGAATGGTGTTTGGCGATAGGCCGAGTGCCCGGAAAACACAAGACACTGTCTGTTAAATGTAGTCGATTTGTTTGTGAAGATCATTTTGATGTAAGTAAATGATTGTTATATCCTTAATAAACCTCAGTATATCAGGTTTTTTTCTAAATATATAACTACTGGATTCCAATGTTTCCCAGCGTTCAAATCATCAAACAGGTTTTCCTTTCCAGATTCTCATATTTTTACTATAATATTTAGATAAAGGTTTATTACACTTATATGATATATTTCATGGTATCGAAACCGACGAAACATTATCATCATATTTTTTTTGTAGTTGGATGAAGATATGGAAAACTACATGATGTGGAAGATGGTAGGAGTTGGAAAGTTATTATTGAAGAAAGGTGTCCTCCCGCATAAGCTTGAGTGTCAGCGTGAGAAGCTTGATGTCAAGAAGAGTGACATAAAGTCGTGTGTTCCAGCGCGACGATCAGACAGTCAAACATATCGTACAGTAGAAGTCAAGAATAGAAACAATAAACTATGGGAACATAACATTGAAAAAGCAAAAAACGACGCAAATCACCAAGGCTTAGATATCAGAATTAAAACAGAAGTGATAGAGAATATATGTCTGAGTGAGCAGGAACCAAGGACAGTTGTTAAGAATAAGGAAATTGGCATAGAAGACTATAGTTTTAGTGTTCGATATGACAGTGATACGGGAGGAGAGTATCTAATACGCAATAGCTTACTCTAAGAAAGGTTTAGAAACACACATATTACATAATTTTATTTTTCTTTTACAAAAACATGTTTTATCAAGTATATACCTACATATTTTTTTAAACTACCTATTTCCAGCAACTGCGTTTGCTCTCCCAACCTATCTAAATAAGTTATTTATCATCTCTTAAAATTATACCAATCCATACCCTTTTAGTTTTCTAGCTATTATAGCCCAATACAAATTCTTGTAATTCTTGAAAAAGGGAAAATTTAAAGGAGTACTAAAAGGCATCCTACATATTAACTTACATAATTTTTTTATGTCTTGTTGGCGTTGGGAAATCTTTTATGGATCCCAGCCCAGGGGAGGGCCAGGACGGTTATATGGGACTTGCTGAACTTTAGGATACCCGCTAAAACCTAATAGTTATCGCCATCGTTGGACGCCACGGGATCGCTTTTGCACTCTACATATTAACTTACTTAATGAGTCAACCTCACATCAATCAATCTTCATTAAAGTGAGTCCACTTATTTTGTTTAGAAAATAGTATTTGAATCGAATCGAATCGATTTGAATTGAATCGAATCGAATTTTCATTATTAGAAAATAGTATTTGAATCGTAAGTATATAATTTTACACGTTTAAAATATCACGTGATTCTCTTAGCGCCATAATGACGTCACATTTTTATGTTTTCATAGTACTAGTAGTGTAGTGTCAACAAGTTCTACATGAGTATTGGCTATAAATATAATGACGTCACACGCGCTTGCTTTCATTCGATAAGTGTCTGCGTATGTTCAGTTCTACTTTGATATAACTTATTAATTGCAATGAAAATATAATTGATTATTTTTATTATTTGATGATTTTTTTTTTGTTTCAAACCCTCCATAGTTCATATTTAAATAATTTAAATAGTTATAATTGTAAAATAATTTAAATAGTTAATAATTTTATGATTAATATATTTAATTAGTGATAATTTGTTAAAATAATATACAATGATTTATCATATCAATTTATGAATTTGGGAATGGTAAATAAATTTATTGAAATATATTTTTATTTTAAGCTTTACTAACAGAAATAAAGGACATATCATAGCACCATTCCTCAGATAAAGATTTTTTTTTGATATCTTTCGCTTCCCAATCAGAGTCACTAACGGGACCAATATATTATCTATTGGCTTCAGTTTAGTTAAGATTCATTATAAAGAAATATTAGTTTTACGAAATTGGATCGGTGCTTACATTAGGTATACCGATATTTTAAAATAAACATTTAAATCCTGCTTAAATATTACGATATAAAACCAATCCGATGATGATTTCTATTTATTATCATGATATTGGTGACTTATACATATTACTTACTTCACGCACAATGTCGATTCTTTTGAAAAGCATTTATTTTACAAAATTAATAATTTTTTATTATACCTATTTTACTAATAATATAGACCTAAAAATCAAAATAAACGAACCGTTTTATGGTGAGTAATTTGATTATAAGATATTAAACACATTTTAAATTAATAATGTAAAAGTCAAAGGTATTGGAGATATTGTATTTTGTAATTAGTAGATTTTACTGACATCAACTTTCCTTTATATTAATAATAGATAACCTGAGATTGATAGACACTGAGAATGTCAATAGGTTTGATAATTGACTTGACTTGACTCGAATTCAAATTTACCGCCATTTACGTCTTGAAAATCTTAACACCTCTATTTCTGTAATTAATGAAGACTTGACTGCAATATTCAGGTGGAGTAGTTTCTATGGTCCGAAAATAAACCCTGCTAAATCACAGGCTATTGCCATTTGCAGCCCTGGCATAATTGCAAGGGTCGATAGACGAAATATCGGTGTAATTTTACCGTGCTGTGATTCCGTCAAAGATCTTGTTCTGTACTTGAAATAGACATTATGTTGGCCTGTGTATTTTAATGAACTATTTAGAAAAACATTCGTCACAATGATGTCTCTCCAACAACTGAGATATTCTTGCAATTCTTACAAAAATTATGTTAGCACATCATCTTCTGTTTTCTATTCTGGATTGTGCTCATGCAAGCTTTGTAAATTTAACCGAGGATCAATTAAATAAGCTGGAGCGACTTCAAAACATAGCTATATGGTTCGTATTTGGTTTGCACAAATATGACCACATATCTCAATTTCGACAACCGTTCAAGTGGCTTCCTATTCGTCGTAGCCGGATTTTACATGTTCTTTCTCTTCTGTACTGTATATTATTTCATCCAAATACACCATTACAACTGCGAGAAATATTTGAGTTTTTAGAATCTGCTTCCAATTTAAGATCATCACAACTATTCATTATCAGAATGTCTGTCCACAATTCCAAATTTTATAAACACTCTTTCACAATACATGCCACAAAACTTTGGAACGCTTTGCCTCCGTCTATTCGTAAGTCAAAAAAAATAAATTTATTTAAAAAAATATGTAAAGGAGTACTTTTTAACTACATACAACTAAGATGACTTAAGTGTAATAATTTAAAAAATACTAGGACAAGTTACACACATTGATCTAACTCCTAAGTAAGCAAATTATTTGCTTGTGTTAAGGGTGTTAAACAACGATACAAATACATAGAAATACACGTTATGAATACTGAGAATATATTTAATAAACCGCCAAACCTATAAATACAGTAATAAATAGTAAATTTGCTCCACCTTCCTATATCACTCTGTCTTTTAGGTCTATTCTAACTAACCCTAAGGTTGCCTGGAATAAATCGCCGTCAGACGATAAGGCCGTCTGTGTAATAATACTTGTCTATGTAATTTTTTGTGGTGAACAATAAAGAAATAATAATACATACGAGAATCTTCTAAGTACCTACGTCAAGTTACGTGTCGTCATCAATGCGCGATGATAGTCGCAACTGTGATGATGTGATAATACGTTCCCGACACCAGCTGACAATGCTCTGAACTAGGCTGAAGTTTATATTAAAAGGTCACAACAAATATAGTTAGTGAATTTACTAGAGACTTCTTTCAATCTTTCCTATAAAGAAACGTAGTACTGTCCCGTTATAGTCACACCACGTTCTTTGTAATCAATCAGTAAAATGCATTTTGTATCCTAAAAGACAGTCGCCATAATCTCGCTAGCCTGTTATGTCACTTTGAACTTCTTTGGTGGAGGTGAGCATTTTTTGCCACTGCATCGACTCTTGCTTCAACTCAAGTTCATAGTGATGAACCAAGGTTTAATCACCTGTAACTATTCGGGCCATAACTTTTTCCTTTCTCTCTCCACAGAGTTCCAAAAACTGACGAGAACACTCAACACGCTTACGTTTTTGAAGTGGCGCGAGCATTCTCGGAACCCATCTTGCACTGACCTTAGTCATGCCAAGATGATGATGTAGAATATTCAAAATACTTGTTTCAGATAGGTACTCTAATCATTCTGTAGGCTGCTTCTTATTCTATCTATCTTCTATACGAGTTTTTCTACTTTTTCGACGATTTCCGGAGAAGTGGTTTCAATTGGCCGTCCAGAGCGGGCTTCGTCCTCAATGGATCTCTTGTATGTTTGAAAAGATCATGCCACTTGTAAACCATGGTTTTACCCGGAGCAGAGTTCGCGTAAACCGCCAAAAGCTCTTGAAAAATAATCTGAGCGGATTTTCCTTGCTTGGTAATTAACTTAATAATGGCGCGTCGTTCAATTTTCTCCAAACTAGCTGACTTCTTCCCGATTCAGTTACTCAAAGGTTCATAACTCAAAAGGTAATTACGTTCAAACTTAAAAATGGCAGGCACAGAATACCAGCATTAAAAACATTGTATTCAACATATTCTGAGTGGTCAACCAATTTGGACGACATATCATCAGTTTTACTATTATATTTCTGTACCTTAAGAGTTATGTTCTTTTTTTAATTTTGTTACTGATTTTATTATTTGTTTTTTCCATTTTTGTTTTATATGTTGTCCAAATAAGGTTTTTTAATTTGATTTGATTTGAAAATAATTTCTTTAAAACAAAACTAAACCAATAACACTAAAAGATAAAATGCAAAAGTAACGGTTCTGTCAATCAATATTCAAAGAAATTTCGAAACGTCGGGTCCAATTTAAAATGTTAATTTAAAATTTAATTAAACAAGAGTTAAATCCGTAAAAACTAGTTCTGTTAATTAAAAATATTCGAAGATACAAAACTTGGTTTAAATTATTAGTGTCACTGTTTGGTTGGTTCTTGTGTATGCAGAGCAGAACAGAGAATTAACAGAACGGAAAATTAAACTGCTAAGAAAACTTTTATATGACAATCAAAACAACAAAGTCTTCTTCTCTTTAAATACTATTTTATGTATAACTAACACTTAAAAATAATACTACATTATGATTTTGCGATCAAAGTTACACTAAAAGCGAGTGATTTAAGATAGGAACCTGCCTATCTAAAAATACTGCATAGCACCACACATTCGATTTTTTTTTAATATATTGATGTATTAAGTATTATGCTATGAAATATAATTACTTAGCATAGATTCGAAGGGCGGTACTAGATAATTATGTGGGAGATAAGAGTGACCGAAACCGAGGATAACACTGTTGATAAATTGCTCCTCTTATTAATGGTAAAAAAACTCAGTTTCAACGCAGTATCATTTATCATGAATATTCAAGGTCTAAGATGAAAATGCACTTCATTCAATATTCATACAAGACCATTTTTTAATAACGAATTGTGAGTAGGACAAAGTTATAAGCAAATCCATACTAATATTATAAATTCAAAAGTAACTCTGTCTGTCTGTTTATCTATCACGTTTTCACGCTTGAACTACCGATTTGGATGAAACTTGTCATAGATGTAGAGAAGACGTTGAAAAAAGACATAGAAGGTGGTATGTTTTTTTTTTTTTTTTTTTTATAACATCTAGGGCAATGCTTGACTACATTCCACCTGATGGTAAGTGGAATGTAGTCTTAGATGGTAAGTCGCATTGCCCTAGCAACCTATTCACTCTTCTCTTGAAGACACCCACATTATATTTGGCCGGAAATACCGACGCAGGCAAATTGTTCCAGTCCTTCGCTGTACGCACTAAAAATGAGGAAGCAAAGCGCTTCGTTCGGACAGGTGGAATGTCCACAACAAAAGGATGGATACCTGCCGTGCGTCGGAACGTCCGGTGATGGAAGGGGGACGGGGGAATTAACTCGTGTAATTCCTGCGCACACTCACCAAAATGTATCCTATAGAATACTGAGAGGCTAGCAATTTTACGCCTGTGTTCAAGGCTTTGGAGGTCGGCTTCGACCAATTCGGGATCGCCTATAAGCCTCTTTGCTCGCCTCTCAATTGAGTCCAGAACCGCAAGATGAGACTTTGCGGCACCAGCAAATATGTGTCCACAGTACTCTACACACGACCGGATCTGTGCTTTGTATAAAACAAGAAGCTGTCCCGGTGTAAAGTACTGCCGAACCTTCGCAAGAACGGCAAGCTTTGCTGCTGCTGCTCTTGCTCTGGACTCAATGAACCGACCAAAGTTGAAGTTCGAGGAAATCTCTAAGCCTAACAACTGAAGCCGGTCACTGTATTCCAAGGATACATTCTGGAAAGTAGGAGCCAAGGTGAAAGGGCTCCTTTTGGCGGTGAATAGACACGTCTGCGTTTTGGTGGCGTTGAACTTGACAAGATTGGCATTGCTCCATGCGGAGACTGCCTGAAGTTTGTCATTCAAACGTTGCACCATGGCTTCTCTTTCAGACTGTACTTGATCTCGACTGGGCCGAGTACTCGGCAGATATCTTTCTACAACTGTGCTGTCGTCTGCATACCCATAGATACCGGGCTTCAACAGATCATTAATGTGCAGCAGAAACAGAGTTGCAGAAAGAACGGACCCCTGAGGCACTCCGGCATTTATTGTCAAGGGTTCCGAGGAACACCCGTCGACAACTACTCGGAGAGATCTGTGGCTCAGAAAGTCCGTTACCCAGCCGATCAGACCAGGAGATATACCGTACGCTGAAAGCTTGCATATAAGGCTCGCATGCCAGACCCTGTCAAATGCC
The DNA here is from genome assembly GCA_959347405.1 of Napeogenes sylphis. Classification (NCBI taxonomy): domain Eukaryota; kingdom Metazoa; phylum Arthropoda; class Insecta; order Lepidoptera; family Nymphalidae; genus Napeogenes; species Napeogenes sylphis. Next base: position 21,784,153 of record OY365783.1, on the reverse strand, counting down.
CTCGAGACGTCCAGAGAGACGGCGACCGCTTCTCCGTTCTTCTCGATGGCCTCGCCTAAAATGTGAGTAGCATACACTAGGAGGTCCCCAGTAGACCTATTACGGCGAAACCCGTACTGTCGGTCACTGAGGAGATCGTTACCTTCTAGGTATGCTAGTAGGCGCGAGTTCAATACACGCTCCATAATCTTGCAGAGTATGGAGGTGATTGAAATCGGTCTGTAATTGACAGGGTCGGCACGGCTGCCTTTTTTGGGCACGGGTTGCACATTAGCAAGCTTCCAGGATTTCGGCACTATTCCAGTCTTAAAAGAGAGGCGATACAGACGTGTCAATACAGGAGACAACTCACCTGCGCATGTCTTGAGCAGAATGGCTGGTATACCATCAGGACCACTGGCTTTATTCACATCTCAACGACACAATGTTCTCCATACCTCTTTGTTCGTGATGCGGATTTCAGGCATCGAAATACCGCAGTGAGGAAGATGTTCTGGAGAAGCATTGCAAGTGTCTAGATGCGAATTATCAGCAAAGAGAGAAGCAAGTACATTCGCTTTCTCTGTTGCTGTGTGGGCCAGGGATCCATCCGGCTTCAGCAGAGCAGGCAGTGAGGGTTGGCAGAAATTCGACTCGATCGCTTTCGCAAGAGACCAGAAAGCTCGATTGCCAGTTGGTCTGACAGAGAGCTTTTCGCCATTCTTAACGATTCGATCGAGACGAGCCTTCCGCAATGCCTTTTTGTAGGACTTGGCAGCTTGGTTAAAGGCTCTAAAGGTTAAAGGTTAAAGGGCTTCGAGCATCAGCCCAAATGAGATATGCCGAATGTTTTCGGTCTTGAGCATGACCACATTCGGCATTAAACCATGGGCGAGCTTTGCCGCCGATGGGTACGTCAGCAAAAGGAATAAAATACTCCATTGCCTGATGCACCACATCGGTTATAGCATCCGCGCAACTCGACGGATCCAAAGAAGAGAAGCAGACCTGCCGCCAAGGATAAGACGCAAAAAAGTGTCGCATCTCATCCCAATCTGCTGACTTGTTTTTCCATACTCGCCTAACACCATGAGGTTCGAAAGCTGGTGGGGAATATGTAAACACAGATTTCACCAGACAGTGATCGGAGGTTCCCAAGGGGGAGGTAACCTCTACACGATACCTGTCCGGATCAGTTGTCAGCAGAAGGTCCAGGCAATTGGCTGTATGACCTACCACATCTGGTACCCTTGTCGCTTGCTTCACCAGCTGAAAGAGGTCCAAGGACAACGCAAATTTCCGCGCTTCTCTTCCAGCATGGTCGATCTTCTGGTATGGGAACAGCCAGTCCTGATGACAGGCATTAAAGTCCCCCAGAAAGACGAGCTGCGCCGAAGGGTACTGATACAGAGCCATATCTGCAGCCTCACTGAGATACTCAAATAAACGAGTTGTCTCCTGGTCACCGCTGTGCGAACGGTAGACACAGGAATACAGGATTTTTTCGTTTCCTGTGTCCACTAAAACCCATAGGGAAGAAAAAGTGGGGTCTTCAAGGTGACGGAGACGCTGAATACAGAGGTCGTTCCGCGCGTACATACTGACTCCGGCCCGTGAGCGAAAGTTGTGCTCCAACGAGTAACCGGGATAATCCAAGTATGTAGCGCTCAAAGGACATTGTATCTGCGTCTCCGTCAAAAAGAGCAAGTGCGGCTGCTCTGTCTCCAGGTGGTGGTGGACAGCTAAAAGATTTGAGTGCAAACCCCTTATATTAGTGAGGTGCACTTTGTATGAGGAGGAGTGCAACCGCTGTGTCAACTTGTTCCTTTTTTTAACCTTTTTCATAATAAAAAATAAATAAAAGTGAATAGGGATGGGAAATGGCAGTTGAACGAGGCGGTACGTATCAAACCCGACTTCGAAATTGGTGATGTCTTGTCGCTGGGAGGCTAGCCTGGAGACTGCGGGGACGCCCGAACCCCCCCAGGGATCGCCATCGCCATCGCCTCCTCGCCTGGTCGCCAACCAGCACGATGGAGCCACCCTGGGATTTTTCGCAGCTGGCGGGGCAGCCTTTCGTGGGTGGCTAACCCACTAATTGGGCCCCCAACTATCTGCGGGCGGCCAGCGGAAAGCCGTCGCTTCGGATCCCGCTACCCTCCTCGACTAGACACCCGACAAAACAAACACCAACTCGACGTCAACCGGTTCGCCAACGTACCGCAGCTGTTCAAACCCATTTCCCATAACGGCTTCATCGAGCAACGTGCCGGAACACGACTATGTCGCTTTGCGGCACGACTTTGCCCGATGGGTGGTAACTTTGCCGGCGACCCGATGTTATGGTCTACCACCACGAATGTTGATGTTTAATGTTGATGCATTGTCTTAATAGAATTTTCTTATTTAGTAGATCTAAAAATAAGTCCGAGACACTATACATCTATTTGTGCTAGGTAAGCCAAAATAGGGCATTTTATAGTAAGAAAGATAAATAGTTAATTTCAAACGTATGAATATTATTTAGCAAAGAATTAAAACTCTAATGATATATAGTATCTTTATCATTAAGACCATTGTACAAAGATAAACTTTGCCCTTTAAAGTATTTGTTTGAATGTGTAATGTATGCGACAACTGTCTTTGTAAATGTGTGTTTATAAGTGTATTTGCGCTGTGTCGCAGCATCACCAGGGCGGGGGAATGTCTTAGTCTATAATAAACCATACTACTAACTACACGTATATTATTTGATAATCACCTCAGTGGCGATGAGGATGGGATTTCATTATTAAAAACGTTTAGTTAGCACAAATTATAATTAGATACATTAATTATGTCGATTGGAAAGTTGTCACAGTTTAACGTGAGATCGAGTAATTATATTTCTGGCCCTAAACAAAGCATACCATCGATGTTGGCAAGTCGGTTACAAAGATGGGCTATTAAATTATCGGCTTACACGTATGACATTGAGTACGTTACTTCCAAACAAAATGGGGCGGACAGTTTATCACGATGGCCAGCCCTGTACACAGACAAATATAGCACTAAATGGTTAGAAGTTAGTCAAGTACCCAGTACAGCGGCTAATCATACCATTTAATTTTGAAGTGAGGTATTTGCAAGTTTGGGTTTACCCAGACAAATAGTCTCAGACAACGGCCCACTATTTAGAAGTAATGACTTTTCACAATTTATGAGTACAAATGACATTGAACATTTGTTCTCAGCGCCGTATCACTCGGTTTCAAACGGTTTAGCTGAAAATGCTGTACACATAGTTAAAAGAGCTATTAAAAAGACAAAGAAAAAAAAAGATATTACGTTATTTTTAAGTAAATTTGTATTATAGAAATACGGAACACTGAACTATAGGAGAGACACTAGCTTTTCATGTTAGGTCGCCATTTACGAACTAAATTCGACGCTCTTATACCTAATAGGAAATTTAAAGTCAGACAAGCCATCCGCGGCAACAACAATTTGGCGCAAATGGTTCGCATCAGTTATATCCGGGGAAAGAAATTTAGATGGGTCAATATAGAGGACAAGATAAGTGGGTGTCAGGAAAGGTAGTAGAAAAGTTAGGAAACACAGATTATAAATTGGTAGATACATAGGACGAGAAATACACAGATATATTGATCAGCTTAAGTAACGGACACGGAGTTCATAGATCTGTCCTTCGAGCCCGTCTGGTAAGTGTACGTTGAACACAGAATCGGATCGCATTTTTAAGGATCTCGGTCTGGGGAGCCCTGTAGTAAGGGACGCTCAGACAGGGCCGGTGGACGTTCCCAATGATGGTTTGGATTCAGAACAGTTTAAAGATTGTGTAAATCAGCATCCAAGCATCTTACCGACACAGCCTTCCTTGCTTCACTCTGAGCCTCGTCCTAGGCGTCAGTGCCATATTAATAATCCTCCTAGATATAAGTTTGATTAAATTGATATTATATCATTATATAGACAAAGTTGAGTTATCTTTATATATATATTTCTTGTGTGCGTGTGTATGTCACTGAACTCCTCCCAAACGACTGGACCGATTTTTATGAAAGTCTTTGTGTGTGTTCAAGGGGACTTGAGAATTGTTTAGATTCACAATTTGGTCCACCGAAAAATGGTTTTTTGATTAATTTTTAATGTGTAAGTAGGTGGTGATTTCGGAATGTTTCACATTGGTTCCGACGGACCGCGTTACCATGGCAATGTCAAATATTAAATAATATTATATTTTAATTATAGTCTGCCCTGACAGTTGGCTTTGCGATAGAAATAAAAAAAATATTTTAGGACTAGCGGCCCGATAAGTGCTTCGCTACGTAAAAAGTGAAATTTAAAAAAATATATTGGAACATCAAATTCATTTATTCAAACAAAAAATCTTTATTTACATATTCATACGGTATCGATTGGTCAAATTATGATAAATGTACATGTAATGACGTTAGATATTGTGATAACTTTTTAATATATATATTTTTTTAAGTTTCATTTTTTTTAATTAAAGACGCGTGTACAAGACAACGTCTGTTGGGTCCGCTAGTATAATTGTAAAATAAGGGTGGAGGTGTAATGTATGCGACAACTGTCTTTGTAAATGTGTGTTTATTAGTGTTCATGCTCTGTGTCGCCGCATCGCCAGAGCGGGGGAATGTCTCAGTCTATAATAAACCATACTACAAACTACAATAAACTCTATGGTCTATAATAAACCATACTACAAGCGTATATTATTTTATAAACACCTCAGAATGCATAGTTTAAGAAATACGGGAAGATGTATATCAACGAGGCTTCGCGCACCACGCGCCTCGAAGTTGGGGTCAAACTGTAGTACCCACTAATATAAGTGATAAAATCTAGACCTAGCTAAACTAACTAAAACTACAAAAAGGCGTAACTACCTTTTATAGCAAAAAAACGATGTTAAAATAGGACGTCACGCGCCATACACAATACATAATGCGCTTTCTTCTGGCTGGAACCGCAAGCAGCAGACAGTAGGGTAATTGTATTTGATCTTTTGTTTTTGAACTTACATTTCACACACGAAAGAAAAAACAAATACTATGCAAATACTTGATGTAAAAAATAAAAGTGTTGCCCAAATAAACTATATAAACCGGACGAAGTCCCGGGTAAAAGCTAGTAAGTATTATAATAATATAATACATTTCGTATAACTTATTTAATTTTAAATAGAAATATAAAACAAACTGGATTTAAAAGTCTTGAATAATTTGGTAATGTTCAGTGTGTTGAAGAATGATGTAGCAATGTCTGCGGCTCACAATAACATAAAGAATGAGTGAGCGAAATAACGAGTCTTGCAGAAATATGATGGTATTGTACGAGAGCCTACAAAAGCTATGAACCATCTCTTACAAGGCTTTTATTAGTTGAATGTACTTTGATGTAAAATGAACATGAAATATTACAGAAAATTATTAAATTGTGTTATGTTCCTCATAGAATGCACTTACCTATTAGGTAGGTATACGTTTAAATTACTTTATGTTTGTATTGAAGATGTAAGTATACGATTACGATACGATTGTGTTTGTTTTGAAGATGTAAACATGTAAACAGCTACTTACAGATATTTATTAAATTGTGTTAAGCTCCTCATAAAATGCACTTACGTACCTACTAGGTAGGTATACGTTTAAATTAATTTGTGTTTGTATTGAAGATGTAAATATAAAACAAGTTAATGAAAGCTATACCGCTGATTTAATGTATGAATATTTAAATATAGCCCTCTTCCCTTCTCTACACTGTTCGTTATCATAATCAAATCAAAATTTTATATTAGAATTTCTACCATTCTGGTTTTATAAGTGTACATTCGGAGTTTTTTTTTATCTACAACATGGTGTCTTATTAGAAAAACAAAAATCATCTGTATGTTTTATTCATTATTTTGTTAATATTTTTTTTATAAATCTGTTAAAAAATACATTACATACCGCTTGTAGGTACTTGGCAATAAAATATGAATTTCTCATGATCTGTATGTTGAGGCCAAGAGTAAATTAAAATGTCTATTTCTTCTGACAACGACTACAGAGTGTGTCTTATTTTAATTTTATTAACCTTGGATCGTAAATATTACTCCGTTAGAATTTAAATCGTAATAAGAAAGTATTGTTTGGTTCCCTGCTGGTTAAAAGCAAGAGAACCCAAAACAATGGTTTTTCATTTTGTCTGTATGTCTGTATGCCTTTATGTTTGTGCACGCTAATCTCAGAAACACCTTAACCAATTTGGATGCATTTTTCAGGAATATATTGTATCTACTAGTCTTAGTGTGTTTAGGGTTTTTTTTTCAACTAAATCGGTTATGAAATACAAGATTTATGGCAATTTATGTCAATCACGTAATAGGTACCATGAAAATTTTCTTCTATCTATGTAATAAATCTGTAGAGGAGTAGTCTTTGTACAATGAAAACGTACGTACGTTGTTTCCTATCTCATTAAACAAACAAATAATAAAATATCAACTTTATGAACATTGATAGTCAGTAAAATCAAATGATTTTTTAAGATCAATCTAATCAAATAAAAATAACTAGTTTAACGTTTATCTGACTTTACAAGAATAGTGACAATTTTACAAGTATTTTTAATACAAGTCCATGAGGTAATTGGTTATTCATTATATGTTGATGTCCCATCATAAAAAAATTACTTAAAAATTATATTGTATATATATTTTGTTCACATTAAGTAAATTCTATTAATATAAATTGTGCATTGTTTGTTAAATTTTTATCAAATAATAAATTATCACTATATTTTATTTGCACATTGAATGTTATTACAAAGTTTGTACAAGTCCAAAATAATTAATGTAATATGATAACAAAAATATGCGAGTTGGGTAAAGTGAAGTTGTTTCATATTCATATGAGACCACTCTTGAATAACGACCGGGCATTAAGCGGACGGACCGACAGTTCCGTGGCCGAGCCAGTCGTTATGAACTCCCGTTACTTTGTTATGAATTACAAAGGTATACATATATATACAGACGTAGCACTTTTATACAAGTTAATTATATATTATGTTACTATACCGTTTTTTTTTTATTCCAGTGTTATCGTTACAGTTCAATGTAAAACCAATAATAACGAGATAATGAACCTGTTTTGTATTGAGATGTAGAGCAATCAATTTTATGGTACAAAAAATAATTCTGTTCGAAAATTACTGAAATATGTTGCTTTTAGTATCGTGGCCATAACTATATCGTATGAAGAAGTATGTTACGTACGTACATATGAAGAACAAATTTAGAAGAGTGGTTCTAAATTAACCATTCGTAAGTCAAGCCACGAACAAGATGTTATTTATTTAAAATAATAGAATTTGTTTTTTCAATTTTCCCTAGAACATCGACAGTTGTTTCATACAAAGGTCGCTTGCTTATTAGTTGCCTCGTAAAACTGAAATAAATACTCGTAGTTGCGTTAAATAGTAACACTAGCAACCTTTCATGTTTGTACATGGAATACAAACCTGGTTGTGCTTTACTACAAATATATGTGATATATCTACAAATATATGGTTTTCGGAGTTTTTTCTTTATATGTGCTATAAAATATTGTTTCATGCCAAATTTCAAGACTCTAAGTCGACTGGAAGTATCCGATAGGTTTTGATTCTCTTGCGAGTATTTAGGGTTTTGAAAATATGCGGCTTAATTTGCTGTTTCTTTCGATTGCGTTGACATAAAAGTTACAAAAGTGCATGTTACAGCTTAAAGCAATTTCAATTTAATGCTTCTACGCATTCATTAAGAATGGGGTAGTAACTTTAAAACCGTTTGTTTATACACGGTTAATTGTAATTAATGCACAACCTCTTGCAGCAGCCTCTCTACATCAATCCCAACAACATTTGTTCAGTGACTTTTTACAAAATTGGCAAAAGTATATTTCAATATTTTCTTTCATTTGAATATACAACCTTAATGTAGATACCTTCTTGAACTATATAGTTGTTTTACAATTAATCGAGTTGTCGCGAGGATCCATTAGCAATTTGGGTTAAAAAATACTGATCTTAAAAGAAACATATTTATTGTATTCATAATATGAAAGCATAATACATTAATAAAACATCTTTACCCTTTAAGCTCATTTAGTATGCAAGACGAATAACAGAACCTCATTAAGAACTTTTCAAAAGAAATTTCAACTTACATTCTTTATTCATGTCTTAATTAAAGCTTATAATCACAGTAACTTATACTTATACTTCTTGTAGAATTTACATTTAACGTAAATATATATCTTTGTACTCATCATAATATAATAAAAGAATAATTAAATATAGTAGTTAAAAATATAATCACTAATAAACATTAGATTATACCTAATGGCCACAGGATTTTATTTTTTCGCTTTAATAACAATTAATGAAATCAAAATAAAATAAATATTTAAGGGGACTCCCACACAACAAACGTGATTTTTGCAGTTTATTATATGTATATAATGGTACGGAACACTACGTGCGCGAGTCAATGCTCGTCATGATCGGCATGTTCTCCAACATAAGATGTGATTGCTTTTATAGGATAGCATTATAAAAGACTCTAAGTAAGATAATCTAGATAAACTAAAAATACAATTTAAAAAAATAATAATTAACGGCATATAAGAACCTTACCTGACTATTACCTGATTATGAATTAAAGACACAGTTAATTATTAATATTTAATACATAATAAATTTAACAGTAATCAAAGAAACAAAAGCTTGTTGCAGTGACGTTTTAACTAGGATCATACTTACTGAATACTGTTAAAAAATGTTTTTGATAAAACACTGTTAACATGTACAATCAGTGTCAAAAAGATATGAATCTGTACTTAAACAAATAGTTGTAGAGTCAAATTTTTACAAAAACTACCTACTAATACTACATTTCCTTTAATATTTATATTTCTTGACAAAGAAAAACATATGGCTTATGTTCGAAGATAATATCAACGACAGTTACGTAAACTCGTCAAGAGAGAGTCGGATGCTATTTACTGCAGTATGAATGAAGGGAAGTTGGACAGACAGACGATTATTTTATATGATTCGTTTGTTTTGGTGACAGACGTCTTATGGTTTTTATTATTACTCTATAATGACAGCTAAAAGTAGGTAACATTGTGGTCTTAGGCTTAATCTTTTCTGTTCATGTCAACGCTGTTAGCCCTGTCGGCTATTACAGCGTCACCGGGGTTGGCTTAACCTAGTATTCATTTTCATACAATTCTTTTTATAGATACTGTGGTTTAATTTCTGGAATATGGATGTAAGGTGAATAAAACGGGGGGAGAGCGAACTAACAAGAAAAATAACACAATTTCAAAAGATTATACATAATATGTTGGATTGGCAATAAAATGACGACCTGTTATATAAGTTAATTGCCTTGTCTACTTGTCTACTGAGCCAAAAGGTTGTTAACTTGTTCGTTATATTTCTAAAGTGGGAGTTATTAGGAATAAACTTATAATTATAAAATTTTCCGGATTTGTCTTACAAAGCCACACCCAAACATATCTCGTCTCAACGAAAGACAGAAAGAAACGATATATTTTTATAAAGGAGTATTTTAAATGATGTAGTTTATTTCAACGAAATTTATAGAAAATTTGTTAGTAAGTAGGGGTGGCGAGTGGGAGGTTGGATGTTGGTCACTGTGGAAGCATTTACATCGAAGTGCTCGTTCTTTGCTTGTAATTACACTGTAATAGCGGGGCTTTCACTTTTAATTCATTTACTGAATAATTGCACAAGTTTATACATTATAGATCTATATCTATATTTAAGTAAAAAAAAAACTATAAAAAAAACAAAACTATATAAAAATGATTTAATTTCAAAAAATATATGATTCCGGCCAGGATCGAACTGGCGGCCTTCTGCGTGTAAAGCAGATGTGATAACCACTACACCACGGAACCTGCAACTTTGTATCCAAAAACGGTTCAGTAAGTTACTGTAATTGGTGAAAGTTGTTTTACCTTGTTTTATATACTTCTTCCCAAATAAACATTTATATTCATTAAAAGTTTTTCGGAAACTAAATACCTACGAAAACTAAACTTTTGGTATATATAATAATGTATATTATGTGATGAAGTTTCTATTGATTTTTTTTTTATTAGTCACTTTTTAATCTGTGCGGATCTCTACAAGGGTACTGTTACGCTATCCGTCGAATAAACGAAGCCATAACTATTTGTGCAGTTTTATTTTGAAAACGTCATTATGAACCACCATCACGAAGAATACGGCAGCATTGCTGCTGTCACACTTTAAAAAAAAAATTAACGGAGGTCCTCCCTCCGATATATACATTTAGTTAAAATATAGGTAACAGTTTCAATCTAAAATACCTGTATCCTAAACATATCATAAGGTTCAGTCAGTCGTCGTCAGCACTTTTGACGATCGAGATACTACTTGATAAATATTGTATACTCGTACATCTTGCTACAATATTTTACTGGCTAAAACGTAAATCAAAACACAGATTATTTCTTTGAACAAGGTGGTATAAAAATCAGTCGTGAATTTCGGATGTCGAGTTTTATAAACTAAAATATTGCTGCAAGTGAATAAGTGCGATGGAGAGGTCGATAGATGCGATAATCGTATTCAGGACTGATTTTTTTTAGACAACCCATATGCAACATATTTATTCAATTAGATATAAAATATTTGTAATACATTAACCAGCTCGTTGGAGTTCGTTCTTTGGTGGGATTTTAGATTATATGCAATTGTTTGCATAAGAACGACTCTTGCATTATTTGATTTGTAATATTTATAAGTATGATTATGATAAATAACTTAACCCATTGGCTGGTCATCATGAACTCAATGTTTCAATGTTTATGAATACTAGCTAAGTTGGAAACATGGGTTAGGAGTTTCGAAAAATGCCTAATAAATATCACTACTACACCGTCCCGATAGAGACAGAAATATATATGTAGATTGTTTAATTCACCGAGACGGGTAGCGATACGGTAGCTCAATTGTTAGAGCGGCGCGACGAGACAGTTTCCAGATGCCACGGGTTTGAATCCCTGCCCGTTTCGGTTTATTGTTAACCCCAACCCATAAAGAGGGGTATTATAAGCTTGACCTATATCTGTGTTTCTGTGTATCTATCTGTAGCATTTTGAAAATTAGTGTGTTCGTATTTACATTTAAGACAATGAAGATACTAATAACATAACAGACATAAAAATATTTAGTTTCTTACTCTGCAGTTGGAAGTTTAGAATATTAACAGACTGTTATAATTTAAAAAAGAAGTTCAACAAACAATATTTAAATATTCCAACCGCAATGCAAAAAAAAATGTTAAATAAAAAAAATATTTTAGTACTTCAGATACTTTCAAATTAAATGGCTTAAACGTATCAAAAATATAATTCTTGTCAAAACTGATGACAGTATCAATTATCGAAAACAGGAGTAGTTTTAAGAATGCCTAATGTGTCCTTAAGTTTTTTAGTTCCAATTTTAAATTTTCCCATAATTTGTTATTTTATTGCGTCTTGTGCCTTTTCATTCGAAACGAGTCTTTAGTAACTATACTGTTTTAACAGAGCTTTTGCAAGTTGTAAGTAAACTGACTGCAGCACGACAGTGAGTGAAGTTAATGAACTTATTATTTCGTTAACAGACGAGGCGAGATTGCTTTGTTTTGTCTTCCTTCAGTTAAATTTGTAAGGTTGTGCTTACAAAATTTCGTTGGTGGTAAGAGAACTGTCTGAAAAATATTTAATGGTAATAAAAGTATAACTGAATTATTTTTAGAAATTGCTGTGTATAAGTTATAACAGAACAGAATAGCCAATTTCATTAAACTAATTGACGGAAATCTCGAAAGTGATGTTGAATTTTGTTACTTAAAATGTAAAGCGTAATCACAATTTATTTAGGTTTTTATATATAAATTAAAAAAATAAATAAAAACAATATTATTATGTACTTATTGCACTTCTGCTTGATAACTTGCATTTCGATTTCTTCCTTTATTTAGCGGTTCCCGACGCAGGTACTTCGATAAGTACATAATATACCAGAAGTTCAATAAGTTAAAATCCAAGGGGAGCACAAAATATTTTATGTTTTAGAGTTTTTAACTTATTACGGGTTTATTTTAGAACGATGCAGCGGGTGGAAGCGGGTTTTTGTTGTGAGTTAAAAATTAGCACATGTTATATTTAAATTTAAATTCCTTTATGGGTTGGTCTATGTGTGATTATCTTTTATTTAAAGTGTTTGCAGTTTTTAAATCGATTCAAGTTTAAACAGTAAATAGAGAGGAGAACATCATAAATTTTATGTTGCTACATTGCTAGATAAATTGTTGTTTCTTACAAATCCTTTAAAACTATACTTCCAGTAATTCCGTTCGAAAATAAATTTTAATTAAATTCCGTTTGATTACAATTTTTTTTAAGTTTACGTAATTCGATATCACAAAGGTTTATATGTTTTCGAAGTTTAACTTAATATGTTTTATAATATTTTTAGCTATGCTAAGCTTATTTTAATTTAAATAAATGTAGAATGAAAAATAGACCGATACGAGCAGGGATTCGAACCCGCACTCTCTGGGAAACCGTCTCTTCTCCTCTACGTATTATATTTTTGTATGTGGTTAATTCTAAAAAATGTAAATATTATACATGTGATATTTGAGTAATATATCTTTGGGTACCTTATCTACCTTTATAACTGTATTAGATTTGTTAACAACAAGGTTCAATTATTTGCGGTATGTAGGTAAACGTCGTAAATACTTTGAATTCTTACTTATTCTCTTAATTAAATTTCTACATCATTTCTAAAAATGTAATATTGTGAATTCTGGATATATTTTTAAATTTTTTGTAAATAACGATATAAAAGATACGTAATCAGCAACTGAGCGTTTCACTTATGTATTTTAGCATGGACTTTTACACTTTGTTAATGTACAACTTGCTATAATTACAGATCAGAGTTAAAAAACCTAAATTAATACAAATTTTAAAAATACATTCTTTGATCTTATGAGTATATTGAATAAAAAATCAAATATTAACTAGTAGCATTAACCTTAACATTAACCTTACCATTGATTCAACGTAATTTAAACCCTGTATATTATTCCTTTTTCCACAAGAAATTATTTAACTAATACTTTCTTGTATAATTTTGGAGTTTTACACTTTAACATTGTCTGTTTCCAGAATAAAAATGAATGAAATGAATGAATATTTAAATAAGAATATTGTAAAACATCAACCTTTTTTATAAATGTAAACAGGTAAATTAATTTATTAATTAAGGTTGTATACAGCTGAATTGTAAGCATTTCATTAACTATTAATCCAAAATTTCCTGTGATTTATGCCTTAGATAATTTTATATATATAGCTTAGATCATTTTGTGTATGTACTGCTTTTATATTTTTGTAGAAAATTAAATAGCTACCTATTTGATTTTTTGTATTTTAAGTATCTATTTTTTTACATCTTTGCATTCAATAAGCATCTGAAAAAAGAAAAAAGTTTTAACTACTATTATATAATATTTATTTCTCTGTTCTATTTCTCTTCTTAACATGACTGTTAAGTCAGTGTTAGATCAATGCAAAATTTTGTACTAGTAAAATATTGAATAATTTTAAATGCAATGGTAAAATATTTTTTAAGTTACATTAATTATAAGCAGGGCTAGCAAAAAGTATAAATAATTGCTGTAACGTTACATAGCAGCTAAAAGTACTTTGGCAAGCAGTTATAGTCATTCCGCAACTATCAAGCTATTTAAAACAATTAGGGGATGAAATTGCTCGTGAATGGCATTAAAAGTGCTATTTCATCTACAAAAATATACAGTCACTTAGCTGACATCAATAAGATACAATTGTAATTTTTATTTAGTGGAAGTATTTACAATACATTTTGATAATTCAATGTGTAGTATTTTATTAGATGTACTACACATTGAAAGCAAACTTTTTTAGAGACGCGTACAATTAAATTTTAGTTTTTTTATCACTTACAGGTTTCTGATGGATTATAAAAAAAAATGGCGACGAGTCTGTCTTATATAGGTGGTAGGATGAGAAAGGTGCTTGATAGAGTAAACTAAGTTGTTGGTATCGATCATTATGGAGGTCGTTTTTTTAACGTTAGTACTACTGCCGATATAACGATACAAAATATACTTGTTGTAGATAAATAATGTACAAAGAAAGGTTTTGTTACTAAACAAAAACATAATTTATTTGCAACGTATAGTATGTAATACTTTATTCCTGCAGTCTCATATATGCACTAAACAATATAGATAGTTATCGCAGCACAGAGAAGCTATCCTACTGTCTGTGTGTTGGCAGTGAGGGATGTCGGCTGAAGCGGAGCGTTATCTAGAATAAAGATTGTATCTTTTAAAATGTCCAACAATTCGAATTATTCTGAAAAGTAAAGTAATCCATGTTTGAATATTATTTTAATGTTTTATGGTAAATATATTATGTAAATATAAAAGCATGGCAATACAAATGTGAAACTAATGGCATTTGACAATATAAAAGTGAAACAAAATATTATTAATTTTAGATTTTTTTTTACAAAATAATCTTATAATAAGTAAACAGAGAAAAACAACAAATAAAATATCGAAGAGCTCACCAAAAAAAAGTTTCAGTAAAGAATAGTATTATAACAATTTAAAAAAATTAAGATAGTAACAACTATTAGTTGAAAAACTAAGGAAATACTAAAGCGACGTGTGTAAAGTCTTAATATCTTGCCAGTCTATAAAACGTTAGCTCCTATTGTAGCTATGACAAGTAAACAAATATTTGATTGATATTGATAACATATCGACAAAATCAAAAGTCATCTCAAAATAAAAAAGAAGAGATATTGAGAATTGAGAAATATATTATTATTTATTAGTTATAAATATATCTGAACTACAAAAAATACGGGTTAGGTTATTTAAATAAATAAAAGCTACTTAACAAGAATTTAGAATATAATAAACTAGCTGTTGCCCGCGGCTCCGCCCGCGTGTTGGTCGCTTTTCGCGTAATCTGTGGAAACTACAATTATCCAGACCTATAATAGACGTATAGTTAATTCTATAGTATCCTATTCCCGTGGAAATTTTATATATATAGGCATTACATTGCTACGATATCAAACTGAAAATAATAACATACATACACATCACACACACACACGACCAGGACATTATTCAGATATACGTATTAAAGCATATGGATTCGAAATATTATGTTTTTGAGACATAGTCAATTTAAGAATATCTTTGTAGAATTTCAAACTGCTATACCAAATGCGAAAACATAATCAAAGCGAGTTGTAAAAAAAAGTCAGTGCGATCTACTGAGATTTTATGTGACTAAATTTAAAATGCTAATATTCAATTTGTTAAATTATTTTATAATTCAGATAAAACAAAGTAGAAATTCTAGCTTTATCTTAATTAAATACGTTCATGTAAACCGCATTCAATTCTGTTTAAGAGTTTGGAAACAGTGCCTGTGATATTTAAATAATTTATTTGGATAAGAAATAATATCGTAATTATTAAAACACCTTCGAAAGCGAATATTATTTTAGCACTAATTTCATAACCATATAAAAGGTTATAGTGAGTCAACCTTAAAAGCTAGATATATCTTGTCGTGGACTTCTTTTTAAAACTTTTAAAGAGAAACAATTTCATAGAACATCATTTTTGCGTAACTTTTACCGTTTTCGCAGCGCACGCAGTTTTTTGTTTATTTTTTTACACCTTGCGTTAGAATATTCAAGTTTTAATAATCATCCCTAATTTTTTAAAAATGAAACATAACCTATGTCACTCGGGAATAGTGTAGTGTAGTGGGTGAAAGAATTTTTGAAATCGGTTCAGTAGTTTCGGAGCCTATTCATTTCAAACATACAAAAAAATAATCAAACCTTTCCTCTTTATAATATTAGTATAGACTAGCGAACCCAGCCCGCTTCGCTGGGCTAACCCTTACTTTACCTGATGGCGAGTTACATCAATGGGCATAGCATATTCGTTTTCTTCGAGGAAAAATACATAGTCATACCAATTTTTATGACAATCGGTTGAACGGGGCGGAAGTAGATATTTGACAGCGCCGCCTGGTGGCGAGTTACATCAATGGACATAGCATATTCGTTTTCTTCGAGGAAACATACATGGTCATACCAACTTTTATGACAATCGGTTGAACGGCGCGGAAGTCTATATTTGACAGCGCCGCCTGGTGGTGAGTTACATCAATGGGCATACCATATAAACGTTCTCCGTGGAAAAATACATATACATACCAATTTTCATAATCATCGGTCCAATAGTTTCTGAGTTCATCGATTTTATATATACAAACATCCTTCTATATATATATAGATAAGTCTAAAGTCATATGTATAGACACGTTTTTAAGAAACGTATCATTAAATATCTACGCATCACGCATCATTACAGATGATAACATCTGTTTATTTTGTTCAAATCCTGTTTTTGCATATACATATATCTATACCTGTATAAATATTGTGTAAAGCGTAAATTTATGTATGTATTTATGTATTGCTATACATGTATATATTTACTATACATTACCTAGAGTTTAGTTTATTATAGCACTAATATTATTCTTAGTTTTAATTGTTTTGTGTTCTGTTTATTAATTGTGTACCCTCATTGTTTTAAATTCTGTTAGCTGTATTGGTCAACTGGTAGAAAATGCTTAAGCATTAAGTCCGCCCATTGTATTTTATTTTATACAATAAAGTATTAATAAATAAATATGTGACAGCAAATATTATTCTTATGAACTTGTCGCATAAATTAGCTATCAAAAAACAAGACGTATTAAATACTAGAGGTCGCCTGCGACTTCGTCCGCGCGGTTTTTAGTATTGCCGCCGAGTTTCATACAAAATTGCAAAATCCATCTATCTATCTATTTAAAACCCTTTAGGGTGGAAATTAAAAATCCTTTCCTAGTACACCACTACGTACAAAGACGTAATGTCATGTATTAGTCTGAGCGAGATGACATATACCCTATAGCCTTCCTCAATAAATGGACTTTTTTTTTTTTTTTTTTTTTTTTATATTATCTTATATTATCTAGGGCAATGCTTGACTACATTCCACCTGATGGTAAGTGGAATGCAGTCTAAGGTGGTAAGGCGCATTACCCTAGCAGCCTATTCACTCTTCTCTTGAATGTATCCACATTGTATTCTTTCGGAAATACCGACGCAGGCAAGCTGTTCCAATCCTTTGCTGTACGCAGTAAAAAAGACGAAGCAAAGTGCTTCGTTCGGACAGGTGGAATGTCCACAACAAAAGGATGGATTCCTGCCGTGCGTCGGAAAGTCCGATGATGGAAGGGGGCCGGGGGAATTAGATCGTGTAATTCCTGCGCACACTCACCAAAATGTATCCTATAGAATACTGAGAGCCTAGCAATTCTACGCCTGTGTTCAAGGCTTTGGAGGTCGGCTTCGACCAATTCCGGATCGCCTATAAGCCTCTTTGCTCGCCTCTCAATTGAGTCCAGAACCGCAAGATGAGACTTTGCGGCACCAGCGAATATGTGGCCACAGTACTCTACACACGACCGGATCTGTGCTTTGTATAAAACAAGAAGCTGTCCCGGTGTAAAGTACTGCCGAACCTTCGCAAGAACGGCAAGCTTTGCTGCTGCTGCTCTTGCTCTGGACTCAATGAACCGACCAAAGTTGAGGTTCGAGGAAATCTCTAAGCCTAACAACTGAAGCCGGTCACTGTATTCCAAGGATACATTCTGGAAAGTAGGAGCCAAGGTGAAAGGGCTCCTTTTGGCGGTGAACAGACACGTCTGCGTTTTGGTGGCGTTGAATTTGACAAGATTGGCATTGCTCCATGCGGAGACTGCCTGAAGTTTGTCATTCAAACGCTGCACCATGGCTTCTCTTTCAGACTGTACTTAATCTCGACTAGCCCGACTACTCGGCAGATATCTTTCTACAACTGTGCTGTCGTCTGCGTACCCATAGATACCGGGCTTCAACAGATCGTTAATGTGCAGCAGAAAAAGAGTTGCAGAAAGAACGGACCCCTGAGGCACTCCGGCATTTATTGTCAAGGATTCCGAGGAACACCCATCGACAACTACTCGGAGAGATCTCTGGCTCAGAAAGTCCGTTACCCAGCCGATCAGACCAGGAGATATACCGTACGCTGAAAGCTTGCTTATAAGGCTCGCATGCCAGACCCTGTCAAATGCCCTCGAGACGTCCAGAGAGACGGCGACCGCTTCTCCGTTCTTCTCGATGGCCTCGCCTAGAATGTGTGTAGCATACACTAGAAGGTCCCCAGTAGACCTATTACGGCGAAACCCGTACTGTCGGTCACTGAGGAGATCGTTACCTTCTAGGTATGCTAGAAGGCGCGAGTTCAATACACGCTCCATAATCTTGCAGAGTATGGAGGTGATTGAAATCGGTCTGTAGTTGACAGGATCAGCACGGCTGCCTTTTTTGGGCACGGGTTGCACGTTTTTGCTATTCAACACAAAAAGAATTTTTCAATTCGGGCCAGTAGTTCCAGAGATTAGTGCGTTGAAACAAATAAACTCTTCAGCTTTATAATATTAGTATAGATATGAGGAACAAAGTAACAGGAACAAAAATGAAACTAGGCGACAGGATTGCAATCATTTTATTATTTAAAAAATATGTCTATGGTAATTTTATTTATTCATTTTGTTTGGTTTCCACTTGTTTCGTAATTTCGTATGTAAGTTTGTTAGTTACTTTATAACTCCATAAGTGGTATTGAGTCCAATGCTATGCACAAACTAAAATTTAATTAATAACTTAAAAAACCCCCGATACAAAAAGACCTCTAAAAGGAATAAAAATGTTATTATGTACTTATTGAAGTCGTTGCGTCGGGGACCGTTGTACGTACGTTGATAGTATATAAACTCGGCGTCACAAAAATCGCACCTCTATGTTTTTTTCAGTAAATCGCTCCTAGAATCTAGCACATAAGTACTACGTATGAAAAAAATATATCATTCTAAAGTGCACTTCAATACCTTTATATTAATTACCTGTATCATTAAAAAAACAATTACCATTTCTAACCAGGGACCAATCAAAAAAATGTTTAAAAAAATGCTCACTTAAGGAGCACTACTTGTGCTACCTTATAAGGGTATAAAAGCTCATGTAAAGGTAAAAAATGGGTCAGTCGCTACTCAGACTTCAGAGTGAACACACCGGAACAACATACGCAAGAGAACAGTACCTGAAGATGGATACAACCCCTGATAAAGCCGTTCAAATCATTGCGCTATTGCAATCAGGACTGCCACAGGTTGACGTTGCTCGACAGTTGAACCTTAGCCGATTCTCAGTTCGACAAATATACCAACGGTTCCTTGAGACTGGTGGCTATACTCGAAGACGTGGATTCGGAAGAAAACGCTGCACGTCAGAAAGAGACGACCTCTTCGTTGTTTCCACATCCTTGCGGCACCGCTTCAGCAATGCTGTTGAATTGCAACAAGAGCTCCGATCAGATTGCAGAACGTCTGTGAGTGTTTCTACGATTAGAAGAAGACTGAAAGAAAAGGAATTGAGAGCTCATAGACCTGCTAGGGGCCCAAAATTGACCGTGCAGCATCGAAGAGAGCGGTTACGATTTACCCAGGAGCATGTCAACTGGACGAGTGAACAGTGGAAAGCCGTTCTCTTCACCGATGAGACACGAGTATGTCTTTTCTGCAACGACAGACGCAGAAGAGTATACCGAAGACGAGGAGAGCGATTTGCCCAGGCTTGCATAGAGGAATCCGTCGAATACCGAGGTGGTTCCTGTATGTTCTGGGGTGGCATATCCGTCGAAGGGAAAACGGAGCTTGTGTGCGTCTCTCGGACTGGTGGTGGTCGCGGGCAAGGGTCGCTGAATGCTCGGCGGTACATAACGGAGATCTTACAAGACCATGTGGTTCCGTATGCTGGTTTTGTTGGCGATGGGTTCATGTTAATGCATGATAACGCCCGTTCCCACACTGCGTTTGCTGTGCGGGACTATTTGGAAGAGGTTGAGATCCCTGTTATGCAGTTGCCAGCACGAAGTCCAGACCTGAACCCGATCGAGCATCTCTGGGACGATGTAAAGAGGCACGTACGAGCACGAGATCCTGCTCCCACCACTCTACAAGAGCTCCAGGATGCCGTGAAAGACGAATGGGACAACATACCCCAAGCAAGAGTGGTGACCCTCGTGAGCTCCATGAAGGATCGGCTAGAAGCTACCATCACAGCAAGGGGTGGAAACACTAGATTTTAAGGCCTTATTTGTAATTTTTTATGATGTTATTAATTTTATTTATTGTCACTTTGTCATGTTTTAAGTTTTTTGTTATTAAAGAATTAAAATGCATACACATGTTTTTTTATTTTCTAATAGGCAATTGAATTACCTTTCCAATGATATCCTACAATCATATCCTTACAATTCACAAAGTTTGAGTAAAATTATTTTGAAGTTGCTTTTTTAAAAGGTGCGATTTTTGTGACGCCGAGTGTATATTACGAAGTTAATCATTGAGGACTTAGACTATACAATTCGACATCGTAATTTCTTTATTTGCCTTGTTAACCTACTTGCATTTTAATTTCTTCCTTTATTAACTTCGGTCCCCCGACGCAACGAGTTCAATAAGTACATAATAAAATTATTTTTATTCTTTATAGGTCATTTGTATAGGGGGGTTGTTAATTTTTTTTTTCTGCTTTTTAAGTTATGTTATTGGTTTCTGAATAGTACTAAATGAACCTACAGACATACAAAATTTTCAATTGTTTAAGTATTTCTAATAATCTATCCTAATATTATAAAGAGGAAAGATTTGTTTGTTTGAATGAAATAGGCTCCGAACTACGGGACCGATTTTAAAAAAAATCTTTTAGCATTAGAATCCTACATTATGATGTACAAAGGTTATATTTCATACGAGAAATATATATATTAAATTTAATAAAATAAGAATCCACGTGAAAGTTTCGACAATGTAATAAGGTATAAATGTATTAAGTAACATGATTCAAGACTTTTTCAGATGAATAGGTAGATAGGTGGTAGGTTTCATATTTACGAATATTAATAAATATAAACATTTTAAACATTTAGAGTTAAAATGGTTTACAATGACTAATAACACTATGATGAAGGGATTTATATTATCTCTAGGTTTTGCCCGTGATTCTTTATGACTACGATCGTAAGTCATATAAATATATCTTTACAGTCTGCGTGGCCGCAGTCACGGGCAACAGCAATCCCTAATAAAGTACTTTACCTGAGTAAGTAAGTGTAAAAACCTTTTGGCATTCATAACAAGACTTTTTTTCCTATATAGCGGGCGAAACAGCTGGGAACAGCTAATTATTGCATAAGAACCTCTCCCCCGCACGAATAAAACGTCAATATCTTGGAGACAACTATTATTATTTCAATCAAACACAGATAAGAACCATCTCGACGAGCATAGCTTTCGATTAAAAAAAACCGCATTCAAATCCGTCCACGCGTTTGGCCGACGACGACGACTATTTCTATTTCGACCAAACATGGATCAATATACTATAGACAAGCCCAACCATTACATCAAATTTGATAAACCACAAATACTCGTCAAGTAACATCATTACATTCCAAGAATGGTTCGCAAAGCTATTGAAATCAAAATACATCATAATTTTAATACATAAGAAGGGTAAAAGCTACTGCTACCTGGGACTCATGAGACTGTACTATGAAACCTGATGATACTGTTAGTACGTTTTGTGTGAATCTTGAACTATATGCCTGGAAACTTCCGAGGAGATGAGGAGAATAACGTTAAAGGCAAATGAGTTTTGTTTTAAAACGTCATACCCGCTTGAGCAATTATATTATCCATGTATCGCGGCTTCACAAACATGTAAATAACAGATACGAAATACATCCAGATTCGGAACAACAATCTGTACAAGAATTACTAAAGTATGGTTTACTTGTAAAAAGTTCTCGTGGGTGGTGGAATAGGCTTTTTCCCATTTTATATGAAAAGTCATTTTTTTTTTCAAAGTTATTTTATATTTATTTATATTTATATCTGTATATATATTGTTCGATTATTTTTCGCCATCTTGAAGAAATGTTGGGACTTCTGATCAAAAAAGAGAAGAGACAAGTAGTTTTGGCAGTTTCCTCTTGATGTTAACCTGACAGAGCCTAAAGAATTTTGTAGACACCAAAACTGGTAGAACCCTGAAGGTTATAGGTCAGAGCTATACGATGGATGCCATAATACCTCCAAGCCAAACTCTCTTAATTTTTACAGAATGGTTAAAGATGTGGTCTAGCGATATCCTAATAAAAGACCACACCCTTTCTATTGATAATTGATAAGGTCATAAACGAAACCATTTTTTTTTCGCGACTTGAGTCGCATTTATTCTTTTTTTGCTTATCTTTAAAATATATCATATTTCTTCGTTAGACTTACAGACAGAAAGAAAAACAAATGAACAATGGCAAGAAACAAAATTTTACTTAATTGTTTCCTTTTATAAAATGTAACCGTTCTAATGTCATTAAAACCAGCCAGATACAAACAATACGGATAAAGAATTTTCAAAAACAAGTTCTAAAAGTTTGTGTTATCATTATTATAACATTACATTGTAGTTTCAGAGAAAGAGGCGACAGCGAGTTTGTCGGTGACAGGTAGCGGTTAACATTTCAAATACACAATTCGTGTTCAATTGTATTTCGAGTGTTAGCTCGATTTAAACTTAATAGAGTTTCAATTTAACAAAATTTTTAAGGTTTTACATAACAATGATCATTAAATAAAATAACTTCTAAAAAATATTCTACCGACTTATGTACTATTGCTACAAAAACAGATTATAAAGCTTTAGGAAATGTAACTGACAACATTATCTCAAATATCTTTGTTTATTAACTGTTACTACTTTTAAACATGTTTACTAAACTTAGTATGTTAGTAGTAGTATGTATGTAGTTATGACAGACATCTAAACCTTATCTTACCGTGAACAATATTGCTTCAAAGCATTCGAAACGTCGGGCTAATTTTAAATTGTAAACTAATTATACAAATAAATATAAATTAAATAATTATATAAAAATAAATTAATTTCAAAGTTAAGAACATTAAAAACACTTTATTTTATAATTTTTTCTAATGTCACCAACGACATTTATTACTAAACAAATATAAGTTATAGAAAATGGAAGACACTTATTGTTAGTTTAAATTAGTTTAACTTGCTTTATTTTATGAGTACGTTTTACAATGATGTAGTTTGCAAAATGTTAATATTAAAATGATTAAAAAGGTTACGAAGGAGTTTTAATCACTTGGAAAGTGAGAACAGAGCGCTTGCTTTCTGAAGGAAATTAATAATATAAAGGAGCGAGGCGAGACATTGTTTAACTTTTATTTATGGGGCAAATATTAAATCTACCGTAAAAAGATTTCACAAACTGCACCACTTCTGAAGACTCTGGTAAAGGGAGGTTTAATTAGAATACACCGGCACTTTTGGATCTCCTCGCTGCCTTCGAGTATTTATTTTCGTGAGTTTGAGTTATATTAAAGAAAATCTTTGTTTTAAAATATAATTATAATTTCATAATGAAAGAATATATCAAATTATTTTAGTTGTGTCTGTATATATTTAAGTTGAGTGCTAACAGTGATTGTGAATTACTTGTGAACATTTTGTGGATAATAGCATAACTTGTTGCTTTTGATGCTTTACCTGCTGGCACACGAAACTCTAACAATATAAATATTTTCATCTAATAATTACCCATCACAGTTTAAATAATGGCTAAAACTTTACGTATCGTTGATCTATACCAAAATACGACCCTCTCTTTAACTTAGCGTATGGCTTGAGTTTGGAGAACAAGTTAAATCTGAAGTAGTCAGTAGAATTAAAAGAAGTTAATCTTTCTTATGGGATGTGCTTGGACTTTTAAAGTCACTTACTATAAATCTAGCAATAAAGATCGACTAATTTGAAAACCAGTCTCGGAAAAATGTTCTTTTGTTCGTAGTTATTAAGAAGGCATGTGGTGTGTGAAAATTAAGTATCAGTTCAGATTATTATAGGCCTGTCTGCCTGGAAAAATTTATTTAACTAATTCAGTAGCCTCTAAGTGTAACACCTTACCTATAAGAATATTATTCAATAAATATTATTTTATGTGGTATCATCAATATTTCCCAATATATACTAAAATATCAAAAACAGAATTTCATACTTGTCATAGTTTAATGTACAAATCCTCGTGATATTTTATAAGATAAAATAGCTATTTTAGATAACTTTTCCTTCTCCAAGCCGACATCTCTCACTGCCAACACACTGAGGGCAGACGCTGTGCTGTGATTACTATCTGTATTGTATTGCGCATATATGGAATTTAAATTACAACCTTGGTGGGTAATATACAACTGAATCTCGTTAAATGAATTTGGGTAGAAAGAATTGGGTTGGGTATTTTCCTAATTTATTGTATATAATTTAAAATATACTTATTATGTCTTCGGTATACGTTTTAGTTCGTAAAAGCTTCAGAAACACAATAATTCTACTGCAGTATTTCTCTTTTAGTTTACATAGATCAAATAAGAAAATCGGAATTGCAACAAATTAATTTCCAATTATTTAAGATCTTATTTAGAGGTAAAGAAGAGAGTCACGATTTATTTAATGGAGGCAACCGACTTTTTTTTAAACACCAGTTTCGTTATTTAGGACCTTTTTGTTCTTGCCTACTTTAAATTATGATTTGCAAAATACTATTGGTACAGATAGTTTTCAACTGTTAAAGAGTAAGAATTTAAAAAAGGAAAGTCATTTTTGAGATAACGATTAAAAGTACCGCACTTATATGTGCTTTTAATTTTGATGGAAGATCATTTCAATAGCGCCTAGCTGCAACGTGAAATACGAACAAAATTTTCCTTGACGATTCTGGCGCTTGTTCATGGCCAACCTGCAGTAGTCGTAGTATGCTGAGTATATTGCTGAAAATATAGTTTCGTCGATTATAGTCCGGTCATTTTAGACATCAAAAATACTTAGTGCTTTTTTAACGTGGTTGCCCCGAAGAGCCTTTTTCACAGTTCTACTGTTATTTAATTTAATTCTCATGTTTATAATATTTTATACATATCGTATGTGTAAAAACATATTGTTTGTATTACAGCTCTAGTGGTGTATATAAAAAAAGTATATATATTATATATTTTTACTAGCTGTGCCTGCGACTTCGTACGCATAGATTTTGACTTTGATAAAACGTACCTTTTGTACTTACCAATGTATGTAAAAACTATAAACCTTTAAACTGGTAAGCAGCAATGGTACGACAATAAGAGAATATTAACTTCTTTATTTGTTAACCGATTATTAAACAAAAAAAACAAAATGTAAAGTGAATCCCAAAATGTAAATACAATATATTATATAACAGACAAAATGAAAAAACATTGTTTTGGGTTCTCTTGCTCTTATAATGCCCCCTTATGATTTTTTTTATTATACGAATAGATTAATAATTACTTGAGTTACAATTATTCTCTGGTTATTTGACAAAATTTACCGTTTCACTAAAAATCACGACATTCATGATTTTGAGAGTTTTTACCCCCTAGTATTTTTTTTTTGCGGGTCGAATCGATGAACACTTTTTACTTTGTAGTTCTTTGGAATGGTGTTTTGATCAATTTTCAGGTGAGTGGAAGTTTTATAACCCGATTCTTATTTTTTAGCCTTATTTGATAGGATTATTATGTCTACGGAACCTGTTGCATGGATTCCAGATATTGTTTTATTTTTTTTATATAATATTCTTTATTGCACTTTAAAATACATAAGCATAAATCATGTTTATAAAGAATGTTGGCAAGGGCGAACTTATCTCTTTAAGAGATTTCTGCCAGTCGACCTTTGTTAGAGAAAAACGATGTTATCAAGGATCCCACTAGTGCAAGAGTAAGAAAGCAGTAAGGTATAAAAATATATAAATAATTAAAGCCTTATTCTAACTCTAACTCTAATTCTAACTCGTTCTAACCAATACATACATTAAAAAAATATTAATTAAAATATCTAAACACACTAATGGTGTCTAAACACACTATCATTACTCAGATATAAATCATCTTTCTGCTGACTCCGCTGACGTGAGTTATCCTATATACATTTTTATAAAAAAATCACCCTAGGTTTCTCACTTTGTTGCAGTAAGCTATCGGTATGCCACGGTACAAGATAGGTTTTTTTAATTATTTATATCTTTTCCACTTGAAATCAGTGATCACTTATGTAGGGTAGAGCGGGGCTAGTTGAGCGTATGGGTAAGTTGGGCAATCAAAATATCTCGAAAACTATCCACCGCACCCGAACGCAACATATAGCGAAAAGAAAGGGTTCCAGGAAAGGAACTCATCCCTATAACAAAAGTAGCCACTGGGCGATCGAGAAAAGTACCCAAGCGCATTGTTTATTTTGATATTAAAAAGTAAAATCATCCTAAGCCGGGATATTTTGTCTGTGATACTCAAATTTCATCCGTTTTCAATCAGGCAAGTGTTAATCTAAGGTAAATTTGTTGCAGTTTTGATATTTATAGAGAATCTGGATATAATTCTAACCAGTTTTTTATTAATTCTCTTTTGCTTTAAAATTTCGGGTTGGGGTTAGTTGAGCTACAGTTGCCCAACTATCCCCACGATGAAAAAAAATTTTGTTTTTTTTTTACCATGAGGACTTATAAAAAAAAGACAACTAGAGGTTCCCATATTAGTCAAGACTTAAATGGGGCTGCCAAAGCTGTGAGTGAAGAGGGAAAAATTGGCTATGCCACTGCCAAATAATATGAAATCAAACGGATGACATTATCAATGCTTTTAAAGAAATTAAATGAAGGTGATACGTCCATGGGTTATGCAACGCCGAGGTCAGTATTTTCTGCCACGCATGCAGACTCTTTGAAAAATACTTGTTACAAACGGTATCAATCTTCTATGGATATTCTCCAAAAGAAGTTCGCCGCCTTTGAGAGTGATGGCATTTGGCAAGAAAGTTCCATCCTTTTGGACAGTTAATAAGATGGCCCAAAAAGAACGGCCTACGTAACTCAATGATTTCTTAAAAAAATATTTTATAAGCTATGTTGAAAATAATTAAACAAATATTAAAGTCTGATTCTAATAGTTAAGCTAAGCTAGGAACGTTGCTGTTTTGTAGATTCTGTTTTTACCTTATTTTTCCAAGAAATCTACTTTTAGATTTGATGTTTTGTCACTATAAGTTTACAAATAAAAGTTAATTATCAAAATGGAGTTTTATTGTAAGTCTACCTAACATAGGACCTATGATTTGGGTAAACTTTCTAAGTGCTCAACTAGCCCCATACCCTTGCTCAACTTACCTCACATATGGGGTAAGTTGAGCATACTTGACTTTCTGCATTAAAATACATGTAGCTTCCAAATTCGACTTATTAGAAATAACTTATTATGGAAACTAAGCTAAAGGATAAATTACTCGTCCATCAGTATGCATCATAAGCTATTACGATTTATCGTTGAGGAACTATAACCGATTAAGTGAAAAACTGCTCAACTAGCCCCGCCCTACCCTACCTACATCAAATGCGAGTTTCAGAAGGGCCTGTTTCAATACCAGATTTAGTCTTTCTGTAAAGACACTTTCTTAATGTTAAAGCTATGAGGGTTCCAAATGCATCCTGAGAAGAACCACACAATAAACTCAGCCGGATATTTTGTCATTGTGGTCATGTTTCATAAATGTCAATATTACGCACAATATTCGAAAAATTACAAGCGTCGTAATCAATCAGATATGAAGCCTAATGATTTCAGGCAACGAAATTAATAAAATATTAATAATAATAGTTAAAAAAGTTCCGATGCTGACTCAAAAATCTCAAAAATTGTGTTTATCATATCTCTAATCTGAACTAAATAGTCATCTTCATCAGTGCCCTTTGGTTTAATATCCGGAATTTCAACCACATAAAACAATTAATTGTTACGAAGCAAGTTGTGACCTATTGGATTCACACTAAATCTCAAAAAAATTACTGGTTTTTATATTTTAGTAAGTATATATTGGTATATTATTAGTATAGTTATAAAAAAATATGACTTATAATATATAAATAAAATATATAATATAAAATAAATGTTTCATATACATTCAAAAAATGATGATAAAAATAACCTTCACACTTAATTTAAGTGTCGAGTATTAATAAATGCCCAAAGATGTTTTTCAAAAGTGAATTTTTACTTTCCAAGGAAGACCACAATGTAAAGTCTACATAAATAAATCATTATTATAATTCCTCGTAAAAGAAACTAATATCTTTAAATATAAATTCAACTGTGAAATTATACAAGTACGATCCCAAAAAAATACTTATATATCCTCTTATTATCCCAAAAAAATAAAAAAGTACAATAGCGTAAATTCCTTAAAAATTTAACACTTGAAAGCATGCGCTGTTTGGAAAATCCAAGTATAAATATTACATTTACGGCTCGTATTGATCGTTCCGCAGGTGCTACTCTCTCACTTCCGGCGGAACCGCCATCCTCAGAGATAACCACACCAATGAATCAGGAAATCAGTTGGTAAGTTTTATTTCAGATTCGAGCAAATATATCTTAAGATATTTAACAATCAATCAATTACTGTACGTCGCAAGAATATGTTCAGTAAGGTATTAATAATAATGTTTTAAGAATGACTTTCAAATTTCTTGCTGTCTTCGTGGACTTCAACTACGCAGATCTGTATACATTTTTACAAACCGTCAAAATGTTAAAGCGATTTGCGATGATACCTACTTTGCAGCTTAAATGGACTAAAAAGCGGATGATCGGATGCATTTTATTGGATTTAGATATGGCCAACAGTTAAAAATACGTTAGTTTACATTTAAAATATATGAACATAAAATAAAAATATATACTATTATTAACTATATATCAAATATACTGAACGTAAAATAAAGAGGGAAATTAAATTTTGCTTCAAAGAATTAATAAATTTAACAAAATTTTGAAAGTTGGTTTGAGAAGGATTACAAATCATCAAACTAGATATATACTTTAAGATATATATAGCTGAGTTGGTTGGATACATATATTTATCAAACTGTTATTTAGTAGATAAATAATTAAATAGTCAGTGTAAAGCTCTCAAAATTTCAATGCAGATAGCCTAAGACGTTCATTCCTTGAAAATTCTTAGTCTGACATAATACAGTTTTAATTTACGTCTGTTTATCGATACTATCTTCGTAATTACTTTGTAATTCCTATACATTCATTTTTATTTTTTTTCCTACATTACCTAACATCATAACAAACACTCTGTAATGTTCATCATCAGGTTAGAAACTGAGTTGGTTTAAATCAATTAATTTTAAATAACTTTAAATTAATTTTTCCTTCGATTGTTTGCATTTTCTTTTCCTTTTGGGATAAATGACAACTATTACACATTTAAAATTGCACATTCATTGCCTTCCGGACAGCTGTAATTCATTCTTTAATTATCTGTAACGGTTTGTTGTTTGTGAAAGTTATCTTTCTGCCTGTTGAAAACTAAGCTAAGTTATAATGTTAAAAACCATTTATGTAGTTTTTATGTCAATCTTTAAAAAATTATCAAGTTTAAAATAAGGTTATTAACATTATAATTATTTACCTGTTGTCTTTAAAATTATACAGCAATTGTTCTTAAGCTCACAATTCGTTTTCCCGTGAAATATAGTAAAAAGTTCAAATACATAAATATATACATAAAGTGTTAGATATAAAAAGTCTTAGATATTTGACCGTTTAAAATAATAAATATCGAATCACTTTAATACTAAGATTAATAGACAGTGAATGGTTGCCACAAGCGAAATTAATCTTTAAAAATATTTATAAACATGTATGTCATGTTAAGCTTAATATTGGTATAAGTTCTTGTTAATCCTAAAAGAGATGCTATAAGTACCTGTTAAGTTAATACTATCAGATGTCTACACCGACCCAATAAAAACGATCATATATAGCAAACTGCGAGCCACAAGCGGCTGTTAGAAGGATTATTTGTAGCTATCGAAAGATGACCTGTTTTCATTTTTGTGCTATTATATTTTAAAAAATTATAATCGTTTCGTATTTCAAGCATAGAGATATTATACATAGAGTAGGGAAGCCAGCCTTAAATGTCACCATCAAACTTAAAAGAGATAGGTAGATTGAAAAACCCTATCTATCTCTACTCTTTATGAAATCTCGTGCTTCTTCGTCGTCGTCTCGAGTGTAATTCGTACCAATTGTAATTTTTACCAATATTCTGAAAGCTAAGTTGTCATTTTCACCGTGTGAGATCAAATTTGAATATCAATAATGTACGATTATTTTCGAATATTTTCGTTTTGACTCAAAATAGTCTTCAAAAAGGGGTGTCGAAAATGTTTTACACAAATGTTTTGAAAATTTAAAAAACGCGTCGTTAATATTTTTTCGCGCATGTGTAATAATACAAAGACACACAGTATGATGTCTTGCATCTTTTTTTAACCATCTTTCACTGACGCTCATACAAATACCTGTGGCTCACCTATTCTATCTATATTAATTCTATGGTTTCAAGACGTCTTTTATAATTCTGACATCCAATATAAAGGACCAAGTACAACGGTATAACAAATTTAAGAATAATCAATTTTATCGATCCTTAGATTAATAATAACTAGATAAAGGATCACTTACAAAATCAAATCTAAAAACTGCCTCCTCAAATATAGACCTACAACAAAATTGCTTTACGAACAAATAGAGATAAAAAGAAATAGTTTTCTGCTCAAACTAATAATTACAACCGTAGCAACTATGGATTATTTTATTGTACTTAAAAATTTGTGAAATTTAACACTGATCAGTATTACCTATCCATCATCTCAAAGCATTACTGAGGACTGCTGTCACCAATTTTAAGCCGAGTATTAGAGAATTGTCAAAAAAATTAAAATGAATATGTTTATGTGATGTTTGTTGTTATAAACCGAATTATAAATTTTAAAAAATGCCAATCACAAATGAGTCAACAATCAAAATTTTACACATTTTGTGCAACCAGAAAGTCCTGAATGCTATAATGAGATTTATTCAATAACTAGCTTTTGCCCACAACTACGTTCACGTGGACTTTAAAAAATAATATTTTTTTGCTTATAAACCTACTTGTGGCTCATGATTTCCTTTAAATTAAAATGTTTTGAAGTGTATAAATAAAAACTGCAGGATAATCAAAATGTAGGTGATGCCGAATATTAAACGAACTTTGAAATGTGGCAAAAGTCCGAAACAAAATTGTATGGTGGCATAGACGTGCCGAAAAAAAAGGGGCACATTATGGCGCCATATAGTATGTACGTTACTGAAAGGTCTTGGGGAAAATGTTGAAAATTTTATCTACTTTATACAGACAAACAAAACATTTTTATATAAGTATTAAAATTTTGGTGTATAAATAATATATTATTAAATATGTATTGAGAAGCTACCGTAAGAATATCACTTTCTTTAAGAACGTTTCAGTTCAGTTCGTAAATTCAGTTCGTAAATGAGCAATAACTTATTTTAAACTGCTATTAATAAAAATGTTATTACGAAGACTTACAAACTTGCTTACAAATAAATAAAAATGTAGCAAAACCGTGATTTGCCCAAAACATGTTGTTTCCAAAATTAACAACCATACACAAAAGCGAAAGTAAATAAATCAATCGGATTAAATCGGCAGTTTCTATCTGCATCAGCGGGACTTCGTTACATGAAAAGCTTCTACCGGAAATTAGAACATTGGCTTTCGGCTCCTTACATGTATATTACTTGCACTGTGTGCGTTTAATTATTTTTAACGTTTAACATTTTTAAAAATCTATTATAGGCCCTGAATTGCAAGGTCCAGAATGTTAATGTTAATGTTAATTGATGCTAAACGATTTTTATAAGTTTGATTTTAAGTGCACTTTAAAAATATGATAAATATAAGTATTTTGTACATTATTGCAATGTCCTTAAGAAATATAGAAATAACTTGTTATTTTTAAAGTCTATATAAAAATTACGTCTTTTATTTATATTTTTTTTTTGGTTATTAAAGGGTGTAAAATTGGTATCTGCATTATTTTCTGGCTTCAGTTAACTCGTTTCGCGGTTCTACAAAACCACTAAAAAAATGAATGCAAATGCTCTAATCATTCGAACTCCGGTCAATTAAAATTAAAAAAATAATTTTTGGTACCTCCAAGCTTTTAATGGGAGTATTCTATAGGCCTTCTCTAAACATAAATTGCTTTATTATTTTCGAAGACTTAATAGAGAAATATGTTCTTATCCTTGATGATACCATAATTGTGGGAGATTTTTAATTGAAAAACGACTCGCACAAGGACCGTTTAAGAAATGTCATAAATAGTGTCAATCTCAATATCCTACCTTATACGGGCACACATTTCTATTCTCACTCTCTTCCATTTTTGTTGAACTTAAGCATGAGGATGCTCACCTGATCACATTTTGGCTCGTGGACAATTAATTGAGTGCAGAAGATTTTTCGTATCATTACCTTATTTATTTATGGTACATTATATATCTTGTATATTATTTCGATAATTTCAACTTTTATAAAGTTCGTAGTAGTAATCTCAAAAGCCACATTTTCTCCATTAAATTTAATGATATCGGTACTGATGGTATCAGCCGTAAGTCTAGTCTGACGTCTTCAAAACAAAACAAAAATCTAAAAATTTTATTCAAAGTCCTGCAATGTATTATCCAAAAACAACTTGCTTTCTGTATTAGTATTAACCATATCCTATGTCCATTCCAATCTGGTTTTCGATGCCGTCGCATAGCCCTGTAACGGTTCTCACCAAAATGTAAGTTATATTAGATTAGTAATTGATAATCAACAGATTACTTTTATGGCTCTCTTAGACTTTTCAAACTTCCAAGTTACGTTAAAATATATCAATTGGTTCTAATATAGTTGATTGGTTTGGCTGCTATCTGTAAATCTACGCAAATCACAGTTCTCAATTTTCGGCAAACAAAATGAGCTTTCAAAATTAAATTAAATTAAAATCTTACCTCAGTACTTTCCTCTTTCTTTTGGCCCTTCATAAAGTATTGACGTTTGATCCGTTGTTAATTAACACCGAACATTACAAAATAAACTAGTAAATAAATATTTGTGACATATCGGGAATGCATGGCATGCGTGGCATGCGTGGCATGGCATGGCGTGCGTGCATGAGTGTCAAACAAGCAATACAACGTTGTGTCTGTATGTGTGTTTGTGTTACATTGTGCCGGTCAAGTAATTCAACGTTGTGTCCTCTTTCCACTCGCTACGCGCACGCGCATGCGTTAGTAATATCTAATATCTGTGCTCCCGGTAGTGAGCTTGAGTCGTCTGTTCAGGCTTATCAACTTACATATTTGGTAAGCGCTTGTGTGCGCTGTTAGTTGTACATAAGTATATTGTATTGTTATATACTCGAGACATCGGATTAAGTGCTGGGCTTTTGTACTTATTGCTTAATACCAGATGTGTCTGTGGCTGCACTGTTTTATAAAACAATGCGCACGCCACAAAAATCCATTTCTGAAGGAGATTTGCAACATTTATCTGACTTCAACAAGACTCTATCTAACTGTGGAAGAAGACCTTATGGAAGTAGACCTAAGCGGTCAACTAGCGATTCCGATTCCGAAACTCGTGGGATTTAAAAAAGAAATATTGAATATACAATATCATCTTAGAAGGCACAGCAAACCGCTGAAATTAAATCGAAGATTCAGTGATTTTTTTTCAGCGCAGTATGATAAAAAAGAAATTGAATGTGAACGTCGCAAAGATAAAGAACATACTCATTTTAGAAAACAAATTAAAATCTTCAAAAAAGCCAAAGAACATACTCGTTTGAATTAAAAAAAAACAAAAATTGATACTGAATCAAAAAACTTTCTTATTAATATGATGATGCACCTGTCTTCCTCAATTCCAGTAGAATTTCAACCTTGTGACATTCGAGGCGTCTATAGATACTTGTGTGAATAAATCCCGATAGTTGTCGAAATGTCTTCATATGTTCAGAAAATAATATGTTTACGACTGTGACATGATAACATAAAAGATAAAAAGATAAAAGAACAATAAGTTCGATATCTTGGATTAATATGTAACAATAGTCCAATCTTTACATCCGATCATCGAATTCAAACTCCATTGTTCTAACACAATTACGCTCTACATCATCATAAAAATCGTTACTTGTATTTGTATTAATATTTGTTTATACTAATCTATTCTTCTTATATTAATTTTTAAGCCCCGACTAAAAAGAGGGGTGTTATAAGTTTGACCTGTCGATCTGTGTATCTGTGTATCTATATATGGCAAATTTGTGGCCAAGCGCGTGGACGGATTTGAATGCGATTTTTTTAATCGAAAGCTATGCTTGTCGAGATGGTTCTTATTTATGTTTGATTAAAAAAGAAATAGTAGAGAAAATAATATTATTATGTACTTATTAAATTCGTTGCGTCGGAGGACCGTTTAATAAAGGAATAAATTAAAATGCAAGTAAGGCAACAAGGCAAATAAAGAAATTACGATATCAAATCATATAGTCTAATTCCTCAATAATTAACTTCGTAAAATATACACTATCAACGTATATACAACGGTCGCCCAACGCAACGACTTCAATAAGTACATAATAATATTATTTTTTTTCTTTTTGTATCGGGTTTTTTTTATTTTAATTAAGGATAGCTTATTGTAGGATAACAGGGATATAAGAAGCATAGGACAGGAGCGCTCTTCCTCGATGTAGCTAAGGCGTTCGACAGGGTCTGGCACAATGGACTGGTGTACAAGTTATACCAGTTCAAGGTGTCGGACAGACTCGTACTCATCATACGGGACTACCTGACGAATCGCTCCTTTCGCTACAGAGTGGAAGGCGTCTTGTCAACCCCCCGCCCCATCAGGGCGGGTGTTCCCCAGGGTTCAGTTCTCTCGCCCATCCTCTATTCCATCTACGCTAGTGATATTCCTAGACCGCGATCTAAAGTGCACCTTGCCATGTACGCGGACGATACCGCGCTTTACACGTCCTCTAAGGATCACTGGGAGATATACCAACGTCTCCAATCCGCAGTCGACTCCCTTGAGAGTTGGCTGCGGAAATGGCGGATCGAGGTAAACCCTGAGAAGAGCGTTTCGGTGCTCTTCGAACGGGGCCCCCCAAGGATCCTCCCGCGAATCAAACTCTTTGATAAACCGATACCTTGGAAAGACGAGGCAAAATACCTAGGAGTAACGTTAGATAGAAAGTTAGTTTTCACTGCGCATATTGGGACCGTTCGTAGCAGAGCGGCCTACATATTAGGTCGTTTATATCCGCTGTTAGGCAAGCGGAGTAAAATGTCCCTTCGCAATAAGGTGACACTTTACAAAGCTTGCATACGTTCCGTCATGTCCTATGCGAGTCCCGCTTTTGCGCACGCTAATCTGAAACCCCTTCAGGTGATTCAGAACAGGTTTACACGGATTGCAACCGGGGCGCCGTGGTTCGTACGCAACATCGATCTCCATAGAGACTTGAACCTTCCGACCATCGCTCAGTACTTCAAGGGGCTTTCCCAAAAGTACTTTGAATGTGCTGAGCGACACCCGAACCCACTGGTGGCTGACGCCGCAGAGTATAGACCACGTAAGACTACTTTAGTCAGAAAAAGAAGACCCAAGTCGGTACTCGTTGACCCCGACGACGCGTTCACAGTAGGTAATAACGTGTACGCGTAGGCATAATTGACACCACACAACATACAGACACACACCGTCTGTACCGGTATAGACGAGGTCCCAACTGAGTAAGTGCTCCGTTGCTCCGGCGTTCTGCCGTCGGAGGACGCTAGTGTCCAAATTTCCTTAGCTTCCCTCCTGACTAACGACGCCCCGAGCCGAGGTCCGTGTCTCAATCTGAGACGCCCTCGGGACGTCGTTCCCCATGGGGGCCCATCTGGCCCCCCCTTTTTAAGGGTGGGTCTCCTGACCCACCCATTCCCCCGGTGACGCTGTAATAGCCAACAGGGCTAACAGCATAGACAGACACAAAAAAAAAAAAAAAAAAAAATATAGCATTCAGGACTTTCTGGTTGTACAAAATGTGTAAAATTTTGATTGTTGACTCATTTGTGATTGGCATTTTTCAAAATTTATAATTCGCGAGGTTTATAACAACATCACATAAACACATTCATTTAAATTTTTTTGACAATTCTCTAATACTTGGCTTAAAATTGGTGACAGCAGTCCTCAGTAATGCTTTGCGATGATGGTTAGTTAATACTGATCAGTGTTAAATTTCACAAATTTTTAAGTACAATAAAATTATCCATAGTTGCTACGGTTGTAATTATTAGTTTGAGCAGAAAACTATTTCTTTTTATCTCTATTTGTACGCAAAGCAATTTTGTTGTAGGTCTATATTTGAGGGGGCAGTTTTTAGATTTGATTTTGTAAGTGATCCTTTATCTAGTTATTATTAATCTAAGGATCGATAAAATCGATTATTCTTAAATTTGTTATAACGTTGTACTTGGTCCTTTATATTGGATGTCAGAATTATAAAAGACGTCTTGAAACCATAGAATTAATATAGATAGAATAGGTGAGCCACAGGTATTCGTATGAGCGTCAGTGAAAGATGGTTAAAAAAAGATGCAAGACATCATACTGTGTGTCTTTGTATTATTACACATGCGCAAAAAAATATTAACGACGCGTTTTTAAAATTTTCAAAACATTTGTGTAAAACATTTTCGACACTCCTTTTTGAAGACTATTTTGAGTCAAAACGAAAATATTCGAAAATAATCGTACATCATTGATATTCAAATTTGATCTCACACGGTGAAAATGACAACTTAGCTTTCAGAATATTGGTAAAAATTACAATTAGTACAAATTACACTCGAGACGACGACGAAGAAGCACGAGATTTCATAAAAAGTAGAGATAGATAGGGTTTTTCAATCTACCTATCTCTTTTAAGCTTGATGGTGACATTTAAGGCTGGATTCCCTACTCTATGTATAATATCTCTATGCTTGAAATACGAAACGATGATAATTTTTTAAAATATAATAGCACAAAAATGAAAACAGGTCATGACAGGAAAGAAGAAGAAGAAGTAAGAATAGAAGGACTGTCGTTGGCGATTCTTTGCGGTAAGAGAGCTCTAATATCTAGGATTTATAAATTTTACAAGTCATACAATACCGTTTTACTTTAAATATCGAAGATGATTATGTTTTGTCTAATTTTGTAAAATTAGGCAGAACATTTCTATAAGCAAGAGAGCGAAATGACAATACTATTGAACACTAAGAACCCCTATTCATATTGAGCGAAGCACTAAACGAATATCTACCATAGGGAAAAAAAGATATCAACAAATTGGAATGGTTGTTCTTAATGCCACAGTGGTACAATATCTAGCGAATACCGATATTATTCTTTAGATAGAATAATCTGACCTATTCAGAAGTAAAATATTATTATTTGCACATGTATTTCCGATGACCAGATCGTCTAGTGGTCTAATCATTTATTTAATTTAAATTTAAAGAGACAACCTAGATGTATCAAATCATTTTAAATGAATAATAATGGATTTAGGCATGTTTCTGTTGAAAAGTTCACATTCTTCTTTAATACATTTATTTAAATAGTTAGTTTTCTCTGTTGTCACTTTTTAAAATTCTTATTTTTGAGGGCTGATCAACAAAAGAGAACATGATTATATTAAATCCTAAATTATATGAAAACAAATAATATATATATATATATATGTATATACCCGGATAGATAAGCCGGGTATTACGAAAATGTACTCGTATGTATTAATAGAAGCGCGGAGGTCAGATTGCTCTTAACCGCATAACCGAGAAGAGTAGATGACGTGAAAAAAGTAAGTGGCGTTATGGTTTACATTTTCAACAATTTAATTTAGGTTACTAGGCTAAGTACATGAAGCTAAACTAAAAATTTGTTCCGAAAACATCCGTGAATTCATTTATAAACTTTCACAATTTTTGTCTATGTATTGCTGTAAAACAATAATTTAACCTTTAATCTTAATACAATCTCTGTGACTTGCAATGCTGCCGAATAACGGTAACATGAATTACTCCTTGTCTACGCCTCGCTCATGTGAGAACAAATAATTTACCTCATGTATACATTTGTTACACAGGGTTTTACAATTTGTATTCTAAAATTTATGTAGATTGTTGTTAGAAGAATTGCCTAAAAATGTTACAAAACTTTATAATGAACAGTATAAAAATGTAAATTTTTAATTACCAAAAACAACAACAAAACAAAATCCAATTCAGTTTAAATGAAGAGGTGAAAATCGTGTTAAACAAAAATTACAATATATTTAGTATTCATGTAGGAATTTAATTTAAAAAAAAAATTAAGAATTCAAAGCAAATACAACATTTACATATTTCACATAATTTAATAATACGAAATCTAATTCTAAGATTACAATCTTAACACTAATTTAGTAATAAAACTATGACACAAAACGACAAATCTGCCACAGTAATAAAAGGCTAGATAAGCTGCTCAAAATAGGTACTTAAATATCACAACGACAATCACTATTCACACCTACAGAGCTGCCTAGAGACGATAAATTATAAACCTAACACTTGTTTACTAATTTATAGGAGTTGATATATATATATATATATATATATATATATATATATATATATATATATATATATATATATATATATATATATGTCACAGCGTCATTATTTAAGCGCCATCTACAGTTTCAAACGTTAATTAATTATTTCTAATATTTGTGACCTGTCAATTGAATGAATGGCTTGTTTAGTCCGAATCTAAATCTTTATCGTCGAAATTGTCAATGTCAGGCATTTTATGTAGTCGATCGTTCACGTATTTGTAAGTCCGGTTTGAGGTCAAAGCTTTGTGAACATAGCGATCCTCCTTTAGCACGCCAGAAATTTTAAAGGGACCCCTATATTTGGGATCGAGCTTTGTTTGATTTGCTCTTCGTTCTGCAATAAGTAAAAGTCTCCCACAAAAAATCGTTGTATCTGTCCTTATTGGAGTCCAACCCTACCTTGTCATAGGCGTTTTCCGTGTTCCCACAGTCTTCCACCGAACCTCTTCGATGTCAATTTCTGGATAGTTGTAGACAGAAAATAGCACGTCTGAAGGTCTATCTACCTTACCGATAAACAGTACTAGTAGACTAGCCCTCGTGACTCTGTTCATGGTACAGTTGAGAGCAAGCTACACATTTTACCGCTCAATCTCCCGATAGTATTGATATGTATCGTGATCCAGGGTATAGCTACGACTAGACTAGACTGGTGTACATTTCAGCTTGTACTTTGACAGAATGCGCCTTGAAGATTTTACAAGTTGCGTAATTATCTACGAACTTTCTTACAATTTTCATGATGTTTTTGAACCAATAAAGCTCATAAACTTTCTCTAACGTTTTCTCCCTTCCAAAATGTAGCAAACCGTCGTACATGTTATAAATAATGGACCATCATCATCATGTTTAGTTAGCTGATTTTTCGGTAAAAGATCGAAAATCGAAGTTCACAAGTCTTAGCGATATCAGGAGAAAGATTTCTCTCTTTTAGCTTTCAGCTTCGAAAGCTCTTCATCTCTCTGCTGTTCTGCATTAAGACTAGTCATTAAATGAATTTAATGACTAGTCTTAAGCGAAGTATTTAAATGAATTTCTTTACATAAGTTTTCTTTTATATTGTTTTTGCTTCAGAAGACGTTAACCGACTACTATTTGAGAAGATAAAACGTTTCAAAAAAATGTACTTGCAAGTTTGTTTGCCTGCCTCATCCTTGAGAACTATTGCTTGAATAGAAACACCGCTTCGACTTTCTTTAGCGTACCGGCTGATGGCAGTCAAACACATAATATAATAATAAAATCAGGACAAATTACACACATTGATCTAACCCCTAAGTAAGCAAATTATTTGCTTGTGTTAAGGGTATTAGACAACGATACAAATACATAGAAATACACATATAAATACTGAGAATATATTTAATACGACCAAACCCAGAATCACAGACATCTATGCTCATCACATAAATGCCTGCCTCCGCCGGGAATTGAGCCCGAGCCCCATTGCGCCATGACAAGTTAGGCGTCTGCGCTAACCACTCGACCAACGGGGCGGTTCATACCCTAATTAAACAGGATTTTAGGGTTTCCGGCTTATGCCTAACGGCGGGTTAAATACCGTTGGAGCTGCCTACTCTCTACCACTTCACTGCATTCAAACAAATACAAGACTAGTGGTTGTTGTCTATACGGAGTTCTGCGGACGAACCCACGACCCTTTAATAACTTAGAATATATATTTAACTTTCTTAAGTTTTTTTTTTATTATTTTGGATCCCTGGTTAAGAAGGGGGGATTGTGACAATTAGTCTAACAAGCTAAATGGTTTATAAATTTATGGACCGTTTGCTGTCGTAAATAGTTCCAGAACCAAGGCACGATTATACCAAGTGATATAATATTGTCACGCCACGCCGTAGAGAACATTAGTTTATGTTGTCAGTTGATTACAACATAATAGAGAAATTATATTCTTGTTTCTGTATATTGCTATGGTAAAAAAAAATAATGAATTAATTTTGATAGAACTTTTTTCATATTTACTATTAATAGAATAAACTATATTAGATACATTTTCGCAGTAATCTAGTTGGTTTAGTTTAATATCCTGAGTAACGGTTCTCGAATGCAAAAAGACTACATTACATATTTGGTTTTTTATTTATTATAACGGTAAATTTAATATTTATTTTGTGTAAGAAAGTTTTTTTATCTAATTAACGTACACCAAATAATGAGCATAGATTACAATTCCTCACATTTGGGTTAAATATCATATATGTTTCGAAGATATTATGTAGTTCATAATGTCTTTTATTGCCCGGAGAACAATAACTATTCATAACATTAATATACACAAACACAAAACAGTTAATTTAAATGCAATCATTTTTGCCTACTTGTAACCAGAGCCTCTAATAAAGCTCGTTCTCGAAAAGACCGTGTAGAGATCGTTGTGGTTTAGGAGCTCAGTAAGCAAGAGCCGTCATACTATAAAACTTCATATATAAAAAATCAAACTCAAAATCAAATCTGTGTTTAGGAATTAGTGATTAACATATAAATGAAATAACTGACGAAATATAGTTATTTAGGTCTAAATATTTATTTAGATTGTATTATACCCTCTTATTATTATTTTTTGGTTGGGAAGATGAAAATTTCCCAACCAAAAAATAATAATAAGAGGGTATACAACATTACATATATTTAAGAACCGCACCACCGCGGAAAGCTCTATAGTAAATGATTTCGTGTGTACACAGTATTTGATGTGCTCTCTGTAATAAAGAGTCTCTACGTCCCCGGATCAAATAACTCTTTCAGCGATGATCACGAGATCATATACCATATTTGTAACGTTCCATTTTGTAAACAAATTATTTGTTTCTTTAGAAACTTTGGCAACAGAATAATATGAGCCTCAGTCAGGATTCTACATTATCAAGTTGCGCAAACTGCAACGTTGCGTGAAATCGAATTCAGCTTAAATTGAGTTTCACAATTTGCGCGGTACAAATTACTCCGGATTACGCCTGTCTAGCTTCACGCTAATATGACGTTCACGATATAACGTTTTCCAGATATATGTTTTCCGAAATTCTTCATGACTAGGTGATATGTATGTTAAGTTTAGTCCATGAGATCAAAATATTTTTAAGTTAATAGACAATTTTATTCGGAATCAACATCATTATTACTTCAATAATAAGTCTATAAATATTTATTCAAAATCTAATAATATTAATACAAAAGAGTTAGTCGTAAATAAAACATGATTGGACGTGAGTTTACGGATTTCCAAAGGACTTTTAACTTGAAGTATATCATTCTACTTACTACTTATTTACTACCAAAACACTTTTCATATAATACATTTTCCCTCACCCTTGTTACATAGAAATTTCATTTCTGTAGATAATTAAAATATTTAAAATTTTAATATTATCGATTTCTTATTATCTGTCAAGTTCGTAGACAAGGTAAATTATTTATCTGTTGACAGCTAATTACAATTTCTTAATTAGTCTGTGACATTTCTTTTTGTTTAAAATATTGAATGTTGCCAGCTTAAGCTAACTTTATAGTCCCCGAAATGTTGTTGAAAATATAAACATTTTATTAATAATTACTATTCTAAATTTCATTTATGAATCATTATTAAGGATAGCATATCGCTAGATATTGATTTAAAAGTAGCTGTCATATTGTTTCAGAAGTTTAATAGCAGCCAACGTTGTTTTATTGTTATATTTATTAGTATAACAATTTGTTATAAATTTATTACACTCGTTTCATTCTTTAGATAATTGGTGCATTGTTCTTAAATTGTTTAAATATTGGTCTTCTTCCGATTAATATCAATTTTACCCACATTTCGTGTAACGCGGCTGCGCATAGCCACATTGTTTGCTTATTATGCATATTTTGACTATAAAATTCAATGTCGTGACCTTTAGAGTCTTTTCTTTCGGAAGCACTTCCGAATTGAATATCTTATTAGCCTTCGGTGAGTGTTTTAGTTATTTGTGATCTTATTAACGCATTTGAAGCGTTGTTTCTTAAATTCATTAGCGTGTTTAATTGCAGGGCTAATAATTTAATATGGAATAATTATAATTCCTATTGCCGGCACTTCCCGGGCAGTTTCAAAGTTTGTTGGAACAATATTTCGTAAGTAATTTGAATCTTTACTCTAAATTAGGAGATGTTTTATAGGTTTTGAGACTTTATTTAATCTTATTACATGGTAATATTTCAGTATTTGTCCTGATTCGACCCTGTGAGTCGACATAGGCTAATATTAGTGCTTGCGAGGCCTTTTTCCTCCATAAGGTATTATAAATTATTGTTATTTGAATAGATCAATATGAGATTAGTGTTATTATGTAGTTTTAACCTGTAATTTAATCATTACAGGAGGTTTTTTAGTTTGTACCCTAGAAGATACGGGTAAATTTATAATTGGTTCGCGGGGGTAGACGTGAATCTTCGGAGCGTCGTCCTGTTGGTCCTGTATCCTGCTTCCTGACCAGCTGAGTTTAAGGAGCTCGTCTTTATTGTAATCCCGAATTTATGGTGATGTACAAATTTTATTTATACCAATAATCAACACTTCCATTTTTGAAAGTTTTATAAAGAACATGTGTTTGACTGTGGTTCTCCAGTACTGACAAGCAGGAGGATCATATATATGTCTTCGCTTGTTATTTGTCAGTGGCGCCTAGGATATTACTATTTTAGTAATTAATTAATATATATATAATTTAAAATAAAGTATTATCTCAAGTAACCCACCGCTGAGTCTAGCTGGCATTTCTTTCTTAGCATTATCCTGGCATTAATGTCATTATTTAAGAAATTCTCCTATTTGTTGTTTAACATTATAAATTATAAGGTTTAATGTATTTTTGATTATATTAATAAATTAATTTAAAAACCAACCCACTTTTATTTTATTATTTTTTGTAACACCCTTTACACATTTTTTTTATATATGATAATAAACAGTATTCATAAGCTCGACAGGAAATGTCGATGTATATGTAGACTTTATAAGTAAATAGAAATGTATTTGTATTTAGCACTCAGATGTGTAATCTAGTACACTACAAAATACAAGATACGCCATAACAAACCTAATGTTTTAAACCTGTAGAGATAAACCTAAAAATGTAATGTACGCATTTACTTTTATGAGGTTATTCAATTCTATCAATAAACAATCATATTTTATTAATATATTTAGCAAATTATTATTTTCATGGATAAGGTTTCTAAATGGTATGTAATTTATTGTCATTTATGGT
Organism: Napeogenes sylphis; assembly: GCA_959347405.1. Taxonomy (NCBI): domain Eukaryota; kingdom Metazoa; phylum Arthropoda; class Insecta; order Lepidoptera; family Nymphalidae; genus Napeogenes; species Napeogenes sylphis. Next base: position 21,739,864 of record OY365783.1, on the reverse strand, counting down.
GAGGCATTTCCATACCTTCATATAACTCACATATAGAAGATTATATTGATTACCAAAATTATTCCTTAAAAAAAAAAGTATTTTGTATGCTGATGTAATAATATACGATGTAGCAAACATTAGCCAGTGTTATGAAACCGCAATGTACATTAGACACACACACAATACATACAGAACGACTACGATAAAGTAGAGCACGTCGAAGCATTGTAATGGAAGAATCGCGTGTCCTACAAAGCTACATCGGAGCAGAAACTAATACTAAATAACACTCGATATACATTCAAGTACATATTAATATAATAGAGTGATAGAGACGTTCTATATCTATAACAAATGTTGAGATATTATCAAATGCTTCAGCAATTTTAATAAACAATTTCTGTATACGGTGGGATCTTTTTTTAGCACGCTTTTATTAGTTTCACGTGTATGTTTGCTTGTAACCGACTTTTTCGAATGCAATTTTGTCTCATTTCCTACGGACCGATTTTGATAAAACTTTGTACACATATCAAGGACCGATAGTAAATTAATATTTCGATGATTATCTCATCATCCCGATTAAGATAACGTACGCGTAGGCATAAGTGACACCACACAACATACAGACACACACCGTCTATACCGGTATAGACGAGGACCCAACTGAGTAAGTGGTCCGTTGCTCCGGTTCTGCCGTCGGAGGACGCTAGTGTCCAAATTTTCTTAGCTTCCCTCCTGACTAACGACGCCCCGAGCCGAGGTCCGTGTCTCAATCTGAGATGCCCTCGGGACGTCGTTCCCTATGGGGGCCCATCTGGCCCCCCTTTTTAAGGGCAGGTCCTGACCCACCCGCTCCCCCGGTGACGCTGTAATAGCCAACAGGGCTAACAGTATAGACAGACAAAAAAAAACCTGATTAATATCTTCAAGTTTAATAATTCCGGAAACAAATATTTGGGATTACTGCTCGATCTCAAGAAGGCATTCGATACAATCTCTGTGCCCATACTGTTAGATAGGTTAGAGAAGGTGCGGGTAAGAGGTACTCCTCTAAAATTGTTTTAAGATTACCTTACTAACCGGAAGCAGCGAGTTCGAATAGTCTTAAGCTAATCTGGCGTGTTTTTTTTATTTTTTAAACTATATTTATTATGAGACTTTATTATCCGACTTCTCGACTTTTAGAATTATGTCTGTTAAAGTAGCACTACCTATGTACTTTGTCTCAATATGAGTTGTAGTAATGCTTATGTACTCCGTAATATGTCTTACATATTATTGAAAAAAATATTACATGTAAATTTGATTAAATTCCATCTTTCCAATATTATTTTCTTATAATATGTATTATAAAAGGTGAACTAAAATACATCTTAACTTAATTGTGAATAAAATTGCTATTGACAGCAATTGATTTCAAGGAATATGTAAGGAGTTAACATAGTTATTTTTTTCTTTATTTAATAAGGAGGATTTTGTCGCTTTGCGAGTGCGGGGCTATGTCAGCCTCATTCTTAAGTCACATAATCATTGTCCTCTTAATCTATATGATTTAAAAAATAAACAATACACCTTAATCGCTAATTTAGAAGTAGTATTAGAGAGAATCAAATTACAAGTACACACACATCTAAAATGTACACTAAATTCTTCTTCTAAATCTCTGCGTTTCCGCTCCGATCCGAGCACACTTACACACTACACACACTACAGCGTGGTATACATCCCCTCGTGTGAGTTATCATAGTTGTAAAATATGTATGCAAAAAAAATATGGTCAAATACCACACGAGCATGTTTGGACGGGAGCGGTAACTACGAAAGGTATTTTAATTTTAAAATGAATTATTTTATTTTGGTAAATTTTTATGTCGTATTGTATTTTTTATTGGGTGTTGTGCTGATTATGCTTGTAAAGGTTTTATTTATAGTTTAAGATATTTACTTATTTATCTAAGTACATAATTAGATTTTTATAAGAATATATATAACATAATCAGAACTTATCTGTTAGGTTTTTGGTTTCCTTATTTCTTTAACGTTTGTTTTTTTTTCTTATATGTAGTTCAAAATTACTTATCTAAGTGCATAATTTGATTTGTCATATTTTTCAATTGGGTTTTCTTTATAAAGTTTTTTTATTAATTCTTTATTGCACAATTTAACAAAAAGAAAAGTGTACAAAAGGCGGACTTAATGCTATTTGGCATTTTCTACCAGCCAACCTTAAAACAACAAAAAAAGTATAAGAATTAACGTCTTGGCATGCAAATTACACTTACAGTACCTACATAACAAAAAAAAAAACAAATCAAACAAATGAAACAAAATATATACTGGCCATATATATATATATAATTTTTACAGGTACCTATTTAAATACGTAATTTAATTGTACAGTATTTTTAATTTGTGTTGTTGTCTTACTTATTCTTTTACGGTTTAACTAATTTTATACACAAGTAACCAAATAATTGAGTTGATTTTTAACTTCAAAGCCATTTTCTAATTACCTTAATATTTTTCGAAAAACCTGTCTTTATAAATGTGATTGTAAGTTTGTTTGTTACGCTTTCACAACAAAACTCAATAAAGCATGTTTTCAGTTTTTAGGACATCATTGTATGTAGTAAATTTTTGATACTGGATTACATTGATTCAGGTCTATTGGGAATGTAATGATCTTTGATATTTATTTAAGGGCTTCAACGCTGGCGAAACCGCGAATAAAAGCTAGTTGTGTATATAGCATCACAACTCCACCAACCTACAGTTTCTTTTGTATTTTTAAAGAATGATAAACGAGCCTGCAGGTCATCTGATGTAAAGTGATCATCCCCAACCGCAGTCTCTTCAAATACTAGAGGATACACAAAAGCATCGCCAGTCATAAAGATTATAGATATATAGTATATAGAGTAGTGTAATACTATAAGATTTTTTATCTATTACTTGATACACGTACCATCAAATATGACGCTAAGATTTTATCAAAACTAACACATCAGTGTGACTTTAACTCATTCCATCAATTCTGATGGTAGTCTTATGAAAACTTACAAAATGAGCCATCAGTCGGCGCACCCAGTTCCTATCGTCTAGATCTAGAAGTCCCTAGTCTGAATCCGAAGTACAGTCTCCGAAGTATACCTTCAGGTGTGATATACCATGTTCACCATTCGGGTGTCTGGTAAATTATAATTCTATGATATGATAATAATATTTAATTATACTAAATGTTTAATAAGTACATAACTATACAAAATAAATTAAAACTGATTAGAGTAATCGGCACATCTCTAATAAAAATAATGAATTCCAACTATTTAAACTGGTTTATTATTATTTCCGCGTTATTAATTCGTTCTTGTGGTAAGTCATCTTCGTCAAAGAATTTATGCAATTTGATACCTTTTGAAATGCCTTCTTAGGACTTAATCTAATAACCTACTATAATATAATTACTTATAATTATATTTTTAAATTTATTTATTATTATTTAAACCCAAAGGTCGCAAGTTCGAATCCCTGCCCGTATCGGTTTATTTTTTATTCTGTATTTATATAAACTTAAATAAGCTTTACATGTTTATAAATAATTTCAAACATAATTATAATTATTATAACTTTAAACTTATATGATGTTACATATTACTTTTGTTAAAACAATAAGACAGATTAGATAGCTAGCTAGCTATTGTATGTCTGTTTTTTGCAGAACAATAATATTTCTGCGAGACTCCTCGTTCTTTCGCTCACTCATGAAGCGAATGACCTCCACAATGTTGCTCGCCCGTCTTTATGTTATTGTGAGCTGCATACATTGTTAGTTCATTGTTGTTCAACACACTGAACATTACCGCGTTGTATCTAACTTTGAAATTAAATACATATTGTTCATGGTATAATAATACTAGCTATAAATAATGTAAGTAAACTTTTAATTATAATTACTTGTAGATGTTAATATGATAAAAAAGTAGATTTGTTAAAAATGAAATGCAATAAATACACTTTGGCACCATGTTGAAAATTTTATTGTAGACAAATATAATTTTGTAGGTTATATTAAAGAGATGTGTCTATATGGATTCTTTTTTTGATATATCTTGTCTTATTTTGATATATTTGATATCTTTTTTTTAATAAAAGTTTTTGAACCATAAAACCCTTAGAGCGAAAAGGGGGCTCCAAAAGTAACTGAAGTGTCACGAGAACGACCAAAATGCTGTCTCGATCTGATGTCACTTCACCGGTGAGGCTCTCAGCTCTGTAGTCTGTTGTAGCCAGGGGAGAGACACTTACCTAGTAAAAGGATTGCTTTTAATGGAAAAGCCACTTATACTTAAAATCCAAATCATTAGGATTGTATTTATTGCTATTACTCAATAGATGTTGGCTGACTAAACTTCACAACAGAATACTCAAGTGTCTAGATCTTTCTTTTTTTTTAATTTCTATTTTGGCTGTGAAACTTATCAAGCAAAGGTTTGAGTCGAGCTTATTTTGCTTCTCCTTCTACATTTGTCTGGTTACAAAAATTTTGTTACAATATAGCGAAAAGACATTGTTTTTGTGTTGTTTATAAGTAAACTATTTTACTTCAAAACGTCTAAGTTGTGGTCATTTAGATGTTTACTTAGGACTAAGACGTAAGTGCTTTAAGTAAGACTTTAGCTTATAAACTTAGTTTAAAATATTACTCGTATTATACAATTTATTACGACATTACGAAAAGTTAAAATCCCTGCTAATATTATAAATGCAAAAGTAACTCTGTCTGTCTGTCTCTTATGCTTTCACGCCTAAACCACTGAACCGATTTTGATGAAATTCGGTATAAGGAAAATAATAATATTAATATCAGGACAAATTACACACATTGATCTAGCCCCTAAGTAAGCAAATTATTTGTTTGTGTTAAGGGTGTTAGACAACAATACAAATACATAGAAATACACATTATGAATACTACGAATATATTTAATAAACGATAAAACCTAGAAAATCAGACCTCTATGCTCATCACTTACATGCCTGTCTCTGCCGGGAACCCGAGCCTGAACTTGGCCGAGTCGAGAACTGAACTTGGGAAAGGACATAGGCTACTTTATATCGTGAAAAAAAGGGTAAGAGAGGTTGAAATAGGGGATAAAAGTTTGGGGGGCGAACGCCGGGAACCTCCTTGTGGTGCTCCTTGAGCAATAACGGTGACTGAGAACCTTCGGGTTCTCCTGTTGGCTAATACCCGGAGGGTCGTTCACGGTCCATGGCTGACCAGGGCGGGTAGCCTTTCAAGGTGGCCTGTCCTGTGGGGGAGGAGGGGCTCGGGCCTCTTTCCATCGTGGATCGCGTTGGAAAGTTGGCCTGCGCGTCGAGGGTGGAAGGGCGCAAGCCCTCTTTGCCGGGGTCGGCTGCGGAATCGCTCCTGTTACTTCTCTGATAGCAGAGTGGACTGTGGAGTGCTTCCGTGGTTGTTGGGGGGGCATCGCGGTGAGTGCGAAAGCGATCCCGTGGTGTTCCATTATGACGGCGGCGGCAACTGTCAGGTTTATTGAGTAGGAGTCTCACATAACCACCTCCATCATCCCCTGGATGGAGGGGTGTATCCATGAGGATTCCTGACGTTAAAAAAAAGAAAGAAAAAAGGGGACGAAAGTTTATATGATAGTTCGTTATTGTCAAACCGATTATGATGAAATTTGGTATGAAGATGGAACTGAACTTGGGAAAGGACATATTTATTGCAAAAAAATGGTAGAAGGGGTTGAGATACGGGAAGAAGGTTTGTATGTATCGAAGTTCCTTTTTGTCAAAGATTGTTTAATTGTCACGCGATATAACCAAATTCCACGCGGGCGAAGCCGCGACCGGAAAACTAGTAATATTTTAATTTGATTGAGTTTAAAATAAAAAAATGACACTATCTTTATTGTTCTCAGGTGCCCTTACGCATCTTTTCAAAAATCCTAAGATTCTCTAAGCAAATCATGACTTGTTGGTGAAAAACTGGAGCGGGCATCTGACTATGAACATTTACTATATAAATTGCAGTGCAAATGCATTATAATAAACACAATCAATTTTGTTATTTTGATTGTGCTAGATATGACATTGTTTCATTTTTAATACTTAGATTTCGTTTGTTTACTAGTTGTTTTCTTTTTATTTTTTGTTTTCTTTTACGGACGCTCTTTAATAATTAAAATAAATAATTATAAATATTTTTTAGTAAATTAATATGCATCTTCACAAAAGACGATTAAATAAATAAATTTGGTTAAGAATTTAACAATTATAAAAATGAGACCAAAATTTTGCCTTTAACCATAGACAAAATTATGGTTGAGAATGAGGCGGCCCGTGAGAAGGGCTCGGTTAGCGATGCCAAATCATCAAGCAATATATATAGTATATATATATATATATATATATTACTACATATCGAGGGTACTTCTAAGCAATTGCTAGGCATTTATTCCTATAAATTAGTAAACGAGTGTTAAGTTTATAAATTACTAGCTGTGCCTGCGACTTACTTTGTACTTACCCTTTGTACTTACCAATGTATGTAAAAACTATAAACCTTCAAACTGGTAAGCAGCAATGGTACCATAGTAAGAGATTATAACCTTTTTTATTTGTTAACCGATTGTTAAAAAGAGAAATATATTCCCGAAAAATGCATCCAAATCGATTAATCCGTTTCTGAGATTAGCGTGCACAAACATGCAAACATACAGACAAACAGAAAAAATGAAAAAAACATTGTTTTGGGTTTTCTTGTTTATACATATAAAGGTCCCCTGTATGAATTTTGCAAATATTTTTTTTTCGTGTTGTGTGCACAACTAAAAGACAAACATATAAACATACAAATATTTAAAAAATGCTGATAGTGGATTCTGTTAGTTATCACTTCACATCCTGGTATTTTTTTTTAACTGTTTTTAATGTCTAAGACTACTCCTCTACAGATTTATTACATGTATGGAATAAGATTTGCTGGTTACCTATGACGTGATTGGCATAAATTGACATAACGTTTTTATTTCTTAACGGATTTTGATGAAATAAACACTAAATGTTAAGTGAAGACTGTGATACTATATTTCTGAAAACCGTATTTAAATTGGTTAAGCCGTTTCTGTGATTAGCGTGCACAAACATACAAACTGAAAAACCATTGTTTTGGGTTCTCTTGCTCTTATAAAGACCCCCTAAGATTTTTTTTTATTATTTTCCAGGTCATGAATGGATCAGTGACAATTTTATTTTATGTATAGTTTGTGTATTATTGTAATTACTCGTTTGAGAGCTGAAGCTCAGTAGGTGTGAATAGTGATTGACGGTGTGATATTTGGGTACCTACTTTAAGTACCTTATCCAGCCTTTTCTAACTATATTAGAATTGTCGTTTCATGTCATAGTTTTATTACTAAATTAGTTTTACCGTTGTGATCTTACAATTGAATTTCGTTTATGAAATTATGTGAAATATGTGATTGTTGTAATTGCTTTGTGTCCTTTTTTTAATTAAATGTCTACACGCTTTATAAAAATATATATATTAAGTTCTAACAACAACGCCGGAACAGTGCTAGAATATCATACATTAATAAAATAAATCTGAAATATAGAACCAAACTCAATGATTATGACACAATAGTAATCAATTTATTCACCCAAATATATTATTATAAAAAACGAACGAATGTTGAACAATGTTTGCAAGATTGCTTAAAACTACGTTAGTTACTGGTGCCCCAGTTACAATAGAATAGTTTCTTTTAACTTTACCACCTAAGACATAAAGTAAATAACTCACTGCACTCTCGAGGCACAGATTCATCTTAATCTCAGAGTGTCTTGCACTTCACCTCTAGCCTCAACAACGCGCTCAGCTGAGGACACGTGCTTTTGTTACGCTATCCTTAATTTGATTTTATACTTTTATACTCTAATGAACTAAAAATAAATTCTCTATATGTCTAAGGAATGTAATAAGGTGTGTTTATCAAATTGTTTCCTAAAAATATTACAATCCCATTTCAACATAAATCGATCAATACACTCAATTGTATAGTCTATTTGGTATCACATAATTAGCTTCATGAAAATAACAACATTTTAATTAAAACAATTATTTTTAAATAATTAATACATATTATTTTTATTTTAAACTAGTAGCGAAAAGCGCTATCTTATTATATTTTAAGCCCATTGCTATGATATGTCTATGTCTTTTCTCAACATCTTATCTATTCATAAAAATCGGTTCAGTGGTATACTGACAGACGTTTAGAGATACTCACACTCTGTACTCATCATACGGGACTACCTGACGAATCGCTCCTTTCGCTACAGAGTGGAAGGCGTCTTGTCAACCCCCCGCCCCATCAGGGCGGGTGTTCCCCAGGGTTCAGTTCTCTCGCCCATCCTCTATTCCATCTACGCTAGCGATATTCCTAGACCGCGATCTAAAGTGCACCTTGCCATGTACGCGGACGATACCGCGCTTTACACGTCCTCTAAGGATCATTGGGAGATATACCAACGTCTCCAATCCGAAGTCGACTCCCTTGAGAGTTGGCTGCGGAAATGGCGGATCGAGGTAAACCCTGAGAAGAGCGTTTCGGTGCTCTTCGAACGGGGCCCCCCAAGGATCCTCCCGCGAATCAAACTCTTTGATAAACCGATACCTTGGAAAGACGAGGCAAAATATCTAGGAGTAACGTTAGATAGAAAGTTAGTTTTCACTGCGCATATTAGGACCGTTCGTAGCAGAGCGGCCTACATATTAGGTCGTTTATATCCGCTGTTAGGCAAGCGGAGTAAAATGTCCCTTCGCAATAAGGTGACACTTTACAAAGTTTGCATACGTTCCGTCATGCCCTATGCGAGTCCCGCTTTTGCGCACGCTAATCTGAAACCCCTTCAGGTGATTCAGAACAGGTTTACACGGATTGCAACCGGGGCGCCGTGGTTCGTACGCAACATCGATCTCCATAGAGATTTAGACCTTCCGACCATCGCTCAGTACTTCAAGGGGCTTTCCCAAAAGTACTTTGAACGTGCTGAGCGACACCCGAACCCACTGGTGGCTGACGCCGCAGAGTATAGACCATGTAAGACTACTTTAGTCAGAAAAAGAAGACCCAAGTCGGTACGTTGGGCGTTGGTTGGTCGTTGACCCCGACGACGCGTTCACAGTAGGTAATAACGTGTACGCGTAGGCATAATTGACACCCACAACATACAGACACACACCGTCTGTACCGGTATAGACGAGGTCCCAACTGAGTAAGTGCTCCGTTGCTCCGGCGTTCTGCCGTCGGAGGACGCTAGTGTCCAAATTTCCTTAGCTTCCCTCCCGACTAACGACGCCCCGAGCCGAGGTCCGTGTCTCAATCTGAGACGCCCTCGGGCCGTCGTTCCCCATGGGGGCCCATCTGGCCCCCCCTTGTTAAGGGTGGGTCTCCAGACCCACCCGCTCCCCCGGTGACGCTGTAATAGCCAACAGGGCTAACAGCATAGACAAACAAAAAAAATGAAAAAAAAAAAAAAAAGATACTCACAGACGTTCAGAGATACTTTAAAATGTGTATACTAGTATTTATGACGATTGTTATTTTTATTATTTGTATAATAAAAAGGATTTTAACGTTTTATAACGTTGAACTTAGCTGAGATATATTCATTTTTTTATTTTAACTACACAGGGACACTATTTCAGCCCTTAGCTATACATCATTATAACATAGAACCATAGTCACAATAGTGCAATATTGTATTTTTTAAGTATTATATCACCTCTATTTGTTCACATATTATTTGCACATGAGTATTACATCCAAAAAAGAAACAACCATTCATATAAATTCTCATGTGGCAGGAGTTCTTCAAAGTTTTTTTAAATAACGAACAAAGGGTCACTTATATTTCACGCGTCTAGCCACAAAAAAAATGATTTCATGGAGGTCGTATCTGACATCCCTCAAACACCTTTAAGCTGTTTGCTATATGATCATGAATTGATAAAATATTATCATTCCCAAAATTCTGAAATGTACTCTCTGACGTGCGGCACCCATAACATACCTATATCAAACGTTATATTAATTGACTAACACAATATGATGTACGAGTACCAAATTGTGTTTGAAGTAGACACATCCTTGGTTACATACATATTATTACCAATCACCTCATAATGACTTTCCTAAACAAACACCGATCGTTAGATCAATTAGAGTTATTATCTTATTTTATTAAAAAAAAATCTCTTAATATTTTTATAGTATTCAAAAGTTTGATTTGTATTTCTAAATTATATGTAAATATATTTATATGCATAAATATAATTTAATATATATATTTGCCACAAATTTGTAGACAATTTCAAATGAGAATGTTATGTTATGTTTGGATGGTTAGAATTTTCGAGAAAAACCTATTAAAAGTCACCTGATAAAGAGATTTGATTATATGGAAGTCTAAAATCGACGAAGGCTAGTAATGAAACGGTAGTTCAGTTAGTTGGCAAAGCGATTGCGAGGCCTACATGTAGAAATGAAATTTTCATGATATTATCAATTTATTAAAAAAAATATATATGTATGTTCGTGATCCTTTTACTAGTGTATGTTTTTCTATTTAGCTCAGTAACTGAGTAATAGGATAAGTACTATGCGAGCAGTTGCAACACAAACTTGATTTGCCGAAGTGCGGCGCAAACTAACTCAGTCTGATTTTAATAGACTTGTTTTGTAGGTACGAGTATTTGAAACATCTTGTTATATAACAACTATCTGAGAGATAGTAAGTCTCCACATAAAACCGTTATTTATATATTTTTAATTATAAAATATAGTCAGGTTTATAAATGATCGCTGAGAATATGTAAAAATATTAAACTTACTCATATTTTTAAACCTGGAATAAAAAATATCAAAGTTCAAAATCAGTTACAAACCTTAAAACGAATATTTAAGCACTTATTATTATATTTTATAATCTGATAAGCTACCTTCTATACACATATGAGATTATAATATTATTAGTTGATTAAATTGATGTCTGACTTCGTCTGAAATTAGCATCAATGCTAAAAAATTAATCATTAGCGTGGGTAAGTAATAATGGAACAGTTTGTAACAGTTTTTGTAAATATACTTTCTAGTTGCCGATAACGAACAAAAGTTTGGAGCACATTAAATTTGATTTTGTAAAAAATATTTTGTAAATTCTGTGCAGACTCCGTATTATTTCTTGTGTCATTTGGTATTCATTGCAACTGCTGCTGGTTTTAATCTTTATAATCAAAATTGATTACTATTGGCTTCGTAGCTTCAAAATATATTTAAAAACGTATTATGTACACTACTATAGTTCTAAGTTATTGTGAAGACATGCATATAAAACTCTAATCCGAGAAGAATAAAATTCATTAGATTATAGTAGAATCAGAATTCAGATGGATGGAGCGCTTAAAGAATACTAATAATTTTACGCCGAATCTACGCTCAAAGAATTTAACTTCCATAAAAAGATTCTTAGGAACATCAAAACACTTAGCTATGAGGGGATGTGATTTTTAAATAACTATTGAAATTTACACCGACGAGAATTTATAATAATAACAAATAACAAAAGCCTCCTGCAACTCCTGAACCCTTGAGGCAGTTTATTGTTTATTATTTATTTATATTATCTTTGTACCGTTTAATGTTAACTCTTTGCTATTTTGTAGACAAGAGTTAAGTTATTAGAATTCTGTTATCTTAACCTAGTTAGAAAAACTTCTACAGTTTTGTTCTTAATTATTTAATTATCAATAAGATTCTGAAGTCATAAAAACAATTACAAGAGTATCACAGTATTTGTTATATTGGATTTCAATATATATATATATATATATATATTGAAATCCAATGTAACAAATACTGTGATCTCTTACAATTGTTTTTATGACTTCAGAATCTTATTATTATATATATATATATATATATATATATATATATATATATATATATATATATATATATATATATATATATATATGACGTAGGGGTACCCCGAGCAACCAGAGTACCCCTAGGCCTACGGCTGGGAAGGAATGGACTGAACCCTTCTCCTTCCCAACCTCCCGCGCTGTATACGCACCCCTCCCATACAGCGACGGGACCACTCCACAGTCAACTCTGCTATCAGAGATGTACCAGAAGCGATCCCGCGATCCCGGTAAAGAGGGCCTGCGCCCTCCCACCAACAACGCCCAGGCCTACTTTCCAACGTGAACACACGATGGAAAGAGGCCCGAACCCCCCGAACACCACACGTGCTCCCACGCACTCCTCCCACGACAGCCACGGAATTCCTCCCGGCGATGCTGGATACCTGAGGAGGAATCCATCACTGTTCCCGAACCCCCCGCAACCAAGTGCGCCCCAGCACCACACCTGGAGCAAGAAGTTCGGCCCACTCTATCCCACACGAGACAGCCACGAGATACCTCCCGGCGATGCTGGATACCTGACGAGGCACCCGTGACTGCCCCCGAAACCTCCGCCACCGAATGCGCCCCAGCACGGCAACGGCAACCGAAATCCGAAGCACCGCAAGTTGCCCAGACCATCACACCATCCAAGCCTCCCCCACGCAGACAGGCCAAACCGAAGGGTTACCCGCCCCTGTCAGCCATGGACCGGGCACAAACCCCTCATGGCCGACCCCCACGGCGCCGGGTTTTAGCCAACGGGAGAACCCGAAGGTTCTCTCGTTGGCACAACACAACTATTAACGTGTTTGTTATTAACTAATAACGTGTGTTTTAACTATTAATTTGTTTGCATTTATTTATTTCATGTACCAGAGTTTTACAAACCAAAAATGTAGACATAGGGTTAACTTGTCTTAATTTAATTTATTTTTTCTAACTCCAAAAATGTATTAGAAGGCGAAGGAAAGGTCGTTATACCCAATGTGTTAATTTGGAATATTGGATTTAAACGTGTGTATTTCCCTTCCGTAAATTAATCCGTAATGGCATCTGCTATCTAATCAAAGTCGTTACCGCAATTCGCGGGGAGTCTAACTGAAATTGAAATGTTAAATAACGTCATATGTCTAGGAATATTTTGCAGGAATAGAGAAATTTGCTTTTTTTAAATCGAATTGATTGTTTTATTTTGATTTTAATTGATTGTCTTTAATTGATTGTCTGAGCGTGTTTTAAATAAATTAAAGTAAGGATTTCAGTATACCTGGGTGTTTTAATGAGTGCATGAAGATCATACGTTCATGTATATGTTATTAAAGCCTCTGTTATTGAATATCAAACAATGATTTAACATATATATATAAATATATATATGTTCTGCAGGGTTTTATATTTAAAGTTGGTTTGGTTTATTCCTAGTTTCCCATTTCACTTAATCCTCTTAAAACAAGCTATAGATAGTCGGTGTACTAATCCTTGGAGCGACCTAAAGCTGCGGTGGGCTCTGGACTTATTAGTCTATATATATTGCATATTCGCACTGTAACTATAATATACAATTATTGAAAAATAAAAAACTTAAGAGAAATATATATACAACACATGTTACAACAAATATGTAGCTGAGCTTTTTAATTTAAATGCATTTTTAAATTAAATGCAGATTTTGAGAATTTACCTACTTAAATATGAATAATTTATTTAGTGCAAATCGGTTTAAAATAAAATCTTATAACCTATATACCGTAATACAAATCAATAACCACACGATTTCTTTTTTTTTATGTTGTTTTTGTAATTTTCAAGACTTAAAGTTGCATGAATTAGAAACTCTAATGGAATTTTACAATTCATGAAATACATTATATTTTACAATTAATTAAATATATTTTCCTAATTAAGATTTAATACATACATAAGTACATCTAGATACATACATACATAGAATAAATACATTTTCCTAATTAAGAACTTGTTATACCTTACAGTTATAAGAATACTAACTTTCAATTCTCATGTGGGAAGTATTCCAGTTAGTAATATAACAAAGAGGACAAAATAATATATATAAATAAATTTACTATCTAGCAGGTAAGCAAGTATTCCCAAATCGCTCCGACCTCTAAGTTTTATGGCGGAAGGAAGGTATTCCTTATAACTTAAGAGTTCAATAAGTTTTACGATGTACAGCAAAGCTTCGCTTCCGACTTGAGGGTAATTTGTAGAATATCAGTATAAAATACTGACCTTTTATAATATCTTTCTAAAAAGCTCCATTACTCGTTTATTTTATGGATATAAACAACAATGCCGGAACAACTCAGAATGGTCTATTATTAATAACCGAACAGTCGATTAAATTTCTATCATTTAACATCGCATTCAACTAGTAGGTACTTGACGTATTCGGCGAACAATTACGTTTACACTCCGACATATTTTTACCTTTTTTTTTACTCATTAAAACTAAAATTAAATTTGCTTACTTAGGGGTTAGATCAATGTGTGTAATTTGTCCCGTATAAAAAAAAAAAAAAAAAGTCAATTTAATCTTTCTTAACTCTGCCATTTCTGATATCTGGTAAATATTAAATATTTGTTGTACCTGGGTCTTCTTTATTGCCTAATAAAATTAAAGCAAAAAGTAGACCATTGGTAAGTAGTGGAAAATTTATAACGAGAATATTTATTTTCTTATGTAGTTTACTATTGTCACTCGGGACAAAGTTATGACTGTCGTTTCACAAATACATGGCGACAATAAATGGAGATAAAGAGACACACATTAATTCTTAAACATATACATTGTGTGTACTTTATTTTATTTAATTATATACACCGTTTGCAAAATATGTATAAACATGTATAGCTATGTTAAGCTTCTTTAATTTATAATAAATATAGAATGAAAAATAAACCGATACGGGCAGGAATTCGAACCCGCGACCTCTAGGAAACCGTCCCGCCGCTCTAGCAATTGAGCTACCGTATCGCTACCCGTCTCGGTGAATTAAGCATTCTATATCTGATCGTTTTTATCAGGACGGTGGTGACATCTATTAGGTTTTTTTCTAAAATCCTAACCAATGTTTTTTTAACTTTGCAGTGTAACATAAACAGTGAAATGATGGTTATATATCATTTAATATTATAATATCTTTATATATAGAATAATTTATAGGAATTATAAAAATGGTCGTGTCTTAAATATCATTAATACATTACATTATGATATTTAGTATCTGAACCACTCTTATTTATACTTGCAATAGATTTAAGTCAGGTTTATAATGTGTTTCAAATAATAAATGTATACGACAACTAAAAATGGAATTAACTCTCATCAAACACCTACAAGCAGAACACACACTTTCTTATTGTGCCGAAATATTAAAACAAGCGAACGATGTACAAACTATTTATACCGAAAAATACTGATTTGTAACGAATATAAACGTTTAAAAAAATTATACCAAACGTGGCGAGCTATTTATAACTATATATATGAGTTCGTAAAGTCCGAAACGGCTTCTCAATGCTTTGTTTAATGCATATCACGTTTTACGAAATACAGTAACGGTGAATATTATACATTTTCATCATAATAAATGGATTATTGATATTGACGGCAGCAAAATAGAAACAGCCTATAAACAGAATAGCTACGAGATGATAAGGCGCGCTCAGATGAGCGTTCGTGCTTCATCGCCCTACGATCTTTTCGTATCATTTGTGTGTACCAGTGACCCGCTCTAGTTTCCACCAGTTTAGTCGTTATTTTAAATCAGGGATGAGTAAAGTATTTATTTAAATGTTAACATATAATATGGATACTTATTAAGTATTTTTAATTCCTAAATATAAATGAAGTAACACAAAAAATAACTTATACGTGTCAAAATTTTTAGTGTTGAGCATGTTGTTTGTAGTTATAAGTCCCAAATAATTAATGTACCTTGATGAAAACCAAAATATGCGATTGGTGTTGAGTGGACGGTAATTATAAATTTAAATTATACCGTGAATAATTAGTGCACATTAGATGGAGAGACCAACGGCCCCAAGTAAGTTGCTATGAACTTACGTTACTCAGTCATCATTATACAATCACCTAGATGGATATACAGTTAAGTCAGAAACTATGACGCAATAGTTAAGAGACACTTTAAGAAATATATAAATCTTACTGGAATATGAGTTTAAGACTCTCAAAATATTTTTTTTACCTCTTAAAACCAAGGTCATGTTAGTTAAGGCCTAGATCTTACTATTATTGATTACGCAGGTATTTACCCAAACCTAAGTAACAAGCTAATCCTCAAACCAGATGGCCTTCTCAATAACTGCATCCGCTATATTTTTGATCTACGGAAGTATGATGACGTTTCGCAATATCGCTCCCAACTCCAATGTCTCACTATTCGTTAGAAGCTTAGCTGTAGAATTCTCCATCTCCTCTATTCCATATTAATTTTTTTCTCCCCTACCTTAAAAAAATGTCAATATCTCCACGCCACCCACGACAGAATACTCCCGTTCATCTTCCAACCTTACAACCAGTAATCAATCTCATTCCAGTGACTTCTTCCACAAATCCTTCACTATCCAAGCCTAACTCCTATGAACCAACTACCGGGAAAAGTAAGAAGAGCACCCTCAAAGAGCACCTTCAAAAAGCTACTTAGAGAACACCTCCTAAAGTCATCGTGATGTAAACATACCAACTTATTATATTTGTCATTAGCTATTGACATTTTTAAACAAGCATTATGTTATTAATATGTATTTGTATATATATAGTTATACTAGCGGACCCAACAGACATTGTCTTGTACACGCGTCTTTAATAAAAAAAAATCCAACTTTAAAAAAAGAAAATATTAAAAAGTTATCACAATGTCTAACGTCATTACATGTACATTTATCATAATTCGACAAATTGATACCGTATGAATATGTAAATAAAGATTTTTTGTTTGAATAAATGAATTTGTTCCAATTTTTTTTTTTAATTTCACTTTTTACGTAGCGAAGCGCGTATCGGGCCGCTAGTTCTAAGATATTTTTCTCATTTCTATCGCAACCCCAACTGTCAGGGCAGACTGTAATTAAAATAGAATATTATTTTATATTTGACATTGCCATGGTAACGCAGTCCGTCGGAACCAATGTGAAACATTCCAAAATCATCACCTACTTACACATTAAAAATTAATCAAAAAAAGCATTTTCCAGTGGACTAAATTGTGAATCTAAACAATTCTCAAGTCCCCTTGAACATTTACAAAGAATTTCATAAAAATCGGTCCAGTCGTTTAGGAGGAGTTCAGTGACATATACACGCACACAAGAAATATATATATAAAGATGTAGATGTGTATTGTATTGCAATATATTTGTGTATATTTTTAATTATAAGTTAAGTGTGTAGATATATATACATGTATTTTGTATAGTAATATATTTGTGTACCTTCTTGTATATAAGTTTAGTATGTATGTGTATAATGTGTATTTGCATAATGTTTATTTTTATTATAGCCTACATTTTCTGTTTCATTTTGTATTATATATTTTTAAAAACGCGTACTACATTTTTTCACCATACGCAGAGGTTAACTAGGAGAGAATGCCATGAAGTTCGTCTTTTGTAAATTTATACAACAAAGGGTAAATAAATAAATAAATAAACATAAAGTACCACTTATCCATTTTTTTTTAATCATATCTAATAATAATTAAACTATCCAATCTTTGTATTTAATAACAGCCGCTTTTAGCGTCTTCGTAAAATGAGTTATAAATTTAAACATAACCTAAAGGTTCAGCTGATCGCCATGAAGACTGATTTGATTTATTTAAGTTCTGAATCAACTGAGACGTCAGAGATCAAACTTAGAACGATCTATTCAAGGTTTAATTACAAAGTTGTATTGAACTAAGCCTCGTGAGTTTGACTCGGATTGGATAATTTGATTTCTCATTTTGCACCTAACAATTAACTTTTATTTAAAGAAGTAGGTCCGTCATTGATGAAAGTTTTGTAAATATGTAACTTTTAACTTTCTACACATTGTTGAGTAAAAAAGTAAGTAAGTTAGCTAGCGGTGCAAATTCAATATAATTTATTTTACGAAAAACCGAATTGACCGAAATCTAACACAGTTATAAAAATATATAATAGATAAGGTATCTACTCAAAGACTAAACAAACTTATTATATTCATTTTAGATCCAAAGACACTGATTCATTTTAGATCCAATGACAATGATGGTACTATATCAAACCTATTATATTCATTTTAGATTCAATGACAGGTTTGACTTCTTACAAGTAACCACGAAGAACTTAAAGATAAACGATTTGTACATTTGTACATCATATATACGTATATGTAATAATTGCAATCTCGAATGAATTTTATTATGTCGGTATACCAAAATAAAAAAGATAGATATCGGTTTATGCAGAACGCCTCTAACTAAGCGAGCCCATTCATATTTTAACTTAGCTCCGTAATCATGTTATTTTTGGGCAGATTGTATACGATTGTTTTAGTAGCTTCAAAACCAATTTATCCCCTTAGTGTTGACTTATTAGATAACAATAAGCGTATATCTATTGTTGCAAATGCTCGAGAGTAGTTAATTTGGGTGAGAGATAATTCAATTCTATCTGAGTCACGTATTTTTCAGTTGCCTTTACGTTTATCATTATCAGTGAGACTTTTCCATGTATATATATTTTCATTTCCATGTATATATATTTTCATTTCCATTTTTCCTGGTGGTAGACCATAACATCGGGTCGCCGGCAAAATTACCACCCATCGGGCAAAGTCGTGCCGCAAAGCGACCTAGTCGTGTTCCGCCACGTTGCTCGATGAAGCCGTTTATGGGAAATGGGTCTGAACAGCTGCGGTACGTTGGCGAACCGGTTGACGTCGAGTTGGTATTTGTTTTGTCGGGTGTCTAGTCGAGGAGGGTAGCGGGATCCGAAGCGACGGCTTTCCGCTGGCCGCCCGCAGATAGTTGGGGGCCCAATTAGTGGGTTAGCCACCCACGAAAGGCTGCCCCGCCAGCTGCAAAAAATCCCCGGGGGGGTCCCATCGTGCTGGTTGGCGACCAGACGAGGAGGCCCGATGGCGATCCCTGGGGGGGTTCGGGCGTCCCCGCAGTCTCCAGGCTAGCCTCCCAGTGGCATAACTTAACCAACTTCGACGTTGGGTTCGATATGTACCGCCTCGTTCAACTGCCATTTCCCATCCCTATTCACTTTTATTTTTTTTTATCATGAAGAAAAACCAAAAAAGAAAAAAGTTTGTACAGCGGTTGCACTCCTCCTCATTTAAAGTGCACCTCAGTAACATTAGGGGCTTGCACTCTAATATCTTACCTGTCCATCACCACCTGGAGACAGAGCAACCGCAACTGTTCTTTTTGACGGAGACGCAGATACAATGTCCTTTAAGCGCTGCGCACCTGGATTATCCCGGATACACGTTAGAGCACAACTTTCGCTCACGTGCCGGAGTCTGCGTGTATGCGCGGAACGACCTCTGTATCCAGCGTCTCCGTCACCTTGAAGACCCCACTTTTTCTTCTTTATGGGTTTTAGTAGACACAGGAACCGAAAAAATCCTGTATTCCTGTGTTTACCGTTCGCACAGCGGTGACCAGGAGACAACTAGATTATTCGAGTATCTAATGCCTGTCATCAGGACTGGCTACTCCCGTACCAGAAAACCGACCATGCTGGAAGGGAAGCGCGGAACTTTGCGTTGTCCTTGGACCTCTTTCAGCTGGTGAAGCAAGCGACAAGGGTACCAGATGTGGTAGGCCATACAGCCAATTGCCTGGACCTTCTGCTGACAACTGATCCGGACAGGTATCGTGTAGAGGTTACCTCTCCCTTGGGAACCTCCAATCACTGTCTGGTGAAATCTGTGTTTACATATTCCCCACCAGCTTTCGAACCTCATGGTGTTAGGTGAGTATGGAAATACAAGTCAGCAGATTGGGATGAGATGCGGCACTTTTTTGCGTCTTATCCTTGGCGGCAGGTCTGCTTCTTTTCTTTGGATCCGTCGACTTGCGCGGATGCTATAACCGATGTGGTGCATCGGGCAATGGAGTATTTTATTCCTTTTGCTGACGTACCAATCGGTGGCAAAGCTCGCCCATGGTTTAATGCCGAATGTGGTCATGCTCAAGACCGAAAACATTCGGCATATCTCATTTGGGCTGATGCTCGAAGCCGCAAAACTCCGGATGTAAGTTCGAAGAAGAGAGCCTTTAACCAAGCTGCCAAGTCCTACAAAAAGGCATTGCGGAAGGCTCGTCTCGATCGAATCGCTAAGAATGGCGAAAAGCTTTCTGTCAGACCAACTGGCAGTCGAGCTTTCTGGACTCTTGCGAAAGCGATCGAGTCGAATTTCTGCCAACCCTCACTGCCTGCTCTGCTGAAGCCGGATGGATCCCTGGCCCACACAGCAACAGAGAAAGCGAATGTATTTGCTTCTCTGTTTGCTGATAATTCGCATCTAGATACTGGCAATGCTTCTCCAGCACATCTTCCTCACTGCGGTATTTCGATGCCTGAAATCCGCATCACTAACAAAGAGGTATGGAGAACATTGTGTCGTTTAGATGTGAATAAAGCCAGTGGTCCTGATGGTATACCAGCCATTCTGATCAAGACCTGTGCAGCTGAGTTGTCTCCTGTACTGACACGTCTGTATCGCCTCTCTTTCAAGACTGGAATAGTGCCGAAATCCTGGAAGCTTGCCAACGTGCAACCCGTGCCTAAAAAAGGCAGCCGTGCTGATCCTGTCAACTACAGACCGATTTCAATCACCTCCATACTCTGCAAGATTATGGAGCGTGTATTGAACTCGCGCCTTCTAGCATACCTAGAAGGTAACGATCTCCTCAGTGACCGACAGTACGGGTTTCGCCGTAATAGGTCTGCTGGAGACCTCCTAGTGTATGCTACTCACATTTTAGGCGAGGCCATCGAGAAGAACGGAGAAGCGGTCGCCGTCTCTCTGGACGTCTCGAGAGCATTTGACATGGTCTGGCATGCGAGCCTTATAAGCAAGCTTTCAGCATACGGTATATCTTCTGGTCTGATCGGCTGGGTAACGGACTTCCTGAGCCAGAGATCTCTCCGAGTAGTTGTCGACGGGTGTTCCTCGGAAACCTTGACAATAAATGCCGGAGTGCCTCAGGGTTCCGTTCTTTCTGCAACACTTTTTCTGCTGCACATTAATGATCTGTTGAAGGCCGGTATCTATGGGTATGCAGACGACAGCACAGTTGTAGAAAGATATCTGCCGAGTACTCGGCCCAGTCGAGATCAAGTACAGTCTGAAAGAGAAGCCATGGTGCAACGTTTGAATGACAAACTTCAGGCAGTCTCCGCATGGAGCAATGCCAATCTTGTCAAGTTCAACGCCACCAAAACGCAGACGTGTCTATTCACCGCCAAAAGGAACCCTTTCACGTTGGCTCCTACTTTCCAGAATGTATCCTTGGAATACAATGACCGGCTTCAGTTGTTAGGCTTAGAGATTTCCTCGAACCTCAACTTTGGTCGGTTCATAGAGTCCAGAGCAGGAGCAGCAGCAGCAAAGCTTGCCGTTCTTGCGAAGGTTCGGCAGTACTTTACACCGGGACAGCTTCTTGTTTTATACAAAGCACAGATCCGGTCGTGTGTAGAGTACTGTGGTCACATATTTGCTGGTGCCGCAAAGTCTCATCTTGCGGTTCTGGACTCAATTGAGAGGCGAGCAAAGAGGCTTATAGGCGATCCCGAATTGGTCGAAGCCGACCTCCAAAGCCTTGAGCACAGGCGTAGAATTGCTAGCCTCTCAGTATTCTATAGAATACATTTTGGTGAGTGTGCGCAGGAATTACACAATTTAATTCCCCCGTCCCCCTTCCATCACCGGACGTCCCGACGCACGGCAGGTTTTCATCCTTTTGTTGTGGACATTCCACCTGTCCGAACGAAGCGCTTTGCTTCCTCATTTTTACTGCGTACAGCAAGGGATTGGAACAGTTTGCCTGCGTCGGTATTTCCGACCGAATACAATGTGGTCACATTCAAGAAAAGAGTGAATAGGTTGCTAGGGTAATGCGCCTTACCACCTAAGACTACATTCCACTTACCATCAGGTGGAATGTAATCAAGCATTGCCCTAGATCATATAAAAATATATATATATATATGTATATATATACATGAAACTCTACGACTACTGTACGATAAACATATGTCTGACATTATACAAAATAGTTTAAATATCCGGTGCTTACCGGATATCTACAATAAATAAGTTTAAAGCCATCTTTGCTTTTCAAATTGCTTTCGTATTTCTCACTGGCTGGCTACTGAGCGTTTTATTTGAATATAAAACGAATTTTATTTCTTAGTATCTTAGGTCTTGTCATTTTTATTCTATTTAAATATTTATGCACGAAATGTATAAAATATGTATGAATGTCTGTTATTCTTAAGCACAAAACCATTCTATGTTGACATCACGGGGCGAGCAGGAACATTCAGGTTATTCATTATTAATTTATGTACAGGTCTTTTTGTAACTCCTGTAAAGAATAAATTATAATACAACACAATGACAATAATGAAATAACAAAAACATAATAACACTCATTTCAAATGTATCTATTCAAATAACAAATGAGTTATAATTCTCTATCTCCATAGAGAACAAAGTACAGACAGTGTATAACTTAAGCAAATATGTTAACATATAAAGATTGCTTGGATGGAATATAAAGATTTAATGTTTATAATCTTGTTGATGTTTTTAAATACAGATAATTTTTTATAAACTACGCGCTTTACAATGACATTGCTGAATTTGCGCAGAAGGTAGTTTTACTTGGGCATAATTTTTTTACGAGCCATGAGTTACAAAAAGACCTGTATATGAATTAATAATGAATCACCTGAATGTTCCTGCTCGCCCCGTGACGTCAACACAGAATGGTTTTGTGTTTAAGAATAACGGAAATTCATACATATTTTATACATTTAGTGCATAAATATTTATATAGAATAAAAATGACAAGACCTAAGATACTATGAAACAAAATTCGTTTCATATTCAAATAAAATGCTCAGTAGCCAGCCAGTGAGAAATACAACGCACAGATGTGGTTGTGTGTGGAGTACTGTGGTTACGTATTTGCTGATGCCGCAAAGTCTCATCTTGCGGTTCTAGACTCAATTGAGAGGCAAGCACAGAGGTTTATAGGCGACCCTGAATTGGTTGAAGCCAACCTCCACAGCACACAGGTGTAATATTGCTAGCCTCCCAATATTCTATAAGATACATTTTGGTGAATGTGTACAGGAATTATATGACTTATTTCCCCCATCTCCTTTCCATAACCGGACGTTCCAACGTACAGCGGGTATCCATCCTTGTTGTGAACATTTCCCTTGTCCGAACGAAGCTTTTTTTTTTGTCCTTTTTAGTTCGTAAATCGAAGGACTGGAACAGCTTGTTAGCGTAGGTTTCCGAATACAATATGAGTGTCTTCAAGAGAAGAGTGAATAGGTTACTAGTTTAATGCGTCTTACCATCTATGTAGTCATAAATGTTTTAACATAGCTATATATAGTTTGTAGTTTGAAAAATGAAAAAACAGTTGTCTTTAGGTATTTGAACAGTAGTTGAACAGTTTATCAGTAAAGTTTTAAGTAGTTTAGACCTCACGAGCGCACACCCCCTGTACATATAGTTTAACCTTCTTAAAAAATACATTTGTTATAGAAAGTATTTTAAATTATAAATTCTAAATAAAATTTCAAACGAACTACCAATACTCATTACATGTTACGCAAATAACTTTAACATGTTAATTATTATTTTATTTGAGTCAAGGCAAAAAATAAAAAAGGGTTGATAAATAATTGAATTGTACATTTAATGAGGATGGAGTAGGCTCTCTTTTTGAAGGTACCCATGTCATATCGATCCTTGAGAACTGCACTGTTAAGGAACGCCATACATCTAGGTGGTTGGGAAGTAATTTTGGGCGGCGGAGTGCAGTGAGATTATGAAAATTGGTGGCAAGAATGAAATTTAATAGCTATTTGGAACACACTCATAAGTGCGCTAGAATACGGATAAACATTAAATATCTCTTGCAAACGCCAAAGGATCAAGACTTTCATCACGAAGCACTGGGTCTCCGATAACTTGAGCTGCTCGTCGTTGAATGCGGTCAAATAGTAGAAGCTAAAACTGGGGCGATGAGCTGATACAGATGAGAATATTTCCTGGAATTACTGCAGATCCTAAGTTATATAAGAGCCCTCATCTATACCAATAAATTTAGCTCTGCCATATACGCCTGCCATGGCTCTCTAAATGGTCAACTTGACTCTGAAATTTATTTTCACAATATCTAAGATATTAATTCTAATTTCGCACAATTTCTATTTAATTTCGCACATTGCTGAGAACCCCTTACGTACATACGGTCTTCACGAATTGGTCCAGTTTCAGCGACCTGTTCACTCTTGGATTAATAAAATCAATATCTGTGACAATTGCGGGTCAGACTAATACGTTATCTGTCGCGGTAGCTATTATTATCTGTATTGTACTCGGTTGTTACATGTGACATTTACAGATACAACAACTTCTATTGTGGTGTTTTATAAAACTATTTGATTAAATACATATTTTGTTTATTTTCAAGCATTTGTATTATTACAAAAAGATTTCATTGTTATTAAAATATATGTAGGTATATAAATCCGGGACGGTCTCGTATATATGTAAATGTCGATCCAATATAGATATCGGATATTCAAAAATGTCGGCGCTTCGAAAAAATATTTTATTCGTCAAGCACAAATAAAATATACCTATCTCTCACTTTATTCTAATTTACCTTTGTTGTAGGTCAAGTTTATTCTTATATGAATCTAATAAGGGCACGAAAGGTTACTCTAAGAGCTACTTTATGACTACATTATTCTGAGAGAGGAGGTATAATCCTCAACCTAACTACCAACACTATCGAAATAGGTTGTACAAGTCAAGTAAACAATTGCTCAAATCAAATCAGTATGAGTAAAATGTCCATTGAACGACTGAAAATATAACATACAAAATATAACATAGAAAAATATTTTTGAGATTCTTGTATTTCTTTAGGATAATTAAATTATTAAATTGTATTGACATAGGCTCAAAAGGTTCTTTAACATTACTTTCAACTTTATAGCTGTTGTAGCATCTTAGAATTTGTTATATTTACCTCAAAATAAAAGAAAGACGAAACAAAAATACAGTACACGTAAATTTACTAAATTATTTTATCCTTGCATTTAAGATGGTTTATAACAGATAAGATTTTTTTTAAAGAAATTTTACCCAAAAAGTTGCAATATTATATTTCATGTTTAGAATAATACAGTCAACCATTACTAGTCGGACACACTCTGGGACCGTTTGCTTAATGAGCAGTAATTATTAACGAACGGGCTCGTATGAATATGTAACTACCCTCCATTGCTCACCTGAATATTCTAGGTGGCACATTAATTATTTCTCTCTTGAATTTTATTTTTGATAAGATCTTTCAGTTAGACTTGGATAGATGGGTACATAATATGGTATATAATAAAAGTATAAAGTGCTTAGTACCGAATACATAGTACATAATGCGTAGTGCACAATACGTCCGCATTCAATTTCATTCGTTCAGGAGATCCAGTAGCACCCATCAATCAGTTTGGTTTCAGGTCACTCCATCATAAAAATGCAAAGTATTCATTTAGTGCCTCCTCTAAATTTTTTTGTACTGTTGATCTTACTTACATTGCATAGTTACTTACACCAAATGTTGATCTTACTGTTACAATGGCCGATTTTAACATTTGTAATAAATATGATTATTGAATGTAGAAATGGCGTCTTTATATGTTTAATTTATTATACTTATATTTAAAATATTACTTTGTGAATTTCTTCAAAGGAAATAACGTTCAATATATAGAAATTCAATACTTAATTTTAATAATGTGTACTCTTTGATAGTTCGTAAGGGAATGAGTATTATAAATAATTACTAATGATATTTGAACAAATAGTATGGCTGTCATGACATTCGTTTTAAGAAATTGACATGTTCCTTCATTAAATTTCATTCCTTAACTCATAAAACATTTTTATATTTATATTTAACCTTATTTATATATCTCGAATTCGGCCATTCTAAATACATTACGTTTATCCCCAAACTTACTAAAAAAAATATTATTTTATTGTTTACAATAAAAATTAAAACAATAAATAAATATACATTTTTGAATTGGACGAATTTCAAAATACTATTATTTAATTATTTTAGTACACAAAATCAGTATTTGCATTATTCAATTCGTAACCATCTTTGGCATTTTACCACTCTTAAGCGTAATGAAATTGTATAAAGGGGTAAAAGGTAAAATTTGACAAGAATATCATTACCTACCCCATGCAGTGACGGCCTGAAATTTGTCACTCAAATGTTGCACCGTGACTTTTCTTTCAAACTGTAGTCGATCTGTACTAACCCGAGTACTCGGGAGATATCTTTCTATAACTGTGGTCTACATACCCATAGATACCGGGCTTCAACAAATCGTTAATGTGCAACAGAAAAAGAGTTGCAGAAAGTACTAAGGCAATCCGGTGTTTATTGTCAAGGGTACCGAGGAACACCCATCGACAACTACTTGGAGAGATCTGTGGTGCTTAAATTCTGCTACCCAGCCGATCAGACCAGACCAAATTCCCTCAAGACGTCCAGAAAGACGGCGACTTCCTCTCTGTTCTGCTCGACTAAAATTTGTGCATATTTATTTTCGAACATTGCTTAGAACTTTAGAACTTACGTTCATACGGAACTTACGTTTCACGGATTGGTCCAGTTTCAGCGACATGTTAGATTAATAAAATCTATATCGATGACAGTTGCTGATCAAATTCAAATTCAAATTCAAATTCAAAATATCTTTATTCAAGTAGGCATTTACACGCACTTTTGAATCGTCAATTACATTAAATTGGTCAGTATAGTCAGTCTGTGAGTAAACTACCACCAGCTCGGAATGCTGCTCTGCTGAGAAGAGCTGGCCAGAAACTCAACAGTTGCTCTTTTTAAATGAAATTAAACAATGTTTAACTTATACATTATAACATCAACCCTGCAAATGAGTCAATGACCCAAGTTCCATACATTTCGATCATCCAAAAATTCTTGAATTTTATAATAAGATTTATTTAATAATATACTTTTAATTTTAGATTTAAAACTATGAAAAGGAAGATCCAAAATATCTTGTGGAACCTTATTATATATGCGTACACTGAAGCCCATGAAGGATTTGTTAACTTTTTGAAGTCGAAATTTAGGCGTTACGAGTTTATTTTTATTTCTTGTATTTATCGTATGTCTGTCGCTGTTTTTAGTATAAGTATTTAAATTTTGACGTATATATAATATATTATTAAAAATGTATTGAGAAGCAACCGTAAGTATACCGATTTCTTTAAAAACATCTCTTAGGGAGTCTCTAGCTCTTAGATTACAAATAGCCCGTATAGCTCTTTTTTGTAAAACAAATATAGAATTCATTTCGGCAGCACTGCCCCATAATAAAATACCGTAAGACAAAATACTATGAAAATAACTAAAATAAACGAGTCGAGCCGTATTAACATCTGTTAATTGTCTTACTTTTTTAATTGCAAAGACGGCAGAGCTGAGTTTGCCAGCGAGAGTTGAGAGATGGGGGTTCCACTGGAGCTTTTTATCTAAAGTTATACCTAAGAAAATTGTTGAGTCAGTCAGTTCTAACACTTCATTGTTAAGGCGTAAACTACAAATTTGACTTTTGACATTAGGAAGTGTAAATTCCATGCATTTAGTTTTTTTAGTATTTAAGACCAAATTATTAATTTCGAACCAATGAAGAATACGTGACAGAGCACTGTTTACTTTGTCATAATTAGCTTCATTACGATCAACATTGAAAATAAGCGAGGTATCATCAGCAAAAAGTACAATGTCACATAGTCCTTTTACATAAAAGGGCAAATCATTAATATATAGTAAAAATAAAAAGGGGCCAAGAATAGATCCTTGTGGAACACCCATCTTTAGGTGAGAACCAGTCGATTTACAATTATTTACATCAACCGTCTGAACTCTTTGATTTAGGTAAGAGGCAATGAGATCAAGCGCAGCACTACGCACACCATAGTGGTTAAGTTTGCATAGTAATGTTTGATGGTCTACGCAATCAAAGGCTTTAGATAAATCACAAAATACCCCGATTGCATTCTGTGACTTCTCCCATGCGTCGTAAATGTGCTTAAGAAGCGTGGCACCCGCATCAGTTGTTGACTTGCCTTTGGTGAAACCAAATTGTTTACCATGCATGATTTTATTGCTGTAAACGAATTCTGTCATTTGGTTGAGAATAATTTTTTCGAAGATTTTACTTAAGGTAGGCAAAATAGATATTGGCCTATAATTTCCCGGTTCAAGTCTATCGCCGCTTTTAAACAAAGGAACTACTTTACTATTTTTCATTAAATCTGGGAATGTACCGGTTTCAATACATTTGTTAAAAATTAAGGATAATTGGGGAGCAATCTCATTTATAACAGTGGTAAGTAATTTAACTGACATACCCCAGAGATCCCCTGTTTTTTTCATATTTAGGTTTCTAAACGTTTTAACAATTTCATTTGATGAAACAGGTTTAAAAACAAAACATTTGTCACTGACTCTTACGTTATTCGTCAATTCCGCGATTGCATCAAATGGTGAAGAATTTAAATTCCGCGTGACTGTTACAGGAATTTCTTTAAAAAAAGTCTCAAAAGTAGCCGCAACATTTGAATCTGTATTTATTTCAATATTATCAATTTTTAGCTTAATAGGTCCATGAACAGCCCTAGTTTTCCCAGAAACACTAGATATAACATCCCACGTTGCTTTTATCTTATCATCAGAGTTTAAAATTTTATTTCTAATATAAATCGACTTGGCATGTACGCAAACGTTTTTAAATATTTTAGAGAAATTTCTAACTTTATTAAAGAACACGGGATCATGATTCCATTGCCTCTCACCATACAAATCATATAATTTTTCTCTACTTTTGTATATTCCCGGGGTAGCCCAATCACTAAATTTAAGTTTTAGGTATTTAGTTATAGTTTTTGGTTTAAAAATATTATTGAATTCTTGTAACAAAAAATCGAAAACTTTATTATATAAATTATTGGGATTGCCATCGCTCATGTCTACTTTATGCAGTTTTTGCGCAACAATATTATTAAAAGCATTAGTTCGGTTTTTTGTTATCGGCCTGCAAGTAAATTTTTGGGGCTTTTCATTTTCACGATTGATTAATATAGAAAATTTTTGACCACAGTGGTCTGAACTTAAATTTGTCATTATCGTCTCTTCATAAATGTTACAGCGACAGAACACATTATCAATACAAGTCGAGGAAACACTAGTAATGCGAGTAGGTTCAAAAAATACGTTCAATAAGTTAAAAGATTTAAACAAATTTAATAAACGTACACTAGACGAAGTTACTTGTAATATATCTACATTAAAGTCACCGCACACAATCACGGACTTGTTTTTATGACAAAGTTTAGTTAAAATATCCTCCATTTTGTTTTCAAATTCATCAAAATCACCAGAGGGAGGTCGGTACACGCATAAAACAATATGTTCATTGAGCTCAATGCAGGATAGTTCAATAATTCGCTCGACAGAGAGCGCCACTATGTCTGATCGAGACTTAAACACTACATCGTTACGAGCTAAGATAAGTGAGCCACCGCGAATAGCTTTCTCTCTACAGAACGAACTTGACAATTTATAATTTTGTACATTTATAATATTGTTATTCTTTGACAACCAGTGCTCTGTAATGCATAATAAACTAATGTTATATTTTTGAACAAACAGTTCCACTTCCAATTCCTTGCCACCTAAGCCTTGTATATTTTGATGGACAATAGTAAACAGCTTAGGCTTTGTCTTAAAATTTAGTTTAAAGTGGAACAATTATGTTTTGTCAGTACTACACTATTTAAATTACAATCATTTTTCGTTATATCTCTTATAACGAAGTTTTTTAAATTAAATGCTACTAAAGTAGCAATCTGTTTTTTATAATATACAGGCAGATACATTGTACCTTTTGTCATCCTAAACCTATTATAAATAAATTTATTTACAACAAAGTAAAAGAATGCGTCACTATGACGGTATGTCAAATTATACAATGTCAAATTTAAATTATATATATACTTGTTTTGTATGTCCGAATAAGATGATGAATAAGGAAATGTACAAATTACAAATTTACAATTATTCCTATTATGTAATTTTAATAATTTTTCTATATTTTTAATAATTTCAATTTTCTTGACAGACAAACCATCTCCATGTAATAGTACAATAGTACTGTTTTCAGTCAAGTTAAAATTAATTATTTTGTCTAGATTATGCTGGTAACTGGCTCCAGGTGAGCATATATTATAAACATTATTTAATTTACTACTTAAAAGAGATCCAAAACCTTGACCTAATTGGTCAGAAAAAACAAAGTAATTATGTTTGACTGATACAGTAGAGGACTTATTAATTTTTTGATTTTTTTCCAAAATATTTACATTTTTATTATTATTTTCAATATGTATAGCCGAATCAGAAGACTAAAACTATTAGCATCTGTATTGTACTCGGTAATTACATGTGACATTTACAATTACATCAACTCAATCTTTTTTGGGTGTTTTATAAAACTATTTGATTAAAGGAACGATTAAATTTTTTGGGTACAAAAGGTTCATGTCAGTTTAAGCTCGGATCAAGAATCGACAATTAATTAATGCTGCCTACTGCACACAGTAAGTTCTACAACAAACCATTCTCGCTGAAAGCAGTAAGTACAATCAATTAGGCGATGAATATTCTACTTTGTTGAGTTTAGGTGTCTGTAATGTAGATTATTTGTTAGTTGTGTACGTCGAACAAGGCGTCCCAATCATGGATCTTGGATTAAAATAACATATTTTATGAGTCAAGAGATGATGTAATTCGAGAAACCCTTTACATTATAACTTGAAATGAGATTTGACCTGATTTATTACAAAGGAACTTTTTTTATCTGTTACAGGCATCACACATCATTCTGTAGATCGTAAAACGCGCTTCCTTCCCTCGTAAACCATAAAGTTGAAGCAAGTCGGAAACAGGTTGTCTAAACATATAACTTGCGGTGAACTTACTAAACTACCAACCCTCTAAATACACATTACTAAAATCTTGCGTATGTGCGTGCATGTATATATACATACAGAAAGACTAGGTTAAATCTGTCTCTGTTATAGTATCGTTAATTTAATATAGAAGACAGGTAGACTAAATAAATAACTGAACTAACTATAACTCCACTAACGAAAGATAAAATTCTGTACGGTCCTTTAGCTGAATAATTTTTAACTGTAATTAAAATCCTATATAAAAAAAGACAGTTTATTATATTTGATGATTCCCTATTTGAAGATAAAAAAACTATCATAAAAACTGATCTGAGCAAGCACATATGCAAGCAAGGCACAATATCCATCAGTCGTTGATCAAAATTTCACTTTGTTTTATTTTCTTCCTTTTTCAAATGCGAGAAAACATTTCAGGCAATATAAGATATAAATGGAATGCCGAGCGCTTCCTAACTCACTTATTGAAATTCTCTTACAAGCTTATTGCTCTGATCTACCCACACGAATTCTTATTCTAATAAAGTATGTAGTATGTAAGTCTTTAGTTATCATTCGACCCGGCTAGGCTGGGTCAGGTAAACAAATTAGGTCCCCTAGGAACGGGAGAGTGGTAAGGGAACTCTTGAGGATATGAAAATATACATATAAGTCTAGCAACATAGTTTTGCAAAATTTGTAGCGAATGTATCAAACATAATGTGCTTTTATACTATTGCTAGGATCGTCTTTTTAAAACAAATAAGTATTAGGTATATAACTACATTAATTTTTCTTTACAGAACCAAAAAAAAAAAGTTTTAATAAGCCAAAGAGAAAACAAAGTTAAATGTAGAAAAAGTTTAGTTATATAGATTTTTGGAGATAAGTCAACTCAAATATTGCAACAAAATCAATTTACCTCAATTATTTTTACCGGCGTAAATACTTCGTAGTAGATATTATGAATTGCAAAGAAAGTACTTTAATATTAAATGGACGGTTTTTGCAAATTCCGCCGTATATTATATGACACCTACATCACCAAAGTCTTGTTAAATCGATGTTTTTACAATTTAATACAAGTTGCCAATGATTTTGTTAACGAGATGCCGTGCATTTAGAATGTATAATGAGAATATGGTGGTTTAAAATACATTACTGTTAGAAGTTGAAAAAAGTATTCCTAGGCAACTAGTGACGATATATTACTAGAAATTGAAAAACAATTTTTTAGTTTATGGATTATTGTGTCATACTCATTTGAGTGCGGAAGCTCTGTATGTGTGAACAATGATTGTCGATGTGATCTTTGAGTATCTTATCTAGCTTTTTATAACTGTGTTAGATTTGTAATTTTGAGTCATAGTTTTATTACTAATTTCTTTTAATGTTGTTATCTTTGAATTTTAGTCCTCGTTATTTTTTAAATTAAATTTCTACATTATTCCTAAACTACATAATATGTCAAAATCAATAATGTTGTTATTAGATTTATAGGAGCTGATTTCTTTAGAAATGCTTTACATGGCTCGGGCGTTTCTAGTTAATACGGGGCAGAATAATTCATGAGCGTAACGTTCGGACTACGAGCGGGAGAGTGATAGCACGTAGGACGAGGTAAAAGGGGGGTGTCATGTTAGCAAAGTCAATTGTCTGGCTTGCTGCCAAACAAGATTATGATTGGACAACGCAGATCAGAACTGTTACACAATTTATCTATATGTCGGAGATATCGAGGTATATTAGATGCTTGTTCGGTATTGATGAAGTCTTCTGGTACAGGATCCGAGGCGTAGGACTCAGGCAATTAAACCACACAGACACAATATGACAATTACTTGTATTAAATGTAGGTAATCACAAATTACTTAGTAGGTATACAATTATCAGAGTTTCGTGAACCACCGGTCCCGTTTGGGGGGTCCGGACTGTAAGGCTCACACTAATGAATAATCCTCTCGTCTCGATGCTCTCGGATATTTAAAATGTCTTCGGTGCCCCTCCAAACGATTCCGATCACGTGACTCGTTATGTCACGGCGTTCACACCCCACTATTACAATGATATCAATTGAGTTACTAATTATCGTTAAATTATCGTGATCTGCGACATATATTTAATAAAAGTGTATTCGGTATAAAAATAAAGGGAAGAATATTAAATCTCGTATATTAACACTACTATGTTAAGGTACACGCAAAAAATCCTCAAAAACTTTTTTTTTCTTACTAGAAATATATATATTTTTTATTCAGATGTCAGAAACCCTTGACAAATTGTAACGATTAAATAAATCTACATCGCAACTTTGAACTACTCTCCTTACATTGTAATATATTAATAAATATTAATAAATATAAACATAAACGAATATTAATAAATATAAACATTTAGAGTTAAAATTCACTAGCTATTGTCGTCCGTGATTCTTTATGACTACGATCATAAGCCATATAAATAATTTTTTTACAGTCTACGTGGACGCAGTCACGGGCAACAATTATCCCTAATAAAGTACTTTATTTATTTTATTTATTTATTTATTTATTTCATGTACGAGAAATTTCATAAACAACAAAAAAAATTTACATAAAAGTACACATAGGATAAGCTTATCCCTATAAAGAGATCTCTTCCAGCTACCCATGAGAGTTGGAAAAGAACATTTGTGAGGGCAGAAATAGGTACACATAAATTTTAACAATATATACAATACATACACTTACATACAAAACAATACAATACAATACAATACAATACAATACAATACAATACAATACATACACTCATAAATAAATATTCAGTAAAATATATAATGACAAATATAATAGCTATAATACATATATAATTAAAGGATATAGATCGCTTACATAAACATAAAACTTAAGACAGTGACAGATAGTGTTGCTTTAATTTTTTTTTAAAAGTAAGGACAGATCGGCTACTTGTAATGTCGTTAGGAAGTGAATTCCATAACCTCGCAGCATTTACAGTAAAGGATTTGGAGAAAAAAGTAGTATTATAAGAGGGGATATCAAAAGTTTTTACTTTGATGCAGGAGCGTTTGGGGCGATTATTAGGCAAGGATAGACGGAAACGTTCGTATAAATAAGGAGGTGAGGATTTTTTAAGAACGTTGTATAGCGTGGTCAATATATGCATATTCCGGCGAAGGCGGATGGGGAGCCACTTCAGTTGACGCCGAAAATCTGAAACGTGGTCAAATTTGCGTAAACCGAAGACAAATCGGATGCACAAGTTTTGAAGCCGGTCTAATTTATTGAGTAGCTCTTCAGAAGCATCCAGATAGCAAACGTCACCGTAGTCGAGGAGGGGTAACAAGAGGGATTGTGCTAGCAAGATTCTAGTCCGCAGAGGCAAGAAATTCTGCAAACGCCTGAGAGAGTGGAATGACATGTGAACTCGCTTACTAGTTTCATTGACTTGCGCTGACCAACATAAATATTTATCGAAAGTCAATCCCAGATTTTTAACCTCTTCAGAAAAAGTTATAACAGTGTTATGGTATATTACACTAGCAAGTTGGTTGAGGGGCAATTTATTAAGAAAAAATCTACTGCCGATTATGATTGCTTGTAATTTTTTCGGATTTACTTGGAGTCCGAAAGACTCTGCCCATTCTCTAATATTGTTCAAGTCATTATTTATTATTCCGATACTGTGGTTAATGTCTTGATTAACCACAGAATTGATTTTAAAGTTACTTACTCACCTGAGTAAGTAACTTTAAAAGCCTTTTGGACTTCATAACAAGGCTTTTTTTCCTATATAGCGCGGGCGAAGCCGCTGAGAACAGCTAATTATTGTATAAGAACCTCTCCCCCGCACGAATAGATCTTGAAGACGACTATTTCTATTTAGACCAAACATGGAGAAGAACTATCTCGACAAACATAGCTTTCGATTAAAAAAAACCGCATTCAAATCCGTCTACGCGTTTGGCCGCTACATTGCCACAGACAGACACAGATACACAGATACACAAATCGACAGGTCAAACTTATAACATCCCTCTTTTTAGTCGAGAGTTAAAAATGGATGCCATTTTTAACCAAAGCGACCATAAAAGTCGTGGTACAAAGTGGAGCTTTTGGGAATCAATTAAAATGATATTGTCTGTTTGTATTCAGAGTGATATTATGTTAATTATAATTATATGTTATTTATAATTAACAAAAAGTAACCTACAAACACAGAACAAAATACTATGTCCAAGGTAACTTCCAAGATACTATGTTGTTTTTTTATTGATCTCATTTTTCTAAACGTAAAGTTGATGTATCTAGAACCCTGTCTCAGCCGCCCCATCATATTGCGTCACTTATATCTCATCTCTTAACTCTTCATTATGAAAACTTTCAATAATTGGAAAGATATATATATCGAGAAGAACCCCTAAGTACTTGGCGTGAGTTATTTTATCTATTTCTGTACACGAACAGTCAGAGTTAGACGGGTCACTGCACTTATGAACTTTTATGTTGAAGTCAGCGGAGTGTTGAGTTGTAATGCTTTACTGAAGCAGATGTAGTGGGTTTTCGCTGTATTCAGTGTAAGGATGCTTGTATCCAGCCAGTTTGCCGTCTTTGCTAGAGCTCTTTCTGCTGATATTTTTACTTTAGGCTAAGATTCGCCAGAGAGGACGATTGCAGTATCATCTGCATTCGAGAATATAGAACCATTGGTCAGTTTTAGATGGCACAGATTTTTTATATACATCAGAAAAGACTTTACCCAGTACGCTAACATACATATACATACATACATATAAACATATGTATATCTTGTATTAAATATTATAATATGTTATATAACAAGAGAAACTGGGAAAGAGAATTAAACTCCTGATGGAGTAAACCATGTTTCAAAAACTTTAGAAACATTGAACATGTTAAGAGCCATACCAACTTCATAACATAATCATATACGAGAGATCTACTCGTGTACGGGTGTGTTCAACAGAATAATATTCATAAGGATATAATAAGTAACGCAGCCAAAACAATAATAACTAATCAAAAAATAATATCGTTAATATCAAAATGCTACGAGGAAATAAACTGAGGGCTACAAAGGATAGATATCGACATCATTAGTATTACTAATAACACTAGTAGCACTTATATATAGTAATAGTAATTAATCTAAAAAACTAAAGCAGTTATAAAGAACAACGTTATTTGTACAACAAAAAATAATATTTAATTATATGATTTATAGATACTAGTTATTATGCTGTCAATTCGCAATTACAAAATACATACTCGTAGATGATTGTGGTGTTAAAAACCTTAAGCCTAGGTCTTCTCATATGGGTAGAAGTTTGCAAAAAAACAGCAGAATAAAATCAACGTAATCGGAATACTATATTTACATTTCTCATACTAAGAAGTGTGAGAGAAATCTGTTAGTTTTGTATAGATCTGGTAGGACCTCCGCGATGTTTCGTAGAGCACTTACCAGATATAGCGAAGAATGTTTGTGAGTTTAACTACTCAAACATAATCGCAAACCATCTTTTAAACTGAACACATTGTATAGAAAAATCGACATTTTCCTGTACCTCAGTCTTCCCCCTCTTGCTTGGTTTACCTAGCTCACTTGATAAAATTTGATATCAAGAATTTTTATAGAGCATTATGTATGTACAACTGAATGGTGTTACACGGTTACACGAAAAGTTTGTTAATAACTACCGTATGATTACGGGAAGGAAACAAAAACAACAAAAACTGAATTCCAATAAAACTATTTAACGATAAGTATAAGTGGACAATCTTAGTTCTATATTAATAATTCTAAAAAAATAGCGTAGGCTCTTACAACAGCAATATTTGCAAGTTAAATTGTCGCCAATATTCGTCCAGTCATTTCGGAGATTCGGAGACGAATCGAATGGATGCTTTTAATAAAAAGATGTGGTTTGAAATTTCAACAGGCACTTAAGTTTTATTTATTTATCTAGATATAGATAAATATGTCAAAGTCTACCGGCTAATAGCGTCATAATTGTTTGCATATTTAAACGAGAAATCTAAATTTTTTGAACGTGCTTAATTCAAAGTATCCCTCCTTTTCCAGGAAGTCACAAGGAAGCTCTCTCAAAATCCAAACTGGTCGAATTTCATTTCGTTAGCACTTCTCAAGCGCGTTAAAGTAACCCATCACAACCGTATAGCTCAACAGCAACAGCTGTGCTTAAATACACACATGGCAGTAGAAATGTCATTATAAATGTCAGGTCCCAATAAACCTGTACGGCCTTCAACGAAAATGGTTTATTAAAGCTAAGTAAACTCGTAAGGTACGCTACCTTGCTCAAGACGCTTTAAAGCTTAACAATATTGGTCAAAATGACTTATGGATGATGAATCCGATACCGTGTTAGGAGAGTTAATAACCTTTCTGAAAATATAACAAGTTGCTGAAATTTAAGGTTATCGTACCGTCATCCTCTCTTTAAATCATCCTTCCATCCTTCCAAGCGACTTCTTCTCTTCATAAGATGTAAGGGTCGTTGGTCTCTGGATTGGTAGCTGGATCTTTATTGGAGATTCTTTACACCCCTAACCCGCGGCCGCCGTGGCCAGAACAGGAATAGTTGCGCAAAGTACCGAAGACTCGGGTCTATTTTAATCACATAATTTGTGATGAAAATATATTTATGTGAAGTAATTAACGTTCGAACATAAAGATTGTAGAGATGAATCGTGAAATAATAATATTTAAATTAATACAAATGAAACAGATATTAGATATATTAATGTAAAAGACTTCAGAAATTTTTGATTGCTTAATTTTTTAAACATAAAAATTAAGTAAAAGACAATCATGTACATTAGTAGGTACATAAGTATTAACTTGTCTTCACTTTACGGGACCCGGGCTTTAATTTGTTTGTGAAATGAATATTTATATTTTTTCTGGTCCGAATTAAAACGGAAATAGCGGTGAGAAAATATATTAAAAGAAATACTATAATATGTAGGTTACCTCGTTTAGAGTAGTTGAACAGCGCGACGGGGTGAGTTAAGCTCCCCCACCATTCTATAATTGGAAAGAAGGGCTGTGCCCAGCAGTGTGACATTAATTGGTTGCCTATCCTCATACCTTCATTAAGTAAGCGCGTAATTACGCTTGATTAAAATAAGTTCGATGACCTTTTTAAATGATTTACTAAATGAGTCATAATATTATGAACATCCGTTTAATCGATTTATTTTTATTTTGAATTCTTCTATATTTATGTCAAGTTCTGTAATTTTGTACATAATGTCAAAGGACTTAGCAGTTATTAAAAGGTCCAACTAATTAATATTAAAACTTATTTTCGGAACAATATTTAAATAAAATATAAATACATTTTTGTAATACATTTTTTAAACATCGATAGAAAAACACGGCTTAGTAAAAAACATGTTTTTTTTTAATAAACTTACGAAAACTTAAATAGTTCCCTTTCAACCTCGTCTAACTCCTGATTACACAGTGTAACTACAAAGGAAAATAATTTTTACAAAATAATAGAGAAATAATGTTAAGACAGTTTTACAAAAATATTATTACGACTTATCAAATATTTTTGGAAAATAAAAACTATTTTCCTGCATTAATAGCGAAAGTTACTTACGAAAATGCTTATTTTTTTTTATGATATAATATTGTTTTACTATAACCGTACCCATAAAATCGCACGAGATATATAGAAGTAAACATATGTACAATTTAGGTTTGAAAATACCTAACATGTATAGCCATGTTAAGCTTATTTAAATTTATATAAATATACAATTTACATATAAAAAATTTGCAGAGCTGTTATTTTTTAATTGTTATATATATTATGTATGTATATAACAATGTAGTATTATCGGACATGAAAACAATAGACTACAAAAATTTAAATTTTATATTTGATAATTGATATTTTAATAGCCATTTTTTTCTTATACTATACATATGTATATTTCAGATAGTGAAAAATGACAACCATTTAAAATAAAATAAAGAATAAAATAAAATAAAAAGAATAACATAGAATAAAATAAAAAAACTACTTTTATCAGTAATATAATGATGTGATTTAAACAATGTATAAAAACGCTTGGTCATATGATGAACGGATAAATTTTAAGTTTTAGAACATGTTTAAAAATTCCTAATGAACTATGACGAGTCAGAATTTATTCGTTAGAAATAATGAACATTCAGTTTCACAGTTATCGTCAAGCTAGTGACCCTCACGGAGCGAAACTCCTGAAATTGAAGTACAACTTTTGACGAGCACCTTTCAACTCTTTCTATTAAGTTTAAGTTAATGAAAGTTTTTAAATCGGTTTCAAAAGCTTTGGAGTCTGTTTTATTTTGTACAACACGTGAAACCTACATACAGTTGTGTTCGAGGAATATAAAGGTAAATTGTTAACTGAAGTTTTGCTTCGAGTTTATTTCAAAATAATTTATGCAGGCATTACTTTTTAACCATCGTCGTATGTAATTTTGTTTTGTCTATTGGGCTATGAAGATCTATTATGAATGTTTTATCTATTAGAATATGAAGGCTTCGTATTTTTTTTTTAATTATTAAAAGTGGCTTATCATTATATAGTATAATATACTTTCCGCGTCTGTCCCTATGTCTGTATGTATGCTTAGATCTTTAAAACTACACAAAGGATTTTGATGCAGTTTTTTTAATAAATAGAGTGATTCAAGAGTAAGGTTTATATGTATAATAATATGCTTAATATATTAGAGAACCACTGATAATTTCAATATTTCTAATACGAAGTCGTAAACACATTGTTTTGCGCTTACATTGCAAACGCCGCGCTGGCTGAACTTTACGAAATAGATCATAATTATGTACTAAGTATTGTATACCTTAAAAAGTTCTACAAGAAAGTCTACGATGGTATATGCTTATCTCTTAGGGATAACCCACAATAGTCAATTTTTATCCTTTACTTTTTACGAGAAATAATGGCTTGTTTACGAAGCGATTTTAAGCAAGACAGCATTAATCCTTATCTAATTTAGTGCGTTCAGTATTGAATTTTGTTAATTTATATAGCTAACTGAGTGTCTAACACGTATTATTTAGCTTTTAAAATAGATTTTTTTAAATAAAACCAGACCTGCAAGTTGATGGTTACAATAACGTCGATCTATATCTATAACGTGTAGGTAACACGGTCATAATTTGAGTATGTTCAATAAAAATCTGTAAGTGTGATATATGGTTAGAATGGTTATTAAGCTTTCTGCTTAAAACGTATTTAAATGGACGTTTAAGAAAAAACAAGGAAGGTGTAAATAAAATACAGTACCTAATATTGTATCCTTATTAAAAACTTTAAATAGATTTTTGACAGTGAGCGATGTCTACTGATGTCGTCATTTTGATTGTATCACTTAAAACAAATCATATAAAAAGGGAAAGGGAAATTGTTTTATACTATTTTAAGGTGTGCGAAGCCGCGGGCAAAAGCTAGTAACCAAATATTTTAAAGAGAGAAAAATTATTATGTATTTTATTCGTTAAATACCTTTACTGAATAAAATTCAGCGGTTCTTATTTATTACATGAAGAGAGAAATGAGCCTGTGGGTCATCTGATGGTAAGTGGTGGCCTTTACCCAGGCTCTTTTGCAAATGTTAGAATGTGTACAAGAGCGTTACTGGCCTTTGAGAGAGGAGTAGACGTTTTTTTGGGTGCCTTGTCGTATATATTGTGTAACAGTGCTGAACGATGTTCAATTCACATCTCGGTGGTTCGTGGTGAAAATAAAAACCGCATTTTTGAGGAACTCTATCCAGGTGACAGAAATGGTATTCCAGATGGAGGCGATCAGTTGGATAGTAGATACTCTTGACGATTAACCAGCTCTTTGAAATACTTCTTGTGGTTAGTTACAACACAAAATTCACAGAATCATTATCATCATGAATTGTTTCTGTGCAATGTCATTTGGTAAGAATGTGCTGTTTTGTAATGGTTTATATTTAATAATTATTTTATTTAAATAAAACAATAAGATAATTAATTTGCCTAAAAGTGAACTTCCTTAAAGATTTATAATTTTTGATAAGGTGTATCGAAATACAGAGAGTATCTAAGTGTCAGATATGATGATTAATTAAAAGAAATTGGTTTTCCTTGTATTACTTACAACGATATAAGTCCTGTAAGTCAGCCAATGAACGGTAAACAATGCGGCTCCTGAACAAACAAACAAACTGCTGCTGGCTTCTGGCATTGTTGAATAAAACGCTATGTAGGTTTTAGGCAACGGAATTCTGAAACAAGTATGTAGTCGTATACTCACATACCTACTATATCTGATATTTATACTAGTAGTATAAATATCAGATATAGTGTCAGATAATACAAAGGTCAGGTTCTATAAATGTCATTCATAGTCATTCATTCATATATTCTTTATTGTACACCACAATATATAAAAAAAGTAAAACACAAAAAACACAAAAGAAGTACAACAGGCGGCCTTATCGCCTAACGGCGATATATATATTTCTTCCTGGCAACCCTGGGGTTTAGAGTATAAATAACAAACATTAATATGGGTAGGTACAAAAAATAAACACGCTTATAAATAACTACACACTAATACGTAGATTTGTAAATAAATTAAATACTAACTACAATAAATAAGCTATAATACACTAAACCGTATATTATATAATAAATACAAGGGGAATTGGCAAATAATAATAGAAATAAATAAATAGCTAATGTAAGCTAATGGTGTTTTACAATCTACATTTTTATCAGAACTTAAAATGTACTACGTGAATATTGTTACAGATGAAATATAATTTAAAACTAATATATAAATATTACAGAGATAAACGAGTTGCTTTGCCGCAAGCGAAGTGATAAGATTGAAGAGACACATTCATGTCGATGGCCGCGTCATCTAAAGCTTAATTTGACACACACGTTTACTATTTATCAATCCCTCAGCGGATAGTCATCAGCACTTGGTTAACGTTAATTTCTTTTAAATATATATTGTTACTACATACGTAGAATCTCATATCACAAACAAGTAATAACAATTGAAATAACAGCAATGGATTTCTCCTTCCTGTTATGTATCGTCATTCTTATCGTGGTAGCTTAAGATAATAATTATAATAATAGACAATTTCAAAATATAAAGGGTACGGTCAATTGAATTTAATTGTTTTTAAGGATTCTCGCTAAAAGTGTACCTATTTATTGAACTCTGATTCCTTGCAATAACTTCTGAATCTTATTCTGATTCTTTGCTATAATTGTTGATTGTGAAAAATAGAATATAGATCCGATCAGTACATAGTAAGCTCAGGGGACGGGTATGGAGGAGGGAGCACTCGAGGTAACTAATGGTTCTCATCTGAACCCACAGCGAGCTATTTCACCCCCCACTACTTTTCTATTGTAAATATACGTCTTTATAATTGTACTACTTTAAGTAACACTGAGCTAGATGAGATTAGTACAATTATTATTTATTGCTACTGTAAAATTTATATATGAGGAATGTTAGTGATTTACCTTACAACAATACCCTATAGATATTTTTAATGCATGTTTAAAAATGTCCTATTAACCTTTAAATCTTTTTCACTCTGCGGTAAAGGACATAATTATACACGCTTCGGCTATAATTGATGATTCCACCACACGATGCGACACAATGAGAAATGATCCCGAATATATTACACCGTCTTTATCAGCTTTTTATACTTGGACTGGATGGATTAAGTGGAAAATGTCTCCGTTTACTATAAAGTAGAGGATTGTACCACTTTACTAATATTTATGTTAAGACCTACCATACAACATATCAATTATATGTGTTTATCTTTTAAAAAGATAAAGGTTAACATTAACTTAATAAGAAATAATATCAAAAGACAATATCATTGATAGCTTATTCCTAGCTTTCTAGCTACTTAACTTTTCTTATCTTCACTCTCGAGTCAAGAATTTCGACGTAACAACACTAGATTAATATTTTCCTAAATTTTCACAAGTAAATCACGTTGAACAAAACTCTACTTAATGGAGTTAATTCGGGTATATTTATTAACAATTCAAACCTTAATTGTAGCTAGAATTGTATCTATAATTCGTAACTAAGAAACCATGGTAGGTAAATGAATTAACTATGCTACGTCCAAAGCACAATGCTATACCAAAGCCATGTTACTCATATCTTTTGATGGCAAACGAGAAATGCAAAACATACACTGCGCAAAATATATACAAACAAACAAAAACGCTTCATTACGTTTAAGGCCACGTAACATTAAACTATAGACCAAACTAATACACAGACCAATTGTCGTCATTACAACTCAAAACTTAATTAACTCATCGACTCACATAGATTTGAGAGGACTTATTCATAATCTTAAAACTTTTAATTATTTTAATGAAAGGATTTTCACATAACATCAAATAAAAGTTTGATTCTATAGAAAAAGTTTAATTTATTATGAAGTATAATTGTAGTGTAATGAAAATACAATATATATAGTCTTTATTATTTTTTTTGCAATTAATAATTAGAAAATAAGATATAAGACAAAAAGTTATTACTGGCTTGTACAGTTGTTTCGACTAACATTTTATAAACATTTAATT
Organism: Napeogenes sylphis; assembly: GCA_959347405.1. Lineage (NCBI taxonomy): Eukaryota > Metazoa > Arthropoda > Insecta > Lepidoptera > Nymphalidae > Napeogenes > Napeogenes sylphis. Next base: position 21,695,869 of record OY365783.1, on the reverse strand, counting down.
TCGTTGGATTTCTTAAATAAATTGTAATTAAAACCTTTAACTTCATATTATAAAAATAAGAAACCTCTCAAATCGAGACCAACTTTAAAAACATCTCGAATCGAAAAGCCAAGTTTAGTGGAACTTCTAAACTACTCACATTACCCTATTTTTGCAAGTGTTGTCTCTAGTGTATGTTTTATGACCAAGTCTATATTCTACATTAAGTACCTACGACACGAGACAATATGGAGAACACAGTTAAGTAAAATTGGCAAGCATATCTTTTTTGTCCTCATCCACTCGCTCCTGTCATGTGTCAGCGACTCGACTCCTTCCATCCTTGTGTGTCAAACATTTCAACATTTATTTTTACCCAACTTTAGTAATATCCATACACATTCAACTTTATAATTCGATTAACATAAAAAGTATTAAAAACATTCAATTGTATAAGAATAATGGTTAAGAATATGATCATAATGTTTTGGTTTACTCACTCAATATACAATAAATACAATAAATGGCGCAGTGATTTTTTTTTTTTTTAATATGATCTAGGGTAATGCTTGACTACATTCCACCTGAGGGTAAGTGGAATGTAGTCTTAGATGGTAAGTCGCATTGCCCTAGCAACCTATTCACTCTTCTCTTGAAGACACCCACATTATATTTGGCCGGAAATACCGACGCAGGCAAATTGTTCCAGTCCTTCGCTGTACGCACTAAAAATGAGGAAGCAAAGCGCTTCGTTCGGACAGAAGGAATGTCCACAACAAAAGGATGGATACCTGCCGTGCGTCGGGTCGTCCGGTGATGGAAGGGGGACGGGGGAATTAACTCGTGTAATTCCTGCGCACACTCACCAAAATGTATCCTATAGAATACTGAGAGGCTAGCAATTTTACGCCTGTGTTCAAGGCTTTGGAGGTCGGCTTCGACCAATTCGGGATCGCCTATAAGCCTCTTTGCTCGCCTCTCAATTGAGTCCAGAACCGCAAGATGAGACTTTGCGACACCAGCAAATATGTGTCCACAGTACTCTACACACGATCGGATCTGTGCTTTGTATAAAACAAGAAGCTGTCCCGGTGTAAAGTACTGCCGAACCTTCGCAAGAACGGCAAGCTTTGCTGCTGCTGCTCTTGCTCTGGACTCAATGAACCGACCAAAGTTGAGGTTCGAGGAAATCTCTAAGCCTAACAACTGAAGCTGGTCCCTGTATTCCAAGGATACATTCTGGAAAGTAGGAGCCAAGGTGAAAGGGCTCCTTTTGGCGGTGAATAGACACGTCTGCGTTTTGGTGGCGTTGAACTTGACAAGATTGGCATTGCTCCATGCGGAGACTGCCTGAAGTTTGTCATTCAAACGTTGCACCATGGCTTCTCTTTCAGACTGTACTTGATCTCGACTAGCCCGAGTACTCGGCAGATATCTTTCTACAACTGTGCTGTCGTCTGCATACCCATAGATACCGGGCTTCAACAGATCGTTAATGTGCAGCAAAAACAGAGTTGCAGAAAGAACGGACCCCTGAGGCACTCCGGCATTTATTGTCAAGGGTTCCGAGGAACACCCGTCGACAACTACTCGGAGAGATCTGTGGCTCAGAAAGTCCGTTACCCAGCCGATCAGACCAGGAGATATACCGTACGCTGAAAGCTTGCATATAAGGCTCGCATGCCAGACCCTGTCAAATGCCCTCGGGACGTCCAGAGAGACGGCGACCGCTTCTCCGTTCTTCTCGATGGCCTCGCCTAAAATGTGAGTAGCATACACTAGGAGGTCCCCAGTAGACCTATTACGGCGAAACCCGTACTGTCGGTCACTGAGGAGATCGTTACCTTCTAGGTATGCTAGTAGGCGCGAGTTCAATACACGCTCCATAATCTTACAGAGTATGGAGGTGATTGAAATCGGTCTGTAATTGACACGGTCGGCACGGCTGCCTTTTTTGGGCACGGGTTGCACATTAGCAAGCTTCCAGGATTTCGGTACTATTCCAGTCATGAAAGAGAGGCGATACAGACGTGTCAGTACAGGTGACAACTCAGCTGCGCATGTCTTGTGCAGAATAGCTGGTATACCATCAGGACCACTGCCTTTATTCACATCTAAATGACACAATGTTCTCCATACCTCTTTGTTAGTGATGCGGATTTCAGGCATCGAAATACCGCAGTAAGGAAGATGTGCTGGAGAAGCATTGCCAGTGTCTAGATGCGAATTATCAGCAAACAGAGAAGCAAGTACATTCGCTTTCTCTGTTGCTGTGTGGGCCAGGGATCCATCCGGCTTCAGCAGAGCAGGCAGTGAGGGTTGGCAGAAGTTCGACTCGATCGCTTTGGCAAGAGACCAGAAAGCTCGACTGCCAGTTGGTCTGACAGAGAGCTTTTCGCCATTCTTAGCGATTCGATCGAGACGAGCCTTCCGCAATGCCTTCTTGTAGGACTTGGCAGCTTGGTTAAAGGCTCTCTTCTTCAAACTTACATCCGGAGTTTTGCGGGTTCGAGCATCAGCCCAAATGAGATATGCCGAATGTTTTTGGTCTTGAGCATGACCACATTCGGCATTAAACCATGGGCGAGCTTTGCCACCGATGGGTACGTCAGCAAAAGGAATAAAATACTCCATTGCCTGATGCACCACATCGGTTATAGCATCCGCGCAACTAGACGGATCCAAAGAAGAGAAGCAGACCTGCCGCCAAGGATAAGACGCAAAAAAGTGTCGCATCTCATCCCAATCAGCTGACTTGTATTTCCATACTCGCCTAACACCATGAGGTTCGAAAGCTGGTGGGGAATACGTAAACACAGATTTCACCAGACAGTGATCGGAGGTTCCCAAGGGGGAGGTGACTTCTACACGATACCTGTCCGGATCAGTTGTCAGCAGAAGGTCCAGGCAATTGGCTGTATGGCCTACCACATCTGGTACCCTTGTCGCTTGCTTCACCAGCTGAAAAAGGTCCAAGGACAACGCAAATTTCCGCGCTTCTCTTCCAGCATGGTCGGTCTTCTGGTACGGGAACAGCCAGTCCTGATGACAGGCATTAAAGTCCCCCAGAAAGACGAGCTGCGCCGAAGGGTACTGATACAGAGCCATATCTGCAGCCTCACTGAGATACTCAAATAAACGAGTTGTCTCCTGGTCACCGCTGTGCGAACGGTAGACACAGGAATACAGGATTTTTTCGTTTCCTGTGTCCACTAAAACCCATAGGGAAGAAAAAGTGGGGTCTTCAAGGTGACGGAGACGCTGAATACAGAGGTCGTTCCGCGCGTACATACTGACTCCGGCCCGTGAGTGAAAGTTGTGCTCCAACGAGTAACCGGGATAATCCAAGTATGTAGCGCTCAAAGGACATTGTATCTGCGTCTCCGTCAAAAAGAGCAAGTGCGGCTGCTCTGTCTCCAGGTGGTGGTGGACAGCTAAAAGATTTGAGTGCAAACCCCTTATATTAGTGAGGTGCACTTTGTATGAGGAGGAGTGCAACCGCTGTGTATCCTTGTTTCTTTTTTTTACCTTTTTCATAATATAGAATAAATAAAAGTGAATAGGGATGGGAAATGGCAGTTGAACGAGGCGGTACGTATCAAACCCGACTTTGAAATTGGTGATGTCTTGTCGCTGGGAGGCTAGCCTGGAGACTGCGGGGACGCCCGAACCCCCCCAGGGATCGCCATCGGGCCTCCTCGCCTGGTCGCCAACCAGCACGATGGAGCCACCCTGGGATTTTTCGCAGCTGGCGGGGCAGCCTTTTGTGGGCGGCTAACCCACTAATTGGGCCCCCAACTATCTGCGGGCGGCCAGCGGAAAGCCGTCGCTTCGGATCCCGCTACCCTCCTCGACTAGACACCCGACAGAACAAACACCAACTCGACGTCAACCGGTTCGCCAACGTACCGCAGCTATTCAAACCCATTTCCCATAAACGGCTTCATCGAGCAACGTGCCGGAACACGACTATGTCGCTTTGCGGCACCACTTTGCCCGATGGGTGGTAACTTTGCCGGCGACCCGATGTTATGGTCTACCACCAAGGGAACCTCTGTAACGACTGTAATACTTATTATGCTGCAACCTACACACACAACAAACCGACGCTAACTAAATTACTTGAAAGCTACTAAATTAAAGTACGTATTATTATTTAAATGTCAATTAATAACGATATTGCACTTAAGTCCTTAACTGTACAAAAATAAAGGTCAAAGTTGTATAGCGTGCCCGATGCCAAGCGGACAGCGTCTGATCGATCTCCTGTAAGTAGTTGTTGTGAAGAGATGCGATGAGGCAGATATAAGGTAAAATATTGAGTCTAGATTAAAAGAGGAAAATAATCCTTTCCTGAAATTCCACCTTAACCATGTAAAACTGTAAGATTACCTATTATAGTTCCTTTATCAAAATATTATAGTAAGGAATTATTATTAAAGTATTAAATATTTAATCAAATGATAGTTTATTATTTTGTATTTGGTATTAATAGGTTATTTCTAGATACAGATATTCAATTCAGTTCTAAACATTAATTATTCTTAAATTTGTGAAAATAAAATGAATGTTAAATAAATATTTAATAAATTTAAAGAAAAAAGTGTTTTCTATGTATAAAAAAACATGGCTATATATAAGAAATTCGGCTGGAATTAACAAAACTTAAATTATAGACATAGTGGTACTCCTTTATTATTTTACTTTGATAAACCTAGTTTAATTACAACATTAATTACAACATTACAAAATAAAAAAAGCAATATTATTTGACTAATGTTTTTCTTATCACTTGGCTCTAGAATAATAATAAACAGTGCTGAATACATTTATTTAGTATAATCATTACTCGATATGTCACAATGTTTTCACTACCAGTGAAATATAATTTTGATGCAAAATATGCATACATGACGAAGCGGAACATGACTCTGTGAAATTGCAGTAAATCGAATGGAAAATGTGTCTCCCCGGATTTATCAGTTCAGTAGACGAGCGACGCTTCCCTACTTCTTCATCATATTAACATCGAAAATAATTGTGATTTTCCAGACATTATGTGGTTCTTAAAATGTAAAACAAAAATCTTTATACAAATGTGACCTTCTATGTACATTTTATAGTATTAACTATTAGAGTGAACAAATGTTGGCTTGTGTTTTATTTTCTACTCATTCAAGAGCCCCCGAAGCTCCGCACGTGTCGCTGAAGTGAGTTGTTAAACAAATAGTAACTGAAACAATTCACCCATTCATTTATACATGTGTTTCGTTCACTCAAATGAACTGGATATATATGTGTGCGTGTGTGTGTGTGTGTGTTGCGTGCGTGCGTGCGTGCGTGCGTGCGTGTGTATATGTTTATGAGCAGATAGGTTGTCTTGATTGTAAGGAGAAAAGATACTGACACATTGTTAAAAATCACGGACATGTACCCTCACAGAGTTTTTGCTGAGATACGTAATCGATACATCAACCGCATTCGTTTAGATGGATTACGAGCTAATAATACAGTCTCTAATAAATAAAGTTTTAGAGTTTCAAAAGATTTCTGTTTTGCTAAAATTATATTACTATTTGATTCATATATAAAAAAACTATAAATAATTGCAATTCTTTCCGAAAAACGACATAAAATGCTCACTTTAAACCACTTCCTTAATTCTTTATTGCAAAATGTTTAGTGTGATTGCAATTTGTATTTATATTGCTTTTTTCAATAATTTTATTATTCACGAATTCAAAACACTTTAATACATGTAAATTAAGAAATATACATGTATAACTAAATGTCTATGCAACTTTGATTAAAAAGCGGCTTTTGCATTCAGAATAAGCTTTTAAAAAAAATTTGAATATGTGTTTTATGCATTTAGTAGAGAGATGTTATGAATAGTTTTTACAAACCAAATGTTCAATGTATGAGTATATCACTTATAAATATGCCTATCCAGTTTTGCCTTGAATACTGTCGGTATAATACAAGATCTTTTTTTTTGTGTTGCATAAAACATTTATTACTGCAGTATGTTCTATTTTAAAACATTATAAATAGTAGGTAGCGTATAATATGAAGCTTTTTTAAAGTGTTCTCCATTAACTTCAAAACTGCTCTCTATCCATTGAGGGTAGTTATCGTTATAAATTCTCACTCTCCATTTGAAAAATATCCACTGCCAATGTTATGGGTGGTTTTAAACTCCGAATTATCATGGCATTTAAAGCATGATGTACCGTATTATGATTACCATTAATCATATTCCATAGAGATAAGATCGGGACATTTAGTCCCGATCTTATCTCTATGGAATAATCCCGATAACGTCATCAGCACTGATGACGTCCCAAGCGTTCGTTTCCGAACCACGCTTGGGTGGATCTAGCTTTATGACCTATTGCTGAGTGCCCCTGAAAGGACCATTCTTGGTTATGATCGTGTTATAAATGCTATCTTGACACCTTATTCACAAAAATATGGCTCAGTCACTCTTTGATAACTAACTCCCTACTGAGGCACTGAAGTCAGATAAAGTTTTGTTGAACTCAGCTTACTAATTGGCAGTATTTCTATGGAGCTTTGAACATAAACTCGGTCATACTTGTTAAAAAATTGTTCAGTTGTACCATTCCGTTTAATCTAAAACTTACAACAACGTTGTTTTTATTTCATTGTCCTTTTAATTTTTAAATCGTCATTTAGATAATTATCGGTGCGTCTCTTACAGTCAAGTCCTAAGTATCCATACATAAAATAAAATTGTCACTGATCGTAAACTGTACATGGAAAATATTTAAAAAAATCATGATGGGAAGCTTTTATAAGAGCAAGAGAACTTAAAGCAATGGTTTTTCATTTTGTCTGTTTGTTGGTATGTCTGTATGTCTGTGTGCACGCTAATCTCAGAAACGGCTTAACCAATTTGAATGCAGTTTTCAGGAATATATATTGATATATAAGAATGACAAATTTAAAATTGAAATGTAATTTTTTGCCTATAGTTTTTAATATTTCTAATCAGATTAAGTATATGTAGCAATTCAAATGGGTTTCACTTGTTTTTATGTTACGAAATATGGTCGTATTTTAGTGCATGCATATGTTTATTGTTTGTTAATTAATGTATTATTATTACAATTAATTCATTGGTGTGCGTGTGTGTGATAGTTTGCTGATTGTTATAGAAAACGTCTCCTTTAATATTTAGGGCGCAGACTCTCGCAAAATGTCGTTTAAATATATATATATATATATATATATATATATATATATATATATATATATATTAGTAATATATTATGTACTGAAATAAAAACCAACCTTTATAAAGAGCAAGTACGTGTTAAACGATGGCTCTATATAATAGAATATATATATCCCAGTAATAGCGGGGACGGTGTTTGGATAAGTTCAACGTTACCGTCTAACTTCGATAACTCAAAGGATAAATAGTTCACCGTTTATAGCCACTAGAAGGTAATTTCGTTTTTCGTGTGTTTATATTAAACCGTTAGTATTACGGAAAACAAACACAAAATGTTAATTCTCTAATCCAAAGAGATCATCTAAGTCCTCAATCCAGCAGATACATTGGTGTTTGGTAAGTTTTATAAATATTATTATTATTAGTAAGTTTTATATATCAAATTAGTGGTTATATATAAAATTGTAGAGTGGTTAGCGCAGACGTCTAACGTGTCCCGGCAGAGCCAGGCATTTATGTGATGAGCATAGATGTCTGTGTTTCTGGTTTTGGTCGTTTATTAAATACACTCGGCGTCACAAAAATCGCACCTTTTAAAAAAGCAACTTCAAAATAATTTTACTTAAACTTTGTGAATTGTAAGGATATGATTGTAGGATATCATTGGAAAGGTAATTCAATTGCCTATTAGAAAATAAAAAACATGTGTATGCATTTTAATTCTTTAATAACAAAAAACTTAAAACATGACAAAGTGACAAAAAATAAAATTAATAACATCATAAAAAATTACAAATAAGGCCTTAAAATCTAGTGTTTCCACCCCTTGCTGTGATGGTAGCTTCCAGCCGATCCTTCATGGAGCTCACGAGGGTCACCACTCTTGCTTGGGGTATGTTGTCCCATTCGTCTTTCACGGCATCCTGGAGCTCTTGTAGAGTGGTGGGAGCAGGATCTCGTGCTCGTACGTGCCTCTTTACATCGTCCCAGAGATGCTCGATCGGGTTCAGGTCTGGACTTCGTGCTGGCCATTGCATAACAGGGATCTCAACCTCTTCCAAATAGTCCCGCACAGCAAACGCAGTGTGGCAACGGGCGTTTTCATGCATTAACATGAACCCATCGCCAACAAAACCAGCATACGGAACCACATCGTCTTGTAAGATCTCCGTTATGTACCGCCGAGCATTCAGCGACCCTTGCCCGCGACCACCACCAGTCCGAGAGACGCACACAAGCTCCGTTTTCCCTTCGACGGATATGCCACCCCAGAACATACAGGAACCACCTCGGTATTCGACGGATTCCTCTATGCAAGCCTGGGCAAATAGCTCTCCTCGTCTTCGGTATACTCTTCTGCGTCTGTCGTTGCAGAAAAGAGATACTCGTGTCTCATCGGTGAAGAGAACGGCTTTCCACTGTTCACTCTTCCAGTTGACATGCTCCTGGGCAAATCGTAACCGCTCTCTTCGATGCTGCACGGTCAATTTTGGGCCCCTAGCAGGTCTGTGAGCTCTCAATTCCTTTTCTTTCAGTCTTCTTCTAATCGTAGAAACACTCACAAACGTTCTGCAAGCTGATCGGAGCTCTTGTTGCAACTCAACAGCATTGCTAAAGCGGTGCCGCAAGGATTTGGAAACAACAAAGCGGTCGTCTCTTTCTGACGTGCAGGGTTTTCTTCCGGATCCACGTCTTCGAGTATAGCCACCAGTCTCAAGGAACCGTTGGTATATTCGTCGAACTGAGAATCGGCTAAGGTTCAACTGTCGAGCAACGTCAACCTGTCGCAGTCCTGAATGCAATAGCGCAATGATTTGAGCGGCTTTATCAGGGGTTGTATCCATCTTCAGGTACTGTTCTCTTATGTATGTTGTTCCGGTGTGTTCACTCTGAAGTCTGAGTAGCGACTGACCCATTTTTTACCTTTACATGAGCTTTTATACCCTTATAAGGTAGCACAAGTAGTGCTCCTTAAGTGAGCATTTTTTTAAACATTTTTTTGATTGGTCCCTAGTTAGAAATGGTAATTGTTTTTTTAATGATACCGGTTAAATAATATAAAGGTATTGAAGTGCACTTTAGAATGATATATTTTTTTCATACGTAGTACTTATGTGCTAGATTCTAGGAGCGATTTACTGAAAAAAACATAGAGGTGCGATTTTTGTGACGCCGAATTTATATTCTCAGTATTTATATGTGTAATTCTATGTATTAGTATCGTTGTCTAACCCCTTTAACACAAGCAAATAATTTGCTTACTTAGGGGTTAGATCAATGTGTGTTATTTGTCCCGATATTATTATTATTATTATATGTAATTCTGTATCAAAACTACAGTTTTCTATTCAAGAATTTCATATGTTCGTATACTTAAAATGCTGAAAGCAGGTCATGTTTTATTTTCCCCGGATGTAGGAGTGCTCTTTAGGATGCATCGCTTATATCACGTGTTCCAACTTTCAATGCTAAATATACAACATTTACGTAATTTAGGGTATTTATACAAAGCTCTCACATTCCCTTGGTTAATGATAATGAGATTTTTCCACAGTAAACAAAAATGTAGAAACTCACATACACTTTTTGCTAATGACTGAACATTACAAACAGCTAAACAGACAGAAAACATCCAATTATAAAATGAAACCTCTCAACAATTGAGGTTTGTATAAACAGTGGTTGGGTATTATTTTAAAGAGCGAATGCACAATCAATTAACAGATATAAATGTGGTACATGTATATTCTTCTAGCCTACAGATTTTTTTAGTATAGGTTTTTATTCTTCATAAAGTCGAAAAATATATGACCAGTGTAATCATAGAGTAAGAAACTAAACATTCCTGTACCAGGCAATCAGCGTCAGTCAACAGATCTCGTGAGGTGACTGGGAGGGGGGGGGGTTTCTCCCAGCCTTATTCAGGGAGGTGGAGTATTTACAAAGGTAATTGCGGAGTGCTCACTGAAAGGCACAGTTCGAGGGAGATGTTTACTCCCGAGCCTGCCTTACTAAGCCGAATATTAAAACTATGCAATGATGATATTTTCTGTTTCGTTACGGCGAAGACTCTAAATCGAAGTAATAATCAGGGTATTATTATTTCAAAGACATTGTACCAAAGGAAGGAAATAATGTCATTAACTTCAGATAATGATTGTGCTTGAAATTTCTTAAGATAAGGTTATTTGGATAATCACTTACACTTTCAGCCATTTCTATACCTCGGAGAAGTTATGGGAAAAATATTCAACTCACAAAACATGATAAGCCAGGATTCTTTAAACGTTTAGATGTTTAAATTTAGAATATTTTTGTAAGTTTAGAATAAAAACAGATTTAGTAGTAATTTCCTAGCTCACTTAAATAACACTAAAAGTATAATTGGCAGAGAACAGCAGCAAGTTCATTGTAAAGTAAAATAAACACTTTGTTCTCTAGTTAAATCTACCAGGGTTCCAAGCGTCCATGATCTGAAAAGAATCACACAACAATCATCTGGTTTGTTTTTATTGTATTGCCCAATCATTTAAATAAAATGTGTATATAAAAAATCATAATAATAATAAAATCGCGACCAACAAGACACGACCAATCGCCACAAGTAGCACCTGTTCAGTAAAACATGAGGGTGAGCAATCACCCCCTTCGCCATATTAGAGGGAGGAGGGCACCCGGCCCCCAATGCTACCGCAAGTAGTGACTTCTAAGGAAACAGTGTGACGCAACCAGCTGACCGACAAGAATAAATAACAACGTCCAATAAACTGCGTAGGCGAGAAATAAATCGTTAAAATACAAATCAAATTGGATTTTTTTATCATATTCTCTTTTTGATATATAATTTAAATTAATTAAGGGACAAATCTAGAGATTTATTTGGGAGTGTTTTATAAAACCGTATACAATTGACCCTGAAGGAGGTATTTATTTTATGGAGCCAAGTGCTGAGCATAGCTAGTTTTATTTTTATTTCTAGGGATAATTTTATGTAAATATTATATTGTATTATAGATTGCTCAAGCAGCCCTCATCTGCAGTACAAATATAGTATCAATATCGGATGTATTACCCCATAATATTATAACATATGACATAATACTGTGAGAATAACTAAAGTAAACTAATCTAGCGGTTTTAACGTTTGTCAACCGGCGTATTCTTTGAACCGCGTTTGCGTCAGAACTAAGTCTGTTCGACAAATCACATATATGAGGATCTCATTGTAATTTGCCATCTAAATGAATGCCCAAAAATATAAATTATTGAATTGTTTTTGACGTTTGGTAAAGTAAATTTTATAAATATTGTTTTCTTCTCATTAACCTCTTAACCCCGTTGATCAAGTTGATGTAGTTGTACAACTTAGGCTATTGTACTGGCGATACAAATGATGGTGTTATTTTACTCTGTTTAATATTAACGCGAAGTCTGACGAAACAATGTCTATAAGGAGCCTAAGTTCTTCAATGGATATTGACCTTCCATTACTTCCATCATTCTTAACAATGATCAATTTAAAAACATTTATTATTTCTTAGGAACTAACTTTTTGAAAATTAAAATTAATACATACAACATTAGTCCACATTGTCATGAAGTAATGTCAGATCGACAGCGGTTGGAGAGTTTAAGGATTTAGTTATGGTAACTGGAAAATAAGCAAAGAAAAGTTCAACAGTTTCAACCTCAAGGTCAAAAGGACCATCTTTCTTATATAAATGTCGGATGGACAAAATGGCTGGTACTATCGTCAGACATCTTATAGGCTAGCCTACATAGGGTAATCGATCAGAAAGAGTGACATACACTATGTTCACATTCAAATTCAAAATCTGAATTTATTTGAAACATGAGTAGAAATAAAAGTACAAAAATTATTTTGTTGATAATTTATTTTATCGTAATAAACATTTACTGAAGTGTATTTTATTTAAATTTCATCGTCAAAATAAGTTCCGTCTTATCGTTGGCAATCCTGCTATCGACTACGTAAACTTTGGAAAACTCGTTGACACATGCTGCGAGTAATTGTCGCTATCTCCTTCAGAATGTTTTTTTTTAAATTGGGATGTGGTCTTCGGTTTATTGAAATATACTCGCCTCTTCAGATATCCCCACAAGAAAAAGAAGAAAATGTACGGAAGTACCTACCACAAATTACATGTTACAATTTACATGGAATAAAATAAAAAATGTGAATTAAACTTAAATATTAAATGAATGTATAAAGCGGCGATATAGTTTTATTTGTTAAAGTTCATAAATTCTGTAACCGGGAACAAAAATTCATCCAGAATTAAAAACCATCTCTGCAGGTATCTATATAATCATATTCGTATATTCTGTAGTCTCAAGAGATCGTAATTAAATTTAAGTTTCTTTAGATTCTGAAAATATATATGTTGGAGGTACAGATCTTCTTGAACTTGAGTCTTGGGTATTGTCCATTGAAATTAGTAACTATCTAATTATCTTTGTACAACGAAACGTGAGGCAGTTTCTAATCACTTGTTGTCAGCTCGAGGTCCGAATTATCTGAGAGGTCTGACCATGATGATTACCCCTTTTATCGGAATCAAACTGACTGAGTTTAGACTCTGCCGAAGTGCGCCAACTTCACACTTGTGTTTCGATGTCATCTGATATCCTGTACTCATGACATAACCGACACGGCCATCCTACAGGACACACGCCTCTGTGTGTTAATCTGTAACAAAATGTATCTCGCAAAGTATCACAAAACTCGGTCACTTCTTGACCAAGTCAGGTATGAGGTCTCAAGTTTTTAAGACTAAAGTAAAGAAACATGATAACAATAGACTTTCTTATAGCTATACTGTTAAAATCAGAGAAATTAGAGCATGACTGACTATAAACTATTTAATCGTAAACGAAATCAGACATCAAGTTCTACATGTGATTCTCGATTATCTAGTAACCTTCAGTTACTCAGTAATCTACTTGCACATCCCCACAGGATTGCCAAGCCCTCTCCAAGGACTCTATGATTTCTTTTGAAATCCTAACTTAAACCAGAGTTGACTGCCTACCGCGTACTCACGGACTACTGTTTCCAGTAGATACCGGTTTCTATCGAGCTACGGCTACAAATCAACTTCCAAGTCAGTTCAATCACCATGTAAACTTAATTTTTATTAGATTCAGTTCCATGAAGTAATTCCTCATTTAATACATCAATTTCATCGGTAATACTCTGATTCTCTGGCACTGTATCGAAACTACTCGAAACCCTGTTGCACCTGTCGCCTTTACAACTTATTGAAAAAGGAAAAATCAGTTATAATAAAGTTGAACATCGTAATTGAAAATAAATGCCCACTCAACTAAAGCCTAAAGCAACTAAGCACCACTTTTCATTACATTTTAAACCAAAAATGTATTCTGAAAACATCATAAAACACAAAGCATGAATCTTATTCATCACATATGTCTTTTTACTAAGCCCTACCAACAAACCTCCTGTTTGTTTCATGGCATTGCTTTTAATTCCGAATCCCACGGACTCCCAATTGAACTAAGATTCACTACTATCAAATTTACACTATTGCTCGTCTTTGTGGCGGAAAACATTTACAAGATGTAAATAATAAGTTCTTACTTTTGCAAAATTAACTAATCCGCTTTTTTTTACAGCATTTACGGGCCTTGATCGGCAATAATACGCATTTGCAATATACGATTAATTAATAATTGTAAATTCGCCCGTGATTACTACACATGTAAGTAGGCAAGAAATAATATTCCGAAAATCTAATTACAGTTTTTTTTTCTGCTCTTAACCGGTTGAATCTTTAGAGCTATCTCGTTACCATTATTTACCGAATTAAATAAACAAAGTTCTTTGTCAAATGAAACATCCGTAGCACTCAAAATTAGTTATCTTATCATAACACGTAGCAAAGGGACGTTAAGTTAAAGTAAAATAATTTTCATTAAAATTTAACAAAAACAAGATAGGTTTGATCGCTAATCTCAGTACCAGTTATCGCAATAACAATAATAAAGTGCTTACCACTATATATGAGCGCTTAATTTTCTCTAACTAGCGAGTATTTAACGCAAAAATTGAAAGTAAATCGTAACGAATTCACCTTTATGCTGTGACGTATCCGATAGTGGATAAATTGCGCAGACCTCAACTCGTTGCTCGCACCGCACTTTACCAGTACCACTGCCATAGCTGCCATCGCCACGACCGCCGTCACCACCATCAGCAACCTCGGCACCATCAGCGCCATCCGCCCTGCGCCGTCGTAGCCATCCGCGCTGCGCCGTCGTAGCCATCCGCGCTGCGCCGTCGTAGTCATTCGCGCTGCACCGTCGTAACCATCCGCGCTGCGCCGTCTTAGACATCCGCGCTGCGCCGTCGTAGCCATCCGCGCTGCGCCGTCGTAGACATCCGCGCCGCGCCATCGCCATCACCATCAACCGCGCCGTGCCGTAACAGCCATCTGTTCCGTGCCATCACCGCCACCTGCACCGCGCCATTACCGCCATTCGCGCCGCGTCGTCACCGCCATAATTTCTCATTTCTTTCTTTGTTCATCAGCAGCGATTTCTTCTTCATAAAAACTTCTCTAGATTTTTTTTTTATATGTGGGTAGATTTCAATTTTGAAGTTTCGAGATAACATAAATTTATTTTGATTGATTGATTATGAACGGTTGATTGATTCCGACATTTCATTATTATTATCTTGTAGTGTGCGTTTTCAAATAATAAAATGACTTCATTTCTTGCTTGCCGTGCTTTTATAGCTTCAATAAACTTCAAGTTTCTGTTGTTGGAGTTCAAACATTGTCCGCAATTCACTCCCGAAGGTAGTTGGTGATTTTATGCCCGAGTGAATCCCACTTCTGATGTCGGAGGTACAGATCTTCTTGAACTTGAGTCTTGGGTATTGTCCATTGAAATTAGTAACTATCTAATTATCTTTGTACAACGAAACGTGAGGCAGTTTCTAATCACTTGTTGTCAGCTCGAGGTCCGAATTATCTGAGAGGTCTGACCATGATGATTACCCCTTTTATCGGAATCAAACCGACTGAGTTTAGACTCTGCCGAAGTGCGCCAACTTCACACTTGTGTTTCGATGTCATCTGATGTCCTGTACTCATGACATAACCGACATATATTTATATATTATTTTCGGGTTACTATAATATTGTTGGATTTTTGGTTTGTAAGTTTTCTATTTGAAAAGAGTTGGACTCCCCTTTCTTTTAATACTATTTCCAGCCCGAACGGACACGTAGGTAGTTTTTGAAGTGAAACTTCTTTATCGGGAAACTTTCTTTATTTGGAAAAAAATGTAGTGTAATATTTTTTCGTTACGCGTCACATTTTTCCGTTACGCGCCTGCTTTTTTCGTATAGCTTCATCTCTTTTACACCATGTTGCTATGGAAATACTAAATAATCAAAATGACAAGTATGTGGATTACAAAACACAATTTACATTAACCAAAAATAAAATTATCGGATTAGAGTTTTATAATTAAATAATTAATTGTAATTACATACTGGACAATAAAATATTATGGACTTGCTATTATAAACTAATAAATGAATTCAAGATTATAACATGAATAATAAATTATGAAATATAATTTATAATATTTTTAAAATACATTGATTGTCTGAAATAGAAGAAGTAAGAATGAAAAGAAATACGAGTTTTGGCTGAGAAATGGAGCATTGGGGTCCTGATCCTTACAAGGTCTGTTTTGCTATACCTAGGACGAACAACAACTCGAAACAGCAGAAACCATGATGAAGAATAATTTTATTTGTGATATAGTGACGATCCAACATGTTAAGAAGCCTAAAGTTATTATTTTATAGTGGATTGTGTAAATTTGTCTGTTTTTATGGTACTTATGTGTTTCTTCTATGAGAATATTATACGTCAGTGTAGTGTATGTAAATGTGTTAATATAGATGTTACTGTCGTCTCATGTTTAAGCACCGCGCGCTAGGGCAGCGGTTAGTGGCGGGGGTTGACATATTCCCCCCCGCGCGGGACTTCGCTTGCGGCTACAAAGCGGGACGGAGACGCGTGCGGTGTTTATAGCAGGGAGCCGATTCTTTACTAGTTGGTATACACATTTGGGTAGACGTAAACAGTACATTTTGGCGACGAGTCTGTGAGTACTGTTAATTTGTTTTTCTGTTGCATAATTGTTCTACAATGTTGAGACCGTATTATCCGAATTATGAGTATGTTGTAGTATATGACCGTACTGAATATTATTAAACTTATTTAAACAATAAAAAATATCCGCAAAACTCGGTTTGTTTAGTATTTTGTTAAATTCTAACATACAAATCGTAATCGCCATATTTGCCATTCTAGTTTTTCTTTGATTCACAAATCGCGCTATTTTTGAGCTCATTTACGTTTTCTATAGTGTCTTATAAAACAGGCAACGGCATTAATGCTATAATGCCAAGAAAAATATTTTTCAAAAAAAAAATATATAAAAAAATATATATATATATATATATTATAATTATAAAAAAATATATTATTATTATTTCTATTATATTATATAATAATCACACGTGTATTATGAGTTAAATGTCACCCAAATTCAAGCGAAGCGGGTTTTTCATCGAGTTATTAAATAAATATATTATGTTTTGTTACTGGCCATCATCAATTATCCAAAATAGGAATAATGTAATAATAATATTGAATAAGTATTATAATATTATTAATTACATAATATTCCTTATGGAATACAGTTAAATAAAATAAAGAAAAGAGGACGTGAAGGAAGCAATGAATTAGTATTTCAAATGAAATAAAATAATTTGTCGTGTCATAAGACGGGTGACACCCGTATTGTAACCAAATGGTTTTGGATGACTGAAGATGGAAGTGAGTCATAAAATGGATGGTGCCGTTTCTTGACCAGATGTTATTTTCATTTCAGGTAGAAATGGCAAATCTTACACTTGATAAGTTTGAATGGTATAAGGTATACACATTTGGGTAAACGTAAACAGTACAGTCAGAAACAATCGATTCACTTCTTACGTTTTAATTAATTAATATTAATGAAAATTATGACGTTTTTCTATTACGCGCCATTTTTATTTCTAAGTCACATTTTCCGTTACGCGCCATATTTGAAGTGAAACTTTTTTATCGACGGATGGGAGAAATTTTATAGCAATGTAAAAAAATTGTAACGTTTTTCTGTTACGCGCCATCTTTATTTTTGCCTAAACTTTATCTAATTTAACTTAATTAGCCATTCCTGTAAAGTTGTAATTAGTGAATCATTTTTCAAAAAATTATCTCATAAAGAAGTTTCACTTCTTACATGTGTACACTAATACACACACACATATTTATTTTTTGTATGCGAGTAACTTACCGTATTTTCACCAATATTAGATAGCATAAAACAAAATTTTAAAATAATATTTTACATCTATTTAATATATTTATCAAATATGTTTATTATTACATTAGTATGTAATTTTAATTAAATTGAAAAAACACATACCGCCCGATTAGTTTACTTAATACATTAGGCAAATTATATGAGAAAATAGTTCTCATTAGGCTCAATAGGGAAATCGAGAGGTTAAAATTAATTCCAAATGAGCAGTTCGGCTTTCGTGCCAATCACTCGTGTACCCACCTAGTGCACCGCCTAAAGGAGCACATTCTTTCTCATAGGCGTAAATTTAACCGTAACAAAACAGGAGCGCTCTTCTTCGATGTAGCGAAGGCATTTGATAAGGTCTGGCACAACGGGTACAAGCTACTACGACTCGGGGTGTCGGATAGGCTCGTATTTTTAATACGAGACTACCTTTCGAATCGTTCCTTCCGCTACAAAGTAGAGGGGACACTGTCATCCCCCCGCCTCATCAGGGCGGGAGTCCCTCAGGGCTCCGTCCTCTCGCCCAGCCTATACACGCTCTATACGTGCCATACTCCTAAGATCGCACCGGGTATCAAATTAGCTTTATTCGCGGACGACACCGCAGTCTTTACCTCCGGTAGGGACCCTCATGCCGTCGCCGCTCGCCTCCAATCTGCGGCCAACACCCTAGGTGATTGGTTTAGGAAATGGAGGATCGAGTTAAGCCCACAGAAGAGCACCGCCGTGCTCTTCTGTCGGGTAAGGGTCGACACGTGGGTGCTAAGGAGAGTTAGAATCTTTGACCGACCAATAGAGTGGCAAAAAGAAGCCAAATATTTAGGAGTAACGTTCGATAGTAAATTATCTTTCGGCAAACATATTAAAACGGTTAGGAACAGAGCGGCCTTCTTTCTAGGCCGACTCTATCCCCTCGTGTGCAAGCGGAGTAAACTGTCCCTTAGAAATAAGGTCACACTTTACAAAGTTTGTATACGCACCGTCATGTCCTATGCGAGTGTCATCTTCGCTCACGCCGATCTGAAACCCATTCAGGTGATTCAGAATAAATTCATGCGCATTGCCACGGGCGCGCCGTGGTATATGCGCAATGCAGACCTCCATAGAGATAGGTCTCTATGGAGGTCTGCATTCCTAGGAGGTCTAGGTAAACCTAGGGGTTTACCTACAATAGCGCAATATTTCAAGGAGCTCTCTCAGAGCTTCTTTGATAGGGCCGAGGTACATCCGAACCCACTAGTGGTTGAAGCGACCACCTACCAGCCTAGAGTCACCCCGTTAGCTTTTAAAAGAAGACCCAAATCGATTCTAATCGACTCAGATGACCAAATAACGACTGACAACAGACGATTAGCTTACACTGTATCACACACCTACACACACCGCCTTCGCCGGCGAAGGCGAGGCCCTAAACGCACGCTGCCTCGGCGTTCTGCCGTCGGGGGGCGTTAGTGTCATCATACCCATCTATCCCATCCTATAAATACGCTGTCTTAAGCCGAGGACGGCACTAGGAGGAGGGACTCTTATAGGCACCCTTAAGGCAGAAGTATACCCCGGGCCCCTCAGGCCCGGGTTTTTCAAGGACGGGTCTCAGTACTCGCCCACTCCCCCGGTGACGCTGTAATAACCACTTGGCTAACAGCATAGTCATTAAAAAAAAAAAGAAAAAACACAATTCATGACAACTTTATTGTTTTATATTCCTAAGGTCAAATACCGGCAACTTGACAAGTGACAGTTGTGATTTGAATTATTACTTTTTAGTTCTCTCGTTTTTGGCTATTTTTCAAAACTATATTTTATATTTTTCAAAGCTATTTCTCTGGATTTTTTATTGGCTATTTTTCAAAAGCGACTCTGTCAAAATCGTTCTCCACATAGTCATGTCTGTCCTACACTCAGAGTGTTTTTATAAAACCGCAGGAAGGAGGGCAACCCCACACGCTGTCACACTGTGTTGAAACCCAAACGACCCGTACCGACTGAGGCTGGTCGCCGACGATAACCTACAAGCCGAAGTGGTGAAGGCGGCCTTGGGTTTCAGTACAGTTTTAAGCAAGGGTAAAGAGGCTATCCTAAGCACACAACACGTCAGACAAGTCCTAATTACTTAAAATTTAAGGTTAGTTTTTGTAAAACTTAAAATCGGTATATCTCTGAAACTAAACATTTGTTCACAACTAAACAATAAATAGAACTTCAAAAGACACACAAATTTGAATTTGGAATACCTTACCAAAGAGGAGAAGTTTGTGATTAAAGTAGCCAGTACGAAAAACGCCAGTTTCAAATGTAGGGACCTAATAGTTACATTTAAAGAACATCTAAATTAAAAGAAAAAATGCCGAGCACTATCAAGTGTCAGGAGAGTGGTAAAGAACTAAAATTGAACACAATTATTATTTCGTATTTACAATAAAGTAAACAAAATAATAAATCAAATTAATATAATAATTATTCCGTTTAGATTATTTTAATCCACTTATTCATTTAAATGACACTTTTATTATTATAAATGTAATAATTAATATTTAAAAATAAAATAATCTTTAATAGAATAGGAGAGAGTCAAGAGAGAAAACTCATGCACCTGGAGTGTCTGTCCATTAGTATTCGTATTCACGTTTCCGTGCATTCTAATTCCTGAGTGATTCAGCTTAAAACAACAACTCAATAATTAATTTATGTTCGGTTGAATGCATAATTCTAAGAAACCTCTACTTCTGTTATTATTGAGGTTAGACTTAATGTTGACGGTTCCTTGATTACTTTTTAAAATATGATTTGAAAGATGTAATTGAAAATTGAAAGATAAAAGATGGTCGAAAAATTAAAATAATAGGTAACCGAAAGTCAATAGAATAGATTGTTAACTTTAAAGAGATAACATGTTACATTTTACTTTTTTATTTGCCCTTGATTTTTTTGATTTTATTTGAATTTATTTGAATTGAATAAATTTTGATGAGTTTTTACTCATAGAAGAT
The DNA here is from genome assembly GCA_959347405.1 of Napeogenes sylphis. Classification (NCBI taxonomy): domain Eukaryota; kingdom Metazoa; phylum Arthropoda; class Insecta; order Lepidoptera; family Nymphalidae; genus Napeogenes; species Napeogenes sylphis. The sequence continues at coordinate 21,675,276 of OY365783.1, read as the reverse complement.
TTGAACCTGCTCCCTTCAATGCCTCTCCCTACATCTTCTACGCGTCTTTATTCCTCCTTTTTGGCTCCTTGACTGTCACGTTGGTTCTGATTTGGTCTTGACTTAGTCTTGACTGTCACTAGTACCTACGCTGCTCTCGTCCTTACTTCCCTCTAAATTTATTAATGAGCTTATATATTAATTATTGATTATTTTATTTATTTACAATCAATTCATTATCCTCATTCATTTATCGAATTTTTGAAATTCGTTTATCAAACTGACGGTAATTTAACTCTCTTCACCCGCAAACTTCTGCAACACGTCTTTGATTAGCGCCTACTAAATAGTTAAGAAAAATAAAAACAAAACATGTTATTTTAAAATAATACAGTAATAACAATAATAATAAAAGCCGTGTGTCACCGGCAGAGTAGAATAGTGCCAACCCTTTCTAACCTGGGGGGAGGGAATGTATAATAAAGTCTATTACTATATGTAAACTTACAAGGTTAACAAGGCAATGGTTACCCAATAAATATGGAGACACGACAAAAGAAAAATCGTAATGGACAGCTTTCTGGGGGCGATCACCGGGGTACATCTGGAGTCGATATTAATAGCACCACAAATCCAAAATTCGATGTTGTGCAGAAGGCAGACACTTTTTTAACTGCGTCCACCGAGGCTGGGAAACCAAGAGTACCCATGTCATTGAGTAAAGTATATCACCAAATCAGAGATAGACATGACGCTATATAGAAGAAACTTCATGAGATTTTCAAGCAAAATTAAGTCAACAAAGAGTTTCGGACCAAAGGAGAACAATATTAAGAAACCGTTTATTAACGTTAGAAGTATTAAATCAAATAAAGCGGGTGGGTCTCCTGACCCAACCGCTCCCCCGGTGACGCTGTAATAGCCAACAGGGCTAACGGTATAGACATACAAAAAAAAAAAAAAAAAACAAATAAAGGAAGAAGTAAAAATACAATTAAGAGAAAAAGAGTTAAATAACCTCAGTTCTGTTCCATACTCTGACCATGAAATCAGCATACAACCTCTTTCTGGGACACACACTGATACTGAAACCAGCACACAACCTCTCACACTGTCAGTCTCACGCTAGGCAATAATAACACAAATATCACTATTATCTAATTGAGGTCATGACGACGAGAACCTGCCTAACAACACATTTATCGCTGACTGTTTTGCACAAAAGATATTCATTAAATTTAAAACCACTTTCAATCAATTCGATAAGCTTACCAAAAATTTTTTAAGTTAAGGCTGGCAGGGTCGTAAGACTTCTCATAAACGTGACGTCACTTGCGTTGACTGCAGCTTCGTCGGTAAAACTAATGTTCTGAGGAGCACGTTTACATAATTTTTTAATACGAAATCTGATTCTAAGATTACAATCTTAACACTAATTTAGTAATAAAACTATGACACAAAACGACAAATCTGCCACAGTAATAAAAGGCCAGATAAGCTACTCAAAAACAGAGCTGCCTAGACACGATAATTCATAAACCTAACACTTGTTTACTAATTTATAGGAGTTGATATATATATATATTACTTATGTCGTATGTTAATTAATTATTTCTAATATTTGTGACCTGTCAATTGAATGAATGGCTTGTTTAGGCAAGAATGCCCTTGTGCTTACGGTAACGGCCCACCGATAACGGCCGAGGAACTAGAAACGGCGTCATAGTCGTTCAGCCCTAGGAAGGCTCCTGGCCCCGATGGACTGACGGCTGACATCTGTTTGGCGGCAATAAGGAAAACACCAAATCAGTTCCTCGCACTGCTCAATAAATGCTTGGAACTGGGACTGTTTCCCTCACCCTGGAAAGTGGCTGAAGTGGTGATTCTGAGGAAGCCTGGGAAACCGGATCATAACGAGGCTAAATCCTATCGGCCAATAGGACTACTCAGTATACTGGGAAAAATACTGGAAAAAATAGTAGTGAGATGGCTACGTTGGCACCTCCTCCCCAAATTAAACCCACGCCAATACGAGTTCATGCCACAGCGTTGTACAGAGGACGCCCTCTATGATCTGGTCAACTATGTGAGAGGAAAGCGAGATGCTAAGGAGATAGTTGTTCTAGTCTCACTAGACATAGAGGGCGCCTTTGACAACGCGTGGTGGCCTGCCATTAAGAACCGGCTGGCCGACATGGGATGCCCTGGGAACCTGGGGAGGATGGTTGAAAGTTACCTTACGGGACGACAGGTCAGAATCAACTACATGGGTCAAAAGGCAGTAAAAGAAACAACTAAAGGCTGTGTCCAGGGTTCCGTGGGAGGCCCATTTTTCTGGAGCCTACTACTGGACACGCTCTTAAATGAATTGGACCAAAATGGCATACACAGCCAAGCATTCGCCGACGACGTGGTCCTAGTCTTCTCCGGCCACGAAACTATCAAAATACAAGACCACGCCAACAAAGCTCTGGAAATCGTCCAAACATGGGGAAGAGCTAATAAGCTTCGATTCGCACCGCATAAGACCAAGGCGATGGTGGCAACCAGGAAATTGAAATACGACAACCCGATCCTACGCATGGGCAGAGAACATATCGAAATAACTGACGCAATCAAAATCCTGGGGGTCACCATTGACTCTGGTCTTACGTTCGCGAAGCACATCTCGGCTACAACAGGCAAAGCGTTGGGAATCTACCGGCAGATGTCTAGGGCTGCAAAGGCGACCTGGGGTCTAAACCCCACAATCATCTACACCATGTACACGGCGGTTATTGTACCAATAATGGCGTACGGAGCGAGCGTGTGGGCACCAGAAATAAAAAAGAAGTATGTCCTAAAACAACTGGCAACGATACAAAGAGGCTTCGCCCAAAAGATTGCCCACACACACCGCACAGTATCCAAACATGCGGCAACCATCCTGGCAGGAATCCTCCCCTTGGACCTGCAGATCACGGAGTACGCCAGAGTTTACGAAGTCCGAAGGGGAAGGCCACTGGATAACATCACGGACGATTACTGCTTGGAACAGCGGGTGGACCAACTGGAGCTCCCCCACCCTGCAAAACGCAAAATGCAAAGGTACACCTGCTTAGAGGAGCTAACTCCCACCACAGAACAAGCCCACAACATGACGGGGAAGCAACTCTTCACTGATGGAAGTAAAATCGACGGCCACGTGGGGGCTGCTCTAACTGTGTGGGAGGATGGCAGAGAGGTTTACTTTCGCAAAATGCGCCTGGCAAAACACTGCACGGTGTTTCAGGTGGAGCTGCTGGCGATAGAGACGGCCACAAACACCGTAGCAAAGAAAAACTGGAAGGAAGCAAACATATTAACAGACTCCAGATCATCCCTGGAGGCCCTAAATACGGAACCAATACAGCACCCACTTGCGCAAAAAATTATCAATAACATACAGGAAATAACTAGAAAGGGTGGTAAAATAAGATTATTTTGGATCAAGGCGCATGTGGGTGTGCGTGGGAACGAGAGGGCAGACGAGCTGGCGAAGGACGCGGCCAGGAATACAAAGAGGGCGGCGTGTTACGATGAGTTCCCCCTATCATATGCCAAAAGAACAATACGCGACCAGACCGTAAAAACTTGGCAGGAGCGATACACATCAGGGGAAACGGCTGCGGTGACCAAAGCATTCTTGCCAGATGTAAGACTTGCAAAAAAGACAGTGACAAGACTGGACATGGATTCACTTACCTCGCAGATTCTAACCGGACACGGTGGGTTTGCGGGGTACTTACACAGGTTTAAACTGACTGACAGCCCGACGTGCAGATGCGACGACGCCGCGGAGGAGGAGATAATTCACTTACTTACCGAGTGCCCCAGGTTTATGAACAGAAGACATGACACTGAAATAGAAATAGACGTGACAATAAGTAGACAAAACTTACCTGACATTATGACTAATCCTGGAGCACTCGAGGTCTTTATGAGGTACTGCCGTTATGTGGGACGTAAAATCATTAACGAAAATAAGACTAACTGACCTGATTGACCGACGTGACGGGACCCGACGGTACGGGAACAGGAACGCTAACGACGACAACTGGGGCACAGGTCAAGCTCACCATGCCGGATAACCGGTTGGCTCACAGGAACAAATCAGTGGAAAGGACCATCCCAACCAATTCTAGGACTTACGAGGGCCCTGGCTCCGTGTGGAATACACGGCAGTCCCAGGACCAACCAGTATAGACAACATGATTGCACAGTAGGCATTTTGCAATGCCACCCAGCAATCAACGTAATACACGGAGAGGGAATATCACGAAGACACACACCCGGACGCAGGCTACATTGTGCCAATGTGGCCCCGGCATGGCCAAACGATCCGTGCCAAGAAACAGTGTACAAATGTATATATATATATAAAAAAAAAAAATAAAAAAAAAAAAAAAAAAAAAATTAAATAAAAAAAAAATATATAAATAAAAAAAAAAAAAATAATAATAATAATAAAATAAAATAAGTAAATGTATATTTATATATACTCACAGTACCGCGGTCCTCGTCCCCGGACCCCTGCAAGGAAAAAGGGACTCATAAAATATATGTATATAGAAGAATCAAAATGAAATTCTACTTACCTGCGCGGCATCGCTGCACCTGCTCCCGATGACTGCTGTGAACCTGAAAGAAAGAAGAAACCAGAAATAACATTGGTCATATCATAAAATTGTAAAACTGTAAATAAAGTAGTGAATATAGTAATTTGTAAACAAATAAGATTACCTTTAACAGGATACTAAAACAATAGTAAAACTGTAAATAAATAGTAGCGTAAATAGTAGCTTGTAAATAAATGACATTACTCTAAATAGGATATTAAAATACAATACATAAATAGTTGAAAATGTAAATAGCATAAATATCTATAAAAGAAGGAAGATTCAAATTGTAAACTGTATATAGAAATAGTAATACCTGCTAAAAGTTAGCAAACACAATAATAATAATTGAAACATGTATTAAAGTATCTTCTAATCAAACTGTCAAAATAAGAATAAAATATAAGCAGCTGTACGCAAACGAAATGTATAAGATTACTAGTTTACTTACCTGCGGTGCCATATGGCATCGTAAATGGAATTATTGTATAGAACACAGAACATAAGTTTAGAATATAAGTTAAAACATGCTAGAAGGAACAACATTACAAACACCAAAACGTGCACCCAATAAAATTAAACAAAATGAAAAACTTATTTACCCCAGACACAGACTCCGATCCATCCAAGTCGGAGGAACACAAAGCACGAACTATAAAAAAAAAACCCCTAAGTAATCAAATTATTTGCTTGTGTTAAGGGTGTTAGACAACGATACAAATACATAGAAATACACATATAAATACTAAGAATATATTTAATAAACGACCAAACCCAGAATCACAGACATCTATGCTCATCACATAAATGCCTGCCTCCGCCGGGAATCGACCCCGAGCCCCATTGCGCCCTGACACGTTAGGCGTCTGGGCTAACCACTCAACCAACAGGGCGGTTAATACCCTAATTAAACAGGATTTCAGGGTTTCCGGCTTATCCCTAACGGCGGGTTAAAGACCGTTGGAGCTGCCTACTCTCTACCACTTCACTGCATTCAAACAAATACAAGACTATACGGAGTTTATTGTTGTTATCTATACGGAGTTCTGCGCATCCGCGGTCATCGGACGAACCCACGACCCTTTAATAACTTAGAATATATATTTAACTTTCTTAAGTTTTTTTTTTTATTATTTTAGATCCCTGGTAGATGGTTAAGAAGGGGGGGTTGTGACAATTAGTCTAACAAGCTAAATGGTATATAAATTTATGGACCGTTTGCTGTCGTAAATAGTTCCAGAACCAAGGCACGATTATACCAAGTGATATAATATTGTCACGCCACGCCGTAGAGAACATTAGTTTATGTTGTCAGTTGATTACAACATAATAGAGAAATTATATTCTTGTTTCTGTATATTGCTATGGAAAAAAAATAATAATGAATTAATTTTGATAGAACTTTTTTCATATTTACTATTAATAGAATAAACTATATTAGATACAGTTTTCGCAATAATCTAGTTGTTTTAGTTAAATATCCTGAGTAACGGTTCTCGGATGCAAAACGACTACATTACATATTTGGTTTTTTATTTGTTATAACGGTAAATTTAATTTTTATTTTGTGTAAGAAAGTTTTTTATCTAATTAACGTAAGGGTAGACCACATAACAAGCATAGATTACATTTCCTCACATTTGGGTTAAATATCATATATGTTTCGAAGATGTTATGGAGTTCATAATGTTTTTTATTGCCTGGAGAAACATAAGTATTTATAACATTAATATACACAAACTAAAAACAGTTTAAATGCAATCATTTTTGCCGACTTTAAACCAGAGTTTCTAATAAAGCTCGTTCTCAAAAAGATCGTGTAGAGATCATTGTGGCTTGGGAGCTCAGTAAACAAGAGCCGTCATACTATAAAACTTCATATATATAAAATTATCGAAATCAAAATAAAAATCAAATCTGTGTTTAGGAATTAGTGATTGACATATAAATGAAATAACTGACGAAATATAGTTATTTAGGTCTAAATATTTATTTAGATTGTATTATACATTCTTATTGGTTGGGAAGATGATAATTTCCAAACCAAAAAATAATAATAAGAGGGTATACAACATTACAGATATTTAAGAACCGCACCACCGCGGAAAGCTCTATAGTAAATGATTTCGTGTGTACACAGTATTTGATGTGCTCTCTGTAATAAAGAGTGTCTACGTCCCCGGATCAAATAACTCTTTCAGCGATGATCACGAGATCATATACCATATTTGTAACGTTCCATTTTGTAAACAAATTATTTGTTTCTTTAGAAACTTTGGCAACAGAATAACATGAGCCTCAGTCAGGATTCTACATTATCAAGTTGCGCAAACTGCAACGTTGCGTGAAATCGAATTCAGCTTAAATTGAGTTTCACAATTTGCGCGGTACAAATTACTCCGGATTACGCCTGTCTAGCTTCACGCTAATATGACGTTCACAATATAACGTTTTCCAGATATAGGTTTTCCGAAATTCTTCCTGACTAGATGATATGTATATTAAGTTTAGTCCATGAGATTAGAATATGTGTAAGTTAATAGATAATTTTATTCGAAATCAATATCATTATTACTTCAATAATAATTATATAAATGTTTATTTAAATTCTAATAAAATTCTAAATTCAACTAACAATAGCAATCTCTTCAGGAAAAGAGTTAGTCGTAAACTAAACAAGAGTAGACGTGATTTCACGGCTCTCCAAAGGACTTTTAACATGAAGTATATCATTCTACTTACTACTTACTTACTACCAAAACACTTTTCATATAAAACTTTTTCCCCCACCCCTTATACAAAGTATATATGATAATAAACAGTATACATAAACTCGACATTTTCAGTATAACCTCTTATAACTTAAGGTCCAAATAATATAAATCAAGACAATTGTAAGAACAAAATCAATAATAAATACCAATATAAATATTTATAATACAAGCTTTAGTATAAAATCTAAAACTAAAAATCAAAGAGCTAAAACAAATAGATTGTAAAAGATAAAAAACCTTTAGCTTTATATATACAAGGTTATTTTTAATTAGTTGACTACCTCTTGCAGGCAGCTTCTCTACATCAATCCTAACAACATTTGTTCTTCGACATTTAAAAAAAAATATGAAACAATCATATTATATTAATATATTTACCAAATCATTATTACCATGGATAAGTCTTCTAAATGGTATGTCATTTATTGTCATTTATGGTGAGTCATTTCCATACCTTCATATAACTCACATATAGAAGATTATATTGATTACCAAAAATATTCCTTAAAAAAAAAGTGTTTTTGTATGCTGATGTAATAATATACGATGTAGCAAACATTAGCCAGTGTTATGAAACCGCAATGTACATTAGACACACACAATACATACAGAACGACTACGATAAAGTAGAGCACGTCGAAGCATTGTAATGGAAGAATCGCGTGTCCTACAAAGCTACATCGGAGCAGAAACTAATACTAAATAACACTCGATATACATTCAAGTACATATTAATATAATAGAGTGATAGAGTCGTTCTATATCTATAACAATTGTTGAGATATTATCAAATGCTTCAGCAATTTTAATAAACAATTTCTGTATACGGTGGGAGCTTTTTTTAACACGCTTTTATTAGTCTCACGTGTATGTTTGCTTATAACCGACTTTTTAGAATGCAATTTTGTCTTATTTCCCACGGACCGATTTTGATAAAACTTTGTACACATATCAAGGACCGATGGTAAATTAATAATTCGATGATTACCTCGTTATCCCGGTTAAGATAACGTACGCGTAGGCATAAGTGACACCACACAACATACAGACACACACCGTCTATACCGGTATAGACGAGGACCCAACTGAGTAAGTGCTCCGTTGCTCCGATTCTGCCGTCGGAGGACGCTAGTGTCCAAATTTTCCAAGCTTCCCTCCTGACTAACGATGCCCCGAGCCGAGGACCGTGTCTCAATCTGAGCCGCCCTCGGGACTTCGTTCCCCATGGGGGCCCATCTGGCCCCCCCTTTTTAAGGGCGGGTAACCCACCCACTCCCCCGGTGACGCTGTAATAGCCAACATGGCTAACAGTATAGACAGACAAAAAAAACCTGATTAATATCTTCAAGTTTAATAATTCCGGAAACAAATATTTGGGATTACTGCTCGATCTCAAGAAGGCATTCGATACTGTTAGATAGGTTAGAGGAAGTGCGGGTAAGAGGTACTCCTCTAAAATTGTTTTAAGATTACCTTACCAACCGGAAGCAGCGAGTTCGAATAGTCTTAAGCTAATCTGGAGTGTTTTTTATTTTTTAAACTATATTTATTATGAGACTTTATTATCCGACTTCTCGACTTTTAGAATTATGTCTGTTAAAGTAGCACTATCTATATACTTTGTCTCAATATGAGTTGTAGTAATACTTATGTACTCCGTAATATGTCTTACATATTATTGAAAAAAATATTACATGTAAATTTGATTAAATTCCATCTTTCGAATTTTATTTTCTTATAATATGTATTATAAAAGGTGAACTAAAATACATCTTAACTTAATTGTGAATAAAATTGCTATTGACAGCAATTGATTTCAAGGAATATGTAAGGAGTTAACATAGTTATTTTTCTCTTTATTTAATAAGGAGGATTTTGTCGCTTTGCGAGTGCGACTATGTCAGCCTCATTCTTAAGTCACATAATCATTGTCCTCTTAATCTATATGATTTAAAAAATAAACAATACACCTTAATCGCTAATTTTGAAGTAGTACTAGAGAGAATCAAATTACAAGTACACACACATTTAAAATGTATACTAAATTCTTCTTCTAAATCTCTGCGTTTCCGCTCCGATCCGAGCACACTTACACACTACACACACTACAGCGTGGTATACATCCCCTCGTGTGAGTTATCATAGTTGTAAAATATGTATGCAAAAAAAATATGGTCAAATACCACACGAGCATGTTTGGTCGGGAGCGGTAACGTCGGAAGGTACATTAATTTTAAAATGAATTTTATTTTGGTTAATTTTTATGTCGTATTGTATTTTTTATTGGGTGTTGTGCTGATTATGCTTGTAAAGGTTTTTTTTATAGTTTAAGATATTTACTTATTTATCTAAGTACATAATTAGATTTTTATAAGAATATATATAACATAATCAGAACTTATCTGTTAGGTTTTTGGTTTCCTTATTTCTTTAACGTTTGTTTTTTTTTCTTATAGTTCAAAATTACTTATCTAAGTACATAATTTTATTTGTCATATTTTTCAATTGGGTTTTTCTTCATAAAGTTTTTTTACAGGTACTTATTTAAATACGTAATTTAATTGTACAGTATTTTTAATTTGTGTTGTAGTTTTACTTATTCTTTTACGGTTTAACTAATTTTATACACAAGTAACCAAATAATTGAGTTGATTTTTAACTTCAAAGCCATTTTCTAATTGCCTTAATATTTTTCGAATAAACCTTTCTTTATAATTGCTATTGTAAGTTTGTTTGTTACGCTTTCACAACAAAACTCAATAAGGCATGTTTTCAGTTTTTAGGACATCATTGTATGTAGTACATTTTTGATACTGAATTACATTGATTCAGGTCTATTGGAATGTAATGATCTTTGATATTTATTTAAGGGCTTCAACGCTGGCGAAGCCGCGAATAAAATCTAGTTGTGTATATAGCATCACAACTCCACCAACCTACAGTTTCTTTTGTATTTTTAAAGAAGGGTAAACGAGCCTGCAGGTCATCTGATGTAAAGTGATCATCACCAACCGCAGTCTCTTCAAATACTAGAGGATACACAAACGCATCGCCAGTCATAAAGATTATAGATACATAGTATATAGAGTAGTGTAATACTATAAGATGTTTTATCTATTACTTGATAAATGTACCATCAAATATAACGGTATGATTTGGTCAAAATTAACACATCAGTGCGACTTTAAGTCATTCCATCAATTCTGATGGTAGTCTTATGAAAACTTACAAAATGAGCCATCACTCGGCGCACCCAGTTCCTATCGTCTAGGTCCTAGGAGATCTAGTAGTCCCTAGTCCGAATCCGAAGTAGTCTCCCAAGTATACCTTCAGGTGTGATAAACCATGTCCACCATTCGGATGTCTGGTAAATTATAATTCTATGATATGATAATAATATTTAATTATACTAAATGTTTAATAAGTACATAACTATACAAAATAAATTAAAACTGATTAGAGTAATCGGCACATCTCTAATAAAAATAATGAATTCCAACTATTTAAACTGGTTTATTATTATTTCTGCGTTATTAATTCGTTCTTGTGGTAAGTCATCTTCGTCAAAGAATTTATAAAATTTGATACCTTTTGAAATGCCTTCTTAGGACTTAATCTATTAACCTACTATAATATAATTACTTATAATTATATTTTTCAATTTATTTATTATTATTTAAACCCAAAGGTGCAAGTTCGAATCCCTGCCCGTATCGGTTTATTTTTTATTCTGTATTTATATAAACTAAATAAGCATAAAATGACTATACGTTTTTATAAATATTTTCAAACATACTTATAACTTTAAACTTATATGATGTTACATATTACTTTTGTTAAAACAATAAGACAGATCAGATAGCTAGCTAGCTATTGTATGTCTGTTTTTTGCAGAACAATAATATTTCTGCGAGACTCGTTCTTTCACTCACTCATGAAGCGAATGACCTCCACAATGTTGCTCGCCCGTCTCTATGTTATTGTGAGCTGCATACATTGTTAGTTCATTGTTGTTCAACACACTGAACATTACCGCGTTGTATCTAACTTTCAAATTAAATACATATTGTTCATGGTATAATAATACTAGCAATAAATAATGAGTAAACTTTTAATTATAATTACTTGGTAGATGTTAATATGATAAAAAAGTAGATTTGTTAAAAATGAAATGCAATACACTTTGGCACCATGTTGAAAATTGTTTTATAGACAAATATAATTTTGTAGGTTATATTAAAAAGATATGTGTCTATATGGATTCTTTTTTTAATGCATCTTATCTTATTTTGATATATTTGATATCTTTTTTTGAATAAAAGTTTTTGAACCATAAAACCCTTGGAGCGAAAAGGGGGCTCCAAAAGTAACTGAAGTGTCACGAGAACGACCAAAATGCTGTCTCGAACTGATGTCACTTCACCAGCGAGGCTCTGTAGTCTGTTGTAGCCAGAGGAAAGACAGTTACTTAGTAAAAGAACTGCTTCTAATTGAGAAGCCACTTATACCTTAAATCCAAATCATTAGGATTGTAATTATTGCTATTACTCAATAGATGTTGGCTGACTATACTTAACAACAGAACTCTCAAGTGTCTAGATCTTTCTTTTTTTTAATTTCTATTTTGGCTGTGAAACTTATCAAGCAAATGTTTGAGTCGAGCTTATTTTGCTTCTGCTCCTACATTCGTATGTTTACTAAAAAAATGTTACAATATAGCGAAAAGACATTGTTTTTGTGTTGTTTATAAGTAAACTATTTTACTTCAAAACGTCTAAGTTGTGGTCATTTAGATGTTTACTTAGGACTAGGACGTAAGTGCATTATATATATGACAAGTATAAGTGTTTCATTTTTAGTACTTAGATTTCGTTTGTTTACTAGATGTTTTCTTTTTATTTTTTTTTTCTTTTACAGACGGTCTTTAATATTTAAAATAAATAAATATAAATATTTTCTAGTAAATTAATATGCATCGTCACAAAAGACGATTAAATAAATAAATATGGTTAAGAATTTAACAATTATAAAAATGAGAGCTAAATTTTGCCTTTAACCATAGACAAAATTATGGTTGAGAATGAGGCGTCCCGTGAGACGACTCGGTTAGCAATGCCAAATCATCAAGCAATATATGTATATATTATTATATATCGAGGGTATTTCTAAGCAATTATTGGAATCTATTCCTATAAATTAGTAAACGAGTGTTAAGTTTATAAATTACTAGCTGTGCCTGCGACTTACTTTGTACTTTGTACTTAACCTTTGTACTTACCAATGTATGTAAAAACTATAAACCTTCAAACTGGTAAACAGCAATGGTACGACAGTAAGAGATTATAACCTTCTTTATTTGTTTACCGATTGTTAAAAAAAACAGTAATATATTAACAAACATATAAACATACAAAGATTTAAAAAATGCTGATAGTGGATTCTGTTAGTTATCACTTCACATCCTGGTATTTTTTTAACTGTTTTTAATGTCTAAGACTACTCCTCTACAGATTTATTACATGTATGGAATAAGATTTACTAGTTACCATTGACGTGATTGGCATAAATTGACATAACTTTTTTATTTCTTAACCGATTTAGATGAAATAAACACTAAATGTTAAGTGAAGACTGTGATACTATATTTCTGAAAACCATATTCAAATTGGTTAAGCCGTTTCTGAGATTAGCGTGCACAAACATACAGACAAACAGACAAACTGAAAAACCATTGTTTTGGGTTCTCTTGCTCTTATAAAGACCCCCTAAGATGTTTTTTTTATTATTTTCCAGGTACATAAATGGATCAGTGACAATTTTATTTTATGTATAGATTGTGTATTATTGTAATTACTCGTTTGAGAGCTGAAGCTCTGTAGGTGAGAAAGTGATTGACGGTGTGATATTTGGGTACCTACTTTAAGTGCCTTATCCAGCCTTTTCTAACTATATTAGATTTGTCGTTTCATGTCATAGTTTTATTACTAAATTTGTTTTACCGTTGTGATCTTACAATTGAATTTCGTGTTATGAAATTATGTGAAATATGTGATTGTTGTAATCGCTTTGAGTCCTTTTTTTAATTAAATGTCTACACGCTTTATAAAAATATATATATTAAGTTCTAACAACAACGCCGGAACAGTGCTGGAATATCATACATGAATAAAATAGGTATCTGAAATATAGAACCAAACTCCTAGCAAGTTATTCTCTTTAAAGTGAGGCCAAGATAATTTAGATATTTTAAGATTATACACTGTTCACACCGACAGAGCTTCTGCTTAAATGATTATGACACAATAGTAATCAATTTATACACCCAAATATATTATTATAAAATAACAAACGAATGTTGAACAATGTTTGCAAGATTGCTTAAAACTTCGTTAGTTACTGGTGCCCCAGTTACAACAGAATAGTTTCTTTTAACTTTACCACCTAAGACATAAAGTAAATAACTCACTGCACTCTCGAGGCACAGATTCATCTTAATCTCAGAGTGTCTTGCTCTTCACCTCTAGCCTCAACAACGCGCTCAGCTGAGGACACGTGCTTTTGTTACGCTATCCTTAATTTGATTTTATACTTTTATACTCTAATGAACTAAAAATAAATTCCCTATATGTCTAAGGAATGGAATAAGGTGTGTTTATCATAGTTTCCTAAAAATATTACAATCCCATTTCAACATAAATCGATCAATACACTCAATTGTATAGTCTATTTGGTATCACATAATTAGCTTCATGAAAATAACAAGATTTTAATTAAAACAATTATTTTTAAATAATTATTATTATTTTTATTTTAGACTAGTAGCGAAATGCGCTATCTTATTATATTTTAAGCCAATTGCTATGATATGTTTATGTCTTTTCTCAACATCTTATCTATTCATAAAAATCGGTTCAGTGGTATACTGACAGACGTTCAGAGATACTTTAAAATGTGTATATTAGTATTTATAACGGTAGTCATTTTTATTATTTGTATAATAAAAAGGATTTAAAACGTTTTATAACGTTGAACTTACCTAAGATATATTCTTATTCTTTTATTTTAACTACACAGGGACAGTATTTCAGCCCTTAACTATATACATAGCATCATTATAACATAGAACCATAGTCACAATAGTGCAATATTGTATTTTTTAAGTATTATATCACTTCTATTTGTTCACAAATTAGTTGCACATGAGTATTACATCCAAAAAAGAAACAACCATTCATATAAATTCTCATGTGGCAGGAGCTCTTCAAAGTTTTTTTAAATAACGAACAAAGGGTCACTTATATTTCACGCGTCAAGCCACAAAAAAAATGATTTCGATGGAAGTCGTATCTTACATCCCTAAAACACCTTTAAGCTGTTTGCTATATGATCATGAATTGATAAAATGTTATCATTCCCAAAATTCTGAAATGTATTCTCTGACGTGCGGCACCCATAACATACCTATATCAAACGTTATATTAATTGACTAACACAATATGATGTACGAGTACCAAATTGTGTTTGAAGTAGACACATCCTTGGTTACATACCTATTATTACCAATCACCTCATAATGACTTTCCTAAACAAACAGCGATCGTTAGATCAATTAGAGTTATTAACTTATTTTATTAAAAAAAAATCTCTTAATATTTTTATAGTATTCAAAAGTTTGATTTGTATTTCTAAATTATATGTAAATATATTTATATGCATAAATATAATTTAATATATATATTTGCCACATATTTGTAGACAATTTCATGTAGTTGGCAAAGCTATTGCGAGGCCTATATGTAGAAATGAAATTTTCATGATATTATCAATTTATTAAAAAAAATATATTTGTATGTTCGTGATCCTTTTACTAGTGTATGTTTTTCTATTTAGCTCAGTAACTAAGTAATAGGATAAGTACTATGCGAGCAGTTGCAACACAAACTTGATTTGCCGAAGTGCGGCGCAAACTAACTCAGTCTGATTTTAATAGACTTGTTTTGTTGGTACGAGTATTTGAAACATCTTGTTATATAACAACTATCTGAGAGATAGTTAAGTTACCACAAAAAACCGTTATTTATATATTTTTAACTGTAAAATATAGTCAGGTTTTTAAATTGTCGCTGAGAATATGTAAAAATATTAAACTTACTCATATTTTTAAACCTGGAATAAAAAATATCAAAGTTCAAAATCAGTTACAAACCTTAAAACGAATATTTAAGCACTTATTATTATGTTTTATAATCTGATAAGCTACCTTCTATACACACATATGAGATTATAATATTATTAGTTGATTAAATTGATGTCCGACTTCGTCCGAAATTAGCATTAATGCTAAAAAATGAATCATTAGCGTGGGTAATTAATAATGGAACAGTTTGTAACAGTTTTTGTAAATATACTTTCTAGTTGCCGATAACGAACAAAAGTTTGGAGCACATTTAATTTGATTTTGTAATAAATATTTTCTAAATTCAGTGCAGACTCCGTATTAATTATTGTGTCATTTGGTATTCATTGCAATTGCTTCTGGTTTTAATCTTTATAATCAAAATTGAATACTATTGGCTTCGTTGCTTCACAATTGAAGACATGCATATAAAACTCTAATGTAGGAAGAATAAAATTGGATTATAGTAGAATCAGAATTCAGATGGAAGGAGCGGCTAAAGAATACTAATAATTTTACGCCGAATCTACGCTCAAAGAATTTAACTTCCATAAAAAGATTCTTAGGAACATCAAAACACTTAGCTATGAGGGAATGTGATTTTTAAATAACTATTGAAATTTACACCGACGAGAATTTATAACAATAACAAATAACAAAAGCCTCCTGCAACTCCGGAACCCTTTAGGCAGTTTATTGTTTATTATTTATTTATATTGTCTTTGCACCGTTTAATGTTAACTCTTTGCTATTTTGTAGACAAGAGTTAAGTAAGTAATTAGAATTCTGTTATCTTAACCTAGTAAGAAAAACTTCTACAGTTTTGTTCTTAATTATTTAATTATCAATAAGATTCTGAAGTCATAAAAACAATTGTAAGAGTGTCACAGTATTTGTTACATTGGATTTCAATATATATATATATATATATATATATATATATATATATATATATATATATAAAATATATAAAATATATAAATAAAATATATAAAAAGTCAATCACTTTTATTTGTTATTTTGGCAAGTACCTTACAATTGATAAGCTGAATAGGTAGGTATATAACACAACTATTGACTTGTTTGTTATTAACTAATAACGTGTGTTATAACTATTAATTTGTTTGCATTTATTTATTTCATGTACCAGAGTTTTACAAACCATAAAATATGAGCAAAAATGTAGATATAGGTTTAACTTGTCTTAATTAAATTTATTTTTTCTAACTTCAAAGATGTATTAGAAGGCGAAGGAAAGGTCGTTATACCCAATGTGTTAATTTAGAATATTGGATTTAAACGTGTGTATTTCCCTTCCGTAAATTAATCCGTAATGGCACCTGCTATGTAATCAAAGTCGTTACCGCAATTCGCGGGGGGTCTAACTGAAATTGAAATGTTAAATAACGTCATATGTCTAGGAATATTTTGCAGGAAAAGAGAAATTTGCTTTTTTAAAATCAAATTGATTGCTTTATTTTATTGATTGTCTGAGCGTGTTTTAAATAAATTAAAGTAACAACTTTATATATTAGACAAAAGTGTAGTTTCAGTGTACCTGGGTGTTTTTTGGGTGCATGAAGATCATATATTCATGTATAATATGTTATTGACTCCTCTGTTATTGAATATCAAACAATGATTTAATATATATATATATATATATATATATATATATATATATATATATATATATATATATATACATACATGTATATATATATATGTATGTGTTCTGCATAGTTTTATATTTAAAGTTGGTTTGGTTTATTCCTAGTTTCCCATTTCACTTCATCCTCTTAAAACAAGCTATAGATAGTCGGTGTACTAATCCTTGGAGCGACCTAAAGCTGCGGTGGGCTCTGGACTTATTAGTCTATATATATTGCATATTTACACTGTAACTACATACAATTATTGAAAAATAAGAAACTTAATAGAAATATACATGCGTTGTTACAACAAATATGAAGCTGAGCTTTTTAATTTTGGGAATTTATTTAATAATCAGTTTAAAAATAAATCTTATAACCTATATGCCGTAATACAAATCAATGACCACACGGTTTCTTTTTTTTTATGTTGTTTTTGTAATTTTCAAGACTTAAAGTTCCATGAATTAGAAACTCTAATGGAATTTTACAATTCATGAAATACATTGTACAATTAATGAAATATATTTTCATAATAAAGATTTAATACATACATAAGTACATACATACATATATAGAATAAATACATTTTCCTAATTAAGAAATTGTTACACCTTACAGTTATAAGAGTAATAACTTTGAATTCTCATGTGGGAAGTATTCCAGTTAGTAATATAACAAAGAGGACAAAATAATATATATAAATAAATTTACTATCTACCAGGTAAGTAAGTATTCCCAAATCGCTCCGACCTCTAAGTTTTATGGCGGAAGGAAGGTATTCCTTATAACTTAAGAGTTCAATAAGTTTTACGATGTACAGCAAAGCTTCGCTTCCGACTTGAGGGTAATTTGTAGAATATCAGTATAAAATACTGACCATTTATAATATCTTTCCAAAATGCTCCATTACACGTTTATTTTATGGAAATAAACAACAATGCCGGAACAACTCAAAATTGTCTATCTATACTAATATTATAAAGCTGAAGAGTTTGTTTGTTTGAACGCACTAATCTCTGGGACTACTGGCCCGAATTGAAAAATTATTTTTGTGTTGAATAGTCCGTTTATTGAGGAAGGCTATAAGGTATATACCATCTAGCTGTGACTAATAGAAGTTCAGCAGCAATGAAAAATGCTGCAAATTTAATATAATCTAATAGGTTCTATCAGGTCGTAGAGATAGTAAAATTGGAGGATACATTTGTTTTTCTACGTAGTGGTGTATTAAGAAAAGATTTTTAAATTCCACCCTTAAGGGTTTTAAATATCAATTTTGTATGGAACTCGGCGGCAACACTAAAAACCACGCGGACGAAGTCGCGAGCGACCCCTAGTTATTAATAACCGAACAGTCGATTAAATTTCTATCATTTAATATCGCATTCAACTTGTAGGTACTTGTAGGTATTCGGCGAAAAATTACATTTACATTCTGACATATTTTCACCTTATTTTTATTTTTACCGATTAAAACTAAAGTCCATTTGATTTTTCTTAACTCTGCCATTTCTGATATCTGGTAAATATGAAATATTTGTCCTAGTTCTTCTTTATTGCCTAATAAAATTAAAGCAAAAGAAGACCATTGGTAAGTAGTGGAAAATTTGTAACGAGAATATTTATTTTCTTATGTAGTTTTCTATTGTCCATCGGGACAAAGTTATGACTGTCGTTTCACAAATACATGGCGACAATAAATGGAGATAAAGAGACAAACATTAATTCTTCAAAATATACATTGTATTTTATTTAATTATATACACCGTTTGCAAAATATCTATAAACATGTATAGCTATGTTAAGCTTCTTTAAATTATAATAAATATAGAATGAAAAATAAACCGATACGGGCAGGAATTCGAACCCCCGACCTCTAGGAAACCGTCCCGCCGCTCTACCAATTGAGCTACCGTATCGCTACCCGTCTCGGTGAATTAAGCATTCTATATCTGATCGTTTTTATCAGGACGGTGGTGACATCTATTAGGATTTTTTTGAAAATCCTAATAGCCCAAGAGCCCGTGAACCCCAGACCTTCCTTATTTTATAAAAGCTGAAAATTTGTCAGCGCACACTACCAACACAGGTAAGATCGATGGAGCATTATGAAGTTCAGACTATAGTGGCTTCAGCAGGTAATCAGTGCTGAAGGTGAGAACATTACCACTTTACTTTCGTCATATTATAAAGGCTGATTTTTTGGTAATACCTTAAGAATATTATTAAAAATTACGTCATTCATTGCCAGACACTTTCCACAGTGGCAACCCCTTGCCAGACACCCTTAATGTTATGAAAATTTTAACCTTACTTACGTTATAGTATAAAAGCTGATTTTTAAATATAATAATTACATAATAATTAGATGATGTTTTCTCATCAGCCAGACACTTTTCATAGTTCTTACCCCTTGCCAGACAATAAAATAGGGTAGCTGTAAGAAGGAGCGCGAGGTACTGTACACGTATAGGTGCGAGTGAGATGGCGAGTTAGGTCTATTACCATCCATCATACTTTTATTTCTAAATCACAAACTATAGATAGTTCAATTCACGAAGACGCGCTCCACCAATTTTTAATGAAAATTCAAACTCGTCACGAAATATGCTCTACTTTATATTTTGAGAAAATCAAGATGTCTGGTTCAATATTTGTCAGCAGGTCGAAAAAAAGAAGAAGAATACATGAGATATTTTGACATTGGTTTTAGTTTTGTTATAAATGTCGGTGAAACATCAGACTCGGAATCAGATATTTCTGAAACGAGTGATTAACGATTTTATTTTCTCAATATAGATCAATAAAACTTTTTCACGTATTTCATTTATGTTTATTGTTACCCCTACTCCCCCGGTGACGCTGTAATAGCCAACAGAGCTAACAGTATAGACAAACAAAACAAAAAAAAATGTTACCCACAATGCTAATATTATCGTGTATTAACTAATAATCATTTAAAATATCCACACCAAAAAATAAAAAAATACATATCCCTATCCTTTCAGTCGGGTAAAAAATATTAAATTGAAGAAGAGCATCTTTCACTGTGACAATGACGCTCTCTCCTGATTAGTCTATTCATTGTAGTGTGCGTGTGCACTCATAGGTAATTAGTGTGTACCGATAACTCTCAACATTGACAAAACATATCACACATATAATGCACGAACTATAATAGTAAACTTATTATATACTAGCTTTTGCCCGAGGCTTCGCACGCCTTAAATTCGTAGTAAAACGATTCCCCTTTCCCTTGTTTTTTTGTATTGGCTTCTATATGACTTGTTTTAAGTGATTCAATCAAAATTCTGACATCGGCAGACTTCGCTCACTGCCAAAAATCTATTTAAAGTTTTTAATAAGGATACAATATTAGGTAGGTACTGTATTTTTTTATACCTCTCTAGTTTTTACCTAAACATCCAATAAAATACTTAATAACCATTTTAACCATATATCACACTTATAGATTTTCATTAAACATAATCAAAATATCTATTTTAAATGCTAAATAATATGTATTAGACATTCAGTTAGCTATATGCATTGACAAATTTTTCAATACTGAACATTCACAAAAGCCATTTTAGAGACGATTTGCACGGTTCCATACCGTAGTGCGCCGGCCGACTGTACCGCCGCAAACGCGATGACCCTATATTTTAAATCTGTAATATTTTCAAAAATATACATTTAAATTACATGCTATAAAGGGCTATATTGTTTAATTTTAAATGTAAAAAGTGCTTAAGTTACGTAATTAGATAAGGGTTAAGGCTGTATTGCTTCAAATCGCTTCGTAAGTAAGCCCTTATTTCTCCTAAAAAGTAACGAATAAAAATTGGCTACTGTGGGTTATCTCTAAGAGATAACATATACCATCGCATATTTTCTTGTAGAACTTTTTAAGGTAGGTATACAGTAATTACCACCTTATTCTGATGTATCTCGTAGAGATCAGCCAGCGTTTGCAATGTAAGCGTAAATCAATGTGTTTGTTTACGACTTCGCAAAACAATGTATTAAGTATGTTATTATACATATAAACCATTTTCTTGCATCACTCTATCTATTAAAATAACTGCATCAAAATCATGTAGTTCTGAAGATCTAAGCATACATAGAAACAAAGGGACAGACGCGGGAAGCGACTTTGCTTTATACTATGTAATGATTTATAATCCACTAATGATAATGAATGTACTTTACAGTCTGCACAGATTTAAAATATGTCATGTTATTCGTTAATAATTAATATTAACTTAATATCGAATATAAAATAAATTACAATTAGAGATAACATAAACATTATTTTAGCCGATGTAAATATGTACCAACTATCAATATGCGCAGTACAAATAACAATTGCGCAGTGGGGATGACAATAGACCTAACTCGCCATCTCACTCACACCTATACGTGTACAATACCTCGCGCTCCTTCTTACAGCTACCCTATTTTATTGTCTGGCAAGGGGTAAGAACTATGAAAAGTGTCTGGCTGATGAGAAAACATCATCTAATTATTATGTAATTATTATATTTAAAAATCAGCTTTTATACTATAACGTAAGTAAGGTTAAAATTTTCATAACATTAAGGGTGTCTGGCAAGGGGTTGCCACTGTGGAAAGTGTCTGGCAATGAATGACGTAATTTTTAATAATATTCTTAAGGTATTACCAAAAAATCAGCCTTTATAATATGACGAAAGTAAAGTGGTAATGTTCTCACCTTCAGCACTGATTACCTGCTGAAGCCACTATAGTCTGGACTTCATAATGCTCCATCGATCTTACCTGTGTTGGTAGTGTGCGCTGACAAACTTTCAGCTTTTATAAAATAAGGAAGGTCTGGGGTTCACGGGCTCTTAGTATATAACCTATGTTTTTAACTTTGCAGTGTAACATAAACAGTGAAATGATGGTTATATATCATTTAATATTATAATATCTTTAGATATAGAATAATTTATAAAAATTATAAAAATGTTCGGGTATTAAATATCAATAATACATTACATTATAATATTTAGTATCTGAATAACACTTATTTATACTTGCAATAGATTATAATGTGTTTCAAATAATAAATGTATACGACAACTAAAAATAAAATTAACTCTCATCAAACATCTACACGCAGAACACACACTTTCTTATTGTGCCGAAATATTGAAACAAGCGAACGATGTACAAACTATTTATACCGAAAAATACTGATTTGTAAAAAAATTACACTAAATGTGGCGAGATATTTATAACTATATATATGAGTTCGTAAAGTCCGAAGCGGTTTCTCAACGCTTTGTTTAATGCATATCACGTTTTTCACGCCTTGAAATACAGTAACGATGAATATTATATATTTTCATCATAATAAATGGATTATTGATATTGACGGCAGCAAAATAGAAACAGCCTATAAACAGAATAGCTACGAGATGATAAGGCGCGCTCAGATGAGCGTTCGTGCTTCATCGCTCTACAATCTTTTCGTATCATTTGTGTGTACCAGTGACCCGCTCTAGTTTCCACCAGTTTAGTCGTTATTTTAAATCAGGGATGAGTAAAGTATTTATTTAAATGTTAAGATATGGATAGTTATTAAGTGCTTTTAATTCCTAAATATAAATGAAGTAACACAAAAAATAACTTATACGTGTCAAAATTTTTAGTGTTGAGCATGTTGTTTGTAGTTATAAGTCCCAAATAATTAATGTACCTTGATGAAAACCAAAATATGCGATTGGTGTTGAGTGGACGGTAATTATAAATTTAAATTATACCGTGAATAATTAGTGCACATTAGATGGAGAGACCAACGGCCCCAAGTGAGTTGCTATGAACTTACGTTACTCAGTCATCATTATACAATCACCTAGATGGATATACAGTTAAGTCAGAAACTATGACGCATTAGTTAAGAGACACTTTAAGAAATATATAAATCTTACTGGAATATGAGTTTAAGAATCTCAACCACCACGCCACCCACGACAGAATACTCCCGTTCATCTTCCAACCTTACAACCAGTATTCAATCTCATTCCAGTGACTTCTTTCACAAATCCTTCACTATTCAAGCCTAACTCCTATGGAACCAACTCCCGGAAAAATTAAGAAGAGCACCCTCAAACAGCACCTTCAAAAAACCACACCTCCTAAAGTCATCATGATGTTAACAAATCAACTCATTATATTTGTGATTAGCTATTGACATTTTTAAACAAGCATTATTTTATTAATATGTATTTGTATATATATAGTTATACTAGCGGACCCAACAGACATTGTCTTGTACACGCGTCTTTAATTAAAAAAAATCCAACTTTAAAAAAAGAAAATATTAAAAAGTTATCACAATGTCTAACGTCATTACATGTACATTTATCATAATTCGACCAATCGATACTGTATGAATATGTAAATAAAGATTTTTTGTTTGAATAAATGAATTTGTTCCAATTTTTTTTTTATTTGACTTTTTACGTAGCGAAGCAGGTTTCGGGCTGCTAGTACTAAAATATTTTTCTCATTTCTATCGCAACGCCAACTGTCAGGGCAGACTATAATTAAAATATAGTATTATTTATTATTTGACATTGCCATGGTAACGCAGTTCGTCGGAACCAATGTGAAACATTCCAAAATCACCACCTACTTACACATTAAAAATTAATCAAAAAACCATTTTCCAGTGGATCAAATTGTGAATCTAAACAATTCTCAAGTCCCCTTGAACACACACAAAGAATTTCATAAAAATCGGTCCCGTCGTTTAGGAGGAGTTCAGTGACATACACACGCACACAAGAAATATATATATATAAAGATTTGACATTGCCATGGTAACGCAGTCCGTCGGAACCAATGTAAAACATTCCAAAATCACCACCTACTTACACATTAAAAATTAATCAAAAAACCGTTTTCCAGTGGACTAAATTGTGAATCTAAACAATTCTCAAGTCTCCTTGAACACACACAAAGAATTTCATAAAAATCGGTCCAGTCGTTTAGGAGGAGTTCAGTGACAAACACACGCAAACAAGAAATATATATATAAAGATGTAGATGTGTATTGTATTGCAATATATTTGTGTACATTTTTAATTTTTAATTATAAGTTAAGTGTGTAGATATATATACATGTATTTTGTATAGTAATATATTTGTGTACCTTCTTATATATAAGTTTAGTATATATGTGTATAATGTGTATTTGCATAATGTTTATTATTATTATAGCCTACATTTTCTGTTTCATTTTGTATTATATATTTTTAAAAACGCGTACTACATTTTTTCACCATACGCAGAGGTTAACTGGGAGAGAATGCCATGAAGTTCGTCTTTTGTAAATTTATACAACAAAGGGTAAATAAATAAATAAATAAACATAAAGTACCACTTACCCATTTTTTTTTAAATGATATCTAATATAATAAAACTATCCAATCTTTGTATTCAATAATAGCCGCTTTTAGCGTCTTCGTAAAATGAGTTATAAATTTAAACAAAACCTAAAGGTTCAGCTGATCGCCATGAAGACTGATTTGATTTATTTAAGTTCTGAATCAACTGAGACGTCAGAGATCAAACTTAGAACGATCTATTCAAGGTTTAATTACAAAGTTGTATTGAACTAAGCCTCGTGAGTTTGACTCGGATTGGATAATTTGATTTCTCATTTTGCACCTAACAATTAACTTTTATTTAAAGAAGTAGGTCCGTCATTGATGGAAGTTTTGTAAATATGTAACTTTTAACTTTCTACACATTTTTAAGTAAATATAAATTAAACTAGCGGTGCAAATTCGATATAATTTATTTTACGAAAAACCGAATTGACCGAAATCTAACACAGTTATAATAATATATAATACATAAGATACTCAAAGACTAAACAAACATATTATATTCATTTTTTATCCAATGACAATGATGGTACTACACCAAACCTATTATATTCATTTTCGATTCAATGACAGGTTTGACTTCTTACAAGTAACCACGGAGAACTTGAAGATAAACGATTTGTACATTTGTACATCATATATACGTATATGTAATAATTGCAATCTCGAATGAATTTTATTATGTCGGTATACCAAAATAAAAAAGATAGATATCGTTTTATGCAGCCCGCCTCTAACTACGCGAGCCCATTCAGATTTTAACTTAGCTCCGTAATCATGTTATTTTTGGGCAGATTGTATACGATTGTTTTAGTAGCTTCAAAACCAATTTATCCCCTTAGTGTTGTCTTATTAGATAACAATAAGGGTATATCTATTGTTGCAAATGCTCGAGAGTAGTTAATTTTGGTGAGAGATAATTCAATTCTATCTGAGTCATGTATTTTTCAGTTGCCTTTACGTTTATCATTATCAGTGAGACTTTTCCATGTATATATACATGAAACTCTACGACTACTGTACGATAAACATATGTCTGACATTATACAAAATAGTTTAAATATCCGGAGCTTACCGGATATCTACAATAAATAAGTTTAAAGCCATCTTTGCTTTTCAAATTGCTTTCGTAGTTCTCACTGGCTGGCTACTGAGCGTTTTATTTGAATATAAAACGAATTTTATTTCTTAGTATCTTAGGTCTTGTCATTTTTATTCTATATAAATATTTATGCACTAAATGTATAAAATATGTATGAATGTCTGTTATTTTTAAGCAGAAAACCATTCTGTGTTGACATCACGGGGCGAGCAGGAACATTCAGGTTATTCATTATTAATTTATGTACAGGTCTTTTTGTAACTCCTGTAAAGAATAAATTATAATACAACACAATGACAATAATGAAATAACAAAAACATAATAACACTTATTTCAAATGTATCTATTCAAATAAAAAATGAGTTATAATTCTCTATCTACATAGAGAACAAAGTACAGACAGTGTATAACTTAAGCAAATATGTTAACATATAAAGATTGCTTGGATGGAATATAAAGATTTAATGTTTATAATCTTGTTGATGTTTTTAAATACAGATTCATTTTTATAAACTACGCGCTTTACAATGACATTGCTGAATTTGCGCAGAAGGTAGTTTTACTTGGGCATAATTTTTTTACGAGCCATGAGTTACAAAAAGACCTGTACATGAATTAATAATGAATCACCTGAATGTTCCTGCTCGCCCCGTGATGTCAACACAGAATGGTTTTGTGCTTAAGAATAACGGAAATTCATACATATTTTATACATTTAGTGCATAAATATTTATATAGAATAAAAATGACAAGACCTAAGATACTAAGAAACAAAATTCGTTTTATATTCAAATAAAATGCTCAGTAGCCAGCCAGTGAGAAATACAACGCACAGATGTGGTCGTGTGTGGAGTACTGTGGTCACGTATTTGCTGATGCCGCAAAGTCTCATCTTGCGGTTCTAGACTCAATTGAGAAGCAAGCACAGAGGTTTATAGGCGACCCTGAATTGATTGAAGCCAACCTCCACAGCACACAGGTGTAATATTGCTAGCCTCTCAATATTCTATAAGATACATTTTGGTGAATGTGTACAGGAATTATATGACTTATTTCCCACATCTCCTTTCCATAACCGGACGTTCCAACGTACAGCGGGTATCCATCCTTGTTGTGAATATTTCCCTTGTCCGAACGAAGCTTTTTTTTTTGTCCTTTTTAGTTCGTAAATCGAAGGACTGGAACAGCTTGTTAGCGTAGGTTTCCGAATACAATATGAGTGTCTTCAAGAGAAGAGTGAATAGGTTACTAGTTTAATGCGTCTTACCATCTATGTAGTCATAAATGTTTTAACATAGCTATATATAGTTTGTAGTTTGAAAAATGAGAAAACAGTTGTCTTTAGGTATTTGAACAGTAGTTGAACAGTTTATCAGTAAAGTTTTAAGTAGTTTAGACCTCACGAGCGCACACCCCCTGTACATATAGTTTAACCTTGTTAGAAAATACATTTGTTATAGAAAGTATTTTAAATTATAAATTCTAAATAAAATTTCAAACGAACTACCAATACTCATTACATGTTACGCAAATAACTTTAACATGTTAATTATTATTTTATTTGAGTCAAGGCAAAAAATAAAAAAGGGTGTTACAAAAAATAAAATAAGTGGGTTGGTTTAATAAGATTTTATTGGTTTATATTCCAAAAAAAAAACATTAACAATAATTTTACAATACATAATACAAATAATGCCATAATAATGTTTAAAAAGAAAAATGCCAAAGAAGAATGCCAGCTAGACTCAGCGGTGGGTTACTTGAGATAATACTTGATTTTAAATTATATATATATATTAATTACTAAAATAGTAATCCTAGGCGCCACTGACAAATAACAAGCGAAGACATATATATGATCCTCCAGCTTGTCAGTACTGGAGAACCACAGTCAAACACTTGTTCTTTATAAAACTTTCAAAAATGGAAGTGTTGATTATTGATATAATTAAATTTTGTACATCACCATAATATCGGGATTACAATAAAGACGAGCTTCTAAAACTCAGCTAGTCAGGAAGCAGGATACAGGACCAACAGGACGACGCTCCGAAGATTCACGTCTACCCCCGCGAACCAATTATAAATTTACCCGTATCTTCTAGGGTATACAAAAAAACCTTCTTATGGAGGAAAAAGGCTTTACAAGCACTAATATTAGCCTATGTCGACTCACAGGGTCGAATCAGGACAAATAGAAATATTGTTCCAACAAACTTTGAAACTGCCCGGGAAGTGCCGGCAATAGGAATTATAATGATTCCATATTAAATTATTAGCCCGAAGGCTAATAAGATATTCAATTCGGAAGTGCTTCCGAAAGAAAAAGCTCTAAAGGTCACGGCCATTGAATTTTATAGTCAAAATATGCATAATAAGCAAACAATGTGGCTATGCGCAGCTGCGTTACACGAAATGTGGGTAAAATTGATATTAATCGGAAGAAGACCAATATTTAAACAATTTAAGAACAATGCACCAATTATCTAAAGAAAGAAACGAGTGTAATAAATTTATAACAAATTGTTGTACTAATAAATATAACAATAAAACAACGTTGGCTGCAACTATACTTCTGAAACAATATGACAGCTACTTTTAAATAAATATCTAGCGATATGCTAACCTTAATAATGATAAATTAATGAAATTTAGAATAGTAATTATTAATAAAATGTTTATATTTTCAATAACATTTTGGGGACTATAAAGTTAGCTTAAGCTGGCAACATTCAATATTTTAAACAAAAAGA
This sequence comes from Napeogenes sylphis, assembly GCA_959347405.1. Lineage (NCBI taxonomy): Eukaryota > Metazoa > Arthropoda > Insecta > Lepidoptera > Nymphalidae > Napeogenes > Napeogenes sylphis. The sequence continues at coordinate 21,646,779 of OY365783.1, read as the reverse complement.
AATGTCACAGACTAATTAAGAAATTGTAATTAGCTGTCAACAGATAAATAATTTACCTAGTCTACGAATTTGACAGATAATAAGAAATCGATAATATTAAAATTATAAATATTTAATTATCTACAGAAATGAAATTTCTATGTAACAGTACCTCCCTTCCCGGAAGAATTTTACGCGATATAAGAGGAAAATTCGAGCTGGCCCTCCAGCTCATAAGCTCTCATACCTAATTGTGAAAAACATATTAATTGCAACCTAAACATAAGAAAGGTATAAAACTTAATTAATAAAAATAATTAAGTAGGTATCTACTACTAAACAGTAGACATAACATAAACAGTTTTGCAGAAATAAAAAAACAAAAACTTATCATGAATAATAATAAGTGCTGCAAAACCAAAAAAAAACTCTCAATTAGAGTAACACCGAACCCACAACTAAACATATGTGTGCTGCTACCAAATGCAGATCACACCCATAACACCACCTAAACATCAATAACATGATATGAAATTGATAAACCGAAACAAGGTACCACCTTGTCTCAGGTACAAAATGATTCCATAAAAGGATAATAGCTATCAAAGCAACCACATTATACAAGAACAAATAAGTCCAAGTACATATAATAAATGTTCAACAGTAACTCCCTACTGAAAACACATTGCTGCACATACATAAGATGCAACAAATAATTTCTTAACCCTAATATTTAGAGTAAGACCCAACAAAATACTATGTCAGATATCTATAATTATCTAATAGATAGCTGGGAACATAATATTTAACTTAATAAAACATCTTAAAAATACAACAACACTTAACAACAGATATCTATTATTCTTAAATAGATAGCTGGAAATTAAGGTTTCAAACATAAAAATCTTAACCCAAACCTAAATAAATATATAAGAAAACTAACAATAAATAACACTTAATAACAGATATCAAATATAATTAAAGTGATACTGGAATTTAAGGTATTCTATTTTAGTTACAAAGTGACCTAATGACAATACAAACCATACTTTAACCAACAGTCAGGACCGATGTTACATACAATACTACTCAGCTGTCCGGACGAATTATAAACTAAACATTAACTAACCAAAGTTAACACTTATTAACAGATATCAAATAAAACATGTATTGATACTGGAATATAAGGTAACTAAAGATCAGCAATAAAATCCTAACTAAAAGAAAAGAAAAAGAAAATATAATAAAAATAAATAACACTTAACAACAGATATCCCTTACATTCAAAGTGATACTGAAAATTAAGGTATCAAAAACAAGCAGAACCTACGGACAATACAAACCATACTTTAACCAACTGTCAGGACCGATGTTCCATACCATACAACTCAGCTGTCCGGACGAATTATAAACTCAAGAGATTAAAAGAGATGAGCCACTGCCCTAAAGCAGTCAAAACCTTTAAAAGGTGGAGGAGTCAATAAAGTATTTAAAACTTCAGCTCTGGAATCAACAATCCTGATTTCAGAAGCCGACACAAAACTTACCTCCAAAATTCCATCTAAAGGAACAGATGAAGAAGAGTCCACAATCCAGACTCTCAATTCCTCATCAGCACCCCTCAGCCTAGCATCCCTAACAACAACATCATATATGAATTCATCCTCACAAAGAAAACCATATGCAATTGGACGCTCCATGATGACTAATAAAAGAAAATAAAACAACTAAACAAAACTATTTCTAATTAGAATTAAGTTCTAATTTCAAAGCAAAAGTATCCCCCAGCAAAGCAAAAGATTTAAAAACTTCTAACAAAAAAAAAAATTCAGTTACTATTAAAAAAAGTTCAAAGTCAAAGTTAATTGAAAATTAAAGAAACTTGAATAACAAACTAATAAACTAACAATAAACTATTTGTATAGTAGTATAAAATATTTATAAAAAATAAATATTCAAGATCTCTAAAAAAATAATATTTAAATATTCAGTTCTACTACCAAAAGTTAAATATTTAAACTTTATAAAAAGTAATGAGTCGAGCTGGCTTCACAGTAAGGTAAGAATAAAATTAACTTAAATATAACATAATATTAACAGAAGCATAAGTGAAAAATATTACACATCAGCAAATATATTGCTTACCATAATATAACATAAAAGTTATATAAAGTACACTAAATAACCTAGTGTAAAACACAAATATTAATACCATAAAAAACAGTTTAAAATATATCAACACTACCTTATTTATAAAAAATATATATATAAAAAGTGTATTGATTGATATAGCAATAAGATATATCAACTATCTCAAGTAATGCCCCGACTGTTGTGCGCCACTGTTACAAAAAATAAAATAAGTGGGTTGGTTTAATAAGATTTTATTGGTTTATATTCCAAAAAAAAAACATTAACAATAATTTTACAATACATAATACAAATAATGCCATAATAATGTTTAAAAAGAAAAATGCCAAAGAAGAATGCCAGCTAGACTCAGCGGTGGGTTACTTGAGATAATACTTGATTTTAAATTATATATATATATTAATTACTAAAATAGTAATCCTAGGCGCCACTGACAAATAACAAGCGAAGACATATATATGATCCTCCAGCTTGTCAGTACTGGAGAACCACAGTCAAACACTTGTTCTTTATAAAACTTTCAAAAATGGAAGTGTTGATTATTGATATAATTAAATTTTGTACATCACCATAATATCGGGATTACAATAAAGACGAGCTTCTAAAACTCAGCTAGTCAGGAAGCAGGATACAGGACCAACAGGACGACGCTCCGAAGATTCACGTCTACCCCCGCGAACCAATTATAAATTTACCCGTATCTTCTAGGGTATACAAAAAAACCTTCTTATGGAGGAAAAAGGCTTTACAAGCACTAATATTAGCCTATGTCGACTCACAGGGTCGAATCAGGACAAATAGAAATATTGTTCCAACAAACTTTGAAACTGCCCGGGAAGTGCCGGCAATAGGAATTATAATGATTCCATATTAAATTATTAGCCCGAAGGCTAATAAGATATTCAATTCGGAAGTGCTTCCGAAAGAAAAAGCTCTAAAGGTCACGGCCATTGAATTTTATAGTCAAAATATGCATAATAAGCAAACAATGTGGCTATGCGCAGCTGCGTTACACGAAATGTGGGTAAAATTGATATTAATCGGAAGAAGACCAATATTTAAACAATTTAAGAACAATGCACCAATTATCTAAAGAAAGAAACGAGTGTAATAAATTTATAACAAATTGTTGTACTAATAAATATAACAATAAAACAACGTTGGCTGCAACTATACTTCTGAAACAATATGACAGCTACTTTTAAATAAATATCTAGCGATATGCTAACCTTAATAATGATAAATTAATGAAATTTAGAATAGTAATTATTAATAAAATGTTTATATTTTCAATAACATTTTGGGGACTATAAAGTTAGCTTAAGCTGGCAACATTCAATATTTTAAACAAAAAGAGGATTCTTTGGCGGGAAATCAAAAAGCGCGCATTTTAAAAAAGGCCCAAAAATATAAAATTTCAGTTTTCGTGTTTATATTGTATATTTTCAAGTAAATAGTTACTTTTAAGGGCTGTTATTAATAATACTAGTTATGAGTGTAAATAGCGACGGGGGAGACCCCGTCGAAAGAGTTAAAAAACGAAAAATTGTTGGCGGTTGTCCAGAAGGCGTCGTAAACTATAATATATTTAAAAAGCCATTGTATAAAAGATTGTTTCTAGAAAACCACAGTGGCGATTGTGTGGTGTATGTGGAATCTACTGAAAATGAAAAAGTCGGCAATAAAAACCCTATCGTCCTTACGAAAACCTTTACGGAAAACGTTAAAGGAATAGTAGGAGTACACCGAATAAATGCCTACAAAGTGGGCGTTACGTTTAAAAAACCCGCGCCTGCCAATAATTTCTTAAATATGGATAGTTTTTTTATTAAATACAAGCTCAAAGCATTCATACCAGCCTATATGATTGAAACTATTGGAATAATTCGATTTGTTCCCAAAGATATGTCTAATGAAGATATTTATAAAAATATTGTTGCTGATGCAGAGGTTGTATCAGTCAAGCGATTTATGAAAAGAGAAAACGGAAAGTTAATACCCCTGGGCACAGTTGCAGTAACTTTTGCCGACACTGTTTTACCACAGTTTACCTTTATTAGCCTATTTAGGTACTCGGTACACACCTATGTGCCACCACTCATCCAATGTTATAAATGTTTAAAATTCAACCACTCCGCGAAAGTCTGTAGAGGAGATCAAATGTGTTCCTCGTGTGCAGGTCGCCATTCCTACAAAGAATGTGATGTAGAAGGCATCACTTGTATAAATTGTGGAGGTAGTCACTTGGCTATCTCTAGAGATTGTCCTGTAAAGCAGAAGAAAACGGCAGAGAAGAAAGAAAAGCACCGTCATCGTTCCTATGCCACTGTTGTGAGTACCCCACCACCCAATATAACATCTAAAACATTCCCCACATTAAATGAACCAAGTAAGTCAGTATCACAACATCTTTCTACGGTAAAAAATGTAAAAACAGCATCAAATTGTATTGATGCTGAACAAATTATAAATAATGATATAATTATCAGTGCATTAGTCAAGTCTTTAGTTGCCCTTGGTAATAATAGGGATGGTATACCTTTAACAAATAAAAAGATAAAAGAAATATTATTACATAACTTAATAACTTAATGGATACTTATTTACATATTATTCAATTTAATATACAAAGTTTAAATAGTAAAAAAGCATTATTAAACAAATTCCTTTTAGAACAAAAAGTTGATCTATGTTTATTGAATGAAACCTGGTTAAAAGATACTAGCAATATACCTTCTTTTACATCATATAATTTTATTTACAAAAACTCTAAAGATTGTATTTTTGCAATACCTGAAATACCAATAATTATTAATCATATTAAGGATAATACAAACAATATTTATAGGGATGACATATGGCCAATGTATAGATGTAATTATAATTCTTTAATAAACCATTTACATATTAGCTGTAATCTAGATTCAATCCAAAATAAATATGATTTTCTAGACTTTATTAGTAAGAAAACTCATTTCTATACAATATACACAGATGGTTCCAAAAATATTGATGTTGTCACTTCTGCATTTTATGATCCTCAAATGATGGTTTCAAAATGTATTCAATTAGACAAAAATTGTAGTGTCTATACAGCAGAAAGCTATGCCATATTGACTGCCTTAAAATTAATAAATAGAAATGTAGATATTAAGAATATATTAATAGTAAGTGACTCCAAAAGTGTTCTAGCAACTTTATGTAATAATAACTTAAGTTTTAAACAAAATTACATTATATATGAAATCAAACATATGTTGGACCAGCTGATTAAAAGTAATAAATTTATCGAGTTTGTGTGGGTGCCATCACACAGTGGCATATATGGAAATGAGGTTGTAGATGCTGCAACTCGTCGAAAATGCGACGAAGACCATTCGGATTTTATGAAAATCCCATATACTGATTTTTATTCCACCCTAAACAATAATTTCATACAAATATGGAGAGAATATAGAAAGCACATCATTCAAACAAAAGGAAAATGGTACGCAGAGGTCCAAAAAAGCTTACCTATTAAACCCTGGTATTATGACCTAAAGTATTCTGGGAGAAAATTCATTACAACAATTAATCGTCTACGCTTCGGACATTGCTTAGTTCCTGCCCATCTTTTTAGACTTAAAATCATAAAAAATAATAAGTGTGCACATTGTTCTCAAGAAAATGCGGATATTAAGCATTTAATTTTTGAATGTTCGTCATTTAACGTACAACGGCTGATTCTTGTCAGTGACATTAGCGAAATATCGCAACAGAGTTGTATAAGTGTTCCCCGCCGTGTTCAGGAATTACTTTCAAATAAACATTATTTTAAGTCTATTTTTAAGTATATCTCGAATACTGTTGAAAATATTTAAATATTAGTGTAACTTGTAACAAATTAAATATTTAATTTAATTATTATAATTTTTAAGAAAAAAGAGAAGTGTAATGAAGCTATTTTTACTGTCATTGCAATTCAATGTTAATTATTTTTTTATAAATGCATTTATATTATATTGTTTAATGTTATATTAGTTTCATGATTTGACTTAAATATCATACTTTAAAAATAGACATGAATACTGTTATATAGCTAAAAAAGATTTAATGTTAATGTAATTCCATGTCAACTTATTTATAAATTATATAATTTTATTCTATTATTGCGACTGAAGGGCTTGTACTCATGGTCATGAAATAAATTAAAAAAAAAAAAAAAATAAATAAACAAAAAGAAATGTCACAGACTAATTAAGAAATTGTAATTAGCTGTCAACAGATAAATAATTTACCTAGTCTACGAATTTGACAGATAATAAGAAATCGATAATATTAAAATTATAAATATTTAATTATCTACAGAAATGAAATTTCTATGTAACAAGGGTTGATAAATAATTGAATTGTGCATTTAATGAGGATGGAGTAGGCTCTCTTTTTGAAGGTACCCATGTCGTATCGATCCTTGAGAACTGCACTGTTAAGGAACGCCATACATCTAGATGGTTGGGAAGTAATTTTGGGCGGCGGAGTGCAGTGAGATTATGAAAATTGGTGGCAAGAATGAAATTTAATAGCTATTTGGAACACACTCATAAGTGCGCTAGAATACGGATAAACATTAAATATCTCTTGCAAACGCCAAAGGATCAAGACTTTCATCACGAAGCACTGGGTCTCCGATAACTTGAGCTGCTCGTCGTTGAATGCGGTCAAATAGTAGAAGCTAAAACTGGGGCGATGAGCTGATACAGATGAGAATATTTCCTGGAATTACTGCAGATCCTAAGTTATATAAGAGCCCTCATCTATACCAATAAATTTAGCTCTGCCATATACGTCTGCCATGTCTCTCTAAATGGTCAACTTGACTCTGAAATTTATTTTCATAATAGCTAAGGTATTAATTCTAATTTCGCACAATTTCTATTTAATTTCGCACATTGCTGAGAACCCCTTACGTACATACGGTCTTCACGAATTGGTCCAGTTTCAGCGACCTGTTCACTCTTGGATTAATAAAATCAATATCTGTGACAATTGCGGGTCAGACTAATACGTCATCTGTCGCGGTAGCTATTATTATCTGTATTGTACTCGGTTGTTACATGTGACATTTACAGATACAACAACTTCTATTGTGGTGTTTTATAAAACTATTTGATTAAATACATATTTTGTTTATTTTCAAGCATTTGTACTATTACAAAAAGATTGCATTGTTATTAAAATATATGTAGGTATATAAATCCAGGACGGTCTCGTATATATGTAAATGTCGATCCAATATAGATATCGGATATTCAAAAATGTCGGCGCTTCGAAAAAATATTTTATTCGTCAAGCACAAATAAAATATACCTATCTCTCACTTTATTCTAATTTACCTTTGTTGTAGGTCAAGGTTATTCTTATATGAATCTAATAAGGGCACGAAAGGTTACTCTAAGAGCTACTTTATGACTACATTATTCTGAGAGAGGAGGTATAATCCTCAACCTAAATACCAACACTATCGAAATAGGTTGTACAAGTCAAGTAAACAATTGCTCAAATCAAATCAGTATGAGTAAAATGTCCATTGAACGACTGAAGATTCGACATAGAAAAATATTTTTGAGATTCTTGTATTTCCTTAGGATAATTAAATTATTAAATTGTATTGACATAGGCTCAAAAGGTTCTTTAACATTACTTTCAACTTTATAGCTGTTGTAGCATCTTAGAATTTTTTATATTTACCTCAAAATAAAAGAAAGACGAAACAAAAATACAGTACACGTAAATTTACTAAATTATTTTATCCTTGCATTTGAGATGGTTTATAACAGATAAGATTTTTTTTTAAAGAAATTTTACCCGAAAAGTTGCAATATTATATTTCATGTTTAGAATAATACAGTCAACCATTACTAGTCGGACACACTCTCGGACCGTTTGCTTAATGAGCAGTAATTATTAACGAACGGGCTCGTATGAATATGTAACTACCCTCCATTGCTCACCTGAATATTCTAGATGGCACATTAATTATTTCTCTCTTGAATTTTATTTTTGATAAGATCTTTTCGTTAGACTTGGATAGATGGGTACATAATATGGTATATAATAAAAGTATAAAATGCTTAGTACCGAATACATAGTACATAATGCGTAGTGCACAATACGTCCGCATTCAATTTCATTCGTTCAGGAGATCCAGTAGCACTCATCAATCAGTTTGGTTTCAGGTCACTCCATCATGAAAACGCAAAGAATTCATTAAGTACTCAAAATTCTCTTGAGCTGTTGATCTTACTTACATTACATACTAACTTACACCAAATGTTGATCTTACTGTTATAATGGCCGATTTTAACATTTGTAATAAATGTGAATGTAGAAATGGCGTTTTTATATATTTAATTTATTATATATCTTTATTATATTTAAAATATTAATTTGTGCATTTCTTCAGAGGAAATAACGTTCAATATATTGAAATTCAATACTTAATTTTAATAATGTGTACACTTTGATGGTTCGTAAGGGAATGAGTATTATAAATAATTACTAATGATATTTGAAATAGTATGGCTGTCATGACATCGTTTTAAGAAAATGACATGTTCCTTCATTAAATCTCAGTCCTTAACTCATAAAACATTTTTATATTTATATCTAACCTTATTTATATTATCTCACATATCTCGAATTCGGCCTTTCTAAATACATTACGTTTATCCCCAAACTTACAAAAAAAAATATTATTTTATTGTTTACAATAAAAATTAAAAAAATAAATAAATATACATTTTTGAATTGGACGAATTTCAAAATACTATTATTTAATTGTTTTAGTACTACACAAAATCAGTATTTGCTAATGCAATGCCAAAGATTGATACGAATTGAATAATTTCAATTCGTATCAATCTTTGGCATTTTACCACTCTTAAGCGTAATGAAATTGTATAAAAGGGTAAAAGGTAAAATTTGACAAGAATGTCATTACCTACCCCATGCAGTGACGGCCTGAAATTTGTCACTCAAATGTTGCACCGTGACTTCTCTTTCAGACTGTAGTCGATCTATACTAACTCGAGTACACGGGTGATATCTTTCTATAACTGTGCTGTCGTATACATACCCATAGATACCGAGTTTCAACAAATCGTGAATGTGCAAAAGAAAAAGAGTTGCAGAAAGTACAAACCATTAAGGCAATCCGGTGTTTATTGTCAAGGATACCGAGCAACACCCATCGCCAACTACTTGGAGAGATCTGTGGTGTTTGAAAATATCTATAAACATGATCTATCTATCATAGCCATCTTAAGCTTATTTAAATTTATATAAATATAGAATGAAAAATAAACCGATACGGGCAGGGATTCGAACCCGCGACTACTGGGAAACCGTCCCGTCGTTTGGACCTCTACCTCAGTTGGTAGAGCGACGGGACAGTTTCCCAGTAGTCGCGGATTCAAATTCCTGCCCGTATAGGTTTATTTTTCATTCTATATTTATATAAAAGAGATCTGTGGTGCTTAAACTCTGCTACCCAGCCGATCACACCAGACCAAATTCCCTCAAGACGTCCAGAAAGACAGCGACTTCCTTTCGGTTCTGCTTGACTAAAATGTGTGCATATTTATATTCGCACATTACTTAGAACTTTAGAACTTATGTTCATACGGTCTTCACGGATTGGTCCAGTTTCAGCGACATGTTAGATTAATAAAATCTATATCGACGACAGATGCTGATCAGAAGACTAAAATGGTATCTGTCGCGATAACTATTAGTATGTGTATTGTACTCGGTTATTACATGTGACAATTACAATTTTATCAACTCAATCTGTTTTTGGGTGTTTTATAAAATTATTTGATTAAAAGAACGATTCAATTTTTTGGGTACAAAAGGTTCATGTCAGTTTAAGCTCGGATCAAGAATCGACAATTAATTAATGCTGCCTACTGCACACAGTAAGTTCTACAACAAACCATTCTCGCTGAAAGCAGTAAGTACAATCAATTAGGCGATGAATATTCTACTTTGTTGAGTTTAGGTGTCTGTAATGTAGATTATTTGTTAGTTGTGTACGTCGAACAAGGCGTTCCAATCATGGATCTTGCATTAAAATAACATATTTTATGAGTCAAGAGATGTTGTAATTCGAGTAACCCTTTACATTATAACTTGAATTGAGACTTGACCTGATTTATTACAAAGGAACTTTTTTTATCTGTTACGGGCATCACACATCATTCTGTAGATCGTAAAACGCGCTTCCTTCCCTCGTAAACCATAAAGTTGAAGCAAGTCGGAAACAGGTTGTCTAAACATATAACTTGCGGTGAACTTACTAAACTACCAACCCTCTAAATACACATTACTAAAATCTTGCGTATGTGCGTGCATGTATATATACATACAGAAAGACTAGGTTAAATCTGTCTTTGTTATAGTATCGATAATTTAATATAGAAGACAGATAGACTAAATAAATAACTGAATTAACGAAAGATAAACATAATCATTCTATACGATTCCTTAGCTGAATGATTTTCAACTCTAGTTAAAATCCTATTTAAAAAAGACAGATTATTATATTTGATTAAGATAGAAAAAAACTATCATAAAAACTGATCTGAGCAAGCACATATGCAAGCAAGACACAATATCTATCAGTCAGTGATCAAAATTTCACTTTGTTATATTTTCTTCCTTTTTCAAATGCGAGAAAACATTTCAGGCAATATAAGATATAAATGGAATGCCGAGCGCTTCCTAACTCACTTATTGAAATTCTCTTACAAGCTTATTGCTCTGATCTACCCACACGAATTCTATTCTAATAAAGTATGTAAGTCTTTAGTTATCATTCGACCCGGCTGGGTCAGGTAAACAAATCAGGTCCCCTAGGTACGGGAGAATAGTGAGGGAACTCTAGAGGATATGAAAATATACATATAAGTCTAGCAACATAGTTTTGCAAAATTTGTATCAAATGTATCAAACATAATGTGCTTTTCTACTATTGCTAAAATCGTCTTTCTAAAACAAATAAGAATTAGGTATATAACTACATTAATTTTTCTTTATAGAACCAAAAAAAAAACAGTTTTAATAAGACAAAGAGAAAACAAAGTTAAATGTAGAAAAAGTTTTGTTAGATAGATTTTTGGAGATAAGTCAACTCAAATATTGCAACAAAATCAATTTACCTCAATTATTTTTACTGGCGTAAATACTTCGTAGTAGATATTATGAATTGCAAAGAAATTACTTTAATATTAAATGGACTGTTTTTGCAAATTCCGTCGTATATTATATGACACCTAAATCACCAAAGTATTGTTAAATCGATGTTTTTACAATTAAATACTAGTTGCCAATGATTATGTTAGCGAGATGCCGTGCATTTAGAATGTATAATGAGAATATGGTGGTTTAAAATACATTACTGTTAGAAGTTGAAGAAAGTATTCCTAGGCAACTAGTGACGATCTATTACTAGAAATTGAAAACCATTTTTTTAGTTTATGGATTATTGTGTCATACTCATAGTGATTGACGATGTGATCTTTGAGTACCTTATCTAGCTTTTTATAACTGTGTTGTATTTGTAATTTTGTGTCATAGTTTTATTACTAATTTCTTTTAATGTTGTTATCTTTGAATTTTAGTCCTCGATATTTTTTAAATTAAATTTCTAATTTTCTACATTAAATCCTAAAACCAGATGATATGTCAAAATCAATAATGTTGTTATTAGATTTATAGGAGCTGATTTCTTTAGAAATGCTTTACATGGCTCGGGCGTTTCTAGTTAATACGGGGCAGAATAATTCATGAGCGTAACGTTCGGACTACGAGCGGGAGAGTGATAGCACGTAGGACGAGGTAAAAGGGGGGTGTCATGTTAGCAAAGTCAATTGTCTGGCTTGCTGCCAAACAAGATTATGATTGGACAACGCAGATCAGAACTGTTACACAATTTATTTATATTTAATAAAAGTGTAATGGGTATAAAAGTAAAGGGAAGAATATTAAATCTCGTATATTAACACTATTATGTTAAGGTACACGCAAAAAATCCTTAAAACGTTTTTTTTTCCTTACTAGATATATATATATTTTTTATTCAGATGTCAGAAACCTTTGACAAAGTGAAACGACTAAATAAATCTACATCGCGACTTTGAACTACTCGCCTTACATTGTAATATATTAGTAAATATTAATAAATATAAACATAAACGAATATTAATAAATATAAACATTTAGAGTTAAAATTCACTAGCTGTTGTCGTCCGTGATTCTTTATGACTACGATCATAAGCCATATAAATATATTTTTTACAGTCTACGTGGACGCAGTCACGGGCAACAATTATCCCTAAGAAAGTACTTTACCTGAGTAAGTAACTTTAAAAGCCTTTTGGACTTCATAACAAGGCTTTTTTTCCTATGTAGCGCGGGCGAAGCCGCTGAGAACAGCTAATTATTGTATAAGAACCTCTCCCCCGCACGAATAGATCTTGAAGACGACTATTTCTATTTAGACCAAACATGGAGAAGAACTATCTCGACGAACATAGCTTTCGATTAAAAAAAACCGCATTCAAATCTGTCTACGCGTTCGGCCGCTACATTGCCACAGACAGACACAGATACACAGATACACAAATCGACAGGTCAAACTTATAACATCCCTCTTTTTAGTCGGGAGTTAAAAATGGATGCCATTTTTAACCAAAGCGACAATAAAAGTCGTGGTACAAAGTGGAGCTTTTGGGAATTAATTAAAATGATATTGTCTGTTTGTATTCAGAGTGATAATAATATCACTTCATAATAACATAAGTTATTTATAATTAACAAAAAGTAACCTACAAACACAGAACAAAATACTATGTCCAAGGTAACGTCCAAAATACTATGTTGTTTTTTATTGATCTCATTTTTCTAAACGTAAAGTTGATGTATCTAGAACCCTGTCTCAGCCGCCCCATCATATTGCGTCACTTATACGCTAACATACATATACATACATACATATACACATATGTATATCTTGTATTAAATATAATATGTTATATAACAAGAGAAACTGGGAAAGAGAATTAAACTCCTGATGGAGTAAACCATGTTTCAAAAACTTTAGAAACATTGAACATGTTAAGAGCCATACCAACTTCATAACATAATCATATACGAGAGATCTACTCGTGTACGGGTGTGTTCAACAGAATAATATTCATAAGGAGATAATAAGTAACGCAGCTTAAAACAATAATAACTAATCAAAAAATAATATCGTTAATATCAAAATGCTATGAGGAAATATAACTGAGGGCTACAAAGAATAGATATCGACATCATTAGTATTACTAACAACACTAGTAGTACTAATATATAGTTATAGTAATTAATCTAAAAAACTAAAGCAGTTATAAAGAACCACGTTATTTGTACAACAAAAAATAATATTTAAGTATATTATTTATAGATACTAGTTATTATGCTGTCAATTCGCAATTACAAAATAGGTACATACTCGTAGATGATTGTGGTGTTAAAAACCTTAAGTCTAGGGCTTCTCATATGGGTAGAAGTTTGCAAAAAAACAGCAGAATAAAATCAACATGATCGAAATACTATATTTACATTTCTCATACTAAGAAGTGTGAGAGAAATCTGTTGGTTTGTATAGATCTGGTAGGACCTCCGCGATGTTTCGCAGAGCACTTACCAGAAATAAGCGAAGAATGTTTGTGAGTTTAACTACTCAAACATAATCGCAAACCATCTTTAAAACTGAATCGACATTTTCCTGTACCTCAGTCTTCCCCCTCTTGCTTGGTTTACCTAGCTCACTTGATAAAATTTGATATCAAGAACTTTTATAGAGCATTATGTATGTACTACTGAATGGTGTTACACGGTTACACGAAAAATTTGTTAATAGCTACCGTATGATTACGGGAAAGAAACAAAAAACAACAAAACCTGAATTCCAATAAAACTATTTAACGTTAAGGATAAGTGGACAATCTTAGTTCTATATTAATAATTCTAAAAAATAGCGTAGGCTCTTACAACAGCAATATTTGCAAGTTAAATTGTCGCCAATATTCGTCCAGTCATTTCGGAGATTCGGAGACGAATCGAATGGATGCTTTTAATAAAAAGATGTGGTTTGAAATTTCAACAGGCACTTAAGTTTTATTTATTTATCTAGATATAGATAAATATGTCAAAGTCTACCGGCTAATAGCGTCATAATTGTTTTTATATTTAATCGAGAAATCTGAATTATTTGAACGTGTTTAATTCAAAGAATCCCTCCTTTTCCAGGAAGTCACAAGGAAGCTCTCTCAAAATCCAAACTGGCCGAATTTCATTTCGTTACCACTTCTCAAGCGCGTTAAAGTAACCCATCACAACAGTATAGCTCAACAGCAACAGTTGTACTTAAATACACACATGGCAGTAGAAATGTCATTATAAATGTCAGGTCCCAATAAACCTGTACGGCCTTCAACGAAAATGGTTTATTAAAGCTAAGTAAACTCGTAAGGTACGCTACCTTGCTCAAGACACTTTAAAGCTTAACAATGTTGGTCAAAATGACTTATGGATGATGAACCCGAAACCGTGTTAGGAAAGTTAATAACCTTCCTGAAAATAAAACAAGTTGCTGAAATTTAAGGTGATCGTATCGTCATCCTCTCTTTAAATCATCCTTCCAATGTGACTTATTCTCTTCATAAGATGTAAAGGTCGTTGGTATCTGGATTGGTAGCTGTATCTTTACCGGAGATTCTTAACACCCCTAACTTGCGGCTGCCGTGGCCAGAACAGGAATAGTTGCGGCGAAGTACCGAAGACTCGGGTCTATTTTAATTACATAATTTGTGATGAAAATATATTTATGTGAAGTGATTAACGTTCGAACATAAAAATTGTAGAGATGAATCGTGAAATAATAATATTGAAATTAATACAAATTAAACAGATATGAGATATATTAATTTAAAAGACTTCAGTAATATTTGATTGTTTAATTTTTTAAACATAAAAATTAAGTAAAAGACAATCATATCATAGGTACATCAATCATGTATTAGTAGGTACATAAGTATTAACTTGTCTTCACTTTATGGAACCTAAGCTTTATTTTTTTGTGAAAGGAATGTTTATATTTTTTCTGGTCCGAATTAAAACGGAAATAGCGGTGAGAAAATATATTAAAAGAAATACTATAATATGTAGGTTACCTCGTTTAGAGTAGTTGAACAGCGCGACGGGGTGGGTTAAGCTCCCCCACCATTCTATAATTGGAAAGAAGGGCTGTGCCCAGCAGTGTGACATTAATTGGTTGCCTATCCTTCCTTAAGTAAGCGCGTAATTACGCTTGATTAAAATAAGTTCGATGACCTTCTTAAATGATTTACTAAATGAGTCATAATATTATGAACCTGACTAGTATTAACATTAAACTTAAAAGAAAGAATAATTATGTAGGTTAAGTTGGAAAAGTAGAGTTAAGAATCAATCTTGTAAAATTTATACTCCATGAAATAAAAGGCTTTTTATTTATTTTTATTTTATTTATTATTATGAACATCCGTTTTCAAATTCTGTAATTTTGTACATAATGTCAAAGGACTTAGCAGTTTTTAAAAGGTCCAACTGATGACTATTAAAATTTATTTTCGGAACGATATTAGATAAATACATTTTTGAATTACATTTTTTAAACATCGATATAAAAACCCAGTAAATATGTAAACAACATGTTTTATTTTAATAAACTTACGAAAACTTAGATAGTTCCCTTTTAACCTCGTCTAACTCCTGATTACATAGAGTAGCTACATAGGAAAATAATTGTTAGAAAATAATAGAGGAATAATGTTGAGACAGTTTTACAGAAATATTATTACGACTTATCGAGTATTTTTGGAAAATAAAAACTATTTTCCTGCATTAATAGCGAAACTTACTTACGAAGATGCTTATTTTTTTTCATGATATAATATTGTTTTACAATAACCGTACCCATAAAATCGCACGAGATATATAGAAGTAAACATATGTACAATTTAGGTTTGAAAATACCTAACATGTATAGCCATGTTAAGCTTATTTAAATTTATATAAATATACAATTTACATATAAAAAATTAGCAGAGCTATTATTTTTTAATTGTTATATATATTATGTATGTATATAACAATGTAGTATTATCGGACATGAAAACAATAAACTACGAAAATTTAAATTTTATATTTGATAATTGATATTTTAATAGCCATTTTTTTCTTATACTATACATATGTATATTTCAGATAGTGAAAAATGACAACCATTTTAAATAAAATAAAGAATAAAATAATATAAAAAGAATAAAATAAAAAACTACTTTTATTAGTAATATAATGATGTGATTTAATAAATGTATAAAAACGCTTGGTCATATGATGAACTGATAAATTTTAAGTTTTAGAACATGTTTAAAAATTCCTAATGAACTATGACGACTCAGAATTTATTCGTTAGAAATAATAAACAATCAGTTTCACAGTTATCGTCAAGCTAGTGACCCTCACGGAACGAAACTCCTGAAAATGAAATACAACTTTTGACGAGCACCTTTCAACTCTTTCTATTAAGTTTAACTTAATGAAAGTTTTTAAATCGGTTTCAAAAGCTTTGGAGTCTGTTTTATTTTGTACAACACGTGAAACCTACATACAGTAGTGTTCGAGGAATATAAAGGAAAATTGTTAACTGAAGTTTTGCTTCGAGTTTATTTCAAAATAATTTATGCAGGCATTACTTTTTAACCATCGCGCGTCGTATGTAATTTTGTTTTGTCTATTAGGCTATTAAGATCTATTATGAATGTTTTATCTATTAGAATATGAAGGCTTCGTATTTTTTTTTTTAATTATTAAAAGTGGCTTATCATTATATAGTATAATATACTTTCCGCGTCTGTCCCTATGTCTGTATGTATGCTTAGATCTTTAAAACTACACAAAGGATTTCGATGCAGTTTTTTTTAATAAATAGAGTGATTCAAGAGTAAGGTTTATATGTATAATAATATGCTTAATATATTAGAGAACCACTGATAATTTCAAGATTTCTAATACGAAGTCGTAAACACATTGTTTTGCGCTTACATTGCAAACGCTGGCTGAACTTTACGAAATAGATCATAATTATGTCCTAAGTATTGTATACCTTAAAAAGTTCTACAAGAAAGTCTACGATGGTATATGCTTATCTCTTAGGGATAACCCACAAAAACCCATTTTTATCCTTTACTTTTTACGAGAAATAATGGCTTATTTACGAAGCGATTTTAAGCAAGACAGCATTAATCCTTATCTAATTTAGTGCGTTCAGTATTGAATTTTGTTAATTTATATAGCTAACTGAGTGTCTAACACGTATTATTTAGCATTTAAAATAGATTTTTTAAAATAAAACCAGACCTGCAAATTGATGGTCACAATAACGTCGATTGTGTAGCTCGGAATTCCTCAAGTTTACCTACACAGTCATATTTTGAGTATGTTCAATAAAAATCTATAAGTGTGATATATGGCTAGAATGGTTATTAAGTTCTCTGTTTAAAACGTATTTAAATGGACGTTTAAGAAAAAACAAGAGAGGTGTAAATAAAATACAATACCTAATATTGTATCTTTATTAAAAACTTTAAATAGATTTTTGACAGTGAGCGATGTCTGCTGATGTCATCATTTTGATTGTATCACTTAAAACAAATCATGTAAAAAGGGAAAGGGGAATTGTTTTATACTATTTTAAGGTGTGCGAAGCCTCGGGCAAAAGCTAGTAACCAAATATTTTAAAGGAGGAAAATTATTATGTATTTTATTCGTTAAATACCTTTACTGAATAAAAATCAGCGGTTCTTTTTTATAACATGAAGAGAGAAATGAGCCTGTGGATCATCTGATGATAAGTGGTGGCCTTCACCCAGGCTCTTTTGCAAATGTTAGAATGTGTACAAGAGCGTTGCTGGCCTTTTAGAGAGGAGTAGGCGTTTTTTTGGGTGCCTTGTTGTACCTATATATTTGGTAACAGTGCTGAACGATGTTCAATCCACATCTCGGAGGTTCGTGGTGAAAATGAAAACCGCATTTTCGAGGAACTCTATCCAGTTGATAGAAATGGTATTCCAGATGGAGGCGATCAGTTGGATAGTAGAGACTCTTGACGATTAAACAGCTCTTTGAAATACTTCTTGTGGTTAGTTACAATACAAAATTCACAGAATCATCATCATCATGAATTGTTTCTGCGCAATGTCATTTGGTAAGAATGTGCTGTTTTGTAATGGTTTATATTTAATAATTATTTTATTTAAATAAAACAATAAGATAATTAATATGCCTAAAACTGAACTTCCTTAAAGATTTATAATTTTTGATAAGGTGTATCGAAATACAGAGAGTATCTAAGTGTCAGATATGATGATTAATTAAAAGAAATTGGTTTTCCTTGTATTACTGACAACGATATAAGTCCTGTAAGTCAGCCAATGAACGGTAAACAATGCGGCTCCTGAACAAACAAACAAACTGCTGCTGGCTTCTGGCATTGTTGAATAAAACGCTATGTAGGTTTTAGGCAACGGAATTCTGAAACAAGTATGTAGTCATATACTCACATACCTACTAGTAGTATAAATATCAGATATAGTATCAGATAATACAAAGGTCAGGGTCTATAAATGTCATTCATATTCATTCATTCATATATTCTTTATTGTACACCACAATATATAAAAAAAGTAAAACACAAATAACACAAAAGAAGTACAACAGGCGGCCTTATCGCCTAACGGCGATATATATATATATATATATATATATATATATATATATATATATTTTTCTTCCTGGCAACCCTGGGGTTGGGGGGCCGTCGCCGAGAACCTCCTCGTGTGCCCGTCTGTTTCCCTTGTTGCTCGGATTCGTCCGGTGGCATCGGAAGCGGTACGGGCCGGTGCTCCCTGGGCAACAACGGTTAATGTGATCCTTCGGGTTTGCATTAGCCGTTGGCTAATACTCGGCGCGGTCGGCCATGGGGGTTTGTGCCCGGTTCATGGCTGGCTGGCGGGCAGGCTGCCTTTCGGGGTGGTCTGTCTGCGAGGTGGGCTCGGGCCTTTTGGCCTGGGCACTAAGGGTGGGAGGGCGCAGGCCCTCTCTACCGGGGACAGCAGCGGGGTCGCCCCTGGTACTTCTCTGCTCGCAGAGTGGACTGTGGGGCGGTACCGTGGTTGTGTGGGGGGTACGTGGCGGTCTCTTTCTTGCTGAGGGGGAGGCCGTTGCGCTGATAGGGTGATGGCCCGGAATAGTCATCGTGAGGTACAATAGCGCTTGACGATAATTAGTCCGGGCGAGGTGGCGGCGGAGCTCTTCCTAGGGAGGGCTTCGTTGGCTGGACCACGTCCGTTTACGGACGGGGTCCGGCCCCGGGAGGTTGAGTCGGATCGGGACACCTTCTTCGTTGAGGGAGTCCTGATTTGGCTCGGCCGGCTTGGGTGGAGGGCAGGGGAGCCCTTCGCCATTCAACAAGCCCCGGAGTGGGACGCGCTCAAGTCAACCGGGCGCGTCACTCCATGGAGGTGGTGGCTGCTCACGCGGCCTTCCGTCGGAGCAACGCGGTTGTGTGCGCAAGCGTTCCCGTGGCGCTCCATTACGACGGAGAGGTGTTGACCGTCTGGTTTAGTGAGTAAGAGTCTCACATAACCACTTCCATCTTCCCCAGGATGGAGGTGTGTATCCATGAGGATTCCAGACGTTAAAAAATAAAAAAAAAAAAAAAAAAAAAAAAAAAAAAAAAAAAAAAAAAAAAAAAAAAAAACCCTGGGGTTTAGAGTATAAATAACAGACATTAATATGGGTAGGTACAAAAAATAAACACGCTTATAAATAACTACACACTAATACGTAGATTTGTAAATAAATTAAATACTAACTACAATAAATAAGCTATAATACACTAAACCGTATATTATATCATAAATACAAGGGGAATTGGCAAATAATAATAGAAATAAATAAATAGCTAATGTAAGCTAATGGTGTTTTACAATCTACATTTTTATCAGATCTTAAAATGTACTACGTGAATATTGTTACAGATGAAATATAATTTAAAACTAATATATAAATATTACAGAGATAAACGAGTTGCTTTGCCGCGAGCGAAGTGATAAGATTGAGGAGACACATTCATGTCGATGGCCGCGTCATCTAAAGCTTAATTTGACACACACGTTTACTATTTATCAATCCCTTAGCTGATGGTTATCAGCACTTCGTTAACGTTACTTTATTTTAAATATATATTGTAACTACATACGTAGAAGAACCTCATATCAGAAACATGAATAACTCTTGAAGTAACAGCTATGGATTTCTCCTTCCTGTATGTATCGTAATTCTAATCGTGGTAGCTTTAGATTATAAGATTAATAAAAATAATAGACAATTTCAAAACAATAAGGGCACGGTCAATTCAATTTAATAGTTTTTAAGAATTGTCGCTAAAAGTGCTATTTATTGAATACTGATTCCTTGCAATAACTTCTGAATCTTATTCTGATTCCTTGCTATAATTGTTGATTGTGAAAAATAGAATATAGATCCGATCAGTACATAGTAAGCTCAGGGGACGGGTATGAAGGAGGAAGCACTCGAGGTAACTAATGGTTCTCACCTGAACCCACAGCGAGCTATTTCACCCCCCACTACTTTTCTATTGTAAATACACGTATTTTATAATTGTACTACTTTAAGTAACACTGAGCTAGATGAGATTAGTACAATTATTATTTATTGCTACTGTAAAATTTATATATGAGGAATGTTAGTGATTTACCTTACAATAATACCCTATAGATATTTTTAATACATGTTTAAAAATGTCCTATTAACCTTTAAATCTTTTTCACTCTGCGGTTAAGGACATAATTATACACGCTTCGGCTATAATTGATGATTCCACACCACGATGCGACACAATGAGAAATGATCCCGAATATATTACACCGTCTTTATCAGCTTTTTATACTTGGACTGGATGGATTAAGTGGAAAATGTCACCGTTTACTATAAAGTAGAGGATTGTACCACTTTACTAATATTTATGTTAAGACCTACCATACAACATATCAATTATATGTGTTTATCTTTTAAAAAGATAAAAGTTAACATTAATTTAATAAGAAATAATATCAAAAGACAATATCAATGATAGCTTATTCCTAGCTTTCTAGCTACTTAACTTTTCTTATCTTCACTCTCGAGTCAAGAATTACGACGTAACAACACTAGATTAATATTTTCTCAAATTTTCACAAGTAAATCACGTTGAACAAAAACTCTACTTAATGGAGTTAATTCGGGTATATTTATTAACATCTTAAAACTTAGTTGTTGTGTTTTATGATCCGTAACTAAAAAACTATTGTAGGTAAATAAATTAACTGTCTGATAGTTATTTAAAAACAAAATAATATTACGTCCAAAGCACAATGCTACGCCAAAGCCATGTTACTCATATCTTTTGATGGCAACGAGAAATGCAAAACATACACTGCGCAGAATATACAAACAAACAAAAACACTTCATTACGTTTAAGGCCACGCAACATCAAACTATAGAAAAATAATACAAATACGAATCAAATATAATACAAATACGATCAAACTAATACAAATACGAATTGTCATCATTACAACTCGAAACTGAATTAACTCATCGACTCGCATAGATTTGAGAGAACTTATTCATAATCTTAAAACTTTTAATTATTTTAATGAAGAGGATTTTCACTTAACATCAAATAAAAGTTTCGATTCTATAGAAAAGGTTTAATTAATTATGAAGTATAATTGTAATGTAATGAAAATACAATATATATAGTCTTTATTATTTTTTTGCAATTAATAATTAGAAAATCTATATATATATATAGAAGGATGTTTGTATATATGAAATCGATGAACTCAGAAACTATTGGACCGATGACTATGAAAATTGGTATGTATATGTATTTTTCCACGGAGAAGGTTTATATGGTATGCCCATTAATGTAACTCGCCACCAGGCAGCGCTGTCAAATATAGACTTCCGCCCCGTTCAACCGATTGTCATAAAAATTGGTGTGACCATGTATTTTTCCTCGAAGAAAACGAATATGCTATGCCCATTGATGTAACTCGCCACCAGGCGGCGCTGTCAAATATCGACTTCCGCCCCGTTCAACCGATTGTCATAAAAATTGGTATGACTATGTATTTTTCCTCGAAGAAAACGAATATGCTATGCCCATTGATGTAACTCGCCACCAGGTAAAGTAAGGGTTAGCCCAGCGAAGCGGGCTGGGTTCGCTAGTAAGATATAAGACAAGAAGTTATTACTGGTTTGTACAGTTGTTTCGATTAACATTTTATAAACATTTAATTTCGTTGGATTTCTTAAATAAATTGTAATTAAAACCTTAACCTTCATATTATAAAAATAAGAAACCTCTCAAATCGAGACCAACTTTAAAAACATCTCGAATCGAAAAGCCAAGTTTAGTGGAACTTCTAAACTACTCACATTACCGTATTTTTGCAAGTGTTGTCTCTAGTGTATGTTTTATGACAAAGTCTATATGCTACATTAAGTACCTACGACACGAGACAATATGGAGAACACAGTTAAGTAAAATTGGCAAGCATATCTTTTTTGTCCTCATCCACTCGCTCCTGTCATGTGTCAGCGACTCGACTCCTTCCATCCTTAAGTGTCAAACATTTCAACATTTATTTTCACCCAATTTTAGTAATATCCATTCACATTCATCTTTATAATTCGATTAACATAAAAAGTATTAAAAACATTCAATTGTATAAGAATAATGGTTAAGAATATGATCATAATGTTTTGTTTTACTCACTCAATATACAATAAATACAATAAATGGCGCTGTGATTTATACTCTGTAACGACTGTAATACTTATTATGCTGCAACCTACACACACAGCAAACCTACGCTAACTAAATTACTTGAAAGCTACTAAATTAAAGTACGTATTATTATTTAAATGTCAATTAATAACGATATTGCACTTAAGTCCTTAACTGTACAAAAATAAAGGTCAAAGTTGTATAGCGTGCCCGATGCCAAGCGGACAGCGTCTGATCGATCTCCTGTAAGTAGTTGTTGTGAAGAGATGCGATGAGGCAGATATAAGGTAAAATATTGAGTCTAGATTAAAAGAGGAAAATAATCCTTTCCTGAAATTCCACCTTAACCATATAAAACTGTAAGAATACCTATTATAGTTCCTTTATCGAAATATTATACTCTCTAAGAAATTATTATTAAAGTATTAAATATTTAATCAAATGATCGTTTATTATTCTATATTAGGTATTAATAGGTTATTTCTGGATATAGGTACTCCATTCAGTTCTAAACATTAATTATTTTTAAATTTGTAAAAATAAAATGTATGTTAAATAAATATTTAATGAATTTAAAGAAAAAAGTGTTTTCTATGTATAAAAAAACATGGCTATATATAAGAAATTCGGCTGGAATTAACAAAACTTAAATTATAGACATAGTGGTACTCTCCGAAGTGGTTCTCAATCTTTGCCAATCACCGCATCCTCGTCACTGTCTTCCTTGAATTTATTCACATCTCAAGAGATCTTTCTTTATCTATTCATCGTTACGATTTTACGGTTGATAAAATAATCATCATTTAGACGTTTCTTTTTCATATTTTCTTTTGCTCTTTGCTTCTGGAACGGAGCATAAATCAATTACTTTATTATTTTACTTTGATAAACCTACTTTAATTACAACATTACAAAATAAAAAAAAAGCAATATTATTTGACTAATACTTTTCTTATCACTTGGCTCTAGAATAATAATAAACAGTGCTAAATACATTTATTTAGTATAATCATTACTCGATATGTCACAATGTTTTCACTACCAGTGAAATATAATTTTGATGCAAAATATGCATACATGACGAAGCGGAACATGACTCTGTGAAATTGCAGTAAATCGAATGGAAAATGTGTCTCCCCGGATTTATCAGTTCGGTAGACGAGCGACGCTTCCCTACTTCTTCATCATATTAACATCGAAAATAATTGTGATTTTCCAGACATTATGTGGTTCTTAAAATGTAAAACAAAAATCTTTATACAAATGTGACCTTCTATATACATTTTATGGTATTAACTATTTGACTGAACAAATGTTGGCTTGTGTTTTATTTTCTACTCATTCAAGAGCCCCCGAAGCTCCGCACGTGTCGCTGAAGTGAGTTGTTAAACAAATAGTAACTGAAACAATTCACCCATTCATTTATCAATGTTATCTATACATATACATGTGTTTCGTTCACTCAAATGAACTGGATATGTATATGTGCGTGTGTGTGCGTGCGTGTGTGTGTGTGTGTGTGTGTGTGCGTGCGTGCGTGCGTGTGTGTGTGTGTGTGTGTGTGTGTGTGTGTGTGTGTGTGTGTGTGTGTGTCCGTGTTTGCGTGTGTGCGTGTGTGCGTGTGTGCGTGCGGGCGTGCGGGCGTGCGCGTGCGTGTGTGTGTGTGTGTCCGTGTTTGCGTGTGTGCGTGTGTGCGTGTGTGCGTGCGTGCGTGCGGGCGTGCGCGTGCGTGTGTGTGTGTGTGTTTATGAGCAGATAAGTTGTTTTGAGTGTAAGGAGAATAGTTACTGACACATTATTAAAAATCACGGACATTTATCCACACAGAGTTTTTGCTGAGATACGTAATCGATACATCAACCGCACTCGTTTAGACGGATTACAAGCTAACAATACAGTCTCTAATAAATCAAGTTTAAGGGTTTCAAAAGATTTCTGTTTTGCTGAAATTGTATTACTATTTGGTTTATATATAAAAAAACAATAAATATTTGCAATTCTTTCCGAAAAACGACATAAAAGGCTCACTTCTAACCACACCCTTAATTAATCATTGTAAAATATTTAGCCTGATTGCAATTTGTATTTATATTGCCTTTTTCCATAATTTTATTATTCACGAAATTCAATACACGTTAATATATGTAAATAAAAAAATATATATGTATAACTAAATGTCTATGCAACTTTGAATAAAAGGCGGCTTTTGCATTCAGATTTAGTAGAGAGATGTTATGAATAGTTTTTACAAACCAAATGTTCAATGTATGAGTATATCACTTATAAATATGCCTATCCAGTTTTGCCTTCAATACTGTTGGTATAATACAAGATCTTTTTTTGTGTTGCATAAAACATTTATTACTGCAGTATGTTCTATTTTAAAACATTATAAATAGTAGGTAGCGTATAATATGAAGCTTTTTTAAAGTGTTCTGCATTAACTTTAAAACAGTTTTCTAACCGTTATCTAGGCTAGTTATCGTTATAAATTCTCACTCTCTCCATTTGAAAAAAATCCACTGCCAATGTTATGGGTGGTTTTAAACTCCAAATTATCATGGCATTTAAATCATGATATACCGTAGTAAGATTACCATTAATCATATTCCATAGAGATAAGATCGGAACTAAATGATGACGTCATCAGCACTGATGACGTCCCAAGCGTTCGTTTCCGAACCACGCTTGGGTGGATCTAGCTTTATGACCTATTGCTGAGTGGCCCTGAAAGGACCATTCTTGGTTATGATCGTATTATAAAAGCTATCTTGACACCTTATTCACAAAAATATGGCTTAGTCACTCTTTGATAACTAACTCCCTACTAAGGCACTGAAGGCAGATAAAGTTTTGTTGAACTCAGCTTACTAATTGGCAGTATTTTTATGGAGCTTTGAACATAAACTCGGTCATACTTGTTAAAAAATTTCTTAGTAGTACCATTCCGTTTAACATAAAACTTAAAACAACGCGAAATCTTTTCCGCGTTGTTTTGATTTCATTGTCCTTTTAATTTTTAAATTATCATTTAGATAACTATCCGTGCGTCTCTTACAGTCAAGTCACTGTCACTGATTGTAAACTGTACATGGAAAATATTAAAAAAAAATCATGATGGGAAGCTTTTATAAGAGCAAGAGAACTTAAAGCAATGGTTTTTCATTTTGTCTGTTTGTTTGTATGTCTGTGTGCACGCTAATCTCAGAAACGGCTTAACCAATTTGAATGCAGTTTTCAGGAATATATATTGATATATAAGAATGACAAATTTAAAATTGAAATGTAATTTTTTGCCTATAGTTTTTAATATTTCTTATCAGATTAAGTATATGTAGCAATTCAAATGGGTTTCACTTGTTTTTATGTTACGAAATATGGTCGTATTTTAGTGCATGCATATGTTTATTATTTGTTAATTAATGTATTATTATTACAATTAATTCATTGGTGTGCGTGTGTGTGATAGTTTGCTGATTGTTCTAGGAAACGTCTCCTTTAATATTTAGGCCGGAAACTCTCGCAAAAGCAAATGTCGTTTAAATATATATATATTTAGTAACTTATTATGTACTTTGGTAATATATTATGTACTGAAATAAAAACCAACCTTTATAAAGAGCAAGTAAGTATTAAACGATGGCTCTATATAATAGAATTTATATATCCCAGTAATAGCGGGGACGGTGTCTGGATAAGTTCAACGTTACCGTCTAACTTCGATAACTCAAAGGATAAATAGTTCAACGTTTATAGCCATTAGAAGGTAATTTCGTTTCTCGTGTGTTTATATTAAACCGTTAGTATTACGGAAAACAAACAAAAAATGTTAATTCTCTAATCCAAAGAGATCATCTAAGTCCTCAATCCAGCAGATACATTGGTGTTTGGTAAGTTTTATAAATGTTATTATTATTAGTAAATTTTATATATAAAATTAGTGGTTATATATAAAATTGTCGAGTGGTTAGCGCAGACGTCTAACGTGTCACTGCGCAACGGGGCTTGGGTTCGATTCCCGGCAGAGACAGGCATTTATGTGATGAGCATAGATGTCCGTGTTTCTGGTTTTGGTCGTTTATTAAATATATTCTCAGTATTTATATGTGTAATTCTATGTATTAGTATCGTTGTCTAACCCCTTTAAAACAGGCAAATAATTTGCTTACTTAGGGGTTAGATCAATGTGTGTAATTTGTCCCGATATTATTATTATTATATGTAATTCTGTATCAAAACTACAGTTTTCTATTCAAGAATTTCATATGTTCGTATACTTAAAATGCTGAAAGCAGGTCATGTTTTATTTTCCCCGGATGCAGGAGTGCTCTTTAGGATGCATCGCTTATATCACGTGTTCCAACTTTCAATGCTAAATATACAACATTTACGTAATTTAGGGTATTTATACAAAGCTCTTACATTCCCTTTGTTAACGATAATGAGATTTTTCCACAGTAAACATAAAATGTAGAAACTCACATACACTTTTTGCTAATGACTGAACATTACAAACAGATAAACAGACAGAAAATATCCAATTATAAAATGAGACCTCTCAACAATTGAGGTCTATAAACAGTGGTTGGGTATTATTATACAGAGCGAATGCACAATCAATTAACAGATATAAATGTGGTACATGTATATTCTTCTAGTCTACAGATTTTTTTAGTATAGGTTTTTATTCTTTATAAAGTCGAAAAATATATGACCAGTGTAATCATAGAGTAAGAAACTAAACAATTATCCAATTTTGTCCATAACAATAAACTTCTTTCGAACTTTCAATCTGGGTTTCGTCCTGGCCACAGTACAAGCACTGCGCTCCTTAAAGTTGTGGAAGATGTCAGAGATGCGATGGAGGGTGGTCAATTAACTGTGCTAGTACTAATTGATTTTTCCAACAATCAGCAACATCAGGCAATCAGCGTCAGTCAACAGATCTCGTGAGGTGACTGGGAGGGGGGGTGTTTCTCCCAGCCTTATTCAGGGAGGTGGAGTATTTACAAAGGTAATTGCGGAGTGCTCACTGAAAGGCACAGTTCGAGGGAGATGTTTACTCCCGAGCCTGCCTTACTAAGCCGAATATTAAAACGATGCAATGATGATATTTTCTGTTTCGTTACGGCGAAGACTCTAAATCGATGTAATAATCAGGGTATTATTATTTCAAAAACATTGTACCAAAGGAAGGAAATAATGTCATTAACTTCAGATAATGATTGTGCTTGAAATTTCTTAAGATAAGGTTATTTGGATAATCACTTACATTTTCAGCCATTTCTATACCTCTGAGAAGTTATAGGAAAAATATTCAACTCACAAAACATGATAAGCCAGAATTATTTAAACGTTCAGATGTTTAAATTTAGAATATTTTTGTAAATTTAAAATAAAAACAGATTTAGTAGTAAATTCCTAGCTCACTTAAATAAGACTAAAAGTATAATATGCAGAGAACAGCAGCAAGTTCATTGTAAAGTAAATGCCTAAAATAAGCACTTTGTTCTCTAGTTAAATCTACCAGGGTTCCAAGCGTCCATGATCTGAAAAGAATCACACAACAATCATCTGGTTTGTTTTTATTGTATTGCCCAATCATTTAAATAAAATGTATATATAAAAAATCATAATAATAATAAAATCGCGACCAACAAGACACGACCAATCGCCACAAGTAGCACCTGTTCAGTAAAACATGAGGGTGAGCAATCACCCCCTTCGCCATATTAGAGGGAGGAGGCCAACCCGGCCCCCAACGCTACCGCAAGTAGTGACTTCTAAGGAAACAGTGTGACGCAACCAGCTGACCGACAAGAATAAATAACAACGTCCAATAAACTGCGTAGGCGAGAAATAAATCGTTAAAATACAAATCAAATTGGATTTTTTTATCATATTCTCTTTTTGATATATAATTTAAATTAATTAAGGGACAAATCTAGAGCTTTATTTGGGAGTTTTTTATAAAACCGTATACAATTGTCCCTGAAGGAGGTATTTATTTTATGGAGGCAAGTGCTGAGCATAGCTAGTTTTATTTTTATTTCTAGGGATAATTTTATGTAAATATTATATTGTATTATAGATTGCTCAAGCAGCCCTCATCTGCAGTACAAATATAGTATCAATATCGGATGTATTACCCCATAATATTATAACATATGACATAATACTGTGAGAATAACTAAAGTAAACTAATCTAGCGGTTTTAACGTTTGTCAACCGGCGTATTCTTTGAACCGCGTTTGCGTCAGAACTAAGTTTGTTCGACAAATCACATATATGAGGATCTCATTATAATTTGCCATCTAAATGAATGCCCAAAAATACAGCAGAAATAACTACATCTAATTTCTTAAATTATTGAATTGTACATTCGTTTTTGACGTTTGATAAAGTAAATTTTATAAATATTGTTTTCTTCTCATTAACCTCTTGACCTCGTTGATCAAGTTGATGTAGTTGTACAACTTAGGCTAATGTACTGGCGATATAAATGATGGTGTTATTTTACTCTGTTTAATATTAACGCGAAGTCTGACGAAACAATGTCTATAAGGAGCCTAAGTTCTTCAATGGATATTGACATTCCATTACTTCCATCATTCTTAACAATGATCAATTTAAAAACATTTATTATTTCTTAGGAACTAACTTTTTGAAAATTAAAATAAATACATACAACATTGGTCCACATTGTCATGAAGTAATGTCAGATCGACAGCGGTTGGAGAGTTTAAGGATTTAGTTATGGTAACTGGAAAATAAGCAAAGAAAAGTTCAACAGTTGCAACCTCAAGGTCAAAAGGACCATCTTTCTTATATAAATGTCGGATGGACAAAATGGCTGGTACTATCGTCAGACATCTTATAGGCTAGCCTATATAGGGTAATCGATCAGAAAGAGTGACATACACTATGATCACATTCAAATTCAAAATCTGAATTTATTTGAAACATGAGTAGAAATAAAAGTACAAAAGTTATTTGTTGATAATTTATTTTATCGTAATAAACATTTACTGAAGTGTATTTTTTTTTTAATTTCATCGTCGAGATAAGCTCCGTCTTGTCGTTGGCAATCCTGCTATCGACTACGTAAACTTTGGAAAACTCGTTGACACATGCTGCGAGTAATTGTCGCTATCTCCTTCAGAATGTTTTTTTTTTAAATTGGGATCTGGTCTTCGGTTTATTGAAATATACTCGCCTCTTCAGATATCGGCACAAGAAAAAACCGCAATGTCCGGGCTTCTTGGAAGCCATGGGATATCACCTCTAACAAAAATCAATTTGTTAATAAACATTTCTTTGACCACCGGTAAAGTCGCATTTGAGGTATGGCATGATGCTCCATGTTGTTGCATCTAAGTCCTGTCTAAGTTGTATCCTTCAAATTCATGTAACTCTGTTGTCAAAAACTCTCCTAACATTTTCACGTATTCCACTAAATTTACAGTTACATAATTTCCTTGATTATTTTCAAAAAAAGACGGACCTATTATGTTCTTTACTAATATGGCAAACTGGTAAGAATTCTTGACATGAACTTATGTATGTCCCCGGAGAGGTGTAATATTTCTTTACAATGTGCTGGAGTATATAAACTTGAATGCGATTGTGGTTTGTCTTACACAGCTTAAACAAGGATCGGTAGTTAGGAAGGTAACACATCTCGGATATCAAGCATAGGAAAAAGCCTGCGTGTATTGAATTAACTCTGTCGAATGAACTATCAATCTGATGTTTATTGAAATTAAACATGAATTCTTCATTTTAAGGCAGTGCTCATTAACACAAAAAATATTAATATTAATATTCAAAAACAACTGAATGTCTTATTCATTATTTTTCATACACTAGATATTCTGATGCACCAGGTTGATATACGTTACATTATTCTTATATTCAGTTATATTAACAATATATGTTTTTCTAATATAATTATTATAACTCAATACATTATGGTTTATTTCTTTATTTCTTATTGTAAAACAATATGATAGCGATGCCGACTTGTCTCTTAAAAGACTCCTTAGTTTCTAACCCTTAGTTTTTGTATCAATTTAAAATTTTAATGCCACTTTTTCTTTAGTCTTAAACTCTAAATATACTGCATACAGAAAGAGTAAATTAAATAAACTTCACAAATTGAGTTGCGAGGACGCTGGCGCTATGACGTCACCGAAGCGAATTGTTATTAAACTTTACGTGAGAAGTTTCTTTACTTACTGCAAAGACTAAGTTCTTTTATATATATGTATTATTTTATACTCAAAAACATCATCTCACGTCTCTTACAATTATTAAACTTTTTTTACTTCGTTGTTGTATCAGACGGTTATTTGATGTGAATACTACGATGATGCACGATAGAAGACCGTGGAAGGAATTGACATGTGGATTGAAAATGGACTTTTGTATGTAAGTATTTGTTAACTCGGCTGTAATATTAATATTAATAATTATATTATATATTATTGAGCACTGTAATAGATTCAAAAATATAATTATAATATACTAATACCGCGATTTGTAGGTCATTTAAATGATAAATTGGAAAAGAAAGATCACAACAGTTCCTACTGCTAATAAATTGAAGAATAAAATTATCTTCTTTAATATTTACTTCATTTTTTTACATTCTTTAGTTTCTTAACTATATTGAGATATTTGAAAAAACAAGCACTTTCCGTACTGTAAATATACGGAAGTACCTACCACACATTACATGTTACAATTTACATGGAATAAAATAAAAAATGTGAATTAAACTTAAATATTAAATGAATGTATAAAGAAACGATATAGTTTCATTTGTTAAAGTTCATATATTCTGTAACCGGGAACAAAAATTCATCCAGAATTAAAAACCATCTCTGCAGGTATCTATATAACCATATCCGTATATTCTGTAGTCTCAAGAGATCGTAAATAAATTTAAGTTTCTTTAAATTCTGAAAATATATGTTTATATATAATTTTCGGGTTACTATAATATTGTTGGATTTTTGGTTTGTAAGTTTTCTATTTGAAAAGAGTTGGACTCCCCTTTCTTTTAATACTATTTCCAGCCCGAACGGACACGTAGGTAGTTTTTGAAGTGAAACTTCTTTATCGGGGTTGGAAAAAAATGTAGTGTAACATTTTTTCGTTACGCGTCACATTTTTCCGTTACGCGCCTGCTTTTTTCGTATAGCTTCATCTCTTTTACACCATGTTGCTATGGAAATACTAAGTAATCAAAATGACAAGTATGTGGATTACAAAACACAATTTACATTAACCAAAAATAAAATTATCGGATTAGAGTTTTATATTTAAATAATGAATGAATGAATGACAATACGATTTTATGGACTTGCTACTGAAACTAATAAATAAATTCAAGATTATAACATGAAGAAGAAATTATGAAATATAATTTATAATATTTTTAAAATACATTGATTGTCTGAAATAGAAGAAGTAAGAATGAAAAGAAATACGAGTTTTGGCTGAGAAATGGAGCATTGGGGTCTTGATCTTTACAAGGTCTGTTTTGCTATACCTAGAACGAACAACAACTCGAAACAGCAGAAACCACGATGAAGAATAATTTTATTTGTGATATAGTGACGATCCAACATGTTAAGAAGCCTAAAGTTATTATTTTTAAAGTGGATTGTGTACATTTGTCTGTTTTTATGGTACTTATGTGTTTCTTCTATGAGAATATTATACGTCAGTGTAGTGTATGTAAATATGTTAGTATAGATGTTACTGTCGTCTCATGCTTAAGCACCGCGCGCTAGGGCAGCGGGTAGTGCCGGGGGATGACATATTCCCCCCCGCGCAGGACTTCGCTTGCGGCTACGAAGCGGGACGGAGACGCGTGCGGTGTTTATAGCAGGGAGTCGATACTTTACTAGTTGGTATACACATTTGGGTAGACGTAAACAGTACATTTTGGCGACGAGTCTGTGAGTACTGTTAATTTGTTTTTCTGTTGCATAATTGTTCTACAATGTTGAGACCGTATTATCCGAATTATGAGTATGTTGTAGTATTTGACCGTACTGAATATTATTAAACTTATTTAAACAATAAAACATAAAAAAATAAAGATTTCGAGTCGACAACATATATCCGCAAAACTCGGTTTGTTTAGTATTTTGTTAAATTCTAACATACAAATCGTAATCGCCATATTTGCCATTCTAGTTTTTCATTGATTCGCAAATCGCGCTATTTTTGAGCTCATTTACGTTTTCTATAGTGTCTTATAAAACAGGCAACGGCATTAATGCTATAATGCCAAGAAAAATATTTTTCAAATATATATATATATATATATATATATATATATATATATATATATATATATATATATATATATATATATATATATATATATATAATTATAAAAAAATATTATTATTATATTATATAATAATCACACGTGTATTATGAGTTAAATGTCACCCAAATTCAAGCGAAGCGGGTTTTTCATCAAGTTATTAAATAAATATATTATGTTTTGTTACTGGCCATCCTCAATTATCCAAAATAGGAATAATGTAATAATAATATTGAATAATTATTATAATATTATTAATTATATAATATTCCTTATGGAATAAAGTTAAATAAAATAAAGAAAAGAGGACGTGAAGGAAGCAATGAATTAGTATTTCAAATGAAATAAAATAATTTATCGTGTCATAAGACGGGTGACGCCCGTATTGTAACCAAATGGTTTTGGATGACTGAAGATGGAAGTGAGCCGTTTCTTGACCAGATGTTATTTTCATTTCAGGTAGAAATGGCAAATCTTACACTTGATAAGTTTGAATGGTATAAGGTATACATATTTGGGTAGACGTAAACAGTACAATCAGAAACAGTCGATTCACTTCTTACGTTTTAATTAATTAATATTAATGAAAATTATGACGTTTTTCTGTTACGCGCCATCTTTATTTCTAAGTCACATTTTTCCGTTACGACCCATATTTGATGTGAAACTTTCTTTATCGACGGATGGGAGAAATTTTATAGCAATGTCAAAAAATTGTAACGTTTTTTTGTTTCGCGCCATCTTTATTTTTGCTTAAACTTTATCTAATTTAGCTTAATTAGCCATTCCTGTAAAGTTGTAATTAGTGAATCATTTTTCAAAAAATTATGTCATAAAGAAGTTTCACTTCTTACATGTGTACACTAATACACACACATATTTATTTTTTGTATGCGAGTAACTTACCGTATTTTCACCAATATTAGATAGCATAAAACAAAATTTTAAAATAATATTTCACATCTATTTAATATATTTATCAAATATGTTTATTATTACATTAGTATGCAATTTTAATTAAATTGAAAAAACACAATTCATGACAACTTTGTTGTTTTATATTCCTAAAGTCAAATACCGGCAACTTGACAAGTGACATTTGTGATTTGAATTATTATTTTTTAGTTCTCTCTCTCTCTCTGTGTTGGTTCTCCCTAAATATTTACATTTTTGGCTATTTTTCAAAACTCTTTTTTATATTTTACAAAGCTATTTCTCTGGATTTTTTTATTGGCTATTTTTCAATTCGACTCTGTTAAAATCGTTCTCCACGTAGTCATGTCTGTCCTACACTCAGAGTGTTTTTATAAATCCGCAGGAAGGAGGGCAACCCCACACGTTGTCACACTGTGTTGAAACCCAAACGACCCGTACCGACTGAGGCTGGTCGCCGACGATAACCTACAAGCCGAAGTGGTGAAGGCGGCCTTGGGTTTCAGTACAGTGTTAAGCAAGGGTAAAGAGGCTATCCTAAGCATACAACACGTCAGACAAGTCCTACTTACTTAAAATTTAAGGTTAGTTTTTGTAAAACTTAAAATCGGTATATCTCTGAAACTAAACATTTGTTCACAACTAAACAATAAGCTGAACTTCAAAAGACACACAAATTTGAATTTGGAATACCTTACCAAAGAGGAGAAGTTTGTGATTAAAGTAGCCAGTACGAAAAACGCCAGTTTCAAATGTAGGGACCTAATAGTTACATTTAAAGAACATCTAAATTTAAAGAAAAAATGCCGAGCACTATCAAGTGTCAGGAGAGTGGTAAAGAACTAAAATTGAACACAATTATTATTTCGTATTTACAATAAAGTAAACAAAATAATAAATCAATTTAATATAATTATTATTTCGTGTAGATTATTTTAATCCACTTATTCATTTAAATAACACTTTTATTATTATAAAGGTAATAATTAATATTTAAAAATAAAATAATCTTTAATAGAATAGGAGAGAGTGAAGAGAGACAACTCAAGTACCTGGAGTGTCTGTCCATTAGTATTCGTATTCACGTTCCCGTGCATTCTAATTCCTGAGTGATTCAGCTTAAAACAACAACTCAATAATTAATTTATGTTCGGTTGAATGCATAATTCTAAGAAACCTCTACTTCTGCTATTATTGAGGTTAGACTCAGTGTTGACGGTTCCTTGATTACTTTTTAAAATATGATTTGAAAGATGAAATTGAAAATTGAAAGATAAAAGATGGTCGAAAAATTAAAATAATAGGTAACCGAAAGTCAATAGAATAGATTGAAAAACTTCACTCACTTTGTGCACTAAAATAATTCTACTTACGCGCAATCAAACCTAAAGAGATAACATGTAAAATTTTACTTTTTTATTTGCCCTTGATTAAAAACTCATAGAAGATTTGAGACTGCTCCCTTCAATGCCTCTCCCTACATCTTCTACGCGACTTTATTCCTCCTTTTTGGCTCCTTGACTGTCACGTTGGTCCTGATTTGATCTTGACTGAGTTAGTCTTGACTGTCACTAGTACCTACGCTGCTCTCGTCCTTACTTCCCTCTAAATTTATTAATGAGCTTATATATTAATTATTGATTATTTTATTTATTTACAATCAATTCATTATCCTCATTCATTTATCGAATTTTTGAAATTCTTTTATCAAACTGACGGTAATTTAACTTTCTTCACCCGCAAACTTCTGCAACACGTCTTTGATTGGCGCCTACTAAATAGTTAAGAAAAATAAAAAAAAACATGGTATTTTTAAATAATACAATAATAACAATAATAATAAAAGCCGTGTGTCACCGGCAGAGTAGAATAGTGCCAACCCTTTCTAACTCGTGGGTGTCGTACGAGGCGACTAAGGGTATTGCAGAACTACTTATTATCTTTGATCCCCCAACTCAAGGCAGCTGACCATCCAAACATTCGAGATACTTGAGTGGACCTCGAGCGACCTTAAAACCCGCGAACCTTAAACATAACCTTACGGCCTGGCTGAACATCAAGTCAACCTGGGGGGAGCGAATGTGTAATAAAGTCTATTACGATATATGTAAACTCACAAGGTTAACAAGGTTACCCAATAAATATGGAGACACGACAAAAGAAAAATCGTAATGGACAGCTTTCTAGGGGCGATCGCCGGGGCACATCTGGAGTCGATATTAATAGCACCACAAATCCAAAATTCGATGTTGTGCAGACGGCAGACACCTTTTTAACTGCGTCCACCGAGGCTGGCAAACCAAGAGTAGGCATGTCATAGAGTAAAGTATATCACCAAATCAGAGATAGACATGACGCTATATAGAAGAAACTTCATGAGATTTTCAAGCAAAATTAAGTCAACAAAGAGTTTCGGACCAAATGAGAACAATATTAAGAAACCGTTTATTAACGTTAGAAGTATTAAATCAAATAAATCGGGTGGGTCTCCTGACCCAACCGCTCCCCCGGTGACGCTGTAATAGCCAACAGGGCTAACGGTATAGACATACAAAAAAAAAAAAAACAAATAAAGGAAGAAGTAAAAATACAATTAAGAGAAAAAGAGTTAAATAACCTCAGTTCTGTTCCATACTCTGACCATGAAATCAGCATACAACCTCTTTCTGGGGGACACACTGATACTGAAATCAGCACACAACCTCTAACACTGTCAGTCTCACGCTAGGCAATAATAACACAAATATCACTATTATCTAATTGAGGTCATGACGACGAGAACCTGCCTAACAACACATTTATCACTGACTGTTTTGCACAAAAGATATTCATTAAATTTAAAATCACTTTCAAACAATTCGATAAGCTTCCCAAAATTATTTGTTATCTAAAACTTACGGAACGGATTCACATATTTAGTACCCGCAATACCAAACTTTGTAGCAGACAACAGGAGACTAAGTTATGTTCTTACATTACAGATGTTACAAATGTACAGTATGTCATGTCACAAGTGTACAATACAAGGTTTTAAAATATTTATTTCAATTGTCAATACATTTTAATATAATCTTAATTTCATTTATGATATTAAGATTTATATACATTTAGTAGTTAGGATCATTTGGTATGTTGTTTTTTTAAGGGATTTTTTTGACATAACATTATCTATAGGAACCCGTTCAAATAAAAATAAATTCTCTGTTCTCATTTTACCATTTTGTTTTTAAGCTCCTCCAGGTTTAAGAAAGGTTCTTATGAACAGAAAATAATAAAACTTGCCCGAGTCTCTAGTGAGTCAATTAAATAATTACTGTCAATTAAAGTGTAGATACGAAGCCTAGTTGATTCATCTGCTGTTAGCAGTAAGTAAAACTGTAATTGTGTTAATAAATATTTTTGTCTTCTTAGTTATTACATTTTCGTAATAAACAGTCTAATAACATTTTTTAATTTGTGTTCATTAATAGAAATGTAGGGTTAGTAACTTCAAGAATTAAAAAAAAAAATTAACGCTACTGTAACGCCGTATGCTATGTATTATTAGAACCGTTAAAACAAGTCAACGTGATTTTTTTTTGTTTCATACAATATCCGTAAAACGTTCCATTTGACTAACGAAACCTCAGCCTGGAAATTAACCGTGATCTACACGTTGATTAAAAATGTATGCAAGTACAGTACAGAATTAGTATTTATAAGGATAGGCAGTACTTAAACAGATATACCCCATTGGCTCTCAGTGTTCTTGACATTCAAACGCCTTAAAGATTTTGTTATTGTATAACGCGCGAATTAAAATAACATTGAAAATTTTAAAAACCCCCAATACAAAAAGATCTCTAAAAATAATAAAAATAATATTATTACGTACTTATGGAAGTAGTTGCGTCGTCGGTTGCGTAGTTGTTGTACGAATGTTGACGATGGTGTCAATTTCACGAAGTTTGTAGAGCTAATGAATGGGGACTTAGACATTTAATATTGTTATGGTGCTATTTTCCTTGTAATAAGTACATAATAATATTATTTTTATCCGTTTTAGAGATCTTTTGTATTGAGGGTTTATTAAATGATTATTATTTTTCGTCTTTTTAAAATCATGTTATTGTTTTCTATATTGTACTAAATAAACGTACGAACACACTTGTTTTAACTTTTGTAGGTTTTTAATATGAGTATTGCACAAAAACCTTTGACCCGCACCAATAAAAGTTGAATATCTTGGAGACGATTGCTTTTATTTCAACCAATCATAGCTAAGAACCATCTCGATGGACCAGGGTTTCGACTTAAAACAAACCGCAATGAAAATTGTTCACGCGTTTGGCTGCTACGATGTCACAGACGGATAAACAGATACACAGATACACACGTCAAACTTATTAGACCCCTCCTTTTGGGTTGGGGGTAAAAATTGGGAATATTTCTACGAAATAAACTGTAAAACGAGGTTCGGCTAATAAAAATAAAAAAAGATTAAGAAGCAAGATTAAAAAAAATGTAGCAATTTCCATAGAAATATTAGCTAAGTAATCTTCTAGGGTCTTAGAGATTTATTATTTGTCAGGATTTGTTCTGACATCTAAAGACAAACAGATATCGATGTTGTTGATTTTCCCGTTTCCTTGTAATCGTAACTTGCAACTCAGTTTTATTTTTTTTACTTTAAGTAAGGTAAGTAAATACTTTTAATAATTTCTAACCTTGTTATGGATAACTTAACTAGTAGTCAAAGACTTTCATAATTAAAGGAATAATAATTACTTTTGTGCCTTAGGTTGCCGACTTATTAAAATAAAACTTGTTGTTAATTTGTATTTTGCTTTTGTTTTTGTTAAAATTATCATTTACCCTAGAAAGAAGGTCAAATTATTTTAATGTCAAGGTACTTCAAAATAAAGCAACATTTTGAAATTTCACTAGAAATATTATTATAAAATTTCTGTATGTAACGCTTCTAATTTGTATACTTTTCCCAATAAATGGTGTTTTTATAAAACTAATTGGAAAAGACTTATGAAAACATGTTATGAATTGTTGTTTCGTATTTATTTATAATATAGGTTAGGTATTTTTGATGATGTAGGTTCTCACTAATTTTAAGAAACTAAAATATTCAGAAATTACTATTCATAATAAGTGTTCTTCTACAGAAAACGTTAAATATGTTATGAAATCAACCAAATTCTTTTAAAATAATATGATGTTTCATGTAAATTTAGTAAATTTTGTATGCTAGTGAAAAAAGCTTTTAAATATAAACATATTCAAAATAAAATTATGGAGGATATATGATAACTAATGTCAGTAGGTGAATCACTTATTTTTTCGAACCAGTATCAGAAAAAAACAAATGTAAAAGACTTACACTGCGTCATTGTTCACAAATGATTATTTAAGTACACAAATGCTCTCTGCGATTTTTACGGTTAAAACCGTTTAGAATTTGATTCTAGTAGCAACTAGAATTTGATTCTACAATATATTTTATTCATCCTAAATATTTTTCAATTTTAAAACAAGTATGTCTTGTTTATTTAATTTATCTAAAAATAAATAGAAAATAATCATTTTGAATATAACTAGTATTACATAAAGGGTACATTTAAATGTATGACGACTTGATGCCTTCAACCCGCCAAGAATTCCGGAGAAGATGGATTTATTGCTTTAACAAATCGGTTTGATTTGATGTTGTGATGTATATATAGGTGACTATATAGGTGACATGTAGTCAAACTAGTGGAGACCATCCTGCATATTATTAGGTATTCTATTTTTGTTCACATTTGTAACAATAGATTTGTTTCAATATTTATATTTACATAACATGGATTAAGTATCCAAAATATTATATACTTTTAATGCTGCAGTGCAATTATTATCAGATAGCAATTATATAAAACATCGTTGTTTATTTTCTGCAATTTCAAATATAGAGCAACTCATTCAGGCCGAGCTGCATAGTGGGAATACGAATACGAATGAAATATACTCCGTGACGGGACCTCACGAGTTGCATTAATAATATCGTATACATAATAAGGCGGGTCTGAATACAGCTCGCAGCTCCTTTTGTACTAAATATTTAATTTATGCAACAGTACAATATATGACTGTCACTAAAATACAACTGCTGTCATACAATGATATTTGGGGATAATTACCGCTATCATTTTCGCTGAGTAAGCATTATATTAATTGCATCTGTATTACTCTTTGTTTAAAATGTAAACCATGGCATACTTACCACCCTACTTACCACCCGACTTACCACACTACTTACTTGTTTTACTTACAACCTAAGCAACTATCAGTTATGTCTAAGTTTTTAGTTTGATTCTGGTTGAATTAAATAGAATGCAAATGTTCGTTATTTGCGGTTGGATTAGCCACAGTTTTTCAGTCAAGTATATTTTTCATTATAAGAATGTTACAATAATAAACCGCTATTAGTATGATATATTAAATAAACTCTTTAATACGCTTCTATAAGTTTCGGATGTGATTTTGCTTTTATTATTATCATCCTTTATTTCATGTCTATATTATTATTTACATTTATATATATATATAAAACAACATTATAAATATAAATATAAAAAATAGTATTCCGTCGACGTGGGCCTTACGACCAGTCCGTCGGTGGTTAGGACGACAGCGAAAGAAACTTCCTCACAATGCGTGCCGTACCCAAAACTGCTGCCCTTTGCATCCGACCCTTGATCCAGTTGCTTAGTGAGAGCCTCTTGAAATGATTATCGAAACTCTTCGCTATAAGACCATTTACGGAAACTACCATCGGGACAATAGGGAACATGCAAAAAAATTTAAATGGTCTCAAATATTTTTTTTTCGATTACTTTTTATCATCTTATTATAATAAAATCATTTTTTT
Source organism: Napeogenes sylphis (assembly GCA_959347405.1). Taxonomy (NCBI): domain Eukaryota; kingdom Metazoa; phylum Arthropoda; class Insecta; order Lepidoptera; family Nymphalidae; genus Napeogenes; species Napeogenes sylphis. Next base: position 21,605,483 of record OY365783.1, on the reverse strand, counting down.
AAATTTACTAATCATTTAAGGCCATAAAATAATTTATGAAAAGTGTAACTTTAGGGAGCGAAATCCAAAATTCCAAAACGCGCCACCATTGGTCGAAAGGAAATGTGACGTCATTTGACACACCATTCAATATATCGGCGTTTAAGTTCATACTGTGGTATCAGTGTGACTGAGAAAAATAAATAATTTAAACCTATATTTTCGTGCTTAAAGGTTTTATTAAATGATACAATTGTTTAGGTAATCTTAAAAACATTTTCTAAATACTCAAACAACTCTAACAAAACAAATACCTACAAACTCTTTTTGACTACACAATACATTTTTAAAATGTTTCTGCCTCTGAATCATTTTTCACTTCACTTGACTCAGATAAATAACTTGGTTGATAATCAGCAGATATAGAAGATATAAGATGCTATAGAAGTATTATCAGCTGTGGTTTCAGTAAACAATTTTCTTTTTAAAACAGATAGTTTTACTTTTAAAACTGTTGTGTAACAATGTTGTGTGTTAAATGAGGAAATGGTGACAATGCTACATTTTGTTTTTCAGCAGGTATATTTACATTGAAACCTTTACTTCCATACTATTAATATTAACTTGCACAGCTTAGTCACTTGGTAATTTATCTTTAATATGCGAAAAGCAAGGCTCTGCCTTATGATCATCACATTCAATAGGAGAAGTACTGAGTCTTGGCTGATTAATATCACAGACATTTGTATGGGCAGTACTAGGACTTACTACCTGTATCACTTCTTCGTAAAGGTCACCAATTTTTTTAAACACTACTTTTGATAGCTATCTCTTAAAAGGCTTCATTAACCAATGTCAATCTTTGCCTTTTGACTATGCACATTCTCAGTCTATCAGCTGTTGTTTTTGCCACAAAAATATATAAGGAACAACTCCTTTCTTCAAACTTAGATTACATCTTTCTCCTTGTTGTTTCGTTACACATATTATATTCAATACAATTTGCTGTATCTTCCTTAACCTGAAATAAATCGACAGACCATAAAAATTGCGTAAAACAAAAAAAGATTACGGTTTTTATAGAAAGTTATACTGAAATTTGTAAGATAGGTTAGGTTAATTTTAATCTCAAATTTTCTAATGTTTAATACTTACTATAAATTTAAACTATTAGATTAAACTTATTATAAATAAAGTATACTTACGTTAAATTGATCTTCACAACTATATAAACACGATTTAGGACATATATTATCCCTTTTAATTACCGTACACCATTGTTTTTGTATTTTCGCATCTCTTGGAATACAAAAAACACTTTGTCGGGTGTTTTTCTAATACTATTTTTGCACTCCGGTAATATACAATACTCGTAAGATGATTTTTATCTTCTTCCATGACTTGTAAAGCAATTAAAATTTAAAATATCTATGAAATTGCTAAAAAGTTCATAGTAAACATTCACTGGATGTATCATTTGACGTCACGCAAAGCGCGCGCAAAATGGCGGTGTTTAAACGGGTCAAATTTACTCAATGTTTTAATTTTCACTTTGAAAAAAAACTAGAATCTTTTCAAGCCTATTAATATTTTTTTCTACGATATAGAGAGGTAAATGATTAATTTACGTCAAAAAAAAATACGTGAATGTTCCCTATTATTGTTCAGTCAACATCCCACATGTCGGTAATCTCGTGAGCTAAGTGCAAGTATTTTGATAGTTTGTCCTCCTCAGCTTTCACAAGATTAAATGACCGGCGCTCTAACCGATCTACCAGCACGATATCAGGCACGATAAAATAGTTTATAAACTAAAAACCACGCCTTTATAAATCATGTAAAAAAAATATAGTTTAAAAATACTCTGTTTTTACAAAAAATATAAACAAGAACACACTATCATAATAAAATTAAACAAATAATTAATAATGATCAATACTTTAAAAAGCTGAAAAGCAAAAAGTATTTTTAATTAAGTTTGAACAATGGATTTTTAACGATTTAATATAATTTACAAAAAAAAAATATTGAATTCTAAAAAAAGCGTACTCCATCTCGACAGACCAGACTTTGATAAAAAAAACCGCAATCAAATCTGTCCACTCGTTTGGCTGCTACGACGCCACAGACAGAAACACACGCTCGTCAAACTTATAACACCCCTCTTTTGGATCGGGCGTTAAAATTGTTAAATGATGATTTATGGCTTGAGTCTGATAAGGGAAGGGGCAGACGAAGTCTCTTCCTTAATAATTGTTGTTAATTTCGATTAGGTTTGTAAAATAAATCTTAAATAACTGTTTTAGTTTATAAGTGTTTGAGTACAATAGTTAAGTAAAAAGTATTACCTACCAAAAAAAATAGTACAATACCTTAAGTATCCTGATATCATAAGAGATAAATGTTGATATAAGTTAAATGACTGTAAATGACCGTTGTTCTTTTAGTTTTTCTTAAATTTTCGACATGGGATTAGATTTAAGGAACGTTGAACTGCATAGTAATTTTAGAAATTGACTTCCAGCTGGTTGTTGTCTGGGGTTGAAGTTAGAAAGTTTAATGTCTGGCTTACTACCGAAGATTATACGACGAACATCTTAATGTTTTTTTCATTTTTATAACCACATTAATTTTTATAACGAGTTGTCAATACACATTAACGTATACATTGAAAATACGGAATATGCATAAGATCTAAAATTGTCTCAATTATTTATTTCTCGAATACTTTTTTTGTTATTTACTAATTATTAAAGCCATAAAATATGATGTGAAAAGTGTAAATTTAGGGAACGAAATTCAAACTTCCAAAACGCGCCACCATTGGTCAAAAGAAAATGTGACGTCATCTGACACGATATTGAATTTATATGCAGAAGTTCATACTGTGGTATTAGTGTTTCTGGGAATAATAAATTATTATATTTTCTTAGAAATATGATTGTTTATAAAAACATTGTTTCATAAAAACATTTTTGGCTCTTTTTCAATAGCAGTTACCATTTAATACACATTACATTTTTATAATGTTTCTTCCTCTGAATAAATTTCCACTTCACTTGACTCGGATAAATAACTTCTTCTTCTTCCATGATTTGTATAGCAATTAAAACTTAAAAGATGTATGAAGTAACTAAAAAGGTTAGAGTAAAGTGTAAACATTGACTGGACGTGTCATTTGACGTCACGCAAAGCGCGCGCAAAATGGCGGCGTTTGAACGATTCAAATTTAGATGTTTTAAATTTCACTTAGAAAAATAACTAAAATATTTCCAAGTTTATTTATATTTTTTTCTACGATATAAAAAGGTAAATCGTTAATTTAAGTAAAAAAAACATGAATATTGCCTATAACAGTTCATACATAAAATAATTTATACATATGATTGTAGCTGCTTGGATACGAAATGCTACGTACTATTGCGTTTTTGTTTAGAAATTGTAATCTATTAACAAAAACATGCATAGGATATGTGTTTGATAAGCTGGATTCTTGCCAACATTATACCAACACTACTTCTTAAGTATTTGATATACAATGTGTACTTATTTCTTTGCCATGTTGCAGATTCAAAAGTTACAGATTCGTGAATATAATATAATATTCCGTTCAACTTCACAATCTCCTTTATTAAAATTTTACGAACAACTTGGAAAACTCTGAGATCGATATAAATAACTTGCGTTTGGAAGATCATTTTAGATTCCGTTTCATTATAATTTATACATACATAACATTACAAGGCAGTATGGGGCTTCACATATAATATTTTGTAACCATCTGTCACTATTAGAGTAGTTCCATATTAACCATCTTATTTTTTTTTCTATTTATCGTTTCGTTGATTCTAAATGTTCTTCTTCTTTTAACAAATTTTTTGTAGGAGTAAGAAACAGTGCGGATTTGTTAATAGTGGTGGCAACACATTGAGTGCTGAAGGTTAAGACTGGCAGGGTCGTAAGACTTCTCATAAACGTGACGTCACTTGCGTTGACTGCAGCTTCGTCGGTAAAACTAATGTTCTGAGGAGCACGTTTAACTGCGACGACGAATACACTAATACTCTTGAAGTTTGAATATACATTACTTAATTGGGTATAGTCCTAGCAATACTAAAATACGTATATTGTTCTAGAGTTTAATTATACTTCGAGTTATAATAAAATATGAGGGGTTCAAATCAATACCAGTCATTGAATAGTATTTCACTGTACCCTCCATTACATCCTCCACCGGCCTTCTCTACGCAACTACACTTTTATTCTAGAGTTGTACATATAGCGATAGATATTGAGAAACACAAAACTTTCTATCGGGAAGATGAATTTCAGTTAATAGCAACGTGGAATCCAGTGATAAACAGCTCGCTTTTTGCGCAGTCAGTTAAAAACCAAAAGGTACGCTTCAGTTAGATTACAGAATAGGGATACTGTGACTGTTGTAAATGGCGGAAAGAAAATATTTATAATATCAAATATGGGCGGGATAATATTTCTGTCTCGATATTCATTAAACATAATATAAATTATTTAAAAACTTTATTGTCAAACAGACGACAATAGTATGACAATAACTATTAGATTATATTTGCAGTAAAAGTATGATGTTATTTTAAATTATGAAATAAGCATTACATACAAGTATCCTTATAAAACATTAAATTGAAGACATTATATTCCGCACACATTGTTATTCCTTCAACAATCCTCATTGTGTTGACCAAATGACCACATAAATCTCTGTAATCGAGAGAATAACAAATATTCTCTTTTATTATTTCGTTTCAATGTTCTGACTTAACAAATGTGCGCTGGAGACTGCATAACTCCCTATTAGAAATAACTTTTGAGAATGAAATATCTTTGTGAAGAGTCAAAGTTAGACTGTGTCTTAATCAGACAGAAATATTGGTTTATGTTATGTTGTTGTGTTTTAGTTAATCTATTCTGGTTATTTAGACAGATTTTTAAAGATAATTATGTTGTGTTTACACACATCTTACACTGCCAGAAACTCACGACAAGTAAACCTAATTCCTTGTCCATTTGTAACTACAAATAAAAACTAAGAGATATTTCCATTTTTCATATATATATGTATACATATATATATACAACTATATATACCCGCCGTGACGCAATTTAGCGTAGTAAATTTCACGCAATTGTTGTTTCCAGCAATTCTGTTCGGCTCATAAAGGTCGAGTATTAAAAATCAGTCGTTTGCACTTTTATAGTCGTGTTATATTTACAATCACATAGTAATAATATGCCTGTGGAATTATTTAAAATATTTAAAAAATCTGAAAACCTTTTAAAAGAATAGAAAAAAATATGTATTGTCAAATTTATGAATAAACATTAAGATCCCATATTTTTGTAATTAATTTAATCTAATGATGTTTATTTAATATCTAGCCAGGCCATAAATACTGTCACATTTAACAATAAAAAATATGACATTTGAATTTGGAATCTGTAATTTTTATTCGATTGTTCATTGTGTTTTCTCATTTTGGCGCCAATACATTCTACAATATTTTGCGATATTAAAATGTAGTGGGGTGATAAAAAGAACAGAATCGCTGTGATTCTATTACACAAAGTAGGTATAAGTAGGTAATAGTCAAATTTTTGTGTAACGGGCTATTAATAGGTACAATGTGACTTCCTCTGTTTGTGGCAGAAAAAAATCTGACCGTCCACGTAATGTTACTACGAAAAAGGTGGTCGAAGCAGTAAGGGAAAGAATTCGAAAAAATCCTGTTCGAAAGCAAAAGATTTTATCTCGGTAAATGAAGATAGCACCTAGAACCATGTCGCGTATTTTAAGAGATGACTTAGGACTTGCAGCCTCTAAGAGATGCACTGATCATTTCTTAACTGATATATTGAAGATGAATAGGGTGGTAAAATCGAAACAACTACTGAAGCGGTACGCAAATGGAGGTTACAGAAAAATATTGTTTTTTTTGGGAGTTTTAAAATAGGTTTAAAATAGCTTGAAAATTGACCGTTACAGAAGAGATGTTTCGCGGGTCGGCTGTGATAAAATGATCTCTAGGTTCGGGAACTCTACTTACTGAAAACATTTCACTGGGCCTCACTGACCGCCGCACCACACTCCACGCCCACACTGTCCAGTGACAGTGTTATTTGCATAATCGGTCAAAGCAATAACAAAGCCTCCGGAGCTCTAAGGCCTAGATCCTTCCCCAGTCAGACGGATCCAAATTTGAGTGGGCTAAACCACTATGACCTATGACAAGAAATAATCAGTGACCCTGGTATAGGTATTCCTAACCAAACTTTCGTTACTACAAACATTGAAACTTAAGTCTCTTCCAGAATGGGTACACTGAAATTTTAGGTGATTTGGTGCTTATACTTTTTTCATAATAACATAAAAAAAAAATCTGCATTCTTTGATATTCAAGAAAATATATATATTCCCTTTATCATAATGAGACTTTGACAGTACAAGAGCTGTTTCATAGGGATCTGTAACACAATACAGCTACTATTTACCGATGACCACCTAGAACTTTTAAGATACCAACATATCTAACATATATAAACAAAATTACTTCTAGAAGACGAAAATGGTTGGGTCAATTTCTGTGAGTTACTAAGACCACTATCCCCATCCTCACATTGTTTTTTGTTAATTACATTACGCAACTGGCTGCATCACAAAGCTTTCTTTGAGCTTGCTGTAACATTGGGGACTGGGTTGCCTCTCACCATCAAATATGGCGACGATGGCTGACCCTTGCGAAATGCTCGTGAAACGTTGCGATGCCTTGTCGATTTGCTGGTCAAGGTTTTTAATTTCGTAAGCATGACAGATTATATAGAGGTTTATGATAACTTTAATAATTTAGAAACCATATATTTAAAATGCAACTATAAGTAATCATAAAATATATAATATCATTTTTGTCTAACATATTATTAACATTTTACCTTCTCAAATATAATGTAAAAGACAAAGCTGAATACTAAAAGATTCTCGAGGCGGCTCAAAGGTGAGTGAATTCTTATTAATGCTGTTACCTTTGTCTACAAAAGTGGTGCAGATTATAAAATCTTTTTACGGTATACTTAATATCTTCGCCTTAAATATAGGTTAAACAATGTCTGGCCTCGATCCTTTATATTATTAATTTTCTTTTAGAAAGCAAGCGCTTTGTTCTCACTTTCCAAGTGATTAAAACACTTTCTACTTTTTGTAACCAGTAATGTAAATGTTTACATTTTGTTAAACGTAAATAAGCATTCTACATGATTGTTCAATATTTTTTTTTATTAATTATACATTTTTTTTAGGTATGGACCTATATATTAATTATTACTATGCTATTTGAGTAAAGCGTCACCAGGTGAGATGACCTTCGAACCTCGGCAGATATTTCAAGAGTTAAAAGTTGGCATGGTATACACGTTCTCGTGTTTCGGCTGACAACTTTGACATTCTGATTTTCGGTAATAAGTAATTTCTATAACTCTTGGTAAGGCGAAGATTAATATATTGATTAAAATATAATATATAAATTAATGTTAATAAAAGAAATTCAGTGATCTTGTCAAATTTACCTTTTTCATAGTATTTTTTATTTGCATTTAAATTAAATTAATATAGGTATGATTTCGAAGTACAATTTACACGAATTTATTTGAATGTCAACCACAACCTGCCACCGACAAGCTCGTTGTCGCCTTTTATGAAATATAATTATTAAAACCAATTTGTATAAAACCATAGCAATTTTTAAATTAATAGAAAATTCTTCTTTAAAGAGCACTCGCTATTGACATTAAACGTTTTTTTTTTCGGTAAACAGAAGATTGATTTTGTAGGTTTAAAAATTATCCATCAACATAAATTAAATGTAAAACCTAATTTATAAATTGTACCCACGGTCAATGCGTTTTAATTGAGCTACTGTCGGTCGTTATTTTCCAATTAATAATTTTAGTGAAATATAATTAACAGTAATTGTATTTAATAATAGTTACAAATGATTGGTTGATGATTAATTTGGATGCCAATTTATAATAGAGAAGATATGTACCTATATGTACCGGGTAAACTCCGAAACGTTTTGACTGATTTTAACCAAATTTTCAGAGGATCTTTAGATTGACACAGCGGGTAATCCTGTAAAGTTGGTGACGATCGGAGCATTTTTTATGGAACTGTCAGTGTCAGTTTTCTTTCTACTGATATTGTTTTTTACATCAAACTATTTAAGGTCAGTTATAACGTCATGACAATATCCATGTACAAGCTAGAAAAACGAGTAGAAGAAAATGAAGTTCAGGTTGAATCATAACTATTATGGCGGTGGTTAATTCTAAATAAGTTAATTCTTATATTTAATATTTTTTTTATTCTGTATTTTGAGTTAATACATTTTTAAATTAAGTCCGGCGAAGCGGACTGGATATGCTAGTTATTTATAATAAAAGTTTGTAGATTGTGAAAAATAAATTGTGTTCCATTCTAATGTATATAGGTATTTAGTTTCCAATTTTATTGTAGCTTGGGATTTATTGCAAAATCTGAAAACTCTTTTTTAAATATTTAAAATTATATTACAGTGTAAAACATGAATCAACATTTAACAAAGAATGTTTAAAAAAATAAGTGTAAATTATATTTAAACTCTAGTCATATTTTTTACTATTTTATTACTTAATTATACTGCTGTCAAAATAAATAATACAATTTATGAAATATGGCCCGTCTAGTCTAGATATAGCTCTGACAGCAGGCCAAATAAATAAGCTGACAATCTCTATTAATCGGATGTTAAAGTTTGGATGTTTTTTACTCAACAACGCCAAAACTAGAAAACGGATTTTAGTCCCGTCAATGTTGTAGCTTATATACCAGAATAACACATAGGCTATAGAAATATTAACTTTTGCACATGGTTTTGTCGGTGTGGGTAACGTAACATAAGTTGTAGCACGATTGTTGTTGTTGTTGTAGCGCGTAGTTGAGCGCTTGGTTCGTAGAATTTTACAAAAAAAAATAAAATTTAAACAATGTTGAACATTATCCACAAAATAAAATGCATTGTTTGGTCTGTGGAAACTAAGAACAATGTTCAATGTTTTCCCCAAGACCTTTCAACAGTATACGTACTATATGGCGCCATAATGTTTTCCCCATTTTTTCTTCACCTCTACCCCGCCATTTAATTTTGTTTCGGACTTCCGCCACATTTCATAGTCAGCATCACCCACATCAGCAGTTTTTATTCATATTTAGTTTTTATTCAAAGTGTAACTTAAAAATACTTTAAAAGAAGTCACGGGTCACAGGTAAATATACACGGACGGAATGCCCGGGCAATAGCTAATAATAAACAAACTAAGCAATTAAGTCCTGAAAGCGAGAAAATCCACTTTATGTGGCAGCCGTTAATATCATTAGCCGTGCATCGGGTAATTTACTGACCGTAGAAAAGAGATCGAACAAACAATATATATATATATATATATATATATATATATATATATATATATATATAAATGTAGAATACATAAACATAGTCACTGAGATGAAATGTTGTCACAGCCAGTTGCTTGATATGATTATCAAATAACATACAAATATCATACAAACTGTGTAGGTTGCTAGTTAATCGCTAAAAAGCACTTCATTCCTATACCATACCGTTAATGTAAGACTTACAGTTTACACTATATCGACGATATCTTATAGTAAGTATGGACACACTATAACATATCAGACTATATGGACTAATATATATGGACTAACATATAACATTCTCTCTTATATGGATAAGAGAGAATGTTATATGTTAGTCCATATATATTAGTCCATATAGTCTGATATGTTATATAAGTGAGTGAGTCCATAAAGTCTGATATGTTATATATGTCCATATAAGTGAGGATGGGGATCGTGGACTTTAGGAACTCACAGAAATTTACCCAACGAAGTTACGTTTTATTAGTAGTATGTTTATAACTTTAGCGTTAAGTGTTTGTATTTTAAAAAATTGTCAGTATCCTAAGCAGAAGATGTATTCTGATATAGATCCCCGTGAATCTGCTTTTGTACCATCAAAGTCCTGTTATAGTGAAGGTAATATAAAAAAATATTGCGATAACAAATTATATACCTATATATATTAATACAGATTGTAACATTTTCCCGTACATATACATAAATGAAACTTGGAATGTATTAAATCCTGCAGAGCAATCCTATCGGTTATTGCATGTTACGGATATAGAAGAGATACGAATGTTATAAAAATGATAAAGTTTTCAGAAATAACGTGTGGATGTGAGTCCTAACTCTACAGCGAGCGTGTTTCCTCAACTGAAGTACGGCTGAATTATACATGAGGAGTGACGACTGTGTGGAGATTAGAGTGTGACAGAGATGAGCAGTGAGGGAAGAAACGTGTTTTTCAATCAAATTATATTCTGACTTCTGACTCGTCGTCACTTATAACTAAAGCACCTGTATACTCCTACGTCATGTTATTTGAGAAAATGTTACAACAATAAATTATTTTATTTATATTAAGCAACAAAAAATTATTAAAAAGGAAACGAATCTTCTTATGGAGGTTCTTGTAGCTTTTCATAAGTAACTGTTTATAATTGTTTTCTAACTTTCTTTGTCTCTGTCCGCATTACATCACGTATCACCAGACCAGTTAATAACAGAAGTGACGTGGATGACCATGTTCTTATTAAAAATATATAAATTTACATAAAACAGGACATGATTTATAAAATAGATAGATAATAACTCTGTTGGTAATATTAAAAACCGAAGTCTCCCTTAAAAAAATATGTTGAAAGTATTTTATTTGGTCTGCAATGTTTTAGCTATGCATAAAATAAAATTGTAACAAGGAAAATCTTGACAAAAGAGTAACATTTTATAAAAAAAAATACTACGTGTTTGTAAAAAAAGACACCCATTAAAATTTAAACAAATTTTTTGTCGGAAATTTCTTCTCCCTCGCCCTGCGGGCAAGAGGGGAAACGGTATCAGGGTTTGTCCCTCTTTCCGTTCCGTTTCTAGCGACTAGTTGTGGGCCTAGGCCCTGTATAATGTTTTCCTCCCTTGTTAAAGGGAGAAAGGGGGAAGAAGGCCCGGCTAAGTGACCTACGACCATGGCGGCGGCAAAATGTTGTCGGAGAGATTAATTATCCTTTTATTGAATATTTTAAAAACTGTATACTTATTCTCCCTCTCCAGATGACATTTCTTACTGGCAACAGACAGACAGCAGAATCGCCTCGCTGTGCGGCGGTAATACCTAGGTATATAATAGGTACCCATGTATATATGACAGTATAGGAATAGCTTATTTAACACCAGAAATTTAAAATATACTCTATTTTGATTTAGAGACATAACTTCTTCAGTGTTACATTTGTGTTATATATTATTATAGTATAACTGACGTCTCGCCAAAACAAACCACTATAATAATTTATATCAACACAACAGTCGGCACTCTGATAAACTACTTGCTTGATATTTTATCTTCAGCGAAGGACTGGAACGATCTGCCTGCGACGGTATTTCCGGCCAAATATAATGTGGGTGTCTTCAAGAGGAGAGTGAATAGGCTCCTAGGTTAATGCGCGTTACCACCTAAGACAATATTTCCCTTACCATCAGGTGGAATGTAGTCAAGCATTAACCTAGTTTTGTATTAAAAAAAATAAAGTCCCTAAACCACTACATACCACGAACTCGACAGTACTTCTCGTTGCTTAGCTATCTATACCATTATCTACACCATGTTGCTATACGTATATGTTGCTATACGTAAATTTGCTATACGTATATTATTTGCGTATGAACAGATTGAGAACAAGGCAAAACAACTTTCACTATTGAAGCCATTTTGTTTATGATTTAAGATTAACTGCAATTATTTAACGGTTCCGTGGTGTAGTGGTTATCACATCTGCTTTACACGCAGAAGGCCGCCAGTTCGATCCTGGCCGGAATCATACAACGTTTTTTGTTCGATTATATAAGAAAAAAAAAATTATATCTCATAAGTACCGTTATAGAACTACTAGTGACAGAATTGTGTATTAATATATTATAATTTTTGCTTTCCAAATTGCTTGCGAGAACATACTAAATTAAAGAATTGAATAATTATTACCTATGTGGAGGCATTTTTAATAGGCTTTCATTATTTTCACGTGTATGTTCCCTTTTTTTTTTTGCTTGTTACCGACGTTTTCGAATGCGATCTTGTTTCATTTTCCACGACCGATTTTGTACTTGTACTTTGTACACATATCAAAGTCCGCTAGTAAAATAATAATTCGATTAGATTATCTCATTATCGTGATTAGAATCTCCAGGATTAATAAATATCTTACAGATGTTTTTTGCATAACTAAAAGATTAAAGTATACGCTTTAATGACAAATTGAACTAAAACAGAAAAATAAATATATGTAGTTAAAAAAACTAAAAATCACGATTTAATAAAAATAATAATAATAATACGGTTACCAAAGCAGTGACAGTGCGAGAAAAGTTTAATAACAATAACTAATGAAAAACCGCGAATATCAAATTGAAGTATTAATTAAATACCGAAACTAAATTGAACAACAGTTAATTGGAACAAATACATGGGAAAAACGATTGACTGCAGAAACATCACTAAAACACAACTGGAAAGTAAGAATTACATCGTCATCCATCATTGACAAAAAAGGCATAACAAATACGAAGTTAGCCACAGAAGCTTGCACTCATTGTCTTTGCTCCGTCACTAGTGCAGTACTACCAGCATAACAGTCGTATGTAAAACGTTTCGTTACACGCTAAGTAAAACGTTTAGTTACTTCACTATGGAGGATAAAAATATGTCAGAAGAGATTTTGCAACTATTTGAAATGATGAAAAAAGAATTACAAAAACAAACTGCGACAATTACACAAAACATTAGTGAAACTTTAATGCGTACTGTTGAGGAGAAAATAAAGCCTATAATAGAAGAAAATAAATATCTTAAATGCGAAGTGGAAATATTGAACAAAAAGATTAAGTACTTAGAAGACGGAAATAGAAAAAATAACATAATACTACATGGTATAAAGGAGACTGAAGACAGTTACGAAGGACTATACAAGGTAATAACAGATAATTTGCAATTCCTGAATCTAAAAATAGAGAAATTTGAACTAAATAAATATCACAGACTAGGGAAGAAGCTGGATGTAAATAAAAACAGACCTATATTGATCTCCTTTATATCTTATCACAGAAAAGCAGAAATTTTGAAAAATAAAATGAAAATTAAAATGCCACCAAATACTTATATCACATAAGATTTTTCAAAAGAAACGCTTGAAATCCGAAGGAATTTGCAACAACAATTAAAACAAGAGCGAGAAAAAGGAAACGATGCTTTCATTAAGAACAACAAAGTGATAGCAAAAGGAAAATTAGAGTCTGAAAAGAGGAAAAGAGAAATTTCTACATCTCCCAAATGTATCCAAACACCACCCCACCATCCAGTGAGAAGTAGTATTTAAGCTCTGCCTAAAATGCAAAAAACTGATGCATTTGAATACATGAGAGCCAGGTCTTTCTCACTGACTGAGAAACACTCGAAACAGGACAAGGCATAGGAATTATCAGACACTGGAATCGAGAATAGATTAAATAAAATAAGAATAACAGAAACTACAAGAAAACAACTCCCCAATACGGGTGGTCACCGCAGGGAGTTAGACCACACCCCCCAAGACTTTGTAATAAATGGATATCATAAACCAAAGCGAATGAATCAAAATACTGAAAAATTTAATTACAAGAATAGATTTAGATTTAACATAGCTACTCTTAATGTTAGAACATTAAAATCCCAGGAATCTTTATTAGAATTAAACAATGCATTGGAAACTGAATTGGGACATTTTAGGCCTGTGTGAAGTGCGTAGAGCGGATGAGAAAATTGAAGAACATGATAATTACATATTTTACTACAAGAATGTGACAGCTGGTCTTTATGGTGTAGGATTTATAGTAAAGAAATATCTTAAAAACGAAATATTAGAGTTTCGAGGACTATCAGACAGGATAGCAATTTTGAATATTAAAATACCTGGCTATAAAGAACCTAGTTCGATCAATATCATTCAAGAAAAATACGATACCCTAGAGAAGGAACTAAAAGAAATCGAAAACAAATGTAGATTAACAAAATCAAGAAAAGACAAATTAGGAGTGGAGGCAAGAAAGTTAATTATGCAAAGAAAAAATTTGTTTACAGACCGGAAAGAACACAAACACGACATTATAAGATCGAGCAAAGAAATCAAACTTCAAATACGAAAGTACAGAGAAAAAACAAGAACAGATACTACAACTCACTACATAGAAACATCAGGCGGGATCAAGAAAGCAAGGTTTGAACTAAAAGAGAACTTACAATGGATTGATAGTATGAAACACCACAGAAACAAGATAAATAAAACAAATAGAATTGAAATATTAGATGTAGCAACAGAATACTATCGAGAGTTATACAGTGACAACGAAACAAGAAAAGAACTTAATATCTACGACAAAACTACCATTGAAGAGATCCCAAGTATATTAAGACAAGAAGTTATTAAAGCTATAAAATCAGATTCTAGCTTCAGCCGTCAAAGAGATAACATCTGTTCCGTATTTAATTATTCATAACGAAGGTTTAAATCGGACCACGCGTGTGAAAAGTACTCCAAAGTGTAGCTAAAGTGCTGTTACAAGAAGAGTTATCCCTATCATCTCAGACTTCAGAGCAACAGGGGGTCCAGTCCTAGGCAAGAAAACAAATAAATCCACAAAACATCCCAAACGTACGTGACTATTTAAAATATTGAAAAAATACCATCACGATCTGACCTAGAAATTTCGGTCGATGGTCACGTCATACATTTCACTCATACGTGACTGAAAGAAGTTTTACAAAAATACCGTCACGACATAATCTTATAACACCGGGCTTGAAAATAAAAGCAAAAACTAAAAAAAAAAAAAATCATCTATACTAGTTTTTGCAAACGGATTTGCTTGGGAAATCTGGTATCTACTTCGCCGAGAAGAAACATCTATCAACTGATAACACTACAGGCGAGGACTCGCTGAATTAAGAAGAAATATTCCATCTATCGGCTCCAATAACCTCTTACCAGTCGCAGCGACGGCAACACGAGATACTCAATTCACATCACACTTCGCGTCAACGTGCTCAAAGGAGAAGAACATCAGCAGGACATACATCAAAACCGCAGAACATCAGCGCAGGTGGGTCCTTTGCGCAGTTGCAAAATATATATATATATATATATATATATATATATATATATATATATATATATATATCTTGAATCAAAGAGTTCAGACGGTTGATGTAAATAATTGTAAATCGGTTGGATCTCACCTAAAAATGGGTGTTCCACAAGGATCTATTCTAGGCCCTTTCTTATTTTTACTCTATATTAATGATTTGCCCTTTTACGTAAAAGGACTATGTGACATTGTACTTTTTGCTGATGATACCTCACTTATTTTTAAAGTTGATCGTAATAAACCTAATTTTGACAAAGTTAACTGTGCTCTGTCACGTGTTCTTCATTGGTTTGAAATTAATAATTTGGTATTAAATACTAAGAAAACTAAATGCATGGAATTTACACTTCCTAATGTAAAAAGTCGGGATTGTAGTTTATTCCTTAACAATGAAGTGTTAGAACTGACTGACTCGACAACTTTCTTAGGTATAACTTTAGATAAAAAGCTCCAGTGGAACCCCCATCTCTCGACACTCGCAAGCAAACTTAGCTCAGCCGTCTTTGCAATTAAAAAAGTAAGACAATTAACAGACGCTAATACGGCTCGACTCGTTTATTTTAGTTATTTTCACAGTATATTGTCTTACGGTATCTTACTGTGGGGCAGCGCTGCCGAAATTAATTCTATATTTATTTTACAAAAACGAGCTATACGGGCTATTTGTAACTTAAAAGCTAGAGACTCCCTAAGAGAAGTTTTTAAAGAAATCGGTATTCTTACGGTCGCTTCTCAATACATTTTTAATAACCTACTATATATACGCCAAAATTTAAATGACTATAAAAAAAACAGCGACAGACATACTATCAATACAAGAAATAAAAATAGGCTCGTAACGCCTAAATTTAGACTTCAAAAAGTTAAGAAATCCTTCATGGGCTTGAGTATACGCATATATAATAAGGTTCCACAAGATATCTTAGATCTTCCTTTTCTTGGTTTCAAATCTAAAATTAAAGGTATATTATTAAATAAATCTTACTATAACATTCAAGAGTTTTTGGTTGATCGAAATGTGTGGAACTTGGGTCATTGACTCATTTGCAGGGTTGATGTTATAATATAATATATTTAATTTATAAGTCAAACATTGTTAAATTTTATTTAAAAAGAGCAACTGTTGAGTTTCTGGCCAGCTCTTCTCAGCAGAACAGCATTCCGAGCTGGTGGTAGCTTACTCACAGACTGACTATACTGACCAATTTAATGTAATTGACGATTCAAAAGTGCGTGTAAATGCCTACTTGAATAAAGATATTTTGAATTTGAATTTGAATTTATTTATATTAATGATAAAATAATAGTAATATTAATAACAACACATTACAAATAGATAGTAATTAAAAATATAATAAACAAATAATTTTCAACAACTGTAAAATGTCTTCCTACGAAAATAGTAATAATAAGACCGTGGCGGAGACTGTTAAGATTGCAGAACACACGGTAAGGCAGACGTGATCGCTAAGGGAGAAAGTCCGTCTGCGTACCGCCCCATCGTGTTGCTGGACGAGGTGTGCAAGATCTTCGAGCGAGTAATCGCCGATCGCCTCGTCCGGCACATGTCTGGGGTGGGTCCGGATTTGGCGGACAACCAGTTTGGTTTCCGCCAGGGGCGCTCCACGGTGGACGCCATCATGCGCGTGAGGGTCCTTGCGGAGGAGGCAGTCACCCGGGGTGAGGTGGTCTTGGCGGTGTCGCTCGACATCGCCAACGCCTTCAACACCTTGCCCTGGAGCACTATCAGGGAGGCACTCCGCTACCACGGGGTGCCGCGCTACCTCCAACGCATTGTCGGGGCCTATCTCTCCGAGAGAGCTGTCGTATACCCGGGTCGAGAAGGATGGGGTCGGCGGGAGACGTCGTGCGGTGTCCCACAGGGCTCGGTCCTGGGACCGCTGCTGTGGAACATCGGATACGACTGGGCTCTGCGCGGTGCGCTGGTGCACGGCGTCGGCGTCATTTGTTACGCCGACGACACGCTCGTCACAGCACGTGGGAAGTCGTACCGGCAGGCGGCCATACGCGCGACTGCTGGTGTCGCGCACGTCGTGCATAGGATCCGGCGGCTGGGCTTGGAGGTGGCATTGCACAAGTCCGAGGCCCTATGTTTTCATGGGCCGAGGATGAAGCCGCCTCCGGGTTCAGCAATCATAGTGGGAGGGGCCTCCATCGCTGTCGAGCCGACGATGAAGTATCTCGGACTCGTCCTCGACAGTCGGTGGAACTTCGGGCCGCACTTTACGCGGCTCGCCCTCCGGTTGTTGGGCGCCGCTTCTGCGCTTTCGCGCTTGCTGCCCAACCTCGGGGGACCTGGCTCCTCCTGCCGGAGGCTCTACATGGGGGTCGTACGGTCGATGGCGTTATACGCCGCGCCAGTCTGGGCGGACGCCCTGACGGCACGTAATATCGCCGCGCTGCGGAGGCCGCAGCGCGCAATGGCCGTCAGGGCCATAAGGGGGTACCGTACGATCTCCTTTGAGGCGGCGGGCCTCCTAGCCGGATCAGCGCCCTAGGATCTCGACGCAAGGCTCCTCGCGTCACTCTATTGGTGGCGCGCGGAGGTGGTCGAGCGGGGCGAGCGCCTGGTGCCTCGACAGATTGAGGCACGCAGGGCAGATCTCCGCCAGGTCCTAGTGGCGGAGTGGCAGACGCGCTTAGCGCAACCCACGGCGGGGCACGCCGCTGTAGCGGCGGTAAGGCCCATATTGGAGGAGTGGCTCAAGAGGAGCCACGGCGCCCTCAGCTTCCGGCTGACGCAGGTGCTGACCGGACACGGATGTTTCGGGAAGTACCTGTGTCGCATAGGCCGGGAGCAGACGTCCCAGTGCCATCATTGTGATGATTGCCGCGACGATACGGCGCTGCATACCTTGGCGGAAGGCCCAGCTTGGGCTGAGCAGCGCCGTGACTTGGTCGCGGCCGTAGGTGCTGCGGGAACCCTCTCGCTTCCGGCTGTTGTCTCTACGATGGTCGGGAGCGAGTCGGGGTGGAGTGCCGTCGCCGCCTTTTGCGAGGCAGTAATGTCCGCTAAGGAGGCGGCGGAAAGGGAGAGAGAGGTCGCCTCCTCTCTACCCTCCCGCAGCAGACGCACTGGGCGTCGTAGGGTGGCCGACTTTCGGCCACCGTAGGGCGCGGCCTGCGGACGACAGACTCGGGGCGTCTTGTCCTTACGCGCGCCCCTCGAAGTGGAGTCCTGCGGCCGGGGTATCGGCCGCAGTGGGTGACGTGGCCCGCCATGAATCGGCGGGCCGTGACGAGGCCCTCCTATCGTTTTGGAGGGCCAATACCCGTCGGGCGGGTGTGACGAATGCTTCGGTGATACCCGCCCCCCGACACATGGGTACGAGAAGGACACGGTTGGTTTTTAGTCTGACAGTACCCTCGCCCTTCCCCAAGGGCGGGGGTCTCCATGAGGATTTTCCAACAAAAAAAAAAAAAAAAAAAAAAAGTTGGAAGGAGTTTTGTACGACACAAGAAAAATAAAGTATGTGGGACAAGATCTATAGAGTATTTAGGAACACAACCAAAAGACCAGAGGACCAACTCTTAAGAGATAATACAGGTTCTACTCTAACCCCAGAAATGTCGGCAGAGCTTCTAGCCAAGACCTTCTATCCCGATGACACGATCAATACAGACCAACTGTGTCACACAGAAATCCGGGAACTGACGAACGAGAAAATACCATCGGATCTGAAGGAAGATGATCCACCATTTACATCTGCAGAACTAGAACTTGTTCTGCAAGCCCTAAATCCAAAGAAAGCTCCCGGAGCGAACGGGCTTACTGCGCATATCTGTATTTCAGCCATCCAAATTGAAAAGGATGTTTTCATGACAATCGCAAATAAATGTTTGTCACTGAAACACTTCCCCTCCCAATGGAAACAGGCACACGTGATCATCTTAAGAAAACCAGGCAAAGAGGACTTTACACATCCTAAGTCCTACAGACCGATTGGTCTCCTCTCAGTTCTTGGAAAAATCATCGAAAAACTCTTTATCGGCAGACTCCAATGGCACATTTTTCCCACACTCAACAAAAATCAATATGGTTTCATGCCTCAACGTGGCACAGAGGACGCTCTCTATAATCTGGTGACACATATCCGACGAGAAATAACCAACAAAAAGCTGGTACTCGTCATCTCATTAGACATAGAGGGCGCATTCGATAATGCGTGGTGGCCAATTCTAAAACTCCAACTACAAAAAAAGAGATGTTCCAAAAATCTGTACGAACTGGTAGGGTTGTATCTTACCGACAGGAAGATCACTGTGAATTACGCCCGGTCAACATACGAAAAACAAACAAACAAGGGTTGTGTCCAAGGATCTATAGGTGGACCAACTTTTTGGAATATAATCTTGGACTCGTTGCTGCACAAGCTAGAAGCAGATAACGTATACTACCAGGCGTTTGCAGACGATGTGACACTCATAATTTCGGAGAGCTCAACAGCAATTCTAGAGGAGAAGTCAAACACAGTCTTGAAAACGGTGGTGGAATGGGGAAATCGTAATAAGCTCAACTTTAATGCCTGTCATCAGGACTGGCTGTTCCCGTACCAGAAGACCGACCATGCTGGAAGAGAAGCGCGGAACTTTGCGTTGTCCTTGGACCTCTTTCAGCTGGTGAGGCAAGCGACAAGGGTACCAGATGTGGTAGGCCATACAGCCAATTGCCTGGACCTTCTGCTGACAACTGATCCGGACAGGTATCGTGTAGAGGTCACGTCCCCCTTGGGAACCTCCGATCACTGTCTGGTGAAATCTGTATTTACATATTCCCCACCAGCTTTCGAACCACATGGTGTTAGGCGAGTATGGAAATACAAGTCAGCAGAATGGGATGAGATGCGGCACTTTTTTGCGTCTTATCCTTGGCGGCAGGTCTGCTTCTCTTCTTTGGATCCGTCGAGTTGCGCGGATGCTATAACTGATGTGGTGCATCAGGCAATGGAGTATTTTATTCCTTTTGCTGACGTACCCATCGGTGGCAAAGCTCGCCCATGGTTTAATGCCGAATGTCGTCATGCACATGACCGAAAACATTCGGCATACCTTATTTGGGCTGATGCTCGAAGCCGCAAAACTCCGGATGTAAGTATAAAGAAGAGAGCCTTTAACCTAGCTGCCAAGTCCTACAAAAAGGCATTGCGGAAGGCTCGTCTCGATCGAATCGCTAAGAATGGCGAAAAGCTCTCTGTCAAACCAACTGGCAGTCGAGCTTTCTGGTCTCTTGCGAAAGCGATCGAGTCGAATTTCTGCCAGCCCTCACTGCCTGCTCTGCTGAAGCCGGATGGATCCCTGGCCCACACAGCAACAGAGAAAGCGAATGTATTTGCTTCTCTGTTTGCTGATAATTCGCATCTAGACACTGGCAATGCTTCTCCAGCACATCTTCCTCACTGCGGTATTTCGATGCCTGAAATCCGCATCACTAACAAAGAGGTATGGAGAACATTGTGTCGTTTAGATGTGAATAAAGCCAGTGGTCCTGATGGTATACCAGCCATTCTGCTCAAGACATGCGCAGCTGAGTTGTCTCCTGTACTGACACGTCTGTATCGTCTCTCTTTCATGACTGGAATAGTGCCGAAATCCTGGAAGCTTGCTAATGTGCAACCCGTGCCCAAAAAAGGCAGCCGTGCCGACCCTGTCAATTACAGACCGATTTCAATCACCTCCATACTCTGCAAGATTATGGAGCGTGTATTGAACTCGCGCCTACTAGCATACCTAGAAGGTAACGATCTCCTCAGTGACCGTCAATACGGGTTTCGCCGTAATAGGTCTACTGGGGACCTCCTAGTGTATGCTACACACATTTTAGGCGAGGCCATCGAGAAGAACGGAGAAGCGGTCGCCGTCTCTCTGGACGTCTCGAGGGCATTTGACAGGGTCTGGCATGCGAGCCTTATATGCAAGCTTTCAGCGTACGGTATATCTCCTGGTCTGATCGGCTGGGTAACGGACTTTCTGAGCCACAGATCTCTCCGAGTAGTTGTCGACGGGTGTTCCTCGGAACCCTTGACAATAAATGCCGGAGTGCCTCAGGGGTCCGTTCTTTCTGCAACTCTGTTTCTGCTGCACATTAATGATTTGTTGAAGCCCGGTATCTATGGGTATGCAGACGACAGCACAGTTGTAGAAAGATATCTGCCGAGTACTCGGGCTAGTCGAGATCAAGTACAGTCTGAAAGAGAAGCCATGGTGCAACGTTTGAATGACAAACTTCAGGCAGTCTCCGCATGGAGCAATGCCAATCTTGTCAAGTTCAACGCCACCAAAACGCAGACGTGTCTATTCACCGCCAAAAGGAGCCCTTTCACCTTGGCTCCTACTTTCCAGAATGTATCCTTGGAATACAGTGACCGGCTTCAGTTGTTAGGCTTAGAGATTTCCTCGAACCTCAACTTTGGTCGGTTCATTGAGTCCAGAGCAAGAGCAGCAGCAGCAAAGCTTGCCGTTCTGGCGAAGGTTCGGCAGTACTTTACACCGGGACAGCTTCTTGTTTTATACAAAGCACAGATCCGGTCGTGTGTAGAGTACTGTGGACACATATTTGCTGGTGCCGCAAAGTCTCATCTTGCGGTTCTGGACTCAATTGAGAGGCGAGCAAAGAGGCTTATAGGCGATCCCGAATTGGTCGAAGCCGACCTCCAAAGCCTTGAACACAGGCGTAAAATTGCTAGCCTCTCAGTATTCTATAGGATACATTTTGGTGAGTGTGCGCAGGAATTACACGAATTAATTCCCCCGTCCCCCTTCCATCACCGGACGTCCCGACGCACGGCAGGTATCCATCCTTTTGTTGTGGACATTCCACCTGTCCGAACGAAGCGCTTTGCTTCCTCATTTTTAGTGCGCACAGCGAAGGACTGGAACAATTTGCCTGCGTCGGTATTTCCGGCCAAATATAATGTGGGTGTCTTCAAGAGAAGAGTGAATAGGTTGCTAGGGCAATGCGCCTTACCATCTAAGACTACATTCCACTTACCATCAGGTGGAATGTAGTCAAGCATTGCCCTAGATTGTATAAAAAAAAAAAAAAAAAAAAAAAAAAAACTTCGCGCCTCACAAGACCGGCGCCATGCTCTTAACGAAGAAACTGAAGTACGATGAACCAAACATTTACATGACTGGAACCGCAATACAACTTGTAAAAGAAATAAAACTCCTCGGATTCGTGATAGATAGGAAGCTCACCTTCACCTCTCATGTGTCCGCATCGTGTAAAAAAGCTGCGGAAATATATAAACAACTAGCGCGCGCCGCGAAGGTCACCTGGGGATTGAACGGTGAAATCACGAGAACCATCTACGTTGCCGTAGAGGAACCTATTATGATGTATGCCTCAAGTGTGTGGTCGCAAACAACTGAGCTGCAAAGGATACAAAAACAGCTAAATGCCCTCCAAAGAGTTTTCGCACAAAAGATCTGCAAGGCATACAGAACGGTCTCACTGACGTCAGCGTTAACACTCTCAGGTCTCATACCTCTCGACCTGAGAATCCAGGAGTCAGCCCACCTTTTCTGGACTACAAAGGGAATATCAAAAGATTACCTTCCTCCAAACAGAGAGCTGGAAATGGCCATCAATCACTTAGACAAGCCACACCCATCCACAATACTAGATATAGAATACACCAAATTGGATCAACCACAACCCGACGTCATCCAAACTATACAAAATACAGGCCCTTAATATTCACAGATGGAAGCAAAATATCAGGCAGAGTAGGAGCAGCCCTGACGTGGTGGGAGGATGGTAAAGAGAAGGAATACGGTACGTTCAGCCTGGACAGTTCATGTACGGTCTTCCAATCAGAACTATATGCGCTATATAAGGCGACAGTTTTGGCTAAATCCAGCAGAAAAGAAGTTGTTAACATCCTCAACGACTCGATATCTATGGTACTGGTGTATGAGAAGGCTGAAGTATCACAAAGGATTGGTATTTTAAAGGCCTCCATACACCACGAGATAATTGTCTATGAAGACCGAGGAGAAAACCTTGAATACCTCAGGCCACATCATGTTTTGGGACCAACCAAGCCCCCGGGCAACGGAGGAGATACAGAACCAGCATCAATGAGTGATTCGGAACGACTACAGGAGAAGGCAAAAGCACAACAACAAGCAAAAGCCTCCACGTCAAAACCTAGCCTGACATCAAAATCTTTCATGAAGGCGATCACAACCGCCGTAGGGTCCATGGTAAAAGCATCAAGAACCTCACCAGGTAAGAAAGTGGTGTACGATGACCAGGAGGAAAATCTCCAACACCCTAGTTCACGTCGTACACTAAAGCCCACCAGCTCCATGGCAACGGCGGTAATTAACCTCATAAAGATGAAAAATAAAACCAGCTCGGAATCTGTAAAACCTCAAAAAACAACAAATGGGATGGGATGGGAATAGTAAGTTCGCCTTGTCTTCGTCTGGCGGAGGGACCACTGGATCACTTCATAAATGCTTTCCTTGAGTTTCAAGCTTTAACAAAAGCGACTAAACAGGCTAAATCAATACCTCTTGAAGAAATTCTTCAGGCCTTTAAAATCGGTAATCGGAAGTTCTTGGAGCTGAAACTCAAGGAGGCAGATGCAGCCATATACAACAACCAAACTGCAAAGATAATTCACGGCACAATGGCAGGAGAGCATATTGCAGCATACAATGCGACCAGTGGTTTCGTTATGTTGGATAGGGAAGAGACGAAGCGAACAGGCAAAGCCAGATATACGACGCCATCTAAGGACCCAATTGTTGTCACGGCCCAATGCACCAAGATTATGCTAGAGGATATGATCCTAGACAAAGCTAGCACATTAACGAACTTCGAAGCTTGGACCGTGCCAATACTAAACTGGGTCAACGGGGTTCCAGGATGTGGCAAAACCACGTGGATAATATCACACTTCGACGCGGAGAAGGACGTCATCGTTACAACCACAACTGAGGCGGCTAAAGATCTAAGAGAGAAGATCTCTCAGCGTATAGGTGACGAATCAAAGAATCGAGTGCGTACGATGGCCTCTGTATTAGTAAATGGATTCAAAGAGTCAGAAATCTATCAACGTTTGGTGGTAGACAAGGCTCTTATGAACCATTTCGGATCCATAGCAATAGCTACGCGGTTGTCCGGCGCTGCCGAAATTCTCCTCGTCGGTGACGTGAACCAGTTACCTTACATCGATAGAGATAATCTATTCGAGATGAGGTACTGTCGTCCCACCCTGATAACGTCCATCAGCCAAGAATTACTGTGCACACATCGGAATCCCTTAGATGTCGCGTATGCCTTAGAAGAGGTCTACTCCGGTATCTACTCCAGCAGGAAACTAGTGCATTCCTTAACAATGCTCAATTACACAGGATCAAAAATACCCAGATCCCAACCTAATACCCTGTACTTAGTACACACCCAGGAAGAGAAGATAGCATTGTCTAACGAGGGTTATGGATCAGGCGAAGGGTCGCGTATCTCAACCATACACGAAGCACAAGGACTCACTTTCGGTTCCGTTTTTATAATGAACACCAGGAGTAAGATGCAACTGCACGACAGCGTTCCCCACGCGATTGTAACAGTGTCGCGTCATACCGAGAGCTGTGTGTATTTTACCGACAGCGAGGACGACGCGACGGGCAGATTCATCAGGAGAGCGATGAAGGCGACAAAATACAACATCATAGAATATAATACCAAGATGGCTATAAAAGACAGAAACTTCGCTATCGTGGAAACCTTGCTCGTGATGAGTGAAAAAAATAAAAATAACAGTAGGTCACCACAATAGTGTTTTCGTAGGAAGGCATTAATGGGAAAATGTAAGAAATTTATGCATACTAACTTTAATAATATATTCTTTTTTATATACATCAAATACTTATACTATACTTCACATTATAACATTGTACAATAAAAAATAAATAAATAAAAAATTAAAAAAATATATATGTATAATATTTATATTTATATAAGTATGTGTAATTGCTGTGCAAAGGACTTACCTTACTAATATAGTTTTTAAGGTACCTGTAGTAATAGACTCCTTTTTGAGTATATTGTCTCAAAATTTCAACAAATAATATGCAAAATACAAACCAAATGCAAAAAGTGCACGGGCGACGTGTCCGTGGATAAAAGTAGAAACTAATAAAAAAAAAAAAGCTATAAAATCACAAAAAAAGGCAAATCACCCGGAGAGGATAACATATCAAATGAACTGCTTATAGGAGCATCTGAGGTAATAGCGGACACTATTACTGTCATATTTAATGATATCTTGCAGATTGAGAATATACCTCATCAGTGGACCACCTCTACTATAATACTCCTGCATAAGAAAGGAAAAAAAGATGACATAGGCAACTACAGGCCTATCAGCCTTATGTCCAACTTATACAAAATCTTTTCAAAAATAGTTCTAGAACGGCTGACAAAAATACTGACTGATAACCAACCCAAGGAACAAGCAGGATTTCGGAGCGACTTCACCACAATAGACCACATTCACACTATTAAACAGGTTATTCAAAAATGCAACAAATACAATATTACTTTTTATCTTGCATACGTGGATTACAACAAGGCGTTTGATTCGTTAAAACATGTAAAGATTTGGGAGGCCTTAGAAGCACAGGGAGTAGAGGAAAAATATATACGTTTGATTGCCAAAGTATATAAAAACATGAAAGCAAAAATAAAAACAGAAAGAATCGGAGAATATTTTCCTATAAAAAAAGGAATAAGACAGGGGAACCCCTTATCACCCAAACTTTTCTCAGCAGTCCTCGAACATGTGTTTAGACGCCTTGATTGGGGTGAGTACGGGTTAAATGTTAATGGAGTGAAATTAAACCACTTAAGATTTGCCGATGACCTAATACTAATATCGGACAATCCAAAAAGCTTACAAGGGATGTTAGAATAGCTTGTATATGAAAGTGATAACGTTGGTCTCTCAATGAACACTACAAAAACAAGGGTGATGACAAACTTTGAGAAAATACCGATTACAGTCAACGACATTACAATAGAATATGTAGAAAAATACACTTATTTCGGACAAATAATTTCTCCAACAGACCTCACAAACCAAGAAACGAGCAACAGAATCAATTTGGCATCGAAGAGATTCTGGTCTCTGAAAGAAATTATGAAAAACCCTCAAGTACCATTGAAAGCTAAAAGTAGAATATTCAACTCGTGCATACTACCAGTAATGACATATGGCTGTCAGACATGGAGCCTTACCAACTATATTATACATAAATTAGAAACCTGCCAACACAGTATGGAACGAAGCATACTAAAAATTAAACTTAAAGATAAGATAAAATTAAGAACTATTAGAAGTCAAACTAAAATTACTGATATTACATACTGTATTAAAAAACTTAAATGGAGGTGGGCAGGCCATATGATTAGGAGTAACAAAGATAAATGGTCAAGGGATGTAACAGAATGGTGTCCAAGAGAAAATAGAAGAAAGAGAGGAAGACAACGTCGAAGATGGGAGGACGACATTATAAAAATCGCAGGAGTTGCTTGGTCAAGACAAGCACAGAACCGTAATTTGTGGCAAACCATGGGGGAGGCCTATGCTAGACAGCAAGACAATCTTCACGTACCGGTGTCAGATATATAACTTGCTTTGATATTTATATAAAAATTAAATAAGTAATATATGTAATAGGTTAAGTTACACATTGTGAGATTGTAAAATAAAGGCTTTTATTATTATTATTATTATAATACTGCCATATAGTGGCTACCATAACAAATAATGAGTTTAACAAACAATAACAGTTTTCCATAAGATTTTTAATAAAGGATAAAAATAGCTTTTATTTAGCGTTATTTAACATTTACTTTGAAATATAATCCGTTTTGTATTCAAATACTTAAATTGTAGGGCAGATCTATAGCCGGTAACGGCTTGAAAGCCATTTGCAAATTGCAATGGAATCTAGAGCGTTTTATATAATTTGTTGGTTATTATATTATATCGTTATTATATATATATCTTTATATATATCTTTAGAAATATATATATCTTTATATATATATTTCTTGTGTGCGTGTGTATGTCACTGAACTCCTCCTAAACGACTGGACCGATTTTTATGAAATTCTTTGTGTGTGTTCAAGGGGACTTGAGAATTGTTTAGATTCACAATTTGGTCCCCTGGAAAATGGTTTTTTGAATAATTTTTAATGTGTAAGTAGGTGGTGATTTTGGAATGTTTCACATTGGTTCCGACGGACTGCGTTACCATGGCAATGTGAAATATTAAATAATATTATATTTTAATCTCAGAATAATAAATAAATAAATTCGTGTGTCGTGTCGAAGTCGTGTCGTGTGTATAAATATTATGTAACGTCGGACTCTATAGTCTGTTGTAGAACTTTATGGCATATGGAGTTTAAGACTTATTTTATGCAATTTCTCCTTTCATCTTTTATCATCTGTTTAATTCTATGAAGTATAAATATTATGTAACTTGAGTTAGCTGAAGTTCGATACACGACACGACACACGACACGACATACGACAGGACACCCGACACGACACACGACACGACACACGACACGACACAAGACACGACACAAGACACGACACACGACACGACCCCGACACGACCCCGACACGACACACGACACGACACGACCCCGACACGACACGACACGACCCCGACACGACACACGACACGACACGACCCCGACACGACACGACCCCGACACGACACGACCCCGACACGACACGACCCCGACACGACACGACCCCGACACGACACACGACACGACACGACACACGACACGACACACGATACGACATGACCCCGACACGACACGACACGACACCCGGCACGACACGACCCCGACACGACACACGACACGACCATGTGGAGTTTAAGACTTATTTTATGCAATTTCTCCTTTCAACTTTTCAAAGTTCTACAACAGACTAGAGTGAGATGATACAGATATACATACAGATATACAGACAAACTGAAAAACCATTGTTTTGGGTTCTCTTGCCCCCCCTATGATGATGATGATATGGTTTTAACTTTATGCCATGTGGAGTTTAAGACTTATTTTATGCAATTTCTCCTTTCATCTTTTCAAAGTAGGAAGATTTTGCAAGTCCTACAATACCGTTTTACTTTAAATATCGAAGATGATTGATTATGTTTTGTCTAATTTTGTAAAATTAGGCAGAACATTTCTATAAGCAAGAGAGATAAATGACAATACTATTGAACCCTAAGAACCCCTATTCATATTGAGCGAAGCACTAAACGAATATCTACCATATGAAAAAAAGATATGAACAAATTGGAATGGTTGTTCTTAATGCCACAGTGGTACAATATCTAGCGAATACCGATATTATTATTTAGATAGAATAATCTGACCTATTCAGAAGTAAAATATTATTATTTGCACATGTATTTCCGATGACCAAATCGTCTAGTGGTCTAATCATTTATTTAATTTAAATTTAAAGAGACAACCTAGATGTATCAAATCATTTTAAATGAATAATAATGGATTTAGGCATGTTTCTGTTGAAAAGTTCACATTCTTCTTTAATACATTTATTTAAATAGTTAGTTTTCTCTGTTGTCACTTTTTAAAATTCTTATTTTTGAGGGCTGATCAACAAAAGAGAACATGATTATATTAAATCCTAAATTATATGAAAACAAATAATATATATATATATATATGTATATACCCGGATAGGTAAGCCGGGTATTACGAAAATGTACTCGTATGTATTAATAGAAGCGCGGAGGTCAGATTGCTCTTAACCGCATAACCGAGAAGAGTAGATGACGTGAAAAAAGTAAGTGGCGTTATGGTTTACATTTTCAACAATTTAATTTAGGTTACTAGGCTAAGTACATGAAGCTAAACTAAAAATTTGTTCCGAAAACATCCATGAATTCATTTATAAACTTTCACAATTTTTGTCTATGTATTGCTGTAAAACAATAATTTAACCTTTAATCTTAATACAATCTCTGTGACTTCCAATGCTGCCGAATAACAGTAACACGAATTACTCCTTGTCTACGCCTCGCTCATGTGAGAACAAGTAATTTACCTCACGTATACATTTGTTACACAGGGTTTTACAATTTGTATTTTAAAATTTATGTAGATTGTTGTTAGAAGAATTGCCTAAAAATGTTACAAAACTTTATAATTAACAGTATAAAAATGTAAATTTTTAATTACCAAAAACAACAACAAAACAAAATCAAATTCAGTTTAAATGAAGTTCAAATGAAGAGGTGAAAATCGTGTTAAACAAAAATTACAATATATTTATATATATATTTAGTATTCATGTAGGAATTTAATTAAAAAAAATAATTAAGAATTCAAAGCAATTACAACATGTACATATTTCACATAATTTTTTAATACGAAATCTGATTCTAAGATTACAATCTTAACACTAATTTAGTAATAAAACTGACACAAAACGACAAATCTGCCACAGTAATAAAAGGCCAGATAAGCTACTCGAAAACAGAGCTGCCTAGACACGATAATTCATAAACCTAACACTTGTTTACTACTAACTATATATTAATAACTATATATATATATATATATATATATATATACTACATATATACATATATATATATATATATACATGTCACAGCGTCAGTATTTAAGCGCCATCTACAGTTTCAAACGTTAATTAATTATTTCTAATATTTGTGACCTGTCAATTGAATGAATGGCTTGTTTAGTCCGAATCTAAATCTTTATCGTCGAAATTGTCAATGTCAGGCATTTTACGTAGTCGATCGTTCACGTATTTGTAAGTCCGGTTTGAGCTCAAAGCTTTATGAACATAGCGATCCTCCTTTAGCACGCCAGAAATTTTAAAAGGACCCCTATATTTGGGATCGAGCTTTGTTTTATTTGCTCTTCGTTCTGCAATAAGTCAGTCTCCCACAAAAAATCGTTGTATCTGTCCTTATTACACTCCAACCCTACCTTGTCATATGCAGGACCCTTTTCCGTGTTCCCACAGCCTTCCATCGAACCTCTTCGATGTCAATTTCTGGATAATTGTAGACAGAAAATAGCACGTCTGAAGGTCTAGCTACCTTACCGATAAACAGTACTAGTAGACTAGCCCTCGTGACTCTGTTCATGGTACAGTAGAGAGCAAGCTACACATTTTACTGCTCAATCTCCCGATAGTATCGATATGTATCGTGATCCAGGGTATAGCTTCGACTAGACTAGACTGGTGTACATTTCTGCTTGTACTTTGACAGAATGCGCCTTGAAGATTTTATAAGTTGCGTAATTATCTACGAACTTTCTTACAAATTTCATGATGTTTTGAACCAATAAAGCTCATAAACATTCTCTAACGTTTTCTCCCATCCCAAATGTAGCAAACCGTCGTGCATGTTATAAATAATGGACCATCATCATCATGTTTAGTTAACTGATTTTTCGGTACAAGATACCTGATCGAAGTTCACAAGTCTTAGCGATATCAGGAGAAAGATTTCTCTCTTTTAGATCAGACTTCAGCTTCGAAAGCTCCTCATCTCTCTGCTGTTCTGCTATCGCCAGTTGTCAGTGGATTTCGTAGGATTATTTTGTTTGGGCGTTACCTTATTAACCAGGTTGTTTTCTGTGTCAGCTGGTAATCGATTTCTTTACAGAAAATGAACAAAAGTCGTTCGTTTACCGCTACGATGCTTAACATCAAAATTTGAAAGCCTGCAGGAACGCCCACCACCTGTGTACGCGCGATGTGAAGACTAGTTTTTTTCGGATGAACTGCAGTAAACTCCATCGGTTACTACATTAATCTTTTGACCATATAAGCAGAGCAGGAAGTGTTTAAAGGTGTTGACACCCGCAAGAGTCTCTTACTCATAAGATTGATACTTGGACTCTGCTACTATCCTGCGTTTACTAAAATAAGCAACTGCATATGATTTGCCCTCCTTTCGTTGCATTAGGACAGCGCCATGTCCCATGGCACTAGCGTCTGTGTCTAGCTCCGTCTTGAGAGTTGGGTCGTAGATCATAAGGACTGGACAGAAATTATTTACTGCCTGATAGACTCATACTCATACTCCGGCTTCCAATCTATAGCCATTGCTGGATGTCAAAGCATATAAGGGAGCCATCAACTGAAAAAACTTTTCCACAAATTAGCGGAAATATTACGCCAGGCCTATACTACTACTACTATAGTCTGATTAGTAGTGGCAATGCGATGAATGAAAAGCAACGGGGTGATTTGACTTATAGGTTACCGAAAATCGACCGCTTGCGCTCGCGTTCCGTCCAAAAGTGAATACTCAATCCAAGCCATTCATTCAATTAATTCAATGATATAAAAAGATGACCGAAGCAAAATGATGTGAAAAATTTTATGTACTAGTAACTAACTTTGTATATTATATATTTATATATATACATGTATGTAATCTAGGTCGATGCTTGACTACATTCCACCTGATGGTAAGTGGAATGTAGTCTTAGGTGGTAAGGCGCATTACCCTAGCAACCTATTCACTCTTCTCATGAATGTATGTAATCTAGGGCGATGCTTGACTACATTCCACCTGATGGTAAGTGGAATGTAGTCTTAGGTGGTAAGGCGCATTACCCTAGCAACCTATTCACTCTTCTCTTGAATGTATCCACATTGTATTCGGATTATGAGTGATATTGTAGCGTAGTTAATCGAACTATTGTATTAGATTATAGCATGATGGAGCTTTTGTGGCTTAACCTCTTAAGCGTAGTATTTAAATGAATTTCTTTACATAAGATTTTTTTTTTTATTTTTTTGCTTCATAAGACGTTAACCGACTACTAATTGAAAAGGAGGGAAACGTTTCAAAAAAATGTACAATCAAGTTTGTTTGCCTGCCTCATTCTTGAGAACTATTGCTTGCATAGAAACACCGCTTCGCCTTTCTTTAGCGTACCGGCTGATGGCAGTCAAACACATAATATAATAATAATATAATAATAAAATCAGGATAAATTACACACATTGATCTAACCCCTAAGTAAGCAAATTATTTGCTTGTGTTAAGGGTGTTAGACAACGATACAAATACATAGAAATACACATATAAATACTAAGAATATATTTAATACCACCAAACCCAGAATCACAGACATCTATGCTCATCACATAAATGCCTGCCTCCGCCGGGAATCGAACCCGAGCCCCATTGCGCCGTGACACGTTAGGCGTCTGCGCTAACCACTCGACCAATGGGGTGGTTAAAACCCTAATTAAACAGGATTTCACGGTTTTCGGCTTAGGCCTAACGGCGGGTTAAAGACCGTTGGAGCTGCCTACTCTCTACCACTTCACTGCATTCAAACAAATACAAGACTAGTGGTTGTTGTCTATACGGAGTTCTGCGCATCCGCGGTCATCGGACGAACCCACGACCCTTTAATAACTTAGAATATATATTTAACTTTCTTGAGTTTTTTTTTATTATTTTGGATCCCTTGTAGATGGTTAAGAAGTGGGTGTTGTGACAATTAGTCTAACAAGCTAAATGGTATATAAATTTATGGACCGTTTGCTGTCGTAAATAGTTCTTCTCCTGTTTTACAAAATATTATTAAAAAGAAACATCTATTGTTTCCAGAACCTAGGCACGATTATACCAAGTGATATAATATTGTCACGCCACGCCGTAGAGAACATTAGTTTATGTTGTCAGTTGATTATAACATAATAGAGAAATTATATTCTTGTTTCTGTATATTGCTATGGTAAAAAAAATAATGAATTAATTTTGTTAGAACTTTTTTCATTTTTACTATTAATAGGAAAAACTATATTAGAAACAGTTTTCGCAATAATCTAGTTGGTTTAGTTTAAGATTAGAGTAACGGTTCTCGGGTGCAAAACGACTACATTACATATTTGGTTTTTTATTTATTATAACGGTAAATTTAATATTTATTTTCTGTAAGAAAGTTTTTTTATCTAGTTAACGTAAGGGTACATAACGAGCGTAGATTACAATTCCTCACATTTGGGTTAAATATCATATGTTTCGAAGATATTATGTAGTTCATAATGTTTTTCATTGCCTGGAGAAACATAAGTATTCATAACATTAATATACACAAATTCAAAACAGTTAATTTAAATGCAATCATTTTTGCCTACTTGTAACCAGAGCTTCTAATAAAGCTCGTTCTCGAAAAGACCGTGTAGAGATCGTTGTGGCTTAGGAGCTCAGTAAACAAGAGCCGTTATACTATAAAACTTCATATATATAAAATTATCGAAATCAAAATCAAAATCAAATCTGTGTTTAGGAATTAGTGATTGACATATAAATGAAATAACTGACGAAATATAGTTGTTTAGATCTAAATATTTATTTAGATTGTATTATACATTCTTATTGGTTGGGAAGATGAAAATTTCCCAACCAAAAAATAATAAGAAGAGGGTATACAACATTACATATATTTAAGAACCGCACCACCGCGGGAAGCTCTATAGTAAATGATTTCGTGTGTACACAGTATTTGATGTGCTCTCTGTAATAAAGAGTCTCTACGTCCCCGGATCAAATAACTCTTTCAGCGATGATCACGAGATCATATACCATATTTGTAACGTTCCATTTTGTAAACAAATTATTTGTTTCTTTAGAAACTTTGGCAACAGAATAACATGAGCCTCAGTCAGGATTCTACATTATCAAGTTGCGCAAACTGCAACGTTGCGTGAAATCGAATTCAGCTTAAATTGAGTTTCACAATTTGCGCGGTACAAATTACTCCGGATTACGCCTGTCTAGCTTCACGCTAATATGACGTTCACAATATAACGTTTTCCAGATATAGGTTTTCCGAAATTCTTCCTGACTAGATGATATGTATATTAAGTTTAGTCCATGAGATTAGAATATGTGTAAGTTAATAGATAATTTTATTCGAAATCAATATCATTATTACTTCAATAATAATTATATAAATGTTTATTTAAAATCTAATAATATTCTAAATTAAACTAGCAATAGCAATCTCTTCAGGAAAAGAGTTAGTCGTAAACTAAACAAGAGTAGACGTGATTTCACGGCTCTCCAAAGGACTTTTAACATGAAGTATATCATTCTACTTACTACTTACTTACTACCAAAACACTTTTCATATAAAACTTTTTCCCCCACCCTTTACACAAAGTATATATGATAATAAACAGTATAAACTCGACATTTTCAGTATAACCTCTTATAACTTAAGGTCCAAATAATATAAATCAAGACAATTGTAAGAACAAAATCAATAATAAATACCAATATTAATATTTATAATACAAGCTTTAGTATAAAATCTAAAACTAAAAATCAAAGAGCTAAAACAAATAGATTGTAAAAGATAAAAAACCTCTAGCTTTATATATACCAGGTTATTTTTAATTAGTTGACCACTTCTTGCAGGCAGCTTCTCTACATCAATCCTAACAACATTTGTTCTACGACTTAAAAAAAATAAGAAACAGTCATATTATATTAATATATTTACCAAATCATTATTTCCCTGGATAAGTCTTCTAAATGGTATGTCATTTATTGTCATTTATGGTGAGTCATTTCCATACCTTCATATAACTCACATATAGAAGATTATATTGATTACCAAAAATATTCCTTAAAAAAAATGTGCTTTTGTATGCTGATGTAATAATATACGATGTAGCAAACATTAGCCAGTGTTATGAAACCGCAATGTACATTAGACACACACAATACATACAGAACGACTACGATAAAGTAGAGCACGTCGAAGCATTGTAATGGAAGAATCGCGTGTCCTACAAAGCTACATCGGAGCAGAAACTAATACTAAATAACACTCGATATACATTCAAGTACATATTAATATAATAGAGTGATAGAGACGTTCTATATCTATAACAAATGTTGAGACATTATCAAATGCTTCAGCAATTTTAATAAACAATTTCTGTATACGGTGGGAGCTTTTTTTTAACACGCTTTTATTAGTTTCATGTGTATGTTTGCCGACTTTTTCGAATGTAATTTTGTCTCATTTCCCACGGACCGATTTTGATAAAACTTTGTACACATATCAAGGACCGATAGTAAATTAATATTTCAATGATTATCTCATCATCCCGATTAATATCTTCAAGTTTAATAATTCCGGAAACAAATATTTGGGATTACTGCTCGATCTCAAGAAGGCATTCGATACAGTCTCTGTGCCCATACTGTTAGATAGGTTAGAGGAAGTGCGGGTAAGAGGTACTCCTCTAAAATTGTTTTAAGATTACCTTACTAACCGGAAGCAGCGAGTTCGAATAGTCTTAAGCTAATCTGGCGTGTTTTTTTATTTTTTAATATATATTTATTATGAGACTTTATTATCCGACTTCTCGACTTTTAGAATTATGTCTGTTAAAGTAGCACTACCTATGTACTTTGTCTCAATATGAGTTGTAGTATTGCTTATGTACTCCGTAATATGTCTTACATATTATTGAAAAAAATATTACATGTAAATTTGATTAAATTCCATCTTTTCAATTTTATTTTCTTATAATATGTACTATAAAAGGTGAACTAAAATACATCTTAACTTAATTGTGAATAAAATTGCTATCGACAGCAATTGGACATTGCTATCGACAGAATATGTAAGGAGTTAACATAGTTTTTTTTTCTCTTTATTTAATAAGGAGGCTTTTGTCGCTTTGCGAGTGCGACTATGTCAGCCTCATTCTTACAAGTCACATAATCATTGTCCTCTTAATCTATATGATTTAAAAAATAAACAATACACCTTAATCGCTAATTTTGAAGTAGTATTAGACAGAATCAAATTTCAAGTACACAGACATCTAAAATGTATACTAAATTCTTCTTCTAAATCTCTACGTTCGGCTCCGATCCGAGCACACTTACACACTACACACACTACAGCGTGGTATACAAATACGTGTGATTTATCATAGTTGTAAAAAATGTATGCAAAAAAATATGGTCAAATACCACACGAGCATGTTTGGACGGGAGCGGTAACGACGAAAGGTATATTAATTTTAAAATGTTTTTTTTTTTTTTATTTTAAGTGGTATTGTATTTTTATTGGGTGTTGTGCTGATTATGCTTTTAAAGGATTTTTTTTTATAGTTTAAGATATTTACTTATTTATCTAAGTACATAATTAGATTTTTATAAGAATATATATAACATAATCAGAACTTTTCTGTTAGGTTTTTGGTTTCCTTATTTCTTTAACGTTAGTTTTTTTTTTCTTATAGCTCAAAATTACTTTTCTAAGTACATAATTTGATTTGTCATATTCTTCAATTGAGTTTTTCTTTATAAAGTTTCTTTTACAGGCACTTATTAAAATACGTAATTTAACTGTAGAGTATTTTTAATTAATGTTGTAGTTTTACTTATTCTTTTACGGTTTAACTAATTTTATACACAAGTAACCAAATAAT
This sequence comes from Napeogenes sylphis, assembly GCA_959347405.1. Classification (NCBI taxonomy): domain Eukaryota; kingdom Metazoa; phylum Arthropoda; class Insecta; order Lepidoptera; family Nymphalidae; genus Napeogenes; species Napeogenes sylphis. Next base: position 21,568,571 of record OY365783.1, on the reverse strand, counting down.
TGAGTTGATTTTTAACTTCAAAGCCATTTTCTAATTACCTTAATATTTTTCGAAAAAACCTTTCTTTATAAATGTGATTGTAAGTTTGTTTGTTACGCTTTCACAACAAAACTCAATAAAGCATGTTTTCAGTTTTTAGGACATCATTGTATGTAGTAAATTTTTGATACTGGATTACATTGATTCAGGTCTATTGGAATGTAATGATCTTTGCTATTTATTTAAGGGCTTCAACGCTGGCGAAGCCGCGAATAAAAGCTAGTTGTGTATATAGCATCACAACTCCACCAACCTACAGTTTCTTTTGTATTTTTAAAGAAGGGTAAACGAGCCTGCAGGTCATCTAATGTAAAGTGATCATTACCAACCGCTGTCTCTTCAAATACTAGAGGATACACAAAAGATTATAGAGATTCATATATATAGTCATAAAGATTATAGATACATAGTATATAGAGTAGTGTAATACTATGAGATTTTTTATCTATTACTTGATACACGTACCATCAAATATGACGCTAATATTTTATCAAAACTAACACATCAGTGTGACTTTAAGTCTTTCCATCAATTCTGATAGTAGCCTTATGAAAACTTACAAAATGAGCCATCACTCGGCGCACCCAGTTCCTATCGTCTAGGAGATCTAGTAGTCCGAAGTCCGAATCCGAAGTACAGTCTCCGAAGTATACCTTCAGGTGTGATATACCATGTCCACCATTCGGATGTCTGGTAAATTATAATTCTATGATATGATAATAATATTTTATTATACTAAATGTTTAATAAGTACATAACTATACAAAATAAATTAAAACTGATTAGAGTAATCGGCACATCTCTAATAAAAATAATGAATTCAAACTATTTAAACTGGTTTATTATTATTTCTGCGTTATTAATTCGTTCTTGTCATCTTCGTCAAATAATTTATGCAATTTGATACCTTTTGAAATGCCTTCTTAGGACTTAATCTAATAACCTACTATAATATAATTACTTATAATTATATTTTTAAATTTATATTATTATTTAAACCCAAAGGTCGCAAGTTCGAATCCCTGCCCGTATCGGTTTATTTTTCATTCTGTATTTATATAAACTTAAATAAGCTTAAAATGACTATACATGTTTATAAATATTTTCAAACATACTTATAATTATTATAACTTTAAACTTATATGATGTCACATATTACTTTTGTTAAAACAATAAGACAGATTAGATAGCTAGCTAGCTATTGTATGTCTGTTTTTTGCAGAACAATAATATTTCTGCGAGACTCGTTCTTTCGCTCACTCATGAAGCGAATGACCTCCACAATGTTGCTCGCCCGTCTCTATGTTATTGTGAGCTGCATACATTGTTAGTTCATTGTTGTTCAACACACTGAACATTACCGCCTTGTATCTAACTTTAAAATTAAATGCATATTGTTCATGTATAATAATACTAGCAATAAATAATGAGTTAACTTTAAATTATAATTACTTGTAGATGTTAATATGGTAAAAAAGTAGATTTGTTAAAAATGAAATGCAATACACTTTGGCACCATGTTGAAAATTGCATTGTAGACAAATATAATTTTGTAGGTTATATTAAAGAGATATGTTCTTTTTTTGATATATCTTATCTTATTTTGATATATTTGATATTTTTTTTTAGTAAACGTTTTTGAACCATAAAACCTAAAGGTTAGCGAAAAGGGGGCTCCAAAAGTAACTGAAGTGTCACGAGAACGACCAAAATGCTGTCTCGATCTGATGTCACTTCACCGGTGAGGCTCTCAGCTCTGTAGTCTGTTGTAGCCAGGGGAGAGACACTTACCTAGTAAAAGGATTGCTTCTAATTGAGAAGCCACTTATACTTAAAATCCAAATCATTAGGATTGTAATTATTGCTATTACTCAATAGAAGTTGGCTGAGTAAACTTCACAACAGAACTCTCAAGTGTCTAGATCTTTCTTTTTTTTTAATTTCTAATTTGGCTGTGAAACTTATCAAGCAAATGTTTGAGTCGAGCATATTTTGCTTCTCCTCCTACATTCGTCTGGTTACAAAAAGTTTGTTACAATGTAGCGAAAAGACATTGTTTTTGTGTTGTTTATAAGTAAACTATTTTACTTCAAAACGTCTAAGTTGTGGTCATTTAGATGTTTACTTAGGACTAAGACGTAAGTGCATTATAGTTAACTTTAGCTTATAAGTTTAGTTTAAAATATTACTCGTATTATACAATTTATTACGACATTACGAAAAGTTAAAATCCCTGCTAATATTATAAATGCGAAAGTAACTCTGTCTGTCTGTCTGTTACGCTTTCACGCCTAAACCACTGAATCGATTTTGATGAAATTCGGTATAAGGAAAATAATAATATTTATATTAGGACAAATTATACACATTAATTTAGCCCTTAAGTAACCAAATTATTTGCTTGTGTTAAGAATGTTAGACAACAATACAAATACATAGAAATACACATTATAAATAAGGGAAGGGGATCCCTCCACAATCTTTCAAGTCTGCGAAAAAGGGATGGGTGCTCCTTGTTGCGGGGTACCCTCTCCGTGAATCACGTCGGGGCATCGCGGTGAGTGCGAAAGCGATCCCGTGGTGTCCCATCATGACGGCGGCGGTGACCGTCAACTTTAGTGAGTAGGAGTCTCACATAACCACCTCCATCATCCCCTGGATGGAGGTGTGTATCCATGAGGACTCCTGACGTTAAAAAAAAAAGGGGGAAGAAAGTTTGTATGATAGTTCGTTATTGTCAAACCGATTATGATGAAATTTGGTATGAAGATGGAACTGAACTTGGGAAAGGACATATTTCTTGCAATAAAATGGTAGAAGGGGTTGAGATACGGGAAGAAGGTTTGTATGTATCGAAGTTCCTTATTGTCAAAGATTGTTCAATTGTCACGCGATATTACCAAATTATACGCGGGCGAAGCCGCGACCGGAAAGCTAGTAATATTTTAATTTGATTGAGTTTAAAATAAAAAATGCTACTATCTTTATTGTTCTCAGGGGCCCCTACGCATCTTTTCAAAAATCCTAAGGATCTCTAAGCAAATCATGGCTTGTTGGTGGAAAACTGGAACGGGCATCTGACTATGAACATTTACTATATAAATTGCAGTGCAAATGCATTATAATAAACACAATCAAAATTGTTATTTTGATTGTGCTAGATATGACATTGTTTAATTTTCAGTACTTAGATTTCGTTTGTTTACTAGTTGTTTTCTTTTTATTTTTTGTTTTCTTTTACAGACGGTCTTTAATAATTAAAATAAATAAATATAAATATTTTCTAGTAAATTAATATGCATCGTCACAAAAGACGATTAAATAAATAAATATGGTTAAGAATTTAACAATTATAAAAATGAGAGCAAAATCTTGCCTATGACCGTAGACAAAATTATGGTTGAGAATGAGGCGGCCCGTGAGAAGGCTCGGTTAGCAATGCCAAATCATCAAGCAATATATATATATATATATACATATATATATATATATATATATTGCTAGGCATCTATTCCTATAAATTAGTAAACGAGTGTTAAGTTTATAAATTTCTAGCTGTGCCTGCGACTTACATTGTACTTACCCTTTGTACTTACCAATGTATGTAAAAACTATAAACCTTCAAACTGGTAAGCAGCAATGGTACGACAGTAAGAGATTATAACTTTCTTTATTTGTTAACCGATTGTTAAAAAAAACAGTAATATATTCCCGAAAACTGCATTCAAATCGATTAATCCGTTTCTGAGATTAGCGTGCACAAACATGCAAACATACAGACAAACAGAAAAAATGAAAAAAACATTGTATTGGGTTCTCTTGTTTATACATATAAAGGTCCCCTTGTATGAATTTTGCAAATATTTTTTTTTTCGTGTTGTGTACACAACTAAAAGACAAACATACAAAGATTTAAAAAATGCTGATAGTGGATTCTGTTAGTTATCACTTCACATCCTGGTATTATTTTTTTTTACTGTTTTTAATGTCTAAGACTACTCCTCTACAGATTTATTACATGTATGGAATAAGCTTTGCTAGTTACCATTGACGTGATTGGCATAAATTGACATAACTTTTTTATTTCTTAACCGATTTAGATGAAATAAACACTAAATATTAAGTAAAGACTGTGATACTATATTTCTTAAAACCGTATTCCAATTAGTTAAGCCGTTTCTGAGATTAGCGTGCACAAACATACAGACAAACAGACAAACTGAAAAACCATTGTTTTGGGTTCTCTTGCTCTTATAAAGACCCCCTAAGATGTTTTTTTTATTATTTTCCAGGTACATAAATGGATCAGTGACAATTTTATTTTATGTAAAGATTGTGTATTATTGTAATTACTCGTTTGAGAGCTGAAGCTCTGTAGGTGTGAAAGTGATTGACAGTGTGATATTTGGGTACCTACTTTAAGTGCCTTATCCAGCCTTTTCTAACTATATTAGATTTGTCGTTTCATGTCATAGTTTTATTACTAAATTTGTTTTACCGTTGTGATCTTACAATTGAATTTCGTGTTATGAAATTATGTGAAATATGTGATTGTTGTAATTGCTTTGAGTCCTTTTTTTAATTAAATGTCTACACGCTTTATAAAAATATATATATTAAGTTCTAACAACAACGCCGGAACAGTGCTGGAATATTACACATTAATAAAATAGGTATCTGAAATATAGAGCCAAACTCCTAGCAGATTATTCTCGATAAAGTGAGGGCAATATAATTTAGATATTTTAAGATTATACACTGTTCACACCGACAGAGCTTCTGCTTAAATGATTATGACACAATAGTAATCAGTTTATACAACCAAATATATTATTATAAAAAACAAACGAATGTTGAACAATGTTTGCAAGATTGCTTAAAACTACGTTAGTTACTGGTGCCCCAGTTACAACAGAATAGTTTCTTTTAACTTTACCACCTAAGACATAAAGTAAATAACTCACTGCACTCTCGAGGCACAGATTCATCTTAATCTCAGAGTGTCTTGCACTTCACCTCTAGCCTCAACAACGCGTTCAGCTGAGGACACGTGCTTTTGTTACGCTATCCTTAATTTGATTTTATACTTTTATACTCTAATGAACTAAAAATAAATTCCCTATATGTCTAGGGAATGTAACAAGGTGTGATTATCAAATTGTTTCCTAAAAATATTACAATCCCATTTCAACATACATCGATCAATACACTCAATTGTATAGTCTATTTGGTATCACATAATTAGCTTCATGAAAATAACAAGATTTTAATTAAAACATTATTTTGAAATATTTAATATTATTTTTATTTTAAACTAGTAGCGAAATGCGCTATCTTATTATATTTTTAGCCCATTGCTATGATATGTCTATGTCTTTTCTCAACATCTTATCTATTCATAAAAATCGGTTCAGTGGTATACTGACAGACGTTTAGAGATACTCTAAAATGTGTATATTAGTATTTATGACGGTAGTTATTTTTATTATTTGTATAATAAAAAGGATTTTAACGTTTTATAACGTTGAACTTAGCTGAGATATATTCATTTTTTTATTTTCACTACACAGGGACACTATTTCAGCCCTTTGCTATATACATAGCATCATTATAACATAGAACCATAGTCACAATAGTGCAATATTATATTTTTTAAGTATTATATCACCTCTATTTGTTCACATATTAGTTGCACATGAGTATTACATCCAAAAAAGAAACAACCATTTTTATAAATTCTCATGTTCAAAGTTTTTTTTAAATAACGAACAAAGGGTCACTTACATTTCACGCGTCAAGCCACAAAAAAAATGATTTCGATGGAGGTCGTATCTGACATCCCTCAAACACCTTTAAGCTGTTTGCTATATGATCATGAATTGATAAAATGTTATCATTCCCAAAATTCTGAAATGTATTCTCTGACGTGCGACCCTCATAACATACCTATATCAAACGTTATATTAATTGACTAACACAATATGATGTACGAGTACCAAATTGTGTTTGAAGTAGACAAATCCTTGGTTACATACATATTATTACCAATCACCTTATAATGACTTTCCTAAACAAACAGCGATCGTTAGATCAATTAAAGTTATTATCTTATTTTATTTAAAAAAAATCTCTTAATATTTAAGCACTTATTATTATATTTTATAATCTGATAAGCTACTTCCTATACACACATATGAGATTATAATATTATTAGTTGATTAAATTGATGTCCGACTTCGTCCGAAGTTAGCATTAATGCAAAATAATAATAATAATAATATCAGGACAAATTACACACATTGTTCTAACCCCTAAGTAAGCAAATTATTTACTTGTGCTAAGGGTGTTAGACAACTATATAAATACATAGAATTACAATATAAATACTGAGAATATATTTAATAAACGACCAAACCCAGAACACAGACATCTATGCTCATCACATAAATGCCTCTCTCTGCCGGGAATCGAACCCGAGCCCCATTGCGCCGTGACACGTTAGGCGTCTGCGCTAACCACTCGACCAACGAGGCGGTCAGGTTAGGTTAAAATAATGTGTTATTAGCGTGGGTAATTAATAATGAAACAGGTTGTAATAGTTTTTGCAAATATACTTTCTAGTTGCTGATAACGAACAAGAGCTCGGAGCACATTGGATTTGATTTTGTAATAAGTATTTTCTAAATTCTGTGCAGACTCCGTATTAATTATTGTGTCATTTGGTATTCATTGCAACTGCTGCTGGTTTTAATCTTTATAATCAAAATTGATTACTATTGGCTTCGTAGCTCCAAAATATATTTAAAAACGTATTATGTACACTAGTATAGTTCTAAGTTATTGTGAAGACATGCATATAAAACTCTAATCCGAGAAGAATAAAATTCATAAGATTATAGTAGAATCAGAATTCAGATGCGTGGGGCGGCTATAGAATACTAATCATTTTACGCCGAATCTACGCTCAAAGAATTTAACTTCCATAAAAAGATTCTTAGGAACATCAAAACACTTAGCTATGAGGGGATGTGATTTTTAAATAACTATTGAAATTTACACCGACGAGAATTTATAATAATAACAAATAACAAAAGCCTCCTGCAACTCCTGAACCCTTGAGGCAGTTTATTGTTTTATTTATATTGTCTTTGTACCGTTTAATGTTAACTCTTTGCTATTTTGTAGACAAGAATTAAGTAATTAGAATTCTGTTATCTTAACCTAGTTAGAAAAACTTCTACAGTTTTGTTCTTAATTATTTAATTATCAATAAGATTCTGAAGTCATAAAAACAATTGTAAGAGTATTACAGTATTTGTTACATTGGTTGGTTACACGTCATATATATATATATATATATATATATATATATATATATATATATATATATATATGACGTAGGGGTACCCCGAGCAACCGGAGTACCCCTAGGCCTACGGCTGGGAAGGAATGGACTGAACCCTTCTCCTTCCCAACCTCCCGCGCTGTATATGCACCCCCCCCCCCATACAGCGACGGGACCACTCCACAGTCAACTCTGCTATCAGAGATGTACCAGAAGCGATCGCCCAGGCCTACTTTCCAACGTGAACACACGATGGAAAGAGGCCCGAACCCCCCGAACACCACACGTGCTCCCACGCACTCCTCCCACGACAGCCACGGAATTCCTCCCGGCGATGCTGGATACCTGAGGAGGAATTCATCACTGTTCCCGAACCCCCCGCAACCAAGTGCGCCCCAGCACCACACCTGGAGCAAGAAGTTCGGCCCACTCTACCCCACACGAGACAGCCACGAGATACCTCCCGGCGATTCTGGATACCTGACGAGGCACCCGTGACTGCCCCCGAAACCTCCGCCACCGAACGCGCCCCAGCACCGTAACGGCAACCGAAATCCGAGGCACCGCAAGTTGCCCAGACCATCACACCATCCAAGCCTCCCCCCCGCAGACAGGCCAAACCGAAGGGTTACCCGCCCCTGTCAGCCATGGACCGGGCACAAACCCCTCATGGCCGACCCCCACCGCGCCGGGTTTTAGCCAACGGGAGAACCCGAAGGTTCTCTCGTTGGCACAACACAACTATTAACGTGTTTGTTATTAACTAATAACGTGTGTTTTAACTATTAATTTGTTTGCATTTATTTATTTCATGTACCAGAGTTTTACAAACCAAAAATGTAGACATAGGGTTAACTTGTCTTAATTTAATTTATTTTTTCTAACTCCAAAGATGTATTAGAAGGCGAAGGAAAGGTCGTTATACCCAATGTGTTAATTTAGAATATTGGATTTAAACGTGTGTATTTCCCTTCCGTAAATTAATCCGTAATGGCACCTGCTATCTAATCAAAGTCGTTACCGCAATTCGCGGGGAGTCTAACTGAAATTGAAATGTTAAATAACGTCATATGTCTAGGAATATTTTACAGGAATAGAGAAATTTGCTTTTCTTAATTTAACTTATTAGTCTATATATATTGCATATTCGCACTGTAACTATAATATACAATTATTGAAAAATAAAAAACTTAGGAGAAATATATATTCAACACATGTTACAACAAATATGTAGCTGAGCTTTTTAATTTAAATGCATTTTTAAATTAGATGCAGATTTTGAGAATTTACCTACTTAAATATGAATAATTTATTTAGTGCAAATCGGTTTAAAATAAAATCTTATAACCTATATACCGTAATACAAATCATTAACCACACGATTTCTTTTTTTTTTATGTTGTTTTTGTAATTTTCAAGACTTAAAGTTGCATGAATTAGAAACTCTAATGGAATTTTACAATTCATGAAATACATTTTATAATTAATTAAATATATTTTCCTAATTAAGATTTAATACATACATAAGTACATTTACATACATACATATATAGAATAAATACATTTTCCTAATTAAGAACTTCTTACACCTTACAGTTATAAGAGTAATAACTTTGAATTCTCATGTGGGAAGTATTCCAGTTAGTAATATTACAAAGAGGACAAAATAATATATATAAATAAATTTACTATCAAGCAGGTAAGAAAGTATTCCCAAATCGCTCCGACCTCTAAGTTTTATGGCGGAAGGAAGGTATTCCTTATAACTTAAGAGTTCAATAAGTTTTACGATGTACAGCAAAGCTTCGCTTCCGACTTGAGGGTAATTTGTAGAATATCAGTATAAAATACTGACCTTTTATAATATCTTTCTAAAAAGTTCCATTACTCGTTTATTTTATGGAAATAAACAACAATGCCGGAACAAGTCAAAATGTTCTATTATTAATAACCGAACAGTCTATTAAATTTCTATCATTTAATATCGCATTCAATTAGTAGGTACTTGACCTATTCGGGGAATAATGACGTTTACATTCCGACATATTTTTACCTTTTTTTTTACTCATTAAAACTAAAGTCAATTTGATTTTTCTTAACTCTGCCATTTCTGATATCTGGTAAATATGAAATATTTGTCGTAGTTCTTCTTTATTGCCTAATAAAATTAAAGCAAAAGTAGACCATTGGTAAGTAGTGGAAAATTTGTAACGAGAATATTTATTTTCTTATGTAGTTTTCTATTGTCCATCGGGACAAAGTTATGACTGTCGTTTCACAAATACATGGCGACAATAAATGGAGATAAAGAGACAAACATTAATTCTTCAAAATATACATTGTGTGTACTTTATTTTATTTAATTATATACACCGTTTGCAAAATATCTATAAACATGTATAGCTATGTTAAGCTTCTTTAAATTATAATAAATATAACATGAAAAATAAACCGATACGGGCAGGAATTCGAACCCGCGACCTCTAGGAAACCGTCCCGCCGCTCTACCAATTGAGCTACCGTATCGCTACTCGTCTCGGTGAATGAAGCATTCTATATCTGATCGTTTTTATCAGGACGGTGGTGACATCTATTAGGATTTTTTTGAAAATCCTAACCTATGTTTTTAACTTTGCAGTGTAACATAAACAGTGAAATGATGGTTATATATCATTTAATATTATAATATCTTTAGATATAGAATAATTTATAAAAATTATAAAAATGTTCGGGTATTAAATATCAATAATACATTACATTATAATATTTAGTATCTGAATAACACTTATTTATACTTGCAATAGATTTAAGTCAAGTTTATAATGTGTTTCAAATAATAAATGTATACGACAACTAAAAATGGAATTAACTCTCATCAAACACCTACAAGCAGAACACACACTTTCTTATTGTGCCGAAATATTGAAACAAGCGAACGATATAAAAACTATTTATACCGAAAAATACTGATTTGTAACGAATATAAACGTTAAAAAAATTATACTAAACGTGGCGAGCTATTTATAACTATATATATGAGTTCGTAAAGTTTGAAGCTGCTTCTCAATGCTTTGTTTAATGCATATCACGTTTTACGAAATACAGTAACGGTGAATATTATACATTTTCATCATAATAAATGGATTATTGATATTGACGGCAGCAAAATAGAAACAGCCTATAAACAGAATAGCTACAAGATGATAAGGCGCGCTCAGATGAGCGTTCGTGCTTCATCGCTCTACAATCTTTTCGTATCGTTTGTGTGTACCAGTGACCCGCTCTAGTTTCCACCAGTTTAGTCGTTATTTTAAATCAGGGATGAGTAAAGTATTTATTTAAATGTTAAGATATGGATAGTTATTAAGTGCTTTTAATTCCTAAATATAAATGAAGCAACACAAAAAATAATTTATACGTGTCAAAATTTTTAGTGTTGAGCATGTTGTTTGTAGTTATAAGTCCCAAATAATTAATGTACCTTGATGAAAACCAAAATATGCGATTGGTGTTGAGTGGACGGTAATTTAAATTTAAATTATACCGTGAATAATTAGTGCACATTAGATGGAGAGACCAACGGCCCCAAGTGAGTTGCTGTGAACTTACGTTACTCAGTCATCATTATACAATCACCTAGATGGATATACAGTTAAGTCAGAAACTATGACGCATTAGTTAAGAGACACTTTAAGAAATATATAAATCTTACTGGAATATGAGTTTAAGACTCCAAGGTCATGTTAGTTAACGCCCTCATCTTAATATTATTCATTTATTTATTAATTCTTTATTGCACAGTTTAACAAAAAGAAAAGTGTACAAAAGGCGGACTTAATGCTATTTGGCATTTTCTACCAGCCAACCTTAAAACAACAAAAAAAGTATAAGAATTAACGTCTTGGCGTGCAAATTACAATTACAGTACATAACAAAAAAAAAGTTTGAGACGATGTAATAAAAGTTTTACTTTAAAAAAACAAATCGAACAAATGGAACAAAATATATACTTGCCATATACATATATATATGATTACGCAGGTGTTTACCCAAACCTAAGTAACGAGTTAATCCTCAAACCAGATGGCCTTCTCAATAACTGCATCCGCTATATTTTTGATCTACGGAAGTATGATGACGTTTCGCAATATCGCTCCCAACTCAAATGGCTCACTATTCGTCAGAGGTTTAGCTGTAAGATTCTCCATCTCCTCTATTCCATATTAATTTCTTCCTCCCCACAGACATTAAAGAAAAATGACAATATCCACCCACGACAGAATACTCCTGTTAATTTTCCAACCTTACAACCACTATTCAATCTCATTCCAGTGACTTCTTTCACAATTCCTTCACTATTCAAGCCTAACTCCTATGGAACCAACTCCCGGAAAAAGTAAGAAGAACACCCTCAAAGAGCACCTTCAAAAAGCTACTTACAGAACACCTCCTAAAGTCAACATAATGTTAACATATCAACTCATTATATTTGTCATTAGCTATTGACATTTTTAAACAAGCATTATGTTATTAATATGTATTTGTATATACATATATAGTTATACTAGCGGACCCAACAGGCATTGTCTTGTACACGCGGTTTTTAATTTAAACAAATCCAACTTAAAAAAAAGAAAATATTAAAAAGTTATCACAATGTCTAACGTCATTACATGTACATTTATCATAATTCGACAAATCGATACCGTATGAATATGTAAATAAAGATTTTTTGTTTGAATAAATGAATTTGTTCCAATTTTTTTTTCAATTTTACTTTTTACGTAGCGAAGCACTTATCGGGCCGCTAGTACTAAGATATTTTTCTCATTTCTATCGCAACCCCAACTGTCAGGGCAGACTGTAATTAAAATAGAATATTATTTTATATTTGACATTGCCATGGTAACGCAGTCCGTCGGAACCAATGTAAAACATTCCAAAATCACCACCTACTTACACATTACAAATTAATAAAAAAAAGCATTTTCCAGTGGACTAAATTGTGAATCTAAACAATTCTCAAGTCCCCTTGACCACACACAAAGAATTTCATAAAAATCGGTCCAGTCGTTTAGGAGGAGTTCAGTGACAAACACACGCATACAAGAAATATATATATATAAAGATGTAGATGTGTATTGTATTGCAATATATTTGTGTATATTTTTAATTATAAGTTAAGTGTGTAGATATATACATGTATTTTGTATAGTAATATATTTGTGTACCTTCTTGTATATAAGTTTAGTATACATGTGTATAATGTGTATTTGCATAATGTTTATTATTATTATAGCCTACATTTTCTGTTTCATTTTGTATTATATATTTTTAAAAACGCGTACTACATTTTTTCACCATACGCAGAGGTTAACTGGGAGAGAATGCCATGAAGTTCGTCTTTTGTAAATTTATACAACAAAGGGTAAATAAATAAATAAATAAACATAAAGTACCACTTACCCATTTTTTTTTAAATGATATCTAATATAATAAAACTATCCAATCTTTGTATTCAATAATAGCCGCTTTTAGCGTCTTCGTAAAATGAGTTATAAATTTAAACAAAACCTAAAGGTTCAGCTGATCGCCATGAAGACTGATTTGATTTATTTAAGTTCTGAATCAACTGAGACGTCAGAGATCAAACTTAGAACGATCTATTCAAGGTTTAATTACAAAGTTGTATTGAACTAAGCCTCGTGAGTTTGACTCGGATTGGATAATTTGATTTCTCATTTTGCACCTAACAATTCACTTTTATTTAAAGAAGTAGGTCCGTCATTGATAAAAGTTTTGTAAATATGTAACTTTTAACTTTCTACACATTGTTGAGCAAAAAAATATAAATTAAACTAGCGGTGCAAATTCGATATAATTTATTTTACGAAAAACCGAATTGACCGAAATCTAACACAGTTATAATAATATATAATACATAAGATACTCAAAGACTAAACAAACATATTATATTCATTTTTCATCCAATGACAATGATCGTACTAAACCAAACCTATTACATTCATTTTAGATTCAATGACAGGTTTGACTTCTTACAAGTAACCACGAAGAACTTAAAGATAATCGATTTGTACATTTGTACATCATATATACGTATATGTAATAATTGCAATCTCGAATGAATTTTATTATGTCGGTATACCAAAATAAAAAAGATAAATATCGGTTTATGCAGCACGCCTCTAACTAAGCGAGCCCATTCAGATTTTAACTTAGCTCCGTAATCATGTTATTTTTGGGCAGATTGTATACGATTGTTTTAGTAGCTTCAAAACCAATTTATCCCCTTAGTGTTGTCTTATTAGATAACAATAAGGGTATATCTATTGTTGCAAATGCTCGAGAGTAGTTAATTTTGGTGAGAGATAATTCAATTCTATCTGAGTCACGTATTTTTCAGTTGCCTTTACGTTTACCGTTATCAGTGAGACTTTTCCATGTATATATACATGAAACTCTACGACTACTGTACGATAAACATATGTCTGACATTATACAAAATAGTTTAAATATCCGGAGCTTACCGGATATCTACAATAAATAAGTTTAAAGCCATCTTTGCTTTTCAAATTGCTTTCGTATTTCTCACTGGCTGGCTACTGAGCGTTTTATTTGAATATAAAACGAATTTTATTTCTTAGTATCTTAGGTCTTGTCATTTTTATTCTATATAAATATTTATGCACTAAATGTATAAAATATGTATGAATGTCTGTTATTCATCAATGTATAAACACAAAACCATTCTGTGTTGACATCACGGGGCGAGCAGGAACATTCAGGTTATTCATTATTAATTTATGTACAGGTCTTTTTGTAACTCCTGTAAAGAATAAATTATAATACAACACAATGACAATAATGAAATAACAAAAACATAATAACACTTATTTCAAATGTATCTATTCAAATAACAAATGAGTTATAATTCTCTATCTCCATAGAGAACAAAGTACAGACAGTGTATAACTTAAGCAAATATGTTAACATATAAAGATTGCTTGGATGGAATATAAAGATTTAATGTTTATAATCTTGTTGATGTTTTTAAATACAGATTAATTTTTATAAACTACGCGCTTTACAATGACATTGCTGAATTTGCGCAGAAGGTAGTTTTACTTGGGCATAATTTTTTTACGAGCCATGAGTTACAAAAAGACCTGTACATGAATTAATAATGAATCACCTGAATGTTCCTGCTCGCCCCGTGATGTCAACACAGAATGGTTTTGTACTTAAGAATAACGGAAATTCATACATATTTTATACATTTAGTGCATAAATATTTATATAGAATAAAAATGACAAGACCTAAGATACTAAGAAACAAAATTCGTTTTATATTCAAATAAAATGTTCAGTAGCCAGCCAGTGAGAAATACAACGCACAGATGTGGTCGTGTGTGGAGTACTGTGGTCACGTATTTGCTGATGCCGCAAAGTCTCATCTTGCGGTTCTAGACTCAATTGAGAGGCAAGCACAGAGGTTTATAGGCGACCCTGAATTGGTTGAAGCCAACCTCCACAGCACACAGGTGTAATATTGCTAGCCTCCCAATATTCTATAAGATACATTTTGGTGAATGTGTACAGGAATTATATGACTTATTTCCCCCATCTCCTTTCCATAACCGGACGTTCCAACGTACAGCGGGTATCCATCCTTGTTGTGAACATTTCCCTTGTCCGAACGAAGCTTTTTTTTTGTCCTTTTTAGTTCGTAAATCGAAGGACTGGAACAGCTTGTTAGCGTAGGTTTCCGAATACAATATGAGTGTCTTCAAGAGAAGAGTGAATAGGTTACTAGTTTAATGCGTCTTACCATCTATGTAGTCATAAATGTTTTAACATAGCTATATATAGTTTGTAGTTTGAAAAATGAGAAAACAGTTGTGTTTAGGTATTTGAACAGTAGTTGAACAGTTTATCAGTAAAGTTTTAAGTAGTTTAGACCTCACGAGCGCACACCCCCTGTATATATAGTTTAACCTTCTTAGAAAAATACATTTGTTATAGAAAATATTTTAAATTATAAATTCTAAATAAAATTTCAAACGAACTACCAATACTCATTACATGTTACGCAAATAACTTTAACATGTTAATTATTATTTTATTTGAGTCAAGGCAAAAAAATAAAAAAGGGTTGATAAATAATTGAATTGTGCATTTAATGAGGATGGAGTAGGCTCTCTTTTTGAAGGTACCCATGTCGTATCGATCCTTGAGAACTGCACTGTTAAGGAACGCCATACATCTAGGTGGTTGGGAAGTAATTTTGGGCGGCGGAGTGCAGTGAGATTATGAAAATTGGTGGCAAGAATGAAATTTAATAGCTATTTGGAACACACTCATAAGTGCGCTAGAATACGGATAAACATTAAATATCTCTTGCAAACGCCAAAGGATCAAGACTTTCATCACGAAGCACTGGGTCTCCGATAACTTGAGCTGCTCGTCGTTGAATGCGGTCAAATAGTAGAAGCTAAAACTGGGGCGATGAGCTGATACAGATGAGAATATTTCCTGGAATTTCTGCAGATCCTAAGTTATATAAGAGCCCTCATCTATACCAATAAACTTAGCTCTGCCATATACGCCTGCCATGTCTCTCTAAATGGTCAACTTGACTCTGAAATTTATTTTCATAATAGCTAAGGTATTAATTCTAATTTCGCACAATTTCTATTTAATTTCGCACATTACTGAGAACCCCTTACGTACATACGGTCTTCACGAATTGGTCCAGTTTCAGCGACCTGTTCACTCTTGGATTAATAAAATCAATATCTGTGACAATTGCGGGTCAGACTAATACGTTATCTGTCGCGGTAGCTATTATTATCTGTATTGTACTCGGTTGTTACATGTGACATTTACAGATACATCAACTTTTCTATTTGGGTGTTTTATAAAACTATTTGATTAAATACATATTTTGTTTATTTTCAAGCATTTGTATTATTACAAAAAGATTGCATTGTTATTAAAATATATGTAGGTATATATAAATCCAGGACGGTCTCGTATATATGTAAATGTCGATCCAATATAGATATCGGATATTCAAAAATGTCGGCGCTTCGAAAAAATATTTTATTCGTCAAGCACAAATAAAATATACCTATCTCTCACTTTATTCTAATTTACCTTTGTTGTAGGTCAAGTTTATTCTTATATGAATCTAATAAGGGCACGAAAGGTTACTCTAAGAGCTACTTTATGACTACATTATTCTGAGAGAGGAGGTATAATCCTCAACCTAACTACCAACACTATCGAAATAGGTTGTACAAGTCAAGTAAACAATTGCTCAAATCAAATCAGTATGAGTAAAATGTCCATTGAACGACTGAAGATTCGACATAGAAAAATATTTTTGAGATTCTTGTATTTCTTTAGGATAATTAAATTATTAAATTGTATTGACATAGGCTCAAAAGGTTCTTTAACATTACTTTCAACTTTATAGCTGTTGTAGCATCTTAGAATTTGTTATAATTACCTCAAAATAAAAGAAAGACGAAACAAAAATACAGTACACGTAAATTTACTAAATTATTTTATCCTTGCATTTGAGATGGTTTATAACAGATAAGATTTTTTTTTAAAGAAATTTTACCCAAAAAGTTGCAATATTATATTTCATGTTTAGAATAATACAGTCAACCATTACTAGTCAGACACACTCTCGGACCGTTTGCTTAATGAGCAGTAATTATTAACGAACGGGCTCGTATGAATATGTAACTACCCTCCATTGCTCACCTGAATATTCTAGATGGCACATTAATTATTTCTCTCTTGAATTTTATTTTTGATAGACTTGGATAGATGGGTACATAATATGGTATATAATAAAAGTATAAAATGCTTAGTACCGAATACATAGTACATAATGCGTAGTGCACAATACGTCCGCATTCAATTTCATTCGTTCAGGAGATCCAGTAGCACCCATCAATCAGTTTGGTTTCAGGTCGTTCCATCATGAAAACGCAAAGTATTCAGTAAGTGCCTCCTCTAAATTTTTTTGAACTGTTGATCTTACTTACATTACATAGTTACTTACACCAAATGTTGATCTACTGTTATAATGGCCGATTTTAACATTTGTAATAAATATGATTATTGAATGTAGAAATGGCGTCTTTATATATTTAATTTATTATATATCCTTATTATATTTAAAATATTAATTTGTGACTTTTTTCAGAGGAAATAGCGTTCAATATATTGAAATTCAATACTTAATTTTAATAATGTGTACACTTTGATGGTTCGTAAGGGAATGAGTATTATAAATAATTACTAATGATATTTGAACAAATAGTATGGCTGTCATGACACTCGTTTTAAGAAAATGGCATGTTCCTTCATTAAATCTCATTCCTTAACTCATAAAACATTTTTATATTTATATCTAACCTTATTTATATTATCTTACATATCTTGAATTCGGCCACTCTAAGTACATTACGTTTATCTTCAAAGTTACTAAAAAAAATATTTTTTTATTGTTTACAATAAAAATTTAAACAATAAATAAATATACATTTTTGAATTGGACGAATTTCAAAATACTATTATTTAATTATTTTAGTACACAAAATCAGTATTTGCATTATTCAATTCATATCCATCTTTGGCATTTTACCACTCTTAAGCGTAATGAAATTGTATAAAGGGGTAAAAGGTAAAATTTGACAAGAATATCATTACCTACCCCATGCAGTGACGGCCTGAAATTTGTCACTCAAATGTTGCACCGTGTCTTCTCTTTCCGACTGTAGTCGACCTATACTAACCCGAGTACTCGGGAAATATCTTTCTATAACTGTGCTGTCGTCTACATACCCATAGATACCGGGATTCAATAAATCGTTAATGTGCAACAGAAAAAAAGTTGCAGAAGGTACAAACCCCTAAAGCAATCCGGTGTTTATTGTCAAGGGTACCGAGGAACACCCATCGCCGACTACTTGGAGAGATCTATGGTGCTTAAACTCTGCTACCCAGCCGATCAGACCAGACCAAATTCCCTCAAGACGTCCAGAAAGACGGCGACTTCCACTCCATTCTTTTCGACTAAAATATGTGCATATTTATATTCGAACATTGCTTAGAACTTTAGAACTTACGTTCATACGGTTTTCACGGATTGGTCCAGTTTCAGCGACATGTTAGATTAATAAAATCTATATCGATGACAGTTGCTGATCAGAAGACTAAAACGGTATCTGTCACCATACCTATTAGTATCTGTATTGTACTCGGTTATTACATGTGACATTTACAATTACATCAACTCAATCTGTTTTGGGCGTTTTATAAAACTATTTGATTAAAGGAACGATTAAATTTTTTGGGTACAAAAGGTTCATGTCAGTTTAAGCTCGGATCAAGAATTGACAATTATTTAATGCTGCCTACTGCACACAGTAAGTTCTTCAACAAATCATTCTCGCCGAAAGAAGTAAGTCAATTAGGCGATGAATATTCTACTTTGTTGAGTTTAGATGTCTGTTATGTAATAGATTATTTGTTAGTTATGTACGTCCAACAAGGCGTCTCAATCATGGATCTTAGATTAAAATAACATATTTTATGAGTCAAGAGATGTTGTAATTCGAGAAACCCTTTACATTATAACTTGAATTGAGATTTGACCTGATTTATTACAAAGGAACTTTTTTTATCTGTTACAGGCATCACACATCATTCTGTAGATCGTAAAACGCGCTTCCTTCCCTCGTAAACCATAAAGTTGAAGCAAGTTGGAAACAGGTTGTCTAAACATATAACTTGCGGTGAACTTACTAAACTACCAACCCTCTAAATACACATTACTAAAATCTTGCGTATGTGCGTGCATGTATATATACATACAGAAAGACTAGGTTAAATCTGTCTCTGTTATAGTATCTATAATTTAATATAGAAGACAGATAGACTAAATAAATAACTGAACTAACGAAAGATAAACATAATCATTCTATACGATTCCTTAGCTGAATGATTTTTAACTCTAGTTAAAATCCTATATAAAAAAGACAGATTATTATATTTGATTAAGATAAAAAAAACTATCATAAGAACTGATCTGAGCAAGCACATATGCAAGCAAGGCACAATATCCATCAGTCAGTGATCAAAATTTCACTTTGTTATATTTTCTTCCTTTTTCAAATGCGAGAAAACATTTCAGGCAATATAAGATATAAATGGAATGCCGAGCGCTTCCTAACTCACTTATTGAAATTCTCTTACAAGCTTATTGCTCTGATCTACCCACACGAATTCTTATTCTAATAAAGTATGTAAGTCTTTAGTTATCATTTGACCCGGCTAGGCTGGGTCAGGTAAACAAATCAGGTCCCCTAGGTACGGGAGAATGGTGAGGGAACTCTAGAGGATATGAAAACATACATATAAGTCTAGCAACATAGTTTTGCAAAATTTGTAGCGAATATATCAAACATAATGTGCTTTTCTACTATTGCTAGAATCGTCTTTTTAAAACAAATAAGAATTAGGTATATTACTACATTAATTTTTCTTTACAGAACCAAAAAAAAAACAGTTTTAATAAGACAAAGAGAAAACAAAGTTAAATGTAGAAAAAGTTTTGTTAGATAGATTTTTGGAGATAAGTCAACTCAAATATTGCAACAAAATCAATTTACCTCAATTATTTTTACTGGCGTAAATACTTCGTAGTAGACATTATGAATTGCAAAGAAATTACTTTAATATTAAATGGACTGTTTTTGCAAATTCCGTCGTATATTATATGATACCTAAATCACCAAAGTATTGTTAAATCGATGTTTTTACAATTAAATACAAGTTGCCAATGATTTTGTTAACGAGACGTGCTTTTAGAATGTATAATTAGAATATGGTGGTTTAAAATACATTACTGTTAGAAGTTGAAGAAAGTATTTCTAGGCAACTAGTGACGATCTATTACTAGAAATTGAAAAACAATTTTTTAGTTTATGGATTATTTATTGTGTCATACTCATTTGAGTGCGGAAGCTCTGTATGTGTGAACAATGATTGACGATGTGATCTTGAGTACCTTATCTAGCTTTTTATAACTGTGTTATATTTGTAATTTTGTGTCATAGTTTTATTACTAATTTCTTTTAATATTGTTATCTTTGAATTTTAGTCCTCGATATTTCTTAAATTAAATTTCTAAATTTCTACATTAAATCCTAAAACCACATGATATGTCAAAATCAATAATGTTGTTATTAGATTTATAGGAGCTGATTTCTTTAGAAATGCTTTACATGGCTCGGGCGTTTCTAGTTAATACGGGGCAGAATAATTCATGAGCGTAACGTTCGGACTACGAGCGGGGGAGTGATAGCACGTAGGACGAGGTAAAAGGGGGGTGTCATGTTAGCAAAGTCAATTGTCTGGCTTGCTGCCAAACAAGATTATGATTGGACAACGCAGATCAGAACTGTTATACAATTTATATATATTTAATAAAAGTGTAATCGGTATAAAAGTAAAGGGAAGAATATTAAATCTCGTATATTAACACTATTATGTTAAGTTACACGCAAAAAATGCTTAAACACTTTTTTTTTCTTACTAGAAATATATATATTTTTTATTCAGATGTCAGAAACCCATGACAAAGTGAAACGACTAAATAAATCTACATCGCAACTTTGAACTACTCTCCTTACATTGTAATATATTAATAAATATTAATAAATATAAACATAAACGAATATTAATAAATATAAACATTTAGAGTTAAAATTTACAATCACTAATAACACTGATAATGAAGGTATTTATATTATTACTAGCTGTTGTCCATGATTCTTTATGACTACGATCATAAGCCAAATAAATATTTTTTTTACAGTCTACGTGGACGCAGTCACGGGCAACCGCTATACCTAATAAAGTACTTTACCTGAGTAAGTAACTTTAAAAACCTTTTGGACTTCATAACAAGGCTTTTTTTCCTAACATGGAGAACCAATTCAAACATGGAGAAGAACTATCTCGACGAACTTAGCTTTCGATTAAAAAAAACCGCATTCAAATCCGTCTACGCGTTTGGCCGCTACACTGCCACAGACAGACACAGATACACAGATACACAAATCGACAGGTCAAACTTATAACATCCCTCTTTTTAGTCGGGAGTTAAAAATGGATGCCATTTTTACCCAAAACGACAATAAAAGTTGTGGTACAAAGTGGAGCTTTTGGGAATTAATTAAAATGATATTGTCTGTTTGTATTCAGAGTGATATTATGTTAATTATAATTATATGTTATTTATAATTAACAAAAAGTAACCTACAAACACAGAACAAAATACTATGTCCAAGGTAACGTCCAAAATACTATGTTGTTTTTTATTGATCTCATTTTTCTAAACGTAAAGTTGATGTATCTAGAACCCTGTCTCAGCCGCCCCATCATATTGCGTCACTTATATCTCATCTCTTAACTCTTCATTATGAAAACTTTCAATAATTGGAAAGATAATCGAGAGATAAAAGATAAGATAAAAGATAAGATAAAAGATATATCGAGAAGAACCCCTAAGTACTTTTTTTTTTTTTGTTGGAAAATCCTCATGGAGACCCCCGCCCTTGGGGAAGGGCGAGGGCACTGTCAGACTCTTACTGACTAAAAACCAACCGTGTCCTTCTCGTACCCATGTGTCGGGGGGCGGGTATCACCGAAGCATTCATCACACCCGCCCGACGGGTATTGGCCCTCCAAAACGATAGGAGGGCCCCGTCACGGCCCGCCGATTCATGGCGGGCCACGTCACCCACTGCGGCCGACACCCCGGCCGCAGGACTCCACTTCGAGGGGCGCGCGTAAGGACACGACGCCGCCGCCTCGAGGCCTGCTGCTGGTCGGACGACAAGACGCCCCGAGTCTGTCGTCCGCAGGCCGCGCCCTACGGTGGCCGAAAGTCGGCCACCCTACGACGCCCAGTGCGTCTGCTGCGGGAGGGTAGAGAGGAGGCGACCTCTCTCTCCCTTTCCGCCGCCTCCTTAGCGGACATTACTGCCTCGCAAAAGGCGGCGACGGCACTCCACCCCGACTCGCTCCCGACCATCGTAGAGACAACAGCCGGAAGCGAGAGGGTTCCCGCAGCACCTACGGCCGCGACCAAGTCACGGCGCTGCTCAGCCCAAGCTGGGCATTCCGCCAAGGTATGCAGCGCCGTATCGTCGCGGCAATCATCACAATGTTGGCACTGGGACGTCTGCTCCCGGCCTATGCGACACAGGTACTTCCCGAAACATCCGTGTCCGGTCAGCACCTGCGTCAGCCGGAAGCTGAGGGCGCCGTGGCTCCTCTTGAGCCACTCCTCCAATATGGGCCTTACCGCCGCTACAGCGGCGTGCCCCGCCGTGGGTTGCGCTAAGCGCGTCTGCCACTCCGCCACTAGGACCTGGCGGAGATCTGCCCTGCGTGCCTCAATCTGTCGAGGCACCAGGCGCTCGCCCCGCTCGACCGCCTCCGCGCGCCACCAATAGAGCGACGCGAGGAGCTTTGCGTCGAGATCCCAGGGCGCTGATCCGGCTAGGAGGCCCGCCGCCTCAAAGGAGATCGTACGGTACCCCCTTATGGCCCTGACGGCCATTGCGCGCTGCGGCC
This sequence comes from Napeogenes sylphis, assembly GCA_959347405.1. Taxonomy (NCBI): domain Eukaryota; kingdom Metazoa; phylum Arthropoda; class Insecta; order Lepidoptera; family Nymphalidae; genus Napeogenes; species Napeogenes sylphis. Next base: position 21,545,500 of record OY365783.1, on the reverse strand, counting down.
TCCGCAGCGCGGCGATATTACGGGCCGTCAGGGCGTCCGCCCAGACTGGCGCGGCGTATAACGCCATCGACCGTACGACCCCCATGTAGAGCCTCCGGCAGGAGGAGCCAGGTCCCCCGAGGTTGGGCAGCAAGCGCGAAAGCGCAGAAGCGGCGCCCAACAACCGGGGGGCGAGCCGCGTAAAGTGCGGCCCGAAGTTCCACCGACTGTCGAGGACGAGTCCGAGATACTTCATCGTCGGCTCGACAGCGATGGAGGCCCCTCCCACTATGATTGCTGAACCCGGAGGCGGCTTCATCCTCGGCCCATGAAAACATAGGGCCTCGGACTTGTGCAATGCCACCTCCAAGCCCAGCCGCCGGATCCTATGCACGACGTGCGCGACACCAGCAGTCGCGCGTATGGCCGCCTGCCGGTACGACTTCCCACGTGCTGTGTCGAGCGTGTCGTCGGCGTAACAAATGACGCCGACGCCGTGCACAAGCGCACCGCGCAGAGCCCAGTCGTATCCGATGTTCCACAGCAGCGGTCCCAGGACCGAGCCCTGTGGAACACCGCACGACGTCTCCCGCCGACCCCATCCTTCTCGACCCGGGTATACGACAGCTCTCTCGGAGAGATAGGCCCCGACAATGCGTTGGAGGTAGCGCGGCACCCCGTGGTAGCGGAGTGCCTCCCTGATAGTGCTCCAGGGCAAGGTGTTGAAGGCGTTGGCGATGTCGAGCGACACCGCCAAGACCACCTCACCCCGGGTGACTGCCTCCTCCGCAAGGACCCTCACGCGCATGATGGCGTCCACCGTGGAGCGCCCCTGGCGGAAACCAAACTGGTTGTCCGCCAAATCCGGACCCACCCCAGACATGTGCCGGACGAGGCGATCGGCGATTACTCGCTCGAAGATCTTGCACACCTCGTCCAGCAACACGATGGGGCGGTACGCAGACGGCGAGTCTGCGACCCCTAAGTACTTGGCGTGAGTTATTTTATCTATTTCTGTACACGAACAGTCAGAGTTAGACAGGTCACTGCACTTATGAACTTTTATTTTGAAGTCAGCGGAGTGTTAAGTTGTAATGCCTTACTGAAGCAGATGAAGTGGGTTTTCGCTGTATTCAGTGTAAGGAAGCTTGTATCCAGCCAGTTTGCCGTCTTTGCTAAAGCTCTTTCTGCTGATATTTTTACTTTAGGCTAAGATTTCCCAGAGAGGACGATTGCAGTATCATCTGCATACGAGAATATAGAACCATTGGTCAGTTTTAGATGGCACAGATTATTTATATACACCAGAAAAGACTTTACCCAGTACGCTAACATACATATACATACATACATATATACATATGTATATCTTGTATTAAATATTATAATATGTTATATAACAAGAGAAACTGGGAAAGAGAATTAAATTCCTGATGGAGTAAACCATGTTTCAAAAACTTAGAAACATTGAACATGTTAAGAGCCATACCAACTTCATAACATAATCATATACGAGAGATCTACTCGTGTACGGGTGTGTTCAACAGAATAATATTCATAAGGAGATAATAAGTAACGCAGCTTAAAACAATAATAACTAATCAAAAAATAATATCGTTAATATCAAAATGCTACGAGGAAATAAACTGAGGGCTACAAAGGATAGATATCGACATCATTAGTATTACAAATAACACTAGTAGCACTTATATATAGTAATAGTAATTAATCTTAAAAATTAAAGCAGTTATAAAGAACAACGTTATTTGTACAGCAAAAAATAATATTTAATTATATGATTTATAGATACTAGTTAATATGCTCTCAATTCGCAATTACAGAATACATACTCGTAGACGATTGTGGTGTTAAAAACCTTAAGCCTAGGGCTTCTCATATGGGTAGAAGTTTGCAAAAAAAAAAACAGCAGAATAAAATCAATATAATCAGAATACTATATTTACATTTCTCATACTAAGAAGTGTAAACGAAACCTCTGGTTAGCAGTCTGTATAGATCTATACAAATAGGCGAACCCGAAATAGGCGAAGAATACTTGTTAGTTTGACTTTTATATTTCTTTAAACTGAACACATTGTATAGAAAAATCGACATTTTCCTGTACCTCAGTCTTCCCCCTCTTGCTTGGTTTACCTGATAGCTTGGTTTATCTATCTCACTTGATAAAATTTGATATCAAGAACTTTTTTAAACATTATATATGTACTACTAAATGGTGTTACACGGAAAAATAATTAATAACTACCGTATGATTGCGGGAAGGAAACAACAACAACAACAAAATGCAATTCCAATAAAACAAATTTAACGATAAGGATAAGTGGACAATCTTAGTTCTATATTAATAATTCTAAAAAAATAGCGTAGGCTCTTACAACAGCAATATTTGCAAGTTAAATTGTCGCCAATATTCGTCCAGTCATTTCGGAGATTCGGAGACTAATCGAATGGATGCTTATAATAAAAAGATGTGGTTTGAAATTTCAACAGGTACTTAAGTTTTATTTATTTATCTAGATATAGATAAATATGTCAAAGTCTACCGGCTAATAGCGTCATAATTGTTTGCATATTTATTCCAGAAATCTGAATTATTTGAACGTATTTAATTTAAAGACTCCCTCCTTTTCTAGGAAGTCACAAGGAGCCCTGTCAAAATCCAAACTGGCCCAATCTCATTTCGTTACCACTTCTAAAAGCCAATGGCGCGTAAAAGTAACTCATCACAACAGTATAGCTCAACAGCAACAGCTGTACTTAAATACACACATGGCAGTAGAAATGTCATTATAAATGTCAGGTCCCAATAAACCTGTACGGCCTTCAACGAAAATGGTTTATTAAAGCTAAGTAAACTCGTAAGGTACGCTACCTTGCTCAAGACGCTTTAAAGCTTAACAATATTGGTCAAAATGACTTATGGATGATGAACCCGATACCGTGTTAGGAAAGTTAATAACCTTCCTGAAAATAAAACAAGTTGCTGAAATTTAAGGTTATCGTACCGTCATCCTCTCTTTAAATCATCCTTCCATCCTTCCAAGCGACTTATTCTCTTCATAAGATGTAAGGGTCGTTGGTCTCTGGATTGGTAGCTAGATCTTTACCGAAGATTCTTAACACCCCTAACCCGCGGCTGCCGTGGCCAGAACAGGAATAGTTGCGGCGAAGTACCGAAGACTCGGGTCTATTGTAATCACGTAATTTGTGATGAAAATATATTTATGTGAAGTGATTAACGTTCGAACTTAAAAATTGTAGAGATGAATCGTGAAATAATAATATAGAAATGAATACAAATTAAACAGATATAAGATATATTAATGTTAAAGACTTCAGTAATATTTGATTGCTTAATTTTTTAAACATAAAAATTAAGTAAAAGACAATCATGTACATTAGTAGCTACATAAGTATTAACTTGTGTTAACTTTACGGGTGGGTCCCTTAAAGTTTAATTTGTCCGCGGCTTTAATTTGTTTGTGAAATGAATATTTATATTTTTTCTGGTCCGAATTAAAACGGAAATAGCGGTGAGAAAATATATTAAAAGAAATACTATAATATGTAGGTTACCCGGTTTAGAGTAGTTGAACAGCGCGGCGGGGTGAGTTAATCTCCCCCACCATTCTATAATTGGAAAGAAGGGCTGTGCCCAGCAGTGTGACATTAATTGGTTGCCTATCCTCATACCTTCATTAAGTAAGCGCGTAATTACGCTTGATTAAAATAAGTTCGATGACCTTTTTAAATGATTTACTAAATGAGTCAAACATCCGTTTTTTTTTTTCAAAATTTTGTACATAATGTCAAAGGACTTAGCAGTTATTAAAAGGTCCAACTAATTAATATTAAAACTTATTTTCGGAACAATATTTAAATAAAATATAAATACAGTTTTGAATTGGATTTTTTAAACATCGATAGAAAAACATGGCTTAGTAAATATGTAAAAAACATGTTTTATTTTAAAAAACTTACGAAAACTTAGATATGTAGTTCCCTTTCAACCTCGTCTGACTCCTGATTACATAGTGTAACTACATAGGAATATAATTGTTAGAAAATAATAGAGAAATAATGTTGAGACAGTTTTACAGAAATATTATTACGACTTATCAAATATTTTTGGAAAATAAAAACTATTTTCCTGCATTAATAGCGAAAGTTACTTACGAAAATGCTTATTTTTTATGATATAATATTATTTTACAATAACCATAACCATAAAATCGCACGAGATATATAGAAGTAAACATACCTTCGTATATACAATTTATGTTTGAAAATACCTATAAACATGGCTATAGCCATGTTAAGCTTATTTAAATTTATAAAAATATACAATTTACATATAAAAAAGTAGCAGAGCTATTATTTTTTAATTGTTATATATATTATGTATGTCTGAAAATTCTAAGTGCGTATTAAGAACAATGTAGTATTATCGGACATAAAAACAATAAACTACGAAAATTTAAAATTTTATATTTGATAATTGATATTTTAATAGCCATTTTTTTCTTATACTATACATATGTATATTTCAGATAGTGAAAAATGACAACCATTTTTAATAAAATAAAGAATAAAATAGAATAAAATAAAAAACTACCTTTATCAGTAATATAATGATGTGATTTAATCAATGTATAAAAACGCATGGTCATATGATGAACGGATAAATTTTAAGTTTTAGAACATGTTTAAAAAAAATCCTAACGAAATATGACGAGTCAGAATTTATTCGTTAGAAATAATGAACATTCAGTTTCACAGTTATCGTCAAGCTAGTGACCCTCACGGAGCGAAACTCCTGAAATTGAAATACAACTTTTGACGAGCACCTTTCAACTCTTTATATTAAGTTTAAGTTAATGAAAGTTTTTAAATCGGTTTCAAAAGCTTTGGAGTCTGTTTTATTTCGTACAACACGTGAAACCTACATACAGTTGTGTTCGAGGAATATAAAGGTAAATTGTTAACTGAAGTTTTGCTTCGAGTTTATTTTAAAATAATTTATGCAGGCATTACTTTTTAACCATCGTCGTGTGTAATTTTGTTTTGTCTATTAGGCTATGAAGGCCTATTATGAATATTTTGTCTATTAGATTATGAAGGCTTCGTATTGCTTTTTTTAAATTATTAAAAGTGGCTTATAACTAAATATTTTAAGGGAGGAAAAATAATTATGTATTTAATTCGCTAAATATCTTTACTGAATAAAAATCAGGGGTTTTTTTTTATTTCATGTAGAAAAGAGAAATGGGCCTGTGGGTTATGTGATGGTAAGTGGTGGCCTTCACCCAGTGTTTTTTGAAATGTTAGAAGGTGCACAAGAGCGTTGCTGGCCTTTTAGAGAGGAGTAGGCGTTTTTTTGGGTGCTTTGTCGTATTTATTTGGTAACAGTGCTGAACGATGTTCAATCCACATCTCGGAGGTTCGTGGTGAAAATGAAAACCGCAATTTCGAGGACCTCTATCCAGGTCACAGAGATGGTATTCCAGATGGAGGCGATCAGTTAGATACTCTTGACGATCAAACAGCTCTTTGAAATACTTCTTGTGGTTAGTTACAACACAAAATTCACAGAATCATCATCATCATGAATTGTTTCTGCGCAATGTCATTTGGTAAGAATGTGCAGTTTTGTAATTGTTTATATTTTATAATTATTTTATTTAAATAAAACAATAAGATAATTGATTTGCCTAAAACTGAAGTTCCTTAAAGATTAATAATTTTTGATAAGGTGTATCGAAATACAGAGAGTATCTAAGTGTCAGATATGATGATTAATAAAAACAAATTGGTTTTCCTTGTATTACTTACAACGATCTCAGTCCTGTAAGTCAGCCAATCAACGGTAAACAATGCGGCTCACGAACAAACAAACAAACTGCTGCTGGCTTCTAGCATTGTTAAATAAAAGGCTGTGTAGGTTTTAGGCAACGCAATTCCAAAACAAGTATGTAGTTGTATTCTCACATACTCGTAGTATAAATATTAGAAAATACAGGGGTCAGGGTCTATAAATATCATTGTAAGCTAATGGTGTTTTAAAATTTAAATTTTTTTTGGAACTTAAAATGTTCTATGTGAATATTGTTACAGATGAAATATAATTTAAAACTAATACATATATAAATATTACAGAGATAAACAAGTTGCTTTGCCGCGAGCGAAGTGATAAGATTGAAGAGAACATTGAAGAGACACATTCATGTCGATGGCCGCGTCATCTAAAGCTTAATCTGATACACACGTTTACTATTTATCAATCCCTTAGCGGATAGTCGTAGTAGATAGTAGGATAGCGGATAGTAGTACGTAGAAGAATCTCGTATCAGAAACACGTAATAACTGTTGAAATAACAGCAAATAACAGCAAATAAGAATTGTCGCTAAAAGTGCTATTTATTGAACTCTGATTCCTTGCAATAACTTCTGAATCTTATTCTGATTCTTTGCTATAATTGTTGATTGTGAAAAATAGAATATAGATCCGATCAGTACATAGTAAGCTCAGGGGACGGGTATGGAGGAGAGAGCACTCGAGGTAACTAATGGTTCTCATCTGACCCCACAGCGAGCTATTTCACCCCCCACTACTTTTCTATTGTAAATACACGTATTTTATAATTATACTACTTTAAGTAACACTGAGCTAGATGAGATTAGTACAATTATTATTTATTGCTACTGTAAAATTTATATATGAGGAATGTTAGTGATTTACCTTACAATAATACGCTATAGATATTTTTAATACTTGTTTAAAAATGTCCTATTAACCTTTAAATCTTTTTCACTCTGCGGTTAAGGACATAATTATACACGCTTCGGCTATAATTGATGATTCCACCACACGATGCGACACAATGAGAAATGATCCCGAATATATTACACCTCCTTTATCAGCTTTTTATACTTGGACTGGATGGATTAAGTGGAAAATGTCTCCGTTTACTATAAAGTAGAGGATTGTACCACTTTACTAATATTTATGTTAAGATCTACCATACAACATATCAATTATGTGTTTTTTTATTTTTTGTGTCACAATTTTTGAAACTTAGTATATTATAAATGGCAGTTATTTTAAAAGTTATCATTAACTTAATAAGAAATAATATAAAAGACAATATCAATGATAGCTTATTCCTAGCTTTCTAGCTACTTAACTTTTCTTATCTTCACTCTCGAGTCAAGAATTACGACGTAACAACACTAGATTAAAATTTTCTTAAATTTCCACAAGTAAATAATGTTGAACAAAAACTATACTTAATGGATTTAATGCGGGTATATTTATTAACATTTTAAACCATAATTGTATCTAGAATTGTATGTATAATTCGTAACTAAAAAACCATGGTAGGTAGGTAAATGAATTAACTATGCTACGTCCAAAGCACAATGCTACGCCAAAGCCATGTTACTCATATCTTTTGATGGCAAACGAGAAATGCAAAACATACACTGCGCAAAATATATACAAACAAACAAAACACTTCATTACGTTTAAGGCCCCGCAACATCAAACTATAGACCAAACTAATACAAATACCAATTATCGTCATTACAACTCGAAACTGAATTAACTCATCGACTCGCATAGATTTGAGAGAACTTATTCATAATCTTAAAACTTTTAATTATTTTAATGAAGAGGATTTTCAATTAACATCAAATAAAAGTTTCGATTCTATAGAAAAGGTTTAATTTATTATGAAGTATAATTGTAATGTAATGAAAATACAATATATATAGTCTTTAATATTTTTTTTGCAATTAATAATTAGAAAATAAGATATAAGACAAGAAGTTATTACTGGTTTGTACAGTTGTTTCGATTAATATTTTATAAACATTTAATTTCGTTGTATTTCTTAAATAAATTGTAATTAAAACCTTAACCTTCATATTATAAAAATAAGAAACCTCTCAAATCGAGACCAACTCTTAATGTCGGTACGTGTTAACTTTAAAAACATCTCGAATCGAAAAGCCAAGTTTATTGGTTCAACTTCTAAACTACTCACATTACCGTATTTTTGCAAGTGTTGTCTCTAGTGTATATTTTATGACCAAGTCTATATTCTATATTAAGTACCTACAACACGAGACAATATGGAGAACACAGTTAAGTAAAATTGGCAAGTATAACTTTTTTTGTCCTCATCCACTCGCTTCTGTCATGTGTCAGCGACTCTACTCTTTCCATCCTCATGTGTCAAACATTTCAACATTTATTTAGTAATACCCAACTTTAGTAATATCCATTCACAATCATCTTTATAATGCAATTAACATAAAAAGAATACTGGTTAACAATCATCAACATAATGTTTTATGTTACTCACTCAATTTTTTTTTTTTTTTTTTTTATATGATCTAGGGCAATGCTTGACTACATTCCACCTGATGGTAAGTGGAATGTAGTCTTAGATGGTAAGGCGCATTGCCCTAGCAACCTATTCACTCTTCTCTTGAAGACACCCACATTATATTTGGCCGGAAATACCGACGCAGGCAAATTGTTCCAGTCCTTCGCTGTACGCACTAAAAATGAGGAAGCAAAGCGCTTCGTTCGGAATATACAATAAATACAATAGATGGCGCTGGGATTTATACTCTGTAACGACTTACGACTGTAATACTTATTATGCTGCAACCTACACACGCAGCAAACCTACGCTAACAAAATTACTTGAAAGCCACTAAATTAAAGTAAAACGTATTATTTAAATGTCCATCAATAACGATATTTCACTTAAGTCCTTAACTCTACAAAAATAAAGGTCAAAGTTGTATAGCGTGCCCGATGCCAAGCGGACAGCGTCTGATCGATCTCCCGTAAGTAGTTGTTGTGAAGAGATGCGATGAGGCAGATATAACGTAAAATATTGAGTCTAGATTAAAAGAGGAAAATAATCCTTTCCTGAAATTCAACCTTAACCATATAAAACTGTAAGATTAGGTACCTATTATAGTTCCTTTATCAAAATATTATACTCTCTAAGGAATTATTATTAAAGTATTAAATATTTAATCAAATGATAGTTTACTATTTTATGTTTGGTATTAATAGGTTATTTCTAGATATAGGTACTCAATTTAGTTCTAAACATTAATTATTTTTAAATTTGTAAAAATAAAATGTATGTTAAATACATATTTAATGAATTTAAAGAAAAAAGTGTTTTCTAGGTAATAAAAAAGAAATTGTTATATAAGAAATTGGGCTGGAATTAACAAAACTTAAATTATAGACATAGTGGTACTATCCCAAGTAGTTCTCAATCTTTGCCAATCACCGCATCCTCGTCACTGTCTTTCTTGAATTTATTCACATCTCAAAAGATCTTTCTTTATCTATTCATCGTTACGATTTTACGGTTGAAAAAATAATCATCATTTAGATGTTTCTTTTTCAAAGTTTTCTTTTGCTTTTTGCTTCTGGAATCGAGCATAAATCAATTACTTTATTATTTTACTTTGATAAACCTAGTATATAGTAATTACAACATTACAAAATAAATATATATATATACTAGCTGACCCGGCAAACGTTGTTTTGCCATATAAATAATTTCTATGTACTTTCTAGTGCCGACAGAAAATAACTAACCTGTTTTAAGTGTGTAAGGATGTGGTATATGCACGAAATAGGTGTGTAATGCTGTGAACGATAAGGGAATATAGAAATAACAAACGCCAAGCACTATATTTATTAATAATTCATTATAATTTATTTCTGTAATATATATATATATATATATATATATATATATATATATATATACGTATCATTATTCGATAAGAACGGCAACACTATCAAAAAATATCAGTCTCTTAATGCTACAGCGTGAACAATATTTTTTGTTAGCCCATCTTTAGCTAACACAAACAAACTTGATGGTTTACCCACTCGAGAGCATGCCACGTATAATTGTCCGTGTGAAAAACATGGCGTGCTTAAATCTAAGCCACAAACCGATATCGTTTGGCCTTGGGATTTATTGATGGTCATGGCAAATGCCAATCGAATTGGAAACTGAACACGTTTTAATTGAATTGGCACATCCGTAGGTATTATAGGAATCCGTGGTATTAATATGTTTTCACCTCGGAACTTTCCATTTAAAATGCTAGCTTCGATGACGTTCTTCATTAATTTTAGAATGACCAATCGCGTACCGTTGCACAGCCGTGGCGGGTTCAAATTGCGAAGCATGATAATCGGAGATCCAACCTTTAATTGTAAATTATGCGGTGGCACACCTGGCAAATCCAGTGAGTTCAAAAACTCTGTCGGAAAATTTACAGTTTCGCTAGCATCACAAACTGTCTCAATAGATTTATATGATTCCAAGTTCCCTGGCAATAACTGTTGTATCTTCAGATTCAAATTGTCAACGTCTACATTTTTTGCCGCTAAAATTGCTCTTTCTGCAAGCCACTCATGATTTAAGTACTGTGTGTGTACATCAGGAAATATTTTTTCAATGAGAGTGTCTTGCGAGTCAACGATTGTGCAAAAATCTGTCGGTAATTTTACGCATCCAGTCTCATCTATAGTTACTTTTCCATCACCGATATCTAGGAGTTGTTTTGAGAATGTTTCAGCGGATGGATCTTGAAGCATTTGAACGCGCATATTTACTTTCAGCTGTACATTTTCAACATTACGCCACAGTGTAGATGATTTTAAGCAAGCATTAATCTCATCAGCGTATGTTGAACGTGGAATGACGGGAAGTGTTTGCCTGAAATTACCTGAAAGGACTAACAGAGTGCCGCCAAATAGTTTGTCGTTGTTTTTGATATCTTTTAACGTCCTGTTCAACGTCTCAAGTGAATGTTTGTGCGCCATAGTACATTCATCCCAGATGATAATTTTACATTGTTTCAGCACGGTGGCCATGGACGATTGTTTTTTTATGTTGCACACTCCGTCAGCGTTATTTTGAATATTTAATGGCAGCTTAAGTACTGAATGAGCTGTTCTGCCTCCATCCAATAAAGTTGCAGCAATGCCTGACGATGCAACGGCCAATGCGATGCCATTATTTGATCGTATTTCAGCAAGAATTAGCGAAATAAGGAATGTTTTTCCAGTTCCACCTGGTGCATCCAAAAAGAAGAATCCACCTTGTCCTGCTGAAACTGCGAGCATAATGCGGTCGTAAATGATTTTTTGTTCCTCATTCATTAATGGGACATTGCGAGTAACAATCGCCGCCATTTCTACAGTGTTTTACTGCATTTCACGATTCATTTCCGTGTTCATGAAATCAGATACAGCTCGATAGAGATCTTCAATAGCAATCAATGCTTCATTGTACATAGCGTCGCTGAACGTTATCGTTACATCGTTGCATCGTGTACGATGTTGATGCAATATATCATCAGTCATTGAATTTTTGTGATTATCCCACAATATCTGTGCTCGAGCTGGAAAACATGTAGTTAACACTATAGCGAATAGTAGACGAATTTGTACAATTCAATGCTGCTTCAGCAAACATACATTCCCACTGGTTGTCGTCTTCCAGCAAGCCGAGTGCAAGGCACGCATCTTTATACGTTGAATACTGTTGCCCATTCAGATAAAAGCATTCAATTTGCTTTGGATTGACTGTAAATACTCGCCCCAAAGCGTTTGATTTAAATAAATTGGGACATGCATCAACTGGGGAGCCTTGCTTGCGGGGCATCCATTTTTTTGTTTGAGCCCATGTGAAATAGCATGGTACTTGTGAATAGAGTAACGTTCGTGCAAAGGCACCAAAATCATCCGCACGATTACACAATTCGAAAAATTCTGTGAGTGTAGTTTTAGGTGGATTTACAGCACGATCATATGCTGTCTCGTTCGTGAAAAATACACGCTGGCCGTTTTCGAGATGGACGGCTAACTGAACAACTGCTGGATCCCGTTCATGAATCGGGAAACCAAAGATACGCCAAGCAGCTTCATTGAAGCTGATGTACCGACCAATTTGATAAAGTGTTATTTCATCGTTTTTATTCACTGGTTGAGCATTCACGTTAGTATTTTCCACTCTAAACACAGCCATATCACTGCCGTTATGGACATACTTGCAAATGTATTTGATGCTCTTCACAGAACTGCAGAACTCAACATTAATATGAGCATTGTATGTCTTGCTCAACAGAGGTGAATATGGTACCACCCAACGATTATCAATGTCAATGTCTGTGTTGTTGATGTTTTTAATAAATGATCGTCCGCCATTATCGGGACTTCTTCGACGATATATTGGATATCCGTCGACATTTGTGATCGTATCGTTCGTGAAATCTTTAGGGAATTTTTTAGTGCATTTTCCATCTGCCATGCAAGGCGATGCACGATTAAGAGTACCGCATGGACCATGAATCATGTTCGCTGTAACAATATCAAACAGCAGTTGGTCAGTAGACGGATCTGGAAGTTCTGCAGAAATGATACTATCGATTTCTTCAGGACGGATTTTATCGATTAACCAAACCAAAATGTGAGCATGAGGTAATCCTCGCTTTTGCCACTCAACTGAATACAGCCAGCAACGTGTGCGGCCGAATACATGTAATTTAGTAATTAAACTTATTAAAGACTTCAACTTTTGTTTGAACACACGTGCTGTAACGTCATAACGATGGATTGAATTTTGGCCAGGCAATAGCAAAGATTCAATCTCTGGCCATTTTGGATTACATGTAAACGTGATAAATAAACACGGTCGTCCATATTCGCGCACGAAAGTCAGAGCATCCTGTATATATTCTTGCATATGACGTGGACTGCCCACATAGAATGACAGAGTTACCAATTTCGGCAGCGTCAGCGTTGTTGTTAATAGCGTCCCGCAAGTGAATGTACTCTTCCGCACGCAGCTTGAGTTGATTATATCGTAAGTATCGTAGTCGTTCGCCTTCTGTCTTGGCGTACATGTCAACCATGAATTATTGACAAAGCTCGCGACATCGTAGAATGACGTTGTCCCGGCCGCGTCGAATCATCAATCGGTACGCATAATAATCTTTCGAGCTAACGTTCTTGTTTGTTTCGGCTCCTGTAATAATATATTTTTAAATATTAGATTAAATCAATTACGATAAATAATTTATTTTATTTTTTAATTAGTAATCAAGTTTAAAATGAATGAAGTACCTGATACGGGATCGCGTTGTTTGATATTTATGCAGTATCCGTCTTGTCCCTTCCAGAACATTAGCGGATATTGGAGAGCATCATATGAACGATGTGTATCAGCAATGAACTGAAGATTATTACTCCTTCTACGAACCACAATTTCTCGTGCGCTTGTACAATCGCCAACCATGATTCCCGCAACGTCGTCAACAACAAGTGCATTAAATCTACGAATATGCTCTCCAGCTGGTGTTTTATCAGGATTAATGACAATAGCGTGGTTATCGTTTTGTAATTTATGCATGTGTGATTTGAATATTTTCGACAATTCATTGTGCATTCAGTAAAGCGTCCAGTTCGCTCACGATGCGTTTGGCAAAAAATGAATCAAGGTTGTTATAGTCACAACGTGCATTCACACGATTGGCAAGTGCGCTTCCGGAATCCTCGCCGCCCATAAAGTAGATTTGTAAAAATGTATGTGCTTCGTTTGGCATTGGCAGTAATGAGCCTATTTTATGATAAACTTGGCCTCTAGTTTTAAATGTAGAATTGTATTGTTGACCAAGTGAATTAGTATTTCGAACTATTTCTGTTGCGCCGAACGATGTCATTTGAAAGCATGAATTGAATTTTCGAATGGAACCTGGATCCGTGCCGATAAGTAAACCGTTCAATGGTTCCGGTGGTGTTTCAATGTCGGGTAGTTGAACTTTTCCTGACGCGCAACACATCCCAGCTGGCTCGTTTTTAAATTTAAGAGCATGACAATTTGAACATTCGTTGTCCATAGCACCAATCACCACTTTTGTATGGGCATAATATTCCACATCAGGCTCATACTGGAATGCTAGCCGCAGGAATGAATCATATGTAAATGCTCGGTGTATCTGTTGGCGTTGCTGGTTGTTTGTTCTGCGTCTATTGGCTGTGAATCGGCGTGATTGTCGTTGTTGTAATCTTATCACTTTATTGCGTTCAGCTCGTGTATCTTCAGATTATTCTTGACGCAATTGCGCCATGCTCACACGTGCATCAGTATTTTCTTGCTGGATTTCTTCTTCAGTTCCTTCGGATCTTAAATTTCTCTTGCTTCTGGTTTCACTTGTATTACGGCTCAAATTAGCTCCTTTGCGTTTTCGTGGCATTGTTCGCTGTACAAAATACACATAATTAGAACTAACAAGATTACTTTAGAGTGAAAAACATCGTAATTATATTGTTATTAACAACAATTTGAGTATTAAAAAAAATATACTTACAACAACACAAAAGTCGTTGTTGGTAGGAGCCCCTGACACGCGTTGAGTATTTTTAGGTTATAATTAATAATAACAGATATTATTAATATTATCTTATATTATTAATTTACTATTAATTAATTAATTGTATGATTAATTTAAGAGAGTTATTATTTGTATTAATTTATAATTAATAATGAGAGTTACACTGACATAAAAAAATAACAATTCTAAACGTCACTACTAAGTTTGATACATAAACATTAATGATGGCCGACAACAGTGGAGGGAGTGAGAGAAACAGGAGACCGGCTTCGGTCTCATCCCTACTCCGCGTTGTTCACTGGGTAGTTACACCGATATAGTCTGGCCAATGAGTATCCAGAGTAAAAGCGGGGAAAATTTTAAAAATTAATTAAATTACTAAAATAATTATTAAAAAAAAGGGGTTGGTGATAGAAGGGCAAAAACTTAGGGTTGTATGTATTTTTGAATATCGTATCATAAAAAAATAAAAAAAAAAATTGTCAAAAAAAATGAAAAAAAAAAATTGAGGGGTGGACCACCCTTATTATTTAGGGGTGTGAAAAATAGATGTTAGCCGATTCTCAGACCTACTTAATATGCTTACCAAATTTCAGAGGAATCGGTCAAGCCGTTTCGGAGGAGTATGGAGACTAACATTGTGACACGAGAATTTTATATATAAGATATATATTTATTTTACCAATGTTTTTCTTATCACTTGGCTGTAGAATAATAATAAACAGTGCGAAATACATTTATTTAGTATAATCATTACTCGATATGTTACAATGTTTTCAGTACCAGTGAAATATAACATGACTCTGTGAAATTGCAGTAAATCGAATGGAAAATGTGTCTCCCCGGATTTATCAGTTCAGTACACGAGCGACGCTTCCCTACTTCTTCATCATATTAATATCGAAAATAATTGTGATTTTCCAGATATTACGTGGTTCTTAAAATGTAAAACAAAAATCTTTATACAAATGTACATTTTATAGTATTAACTATTTCAGTGAACAAATGTTGGCTTGTGTTTTATTTTCTACTCATTCAAGAGCCCCCGAAGCTCCGCACGTGTCGCTGAAGTGAGTTGTTAAACAAATAGTAATTGAAACAATTCACCATTCATTTATAAATGTTATCTATACATATACATGTGTTTCGTTCACTCAAATGAACTGGATATATGTGTGTGTGTGTGTGTGTGTGTGTGCGCTCGTGTGTGCGTGTGTGCATGCCCACACGCGAGCGTGCGAGTGCATGTGCGTGTGTGGGTGTGGGTGTGTGTGTGTGTGTGTCTGTGTGTTTATGAGCAGATAGGTTGTCTTGATTGTAAGGAGAAAAGATACTGACACATAATTAAAAATCACGGACATTTACCCTCACAGACATTTTGCTGAGATACGTAATCGATACATCAACCGCACTCGTTTAGACGGATTACGAGCTAATAATACAGTCTCTAATAAATCAAGTTTCAGAGTTTCAAAAGATTTCTGTTTTGCTAAAATTATATTACTATTTGATTCATATATAAAAAAACTATAAATAATTGCAATTCTTTCCGAAAAACGACATAAAATGCTCACTTTAAACCACTTCCTTAATTCCTCATTGTAAAATGTTTAGTGTGATTGCAATTTGTATTTATATTGCCTTTTTCCATAATTTGAATAATATTCACGAAATTCAAAACACATTTATATATGTAGATAAAGAAATATATATGTATAACTAAATGCCTAAAAAACTAAAAAGCGGCTTTGGCATTCAGAATAAGCTTTTAAAAAAAATTGAATATCTGTTTTATGAATTTAGTAGAGAGATGTTATGAATAGTTTTTACAAACCAAATGTTCAATGTATGAGTATATCACTTATAAATATGCCTATCCAGTTTTGCCTTGAATACTGTTGGTATAATACAAGATCTTTTTTTTTGTGTTGCATAAAACATTTATTACTGCAGTATGTTCTATTTTAAAACATTATAAATTGTAGGTAGCGTATAATATGAAGCTTTTTTAAAGTGTTCTCCATTAACTTCAAAACTGCTCTCTAATCATTGAGGCTAGTTATCGTTATAAATTCTCACTCTCTCCATTTGAAAAATATCCACTGCCAATGTTAAGGGTGGTTTTAAACTCCAAATTATCATGGCATTTAAAGCATGATGTTCCGTATTAAGATTACCATTAATCATATTCCATAGAGGTAAGATCGGGACTAAATGATGACGTCATCAGCATTGATGACGTCCCAAGCGTTCGTTTCCGAACCACGCTTGGGTGGATCTAGCTTTATGACCTATTGCTGAGTGCCCCTGAACCATTCTTGGTTATGATCGTGTTATAAATGCTATCTTGACACCTTATTCACAAAAATATGGTTTAGTCACTCTTTGATAACTAACTCCCTACTAAGGCACTGAAGTCAGATAAAGTTTTGTTGAACTCAGCTTACTAATTGGCAGTATTTCTATGGAGCTTTGAACATAAACTCGGTCATACTTGTTAAAAATTTCTTAGTAGTACCATTCCGTTTAATATAAAACTTAAAACAACGCAAAATCTTTTCCGCTTTGTTTTGATTTTATTGTCCTTTTAGTTTTTAAATGGTCATTTAGATAATTATCCGTGCGTCTCTTAAAATCAAGTCCTAAGTATCCATACATATAATAAAATTGTCACTGATCGTAAACTGTACATGGAAAATATAAAAAAAAATCATGATGGGAAGCTTTTATAAGAGCAAGAGAACTTAAAGCAATGGTTTTTCATTTTGTCTGTTTGTTTGTATGTCTGTATGTCTGTATGTCTGTGTGCACGCTAATCTCAGAAACCTCAAATATGTGCGAAGGGGGTGATGGCTGGCTCTTGTGTTATGCTCGTGAACGGGTGCTGCTTGTGGTGACTGGTTGTGTGGCAGGCCGAAGATTTATATATATATATGTTTTTTCTGTTATTTTTATTTAATTTTCGTTGCCTGAAATCATTAGGCTTCTTTTCCTATTGATTGCGACGGTTCTAGTTGTTCCAAATTAAGTTTGACGTTTGTGAAACAGTGATCACAATAACAAAAAATATATCCGGCAGAGTTTGTTGTGTGGTTCTTCTCAGACCAGGACGCGTTTGGAACCCTCATAGCTTTAACATTAAGATGGAAAGTGCTTTCTCAGAAGGGCTTATTACGATAAATCTAGTATCGTAATAGGCCCTCCTGACACTTCCATGTTGACGTACACAAGTGATCACTGATTATGATTCTAAGTGGAAAAGATATAAATAAAAAATAAATAAAATAAACGGCTTAACCAATTTGAATGCAGTTTTCAGGAATATATATTGATATATAAGAATGACAAATTTAAAATTGAAATGTATCTTTTTGCCTATACATTTAAAAATTTCTAATCAGATTAAGTATATGTAGCAATTCACTGGGTTTCACTTATTTTTATGTTACGAAATATGGTCGTATTTTAGTGTATGCATATTTTTATTGTTTGTTAATTAATGTATTATTATTACAATTAATTCATTGGTGTGCGTGTGTGTGATAGTTTGCTGATTGTTATAGAAAACGTCTCCTTTAATATTTAGGGCGCAGACTCTCGCAAAAGCAAATGTCGTTTAAATATAGACGACGACAGACGAAGCTTCTTAGCAATCCATGGATTCACCGTGCGGGTGCCGGGCCCATCGCGTTGCAAGGAGAGGAGTGCAAGCAGTGCCTGGGACTTGCGACCCAGGAGTAGGTTTAAGGGGCCCCTTTATTATGCGCAAAAACGCTCACCTTCACCCTCCACACTCCTCTCCCTACCTAACCAAATTTGGAAAGAACCTACTTATGCCGCCTTTGAAGTACGTTCTAGAAATGAACCGATGCTTGTTCTAGAAAGGCCAAGATCTTTAAGCAGGCTATAGAGAGATTTTGCTGTTATACCTCTCGCTCCCACTTCTACCGCGTACAAACTAACTATAAATTTATTCCTGATCAGTTCGTTGGTTAGTTCGTAATACTTATTGAGCTTGAATGTGTGATCCCTTGGGATGTTTGTTTCCCAAGGAACAGTAAGCTCCACAAGTATCACGCGCCTCAGATGTTTCGAATACAGGAATAAGTCCGGTCTGGATGACGAAACACCAACATCCCCAGGGATTTTGTAATGCTTTTCATACGTGTCCATCATGAGAATCCAATCAGGAGCCGCGCCTAATATTGAATAAGGCTTCGCTTTTGATTTTTTGGAGGAGCCTTCTTTTACGAATTCTATAGATCGTTCGGTGGTTGTTATACCCTTCCGCGCTCTTGCTACTGAAAGACTAACCGCTTCCCGTATAATTTCTAATACCTTGTCGTGGCGACGCGAGTATTGACCTTTATCTAGAAGTACCCTACACCCTACTAATAGGTGTTTCGCGGTTCCTATTGCCTCCCCACAGATGTTGCAAGACTTTTCGGTGGCTTTGCCCCATCTTACTAAATTACTTTGATCTGGGAGAGTCATTTGGAATGCATTAAGATAGAATTTTAATAATGCTGGGGACCAATCATAAATTAAGGTGCGCCACTTCAAAGCTAGTGGAATACAAAAATCTCCTATGGTCACCCATTCGTTTTGAATTTCTAGGCTCATCGCGTGGAGTCGGTAATTATCGTTTTCGTCTTGTCGAATAAAAGATTTTGTTATGTCTATGTCTTGAACTTTCCTACTTGATCCTAGCCCTACTTTATTTGTTTGAGCACCTATCATAAACTTTTTATGGAATTGAAGTCGTGACTCGAGCTCTGAGGCAACTTTGTCTTTTGGGAGAGAAGTTACAGTATCATCTATAGATTTTCCGATGATATGTCTTTTGGTAACTCTTAGATGTTTGTAGAGCTGCGATGGTTTCTTTAATTTTAATCCAAAGTTGTTACGGTCTCTAAATAAGGTTGAAGAGTCCGCTGAGTGCGCTAACCCGAGCCATAACTTCAATGTCTTTATGACGCTTGCATCTAACTTTGACAAAAGGGTTTTATTTATATCATACACGAGGAAAGGCCAATTTAGACGTGATGTTAAATAATTATCGTAAATCCAAGCTTTTTTGACGTTACTTATTGGTTGGTTGTCTACCTTTTTGAGATCGTTTAAAAAGCTATCGACTATTACATCCAACGATGGAGTACGGCCTTGGTAATCGATTTTTTTACCTAAAAATTTAAACGGAGCTGCTTCCGTAACCGTACTAACGCACTGACCGCCTATTATAAGACCCGGATCGTAAGAGGTATATTTGGTATTCCGTCTACCCAGACACAGACTAAAACATTTACTTGGTTTTGTCCTCAATCCGCCCGTCCACGTACAGAAATCCTCAACTACATTTAAAAGTACCTGACATTGTTTCGGATTACGTGTCAGTATCGCGAGATCATCTGCAAAAGCTAGTATGGATTCTGTGTATTTGTTGTTGAACTTAAACCGATAGCCCCACTTTTTTTCATTTCTAATTAATTTGTCTATTAAAATATTAATAACTATATTAAATATAATAGGAGAAATACAACAGCCCTGAAATAAACCAACGTTATAATTAAGTGGTTTTGAATGGTTTTCATTAAAAATTATTGAGAATTTTAATTTTCAATAATATGATGCAATAATGTCGCGAACTACCATAGGAAAGTTATACCATTTAAGCGCGAACATCATTAGTTCATGTCGTACCGACCCAAAGGCGTTTTCTAAGTCTATCCAACAAACCGTAATTTGTCTCTCGCTAGTTCTAGCATCTTTAAGGCTTTCCGATATTAACGTATTATGTTCCAGGCATCCAGAAATTCCGGGCAAAAACCCTTTCTGGTGATTAGGCCTGAAATATCTATTGTTAATCATGAATTGCGTCATTTTAGTTTGTAAAAAAGAGAAAAATATTTTGGAAATTGTATTTGTTAGGGCTATCGGTCTAGTATCCTTGGGATTATTGACATTGTCGTTTTTCGGAATGAGGACAAAAAGGGCTTTTCCGAACGATACCGGTATTTGCTTTCTTGACCAGATTTTACCGAATATATTTAAAAGATGTTTATGGAGCGACGGACATTTTTTGTAAACTATATAAGGGATACCATCCGGACCTGGTGCTGACTTAGATGGTTTCATTTTAATTATTTTATTGATTTCCTCCAAAGTTGGTAGGTTGACTTGAAAATCTTCAGTAGGAGTCTCAGGTTTGTGTTCGTTTGGATCCCCATATAGTATATATTTATATATATACTATGTATATATTTATATATATACTATATATACTATATATATTTAGTAACCTATTATGTACTTTGGTAATATATTATGTACTGAAATAAAAACCAACCTTAATAAAGAGCAAGTAAGTGTTAAACGATGGCTGTATATAATAGAATTTATATATCCCAGTAATAGCGGGGACGGTGTCTGGATAAGTTCAACGTTACCGTCTAACTTCGATAACTCAAAGGATAAATAGTTCACCGTTTATAGCCACTAGAAGGTAATTTCGTTTCTCGTGTGTTTATATTAAACCGTTAGTATTACGGAAAACAAACACAAAATGTTAATTCTCTAATCCAAAGAGATCATCTAAGTCCTCAATCCAGCAGATACATTGGTGTTTAGTAAGTTTTATAAATGTTATTATTAATAGTAAATTTTATATATAAAATTAGTGGTTATATATAAAATTGTCGAGTGGTTAGCGCAGACGTCTAACGTGTCACTGCGCAACGGGGCTTGGGTTCGATTCCCAGCAGAGACAGGCATTTATGTGATGAGCATAGATGTCTGTGTTTCTGGGTTTGGTCGTTTATTAAATATATTCTCAGTATTTATATGTGTAATTCTATGTATTTATATCGTTGTCTAACACCCTTAACACAAGCAAATAATTTGCTTACTTAGGGGTTAGATCAATGTGTGTTATTTGTCCCGATATTATTATTATTATATGTAATTCTGTATCAAAACTACAGTTTTCTATTCAAGAATTTCATATGTTCGTATACTTAAAATGCTGAAAGCAGGGCAATGTTTATAATGTCACTTCGATTACACGCAGTTTTTCCCGCAACTTTTAAGCCTTCAATCCATGCTTTCTTTGATCGTAATTCTTTGTATCCTTTTTTCACACTTCCCTTTTGTTCTAGATGTTTATGGAGGATTTCTATTCTATGTTTCTTGTAGTCTATTTTTATATATTTACTTATTAACTTGTATAGGGATTTTAGTTCATTTTTATGGCTCGGGTTTTATTGATAGCTTTTTATAGTTCTTGTCTACTTTTCATGAGGTTTTTTGTGCGTTTTGATAGTACATTACGTCCCTTTGTTTGAGGTTTTGTGTTTTGAGACCCGCATAAGCTGTTTTGGATAGCGTTTATTAATTTGTCGTGATATGACCAAGTCTATATTCTATATTAAATACCTACGACACCAGACAGTATGGAGAACACAGTTAAGTAAAATTGGCAAGTATAATTTTTTTTGTCCTCATCCACTCGCTCCTGTCATGTGTCAGCGACTAGACTCCTACCAGCCTCATGTGTCAAATATGTCTACATTTATTTTTACCCAACTTTAGTAATATCCATTCATCTTTATAATTCGATTAACATAAGAAGTATAAAAAACATTCAATTGTATAAGAATAATGGTTAGTAATCTAATCATAATGTTTTATTTCACTCACTCAATATACAATAAATACAATAAATGGTGCTGTGATTTATACTCTGTAACGACTGTAATACTTATTATGCTGCAACCTACACACGCAACAAACCTACGCTAACTAAATTACTTGAAAGCTACTAAATTAAAGTACGTATTATTATTTAAATGTCAATTAATAACGATATGGCACTTAAGTCCTTAACTCTACAAAAATAAAGGTCAAAGTTGTATAGCGTGCCGATGCCAAGCGGACAGCGCCTGATCGATCTCCTGTAAGTAGTTGTTGTGAAGAGATGCGATGAGGCAGATATAAGGTAAAATATTGAGTCTAGATTAAAAGAGGTAAATAATCCTTTCCTGAAATTCCACCTTAACCATATAAAACTGTCAGATTACCTATTTTTTTTTTTTTTTTTTTTTTTTTATAACGTCTGGAATCCTCATGGATACACACCTCCATCCTGGGGAAGATGGAAGTGGTTATGTGAGACTCTTACTCACTAAACCAGACGGTCAACACCTCTCCGTCGTAATGGAGCGCCACGGGAACGCTTGCGCACACAACCGCGTTGCTCCGACGGAAGGCCGCGTGAGCAGCCACCACCTCCATGGAGTGACGCGCCCGGTTGACTTGAGCGCGTCCCACTCCGGGGCTTGTTGAATGGCGAAGGGCTCCCCTGCCGTCCACCCAAGCCGGCCGAGCCAAATCAGGACTCCCTCAACGAAGAAGGTGTCCCGATCCGACTCAACCTCCCGGGGCCGGACCCCGTCCGAAAACGGACGTGGTCCAGCCAACGAAGCCCTCCCTAGGAAGAGCTCCGCCGCCACCTCGCCCGGACTAATCATCGTCAAGCGCTATTGTACCTGACGATGACTATTCCGGGCCATCACCCTATCAGCGCAACGGCCTCCCCCTCAGCAAGAAAGAGACCGCCACGTACCCCCCACACAACCACGGGACCGCCCCACAGTCCACTCTGCGCACAGAGAAGTACCAGGGGCGACCCCGCTGCTGTCCCCGGTAGAGAGGGCCTGCGCCCTCCCACCCTTAGTGCCCAGGCCAAAAGGCCCGAGCCCACCTCGCAGACAGACCACCCCGAAAGGCAGCCTGCCCGCCAGCCAGCCATGAACCGGGCACAAACGCCCATGGCCGACCGCGCCGAGTATTAGCCAACGGCTAATGCAAACCCGAAGGATCACATTAACCGTTGTTGTCCAGGGAGCACCGACCCGTACCGCTTCCGATGCCACCGGACTAATCCGAGCAACAAGGGAAACAGACGGGCACACGAGGAGGTTCCCGGCGACGGCCCCCCTCAGATTACCTATTATAGTTCCTTTATCAAAATATTATAGTAAGGAATTATTATTACAGTATTAAATATTTAAACAAATGATACTTTATTTTTTTGTATTTGGTATTAATAGGTTATTTCTAGATACAGATATACAATTCAGTTCTAAACATTAATTATTCTTAAATTTGTGAAAATAAAATGAATGTTAAATAAATATTTAATAAATTTAAAGAAAAAAGTGTTTTCCATGTATAAAACACCATGGCTATATATAAGAAATTCGGCTGGAATTAACAAAACTTAAATTATAGACATAGTGGTACTCTCCGAAGTGGTTCTCAATCTTTGCCAATCACCGCATCCTCGTCACTGTCTTCCTTGAATTTGAATTTATTCACATCTCAAGAGATCTTTCTTTATCTATTCATCGTTACGATTTTACGGTTGATAAAATAATCATCATTTAGACGTTTCTTTTTCATATTTTCTTTTGCTTTTTGCTTCTGGAACGGAGCATAAATCAATTACTTTATTATTTTACTTTGATAAATCTAGTACATGGTAATTACAACATTACAAAATTAAAAAGTAAAAAAAATATATTATTTGACCAATGTTTTTCTTATCACTTGGGTGTAAAATGTTAATAAACAGTGCGAAATACATTTATTTAGTATAATCATTGCTCGATATGTCACAATGTTTTCACTACCAGTGAAATATAATTTTGATGCAAAATATGCATACATGACGAAGCTAAACATGACTCTGTGAAATTGCAGTAAATCGAATGGAAAATGTGTCTCCCCGGATTTATCAGTTCAGTAGACGAGCGACGCTTCCCTACTTCTTCATCATATTAACATCGAAAATAATTGTGATTTTCCAGACTTTATGTGGTTCTTAAAATGTAAAACAAAAATCTTTATACAAATGTACATTTTATAGTATTAACTATTTCAGTGAACAAATGTTGGCTTGTGTTTTATTTTCTACTCATTCAAGAGCCCCCGAAGCTCCGCACGTGTCGCTGAAGTGAGTTGTTAAACAAATAGTAACTGAAACAATTCACCATTCATTTATAAATGCTATCTATACATATACATGTGTTTCGTTCACTCAAATGAACTGGATATATATGTGTGTGTGTGTGTGTGTGTGTGTGTGTGTGTGCGCGCGTGTGTGCGTGCGTGCGTGCCCACACGCGAGCGTGCGCGTGCATGTGCGTGTATGTGTGCGTGTGTGTGTGTGTGTGTGTGTGTGTGTGTGTGTATGTGTGTGTGTGTGTGTGTGTGTGTGTGTGTGTGTTTATGAGCAGATAGGTTGTCTTGATTGTAAATTGAGAAAAGATACTGACACATTGTTAAAAATCACGGACATTTACCCTCACAGACTTTTTGCTGAGATACGTAATTTATATATATATAATCGATACATCAACCGCACTCGTTTAGTCGGATTACGAGCTAATAATACAGTCTCTAATAAATCAAGTTTCAGAGTTTCAAATAATTTCTGTTTTGCTAAAATTATATTACTATTTGATTCATATATAAAAAAACTATAAATAATTGCAATTCTTTCCGAAAAACGACATAAAGTGCTCTCTTTAAACCACGTCCTTAATTCCTCATTGTAAAATGTTTAGTGTGATTGCAATTTGTATTTATATTGCCTTTTTCCATAATTTGAATAATATTCACGAAATTCAAAACACATTTATATATGTAGATAAAGAAATATATATGTATAACTAAATGCCTAAAAAACTAAAAAGCGGCTTTGGCATTCAGAATAAGCTTTTAAAAAAAATTGAATATCTGTTTTATGAATTTAGTAGAGAGATGTTATGAATAGTTTTTACAAACCAAATGTTCAATGTATGAGTGTATAAATATCACTTATAAATATGCCTATCCAGTTTTGCCTTGAATACTGTTGGTATAATACAAGATCTTTTTTTTTGTGTTGCATAAAACATTTATTACTGCAGTATGTTCTATTTTAAAACATTATAAATTGTAGGTAGCGTATAATATGAAGCTTTTTTAAAGTGTTCTCCATTAACTTCAAAACTGCTCTCTAATCATTGAGGCTAGTTATCGTTATAAATTCTCACTCTCTCCATTTGAAAAATATCCACTGCCAATGTTAAGGGTGGTTTTAAACTCCAAATTATCATGGCATTTAAAGCATGATGTTCCGTATTAAGATTACCATTAATCATATTCCATAGAGGTAAGATCGGGACTAAATGATGACGTCATCAGCACTGATGACGTCCCAAGCGTTCGTTTCCGAACCACGCTTGGGTGGATCTAGCTTTATGACCTATTGCTGAGTGCCCCTGAAAGGACCATTCTTGGTTATGATCGTGTTATAAATGCTATCTTGACACCTTATTCACAAAAATATGGTTTAGTCACTCTTTGATAACTAACTCCCTACTGAGGCACTGAAGTCAGATAAAGTTTTGTTGAACTCAGCTTACTAATTGGCAGTATTTCTATGGAGCTTTGAACATAAACTCGGTCATAGTTGTTAAAAAATTGTTCAGTTGTACCATTCCGTTTAATCTAAAACTTAAAACAACGCGAAATCTTTTCCGCTTTGTTTTGATTTCATTGTCCTTTTAATTTTTAAATTATCATTTAGATAATTATCCGTGCGTCTCTTACAGCCAAGTCACTGTCACTGATTGTAAACTGTACATGGAAAATATTAAAAAAAATCATGATTTTTTTTTCCCTATTCCCCCATCATGATGGGGAGCTTTTATAAGAGCAAGAGAACTTAAAGCAATGGTTTTTCATTTTGTCTGTTTGTTTGTATGTCTGTTTGTTTGTATGTCTGTATGTCTGTATGTCTGTGTGCACGCTAATCTCAGAAACGGCTTAACCTATTTGAATGCAATTTTTAGGAAACATATATCGATATATAAGAATGACAAATTTAAAATTGAAATGTATTTTTTTGCCTATACATTTAAAAAATTCTAATCAGATTAAGTATATGTAGCAATTCAAATGGGTATCACTTATTTTTATGTTACGAAATATGGTCGTATTTTAGTGCATGCATATGTTTATTATTTGTTAATTAATGTATTATTATTACAATTAATTCATTGGTGTGCGTGTGTGTGATAGTTTGCTGATTGTTATAGAAAACGTCTCCTTTAATATTTAGGGCGCAGACTCTCGCAAAAGCAAATGTCGTTTAAATATATATATTTAGTAACCTATTATGTACTTTGGTAATATATTATGTACTGAAATAAAAACCAACCTTTATAAAGAGCAAGTAAGTGTTAAACGATGGCTCTATATAATAGAATTTATATATCCCAGTAATAGCGGGGACGGTGTCTGGATAAGTTCAACGTTACCGTCTAACTTCGATAACTCAAAGGATAAATAGTTCACCGTTTATAGCCACTAGAAGGTAATTTCGTTTCTCGTGTGTTTATATTAAACCGTTAGTATTACGGAAAACAAATACAAAATGTTAATTCTCTAATCCAAAGAGAACATTTAAGTCCTCAATCCAGCAGATACATTGGTGTTTGGTAAGTTTTATAAATATTATTATTATTAGTAAGTTTTATATATAAAATTAGTGGTTATATATAAAATTGTAGAGTGGTTAGCGCAGACGTCTAACGTGTCACGGCGCAACGAGGCTCGGGTTCGATTCCCGGCAGAGATAGGCATTTATGTGATGAGCATAGATGTCTGTGTTTCTCAGTATTTATATGTGTAATTCTATGTATTAGTATCGTTGTCTAACACCCTTAACACAAGCAAATAATTTGCTTACTTAGGGGTTAGATCAATGTGTGTTATTTGTACCGATATTATTATTATTATTATATGTAATTCTGTATCAAAACTACAGTTTTCTATTCAAGAATTTCATATGTTCGTACCTATACTTAAAATGCTGAAAGCAGGTCATGTTTTATTTTCCCCGGATGTAGGAGTGCTCTTTAGGATGCATCGCTTATATCACGTGTTCCAACTTTCAATGCTAAATATACAACATTTACGTAATTTAGGGAATTTATACAAAGCTCTCACATTCCCTTGGTTAATGATAATGAGATTTTTCCACGGTAAACAAAAAATGTAGAAACTCACATACACTTTTTGCTAATGACTGAACATTACAAACAGCTAAACAGACAGAAAATATCCAATTATAAAATGAGACCTCTCAACAATTGAGGTCTGTATAAACAGTGGTTGAGTATTATTTTAAAGAGCGAATGCACAATCAATTAACAGATATAAATGTGGTACATGTATATTCTTCTAGCCTACAGATTTTTTTAGTATAAGTTTTTATTCTTCATAAAGTCGAAAAATATATGACCAGTGTAATCATAGAGTAAGAAACTAAACATTCCTGTACCAGGCAATCAGCGTCAGTCAACAGATCTCGTGAGGTGACTGGGAGGGGGGGTTTCTCCCAGCCTTATTCAGGGAGGTGGAGTATTTACAAAGGTAATTGCGGAGTGCTCACTGAAAGGCACAGTTCGAGGGAGATGTTTACTCCCGAGCCTGCCTTACTAAGCCGAATATTAAAACGATGCAATGATGATATTTTCTGTTTCGTTACGGCGAAGACTCTAAATCGAAGTAATAATCAGGGTATTATTATTTCAAAGACATTGTACCAAAGTAAGGAAATAATGTCATTAACTTCAGACAATGATTGTGCTTGAAATTTCTTAAGATAAGGTTATTTGGATAATCACTTACACTTTCAGCCATTTCTATACCTCGGAGAAGTTATGGGAAAAATATTCAACTCACAAAACATGATAAGCCAGAATTCTTTAAATGTTCAGATGTTTAAATTTAGAATACTTTTGTAAGTTTAGAATAAAAACAGATTTAGTAGTAAATTACTAGCTCACTTAAATAGGACTAAAAGTATAATAAATAAAAATAAAATTATAATTGGCAGAGAATAGCAGCAAATAAATGCATAAAATAAGCACTTTGTTCTCTGGTTAAATCTACCAGGGTTCCAAGTGTACCATGATCTGAAAAGAATCACACAACAATCAGCTGGTTTGTTTTTATTGTATTGCCTAATCATTTAAATAAAATGTATATATAAAAAATCATAATAATAATAAAACCGCGACCAACAAGACACGACCAATCGCCACAAGTAGCACCTGTTCAGTAAAACGTGAGGGTGAGCAATCACCCCCTTCGCCATATTAGAGGGAGGAGGGCAACCCGGCTCCCAACTCAACCGCAAGTAGTGACTTCTAAGGAAACAGTGTGACGCAACCAGCTGACCGACAAGAATAAATAACAACGTCCAATAAACTGCGTAGGCGAGAAATAAATCGTTAAAATACAAATCATTTCCAGGTCATACCGTCATTATTATAATCATTTACCCTAGAATTGGATTTTTTATCATATTCTCTTTTTGATATATAATTTAAATTATTTAAGGGACAAATCTAGAGCTTTATTTGGGAGTATTTTATAAAACCGTATACAATTGACCCTGAAGGAGGTATTTATTTTATGGAGCCAAGTGCTGAGCATAGCTAGTTTTATTTTTATTTCTAGGGATAATTTTATGTAAATATTATATTATAGATTGCTCAAGCAGCCCTCATCTGCAGTACAAATATAGTATCAATATCGGATGTATTACCCCATAATATTATAACATATGACATGATACTGTGAGAATAACTAAAGTAAACTAATCTAGCGGTTTTAACGTTTGTCAACCGGCGTATTTTTTCAACCGCGTTTGCGTCAGAACTAAGTCTATTCGACAAATCACATATATGAGGATACAATACAGCAGAAATAACTACATCTAATTTCTTAAATTATTGAATTGTACATTAGTTTTTGACGTTTGGTAAAGTAAATTTTATAAATATTGTTTTCTTCTCATTAACCTCTTGACTCCGTTGATCAAGTTGATGTAGTTGTACAACTTAGGCTAATGTACTGGCGATACAAATGATGGTGTTATTTTACTCTGTTTAATATTAACGCGAAGTCTGACGCAACAATGTCTATGGAGCCTAAGTTCTTCAATGCATATTGACCTTCCATTACTTCCATCATTCTTAACAATGATCAATTTAAAAACATTTATTGTTTCTTAGGAACTAACTTTTTGAAAATTAAAATAAATACATACAACATTGGTCCACATTGTCATGAAGTAATGTCAGATCGACAGCGGTTGGAGAGTTTAAAGATTTAGTTATGGTAACTAAGTAAAGCAAAGTAAGCAAAGAAAAGTTCAACAGTTGCAACCTCAAGGTCCAAAGAACCATCTTTCTTATATAAATGTCGGATGGACAAAATGGCTGGTACTATCGTCAGACATCTTGTAGGCTAGCCTACATGGGGTAATCGATCAGAAAGAGTGATATACACTATGATCACATTCAAATTCAAAATCTGAATTTATTTGAAACATGAGTAGAAATAAAAGTACAAAAGTTATTTTGTTGATAATTTATTTTATCGTAATAAACATTTACTGAAGTGTATTTTTTTTTTAATTTCATCGTCGAGATAAGCTCCGTCTTGTCGTTGGCAATCCTGCTATCGACTACGTAAACTTTGGAAAACTCGTTGACACATGCTGCGAGTAATTGTCGCTATCTCCTTCAGAATGTTTTTTTTTAAATTGGGATGTGGTCTTCGGTTTATTGAAATATACTCGCCTCTTCAGATATCGCCACAAGAAAAAACCGCAATGTCCGGGCTTCTTGGAAGCCATGGGATATCTATCACCTCTAAGAAAAATCAATTTGTTAAGAAACATTTCTTTGACTACAGGTAAAGTCACATTTGAGGTATGGCATGGTGCTCCATGTTATTGCATCTAAGTCCTGCAGTTGTATCCTTCAAATTCATGTAACTCTGTTGTCAAAAACTCTCCTAATATTTTCACGTATTCCACTAACTTTACAGTTATATAATTTCCTTATTTATTTAAAAAAAAAAACGGACCTATTATGTTCTTTACTAATATGGCAAACTGGTAAGAATTCTTGAGGAAGACTGGTAAGAACTTGACTGCGATTGTGGTTTGTCTTACACAGCTTAAACAAGGATCGGTAGTTAGGAAGGTAACACATCTCGGATATCAAGCATAGGAAAAAGCCTGCGTATATTGAATTAACTTTGTCGAATGAACTACCAATCTGATGTTTATTGAAATTAAACATTAATTCTTCATTTTAAGGCAGTGCTCATTAACACAAAAAATATTAATATTAAAAATATTCAAAAACAACTGAATGTCTTATTCATTATTTTTCATACACTAGATATTTTGATGCACCAGGTTGATATACGTTACATTATTTTTATATACAGTTATATTACAATATTTGTTTTTCTAATATAAGTATTATAACTCAATACATTATGGTTTATTTCGGTAGAGGATATATCTACAGTCTTAAAATCTAGTTTAAACTACTAATGTTTGGAATTACTTCCAAAGTGTTGGTGTCATATCTAAGCACTGCTCAATAGAAATAGTTTTTGTAGCTAAACTATTGACATCCAATTGTAAAACAATATGATAGCGATGCGGACTTGTCTCTTAAGACTCCTTAGTTTCTAACCCTTAGTTTTTGTATCAATTTAAAATTTTAATGCCACTTTTTCTTTAGTCTCAAACTCTAAATATACTGCATACAGAAAGAGTAAATTAAATAAACTTCACAAATTGAGTTGCGAGGACGCTGGCGCTATGACGTCACCGAAGCGAATTGTTATTAAACTTTACGTGAGAAGTTTCTTTACTTACTGCAAAGACCAAGTTCTTTTATATATATTATTTTATACTCAAAAAAACATCTCACGTCTCTTACAATTATTAAAATTTTTACTTAGTTGTTGTATCAGACGGTTATTTGATGTGAATACTACGATGATGCACGATAGAAGACCGTGGAAGGAATTGACATGTGAATTGAAAATGGCGGATGACTTTTGGATGTAAGTATTTGTTAACTCGGCTGTAATATTAATATTAATAATTATATTATATATTATTGAGCACTGTAATAGATTCAAAAATATAATTATGATATACTAATACCGCGATTTGCAGGTCATTTAAATGATAAATTGGAAAAGAAAGATCACAGTAGTTCCTACTGCTAATAAATTGAAGAATAAAATTATCTTCTTTAATATTTACTTCATTTTTATTACATTCTTTAGTTTCTTAACTATATTGAGATATTTAAAAAAACAAGCACTTTCAGTACTGTAAATGTACGGAAGTACCTACCACAAATTACATGTTACAATTTACATGGAATAAAATAAAAAATGTGAATTAAACTTAAATATTAAATGAATGTATAAAGAGGCGATATAGTTTTATTTGTTAAAGTTCATAATTTCTGTAACCGGGAACAAAAATTCATCCAGAATTAAAAACCATCTCTGCAGGTATCTATATAACCATATTCGTATATTCTGTAGTCTCAAGAGATCGTAATTAAATTTAAGTTTCTTTAGATTCTGAAAATATATATTTATATATAATTTTCGAGTTACTATAATATTGTTGGATTTTTGGTTTGTAAGTTTTCTATTTGAAAAGAGTTGGACTCCCCTTTCTTTTAATACTATTTCCAGCCCGAACGGACACGTAGGTAGTTTTTGAAGTGAAACTTCTTTATCTGGGTTGGAAAAAAATGTAGTGTAACATTTTTTCGTTACGCGTCACATTTTTCCGTTACGCGACTGCTTTTTTCGTATAGCTTCATCTCTTTTACACCATGTTGCTATGGAAATACTAAATAATCAAAATGACAAGTATGTAGATTACAAAACACAATTTACATTAACCAAAAATAAAATTATCGGATTAGAGTTTTATAATTAAATAATGAATTGTAATTACATACTGGACAATACGATTTTATGGACTTGCTAATGAAACTAATAAATAAATTCAAGATTATAACATGAAGAAGAAATTATGGAATATAATTTATAATATTTTTAAAATACATTGATTGTCTGAAATAGAAGAAGTTAGAATGAAAAGAAATACGAGTTTTGGCTGAGAAATGGAGCATTGGGGTCCTGATCTTTACAAGGTCTGTTTTGCTATACCTAGAACGAACAACAACTCGAAACAGCAGAAACCATGATGAAGAATAATTTTATTTGTTATATAGTGACGATCCAACATGTTAAGAAGCCTAAAGTTATTATTTTTAAAGTGGATTGTGTACATTTGTCTGTTTTTATGGTACTTATGTGTTTCTTCTATGAGAATATTATACGTCAGTGTAGTGTATGTAAATATGTTAATATAGATGTTACTGTCGTCTCATGCTTAAGCACCGCGCGCTAGGGCAGCGGGTAGTAGCGGGGGTTGACATATTCCCCCCGCGCGGGACTTCGCTTGCGGCTACGAAGCGGGACGGAGACGCGTGCGGTGTTTATAGCAGGGAGCCGATACTTTACTAGTTGGTATACACATTTGGGTAGACGTAAACAGCACATTTTGGCGGCGAGTCTGTTAATTTGTTTTTCTGTTGCATAATTGTTCTACAATGTTGAGACCGTATTATCCGAATTATGAGTATGTTGTAGTATTTGACCGTACTAAATATTATTAAACTTATTTAAACAATAAAACATTAAAAAATAAAGATTTGTTAAACTTTTGTAAAACTCGGTTTGTTTAGTATTTTGTTAAATTCTAACATACAAATCGTAATCGCCATATTTGCCATTCTAGTTTTTCATTGATTCACAAATCGCGCTATTTTTGAGCTCATTTACGTTTTCCATAGTGTCTTATAAAACAGGCAACGGCATTAATGCTATAATGTCAAGAAAAATATTTTTCAAAAAAAAAAAAAAATATATATATATATATATATTTTTTAATTATAAAAAAAATATATATATTATTATTATTATATTATATAATAATCACACGTGTATTATGAGTTAAATGTCACCCAAATTCAAGCGAAGCGGGTTTTTCATCAAGTTATTAAATAAATATATTATGTTTTGTTACTGGCCATCATCAATTATCCAAAATAGGAATAATGTAATAATAATATTGAATAATTATTATAATATTATTAATTATATAATATTCTATATGGAATAAAGTTAAATAAAATAAAGAAAAGAGGACGTGAAGGAAGCAATGAATTAGTATTTCAAATGAAATAAAATAATTTGTCGCGTCATAAGACTTGTGACGCCCGTATTGTAACCAAATGGTTTTGGATGACTGAAGATGGAAGTGAGTCATAAAACGGATGGTGCCGTTTCTTGACCAGATGTTATTTTCATTTCAGGTACAAATGGCAAATCTTACACTTGATAAGTTTGAATGGTATAAGGTAGACACACATTTGGGTAGACGTAAACAGTACAGTCAGAAACAGTCGATTTACTTCTTACGTTTTAATTAATTAATATTAATGAAAATTATGACGATTTTCTGTTACGCGCCATCTTTATTTCTAAGTCACATTTTTCCGTTACGCGCCAAATTTGAAGTGAAACTTTTTTATCGACGGATGGGAGAAATTTTATAGCAATGTCAAAAAATTGTAACGTTTTTCTGTTACGCGCCATCTTTATTTTTGCTTAAACTATTATATATTTATCTAATTTAACTTAATTAGCCATTCCTGTAAAGTTGTAATTAGTGAATCATTTTTCAAAAAATTATGTCATAAAGAAGTTTCACTTCTTACATGTGTACACTAATATACACACACATATTTATTTTTTGTATGCGAGTAACTTACCGTATTTTCACTAATATTAGATAGCATAAAACAAAATTTTAAAATAATATTTCACATCTATTTAATATATTTATCAAATATGTTTATTATTACATTAATATATAATTTTAATTAAATTGAAAAAACACAATTCATGACAACTTTGTTGTTTTATATTCCTAAGGTCAAATACCGGCAACTTGACAAGTGACATTTGTGGTTTGAATTATTACTTCTTAGTTCTCTCTCTCTCTCTCTGTTGGTTCTCCCTAAATATTTACGATTTTGGCTATTTTTCAAAACTATTTTTTATATTTTTCAAAGCTATTTCTCTGGATTTTTTATTGGCTATTTTTCAAAACCGACTCTGTCAAAATCGTTCTCCACGTAGTCATGTCTGTCCTACACTCAGAGTGTTTTTATAAATCCGCAGGAAGGAGGGCCACCCCACACGCTGTCACACTGTGTTGAAACCCAAACGACCCGTACCGACTGAGGCTGGTCGCCGACGATAACCTACAAGCCGAAGAGGTGAAGGCGGCCTTGGGTTTCAGTACAGTGTTAAGCAAGGGTAAAGAGGCTATCCTAAGCACACAACACGTCAGACAAGTCCTAATTACTTAAAATTTAAGGTTAGTTTTTGTAAAACTTAAAATCGGTATATCTCTGAAACTAAACATTTGTTCACGATATAAATAGAACTTCAAAAGACACACAAATTTTAATTTGGAAGACCTTACCAAAGAGGAGAAGTTTGTGATTAAAGTAGCCAGTACGAAAAACGCCAGTTTCAAATGTCAGGGACCTAATAGTTATACATCTAAATTAAAAGAAAAAATGCCGAGCACTATCAAGTGTCAGGAGAGTGGTAAAGAACTAAAATTGAACACAATTATTATTTCGTATTTACAATAAAGTAAACAAAATAATAAATCAAATTAATATAATTATTATTCCGTTTAGATTATTTTAATCCACTAATTCATTTAAATGACACTTTTATTATTATAAAGATAATAATTAATATTTAAAAATAAAATAATCTTTAATAGAATAGGAGAGAGTCAAGAGAGACAACTCAAGTACCTGGAGTGTCTGTCCATTAGTATTCGTATTCACGTTTCCGTGCATTCTAATTCCTGAGTGATTCAGCTTAAAACAACAACTCAATAATTAATTTATGTTCGGTTGAATGCATAATTTTAAGAAACCTCTACTTCTGCTATTATTGAGGTTAGACTCAATGTTGACGGTTCCTTGATTACTTTTTAAAATATGATTTGAAAGGTGAAATTGAAAATTGAAAGATTAAAGATGGTCGAAAAATTAAAATAATAGGTAACCAAAAGTCAATAGAATAGATTGTTAACTTTACTCACTTTGTGCACTAAAATAATTCTACTTACGCGCAATCAAACCTAAAGAGATAACATGTAAAATTTTACTTTTTTATTTGCCCTTGATTTAAAAACCCATAGAAGATTTGAGACTGCTCCCTTCAATGCCTCTCCCTACATCTTCTACGCGCCTTAATTCCTCCTTTTTAGCTCCTTGACTGTCACGTTGGTCCTGATTTGGTCTTGACTGAGTCAGTCTTGACTGTCACTAGTACCTACGCTGCTCTCGTCCTTACTTCCCTCTAAATTTATTAATGAGTTTATATATTAATTATTAATTATTTTATTTATTTACAATCAATTCATTATCCTCATTCATTTATCGATTTTTTGAAATTCGTTTATCAAATTGACGGTAATTTAACTCTCTTCACCCGCACACTTCTGCAACACGTCTTTGATTGGCGCCTACTAAATAGGTAAGAAAAATAAAAAAAATATGTTATTTTAAAATAATACAATAATAACAATAATAATAAAAGCCGTGTGTCACCGGCAGAGTAGAATAGTGCCAACCCTTTCTACCTCGTGGGTGTCGTACGAGGCGACTAAGGGCAGTAGAGAACTACTTATTATCCTTGATCATCCAACTCAAGACAGCTGACCTGATTTTTATTACAATATGTACTTACAAGTATATCACCAAATTAGAGATAGACATGACGCTGTATAGAAGAAACTTCACGAGATTTTTAAGTAAAAGTATATAAAAAATATTAATGTAAGTCAACGAAAAGTTTCGGACCAAATGAGAACAATATCAAGAAACCGTTTATTAACGTTACAAGTATTAAATCAAATAAAGGAAGAAGTAAAAATACAGTTAAGAGAAGAAGACTTAAATAACGACAGTTCTATTCCATACTCTGATGCTAAAATCAGCACACAACCTTTCTCACTGTCAGTCTCACTCTAGGCAAATAACATTATCACACAAATATCACTATCATCTAATCGAGATCATGACGACGAGGACCTGCCTAACAACACATTTATCACTGACTGTTTTGCACAAAAGATCTTCATTAAATTTAAAACAACTTTCAATCAATTTGATAAGATTCCCAAAATTATTTGTAATCTTAAGCTTACGGAACGGAT
Source organism: Napeogenes sylphis (assembly GCA_959347405.1). Classification (NCBI taxonomy): domain Eukaryota; kingdom Metazoa; phylum Arthropoda; class Insecta; order Lepidoptera; family Nymphalidae; genus Napeogenes; species Napeogenes sylphis. Next base: position 21,508,779 of record OY365783.1, on the reverse strand, counting down.
TAACATATTTAATACCCTCTTGATACCAAACTTTGTAACAGACAACATGAAACTAACTTATGTTCATACATTACAGATGTTACAAGTGTAATATGTCATGTCAAAAGTGTACAATACAACGTTTTAAAATATTTATTTCAATTGTCAATACATTTTAATATAATCATTATGATATATATGACATTAAAATATCATTTATGATATTTAGATTTATATACATTTAGTAGTTAGAATAATTTAGTATGTTGTTTTTATAAGGGACTTTTTTGACATAACGTTGATATCTATAGGTTCCTGTTCCTTACACGTTCATATAAAAATAAATTCTCTGTTGGATGGATGGATTCTGATGGATCTTTTTAGCATTTTGTTTTCAAAGCTTCTCGAGGTTTACGAAAGGTTCTTATGAACAGAAAATAATAAAACTTGCCCGAGTCTCTAGTCAGTCAAATATATAATTACTGTCAATTAAAGTGTTAATACATATAGTGTTAATAAATATTTTTGTCTTCTTAGTTACTACATTTTCGTAATAAACAGTCTAACAAAATTTGTTAATTTATGTTCATTGATAGAAATGTAGGCTTAGTAACTTCAAGAATTTAAAAAAAATTAACGCTACTGTAACGCCGTATGTTACGTATTATTAGAACCGTTAAAACAAGTCAACGTGATTTTTTTTTTGTTCCATACAATATTCGTAAAAGGTTCCATTTGACTAACGAAACCTCAGCCTGGAAATTAACCGTGATCTATACATTGATTAAAAATGTATGCAAGTATAGTACAGCATTAGTATCTATAATGATAGACAGTACTTAAATAGATATACCCCATTGGCTCTCGGTGTTCTTGACATTCAAACGCCTTAAAGATTTTGTTATTATACGCGAATCAAAAAATTTAATTGAAAATTTAAAATACCCCCAATACAAAAAGATCTTTAAAATGAATAAAGTAATATTAATACGTACTTATTGAAGTAGTTGCGTCGTCGGTTGCGTAGTTGTTGTACGAATGTTGACGATGGTGTCAATTTCACGAAGTTTGTAGAGCTAATGAATGGGGACTTAGACATTTAATATTGTTATGGTGCTATTTTCCTTGGTAATAAGTACATAATAATATTACTTTTATCCGTTTTAGAGATCTTTTGTATTGAGGGTTTATTAAATGATTATTTTTTTTCGTCTTTTTAAAATCATGTTATTGTTTTCTATATTGTACTAAATAAACCTACGAACACACTTGTTTTAACTTTTGTAGGTTTTTAATATGAGTATTGCACAAAAACCTTTGACCCGCACCAATAAAAGTTGAATATCTTGGAGACGATTGCTTTTATTTCAACCAATCATAGCTAAGAACCATCTCGATGGACCAAGATTTCGACTTAAAACAAACCGCAATGAAAATTGTTCACGCGTTTGGCTGCTACGATGTCACAGACGGATAAACAGATACACAGATACACACGTCAAACTTATTAGACCCCTCCTTTTGGGTTGGGGGTAAAAAATGGGAATATTTCTACGAAATAAACTGTAAAACGAGGTTCGGCTAATAAAAATAAAAAAAGATTAAGAAGAAAGATTAAAAAAATTGTAGCAATTTCCATAGAAATATTAGCTAAGTAATCTTCTAGGGTCTTAGAGATTTATTATTTGTCAGGATTTGTTTTGACATCTAAAGACAAACAGATATCGATGTTGTTGATTTTCCCGTTTCCTTGTAACCGTAACTTGCAACTCAGTTTTATTTTTTTTTCTTTAAGTAAGGTAAGTCAATACTTTTAATAATTTCTAACCTTGTTATGGATAACTTAACTAGTAGTCAAAAAATTTCATAATAAAAGGAATAATAATTACTCTTGTGCCTTAGGTTGCCGACTTATTAAAATAAAACTTGTTGTTAATTTGTATTTTGCTTTTGTTTTTGTTAAAATTATCATTTACCCTAGAAAGGTCAAATTATTTTAATGTCAAGGTTCTTCGAAACAAAGCTACATTTTGAAATTTCACTAGAAATATCATTATAAAATTTCTGTATGTAACGCTTCTAATTTGTATACTTTTCCCAATAAATGGTGTTTTTATAATACTAATTGGAAAAGACTTATGAAAACATGTTATGAATTGTTGTTTCGTATTTATTTATGATATAGGTTAGGTATTTTTGATGATGTAGGTTCTCACTAATTTTAAGAAACTAAAATATTCAGAAATTACTATTCATAATAAGTGTTCTTCTACAGAAAACGTTAAGTATGTTATGAAATCAACCAAATTCTTTTAAAATAATATGATGTTTCATGTAAATTTAGTAAATTTTGTATGCTAGTGAAATAAGCTTTTAAATATAAACATATTCAAAATGAAATTATGGAGGATATAAGATAACTAATGTCAGTAGATGAATTACGTATTTTTTCAAACCATTGTCAGAAAAAAAACAAATGTAAAAGACTTACACCCACTGCGTCATTGTTCCTAAATGATTATTTAAGTACACAAAAGCTCTTTGCTATTTCTACGCTTAAAACCGTTTAGAATTTAATTCTAGTAGCAACTAGAATCTGATTCTACAATATATTTTATTCATCCTAAATATTTTTCAAACAAGTATGTCTTGTTTATTTAATTTATTTAAAAATAAATAGAAAATAATCATTTTGAATATAACTAGTATTACATAAAGGGTAGGTACATTTAAATGTATGACGACTTGATGCCTTCAACCCGCCAAGAATTCCGGAGAAGATGGATTTATTGCTTTAACAAATCGGTTTGATTTGATGTTGTGATGATATAGGTGACTATATGTAGTCAAACTAGTGGAGACCTTCCTGCATATTATTAGGTATTCTATTTTTGTTCACATTTGTAACAATAGATTTGTTTCAATATTTATATTTACATAACATGGATTAAGTATCCAAAATATTATATACTCTTAATGCTGCAGTGCAATTATTATCAGATAGCAATTGTATAAAACATCGTTGTTTATTTTCTGCAATTTCAAATATAGAGCAACTCATTCAGGCCGAGCTGCATAGTGGGAATACGAATACGAATGAAATATACTCCGTGACGGGACCTCACGAGTTGCATTAATAATATCGTATACATAATAAGGCGGGTCTGAATACAGCTCGCAGCTCCTTTTGTACTAAATATTTAATTTATGCAACAGTACAATATATGACTGTCACTAAAATACAACTGCTGTCATACAATGATATTTGGGGATAATTACCGTTATCATTTTCGCTGAGTAAGCATTATATTAATTGCATCCGTATTACTCTTTGTTTAAAATGTAAACCATGGCATACTTACCACCCTACTTACCACCCGACTTACCACACTACTTACTTGTTTTACTTACAACCTAACCAACTATCAGTTATGTCTAAGTTTTTAGTTTGATTCTGGTTGAATTAATTAGAATGCAAATGTTCGTTATTTGCGGTTGGATTTGCCACAATTTTTCAGTCAAGTATATTTTTCATTATAAGAATGTTACAATAATAAACCGCTATTAGTATGATATAAACTCTTTACTACGCTTTTATTAACTTCGGATGTGATTTTGCTTTTATTTTTATTATTGCTTTTATTATTTATTTATGTTATTATTATTGCTTTTATTATTTATTTATTTTATTATTATTGCTTTTATTATTATTGATTGTGAATAATAGTTTATAAAATAAAAACCACGCTTTTATAAATTAAGTAACAAAAAAAATATAGTTTAAAAATAAAAACACCAACATGCTTTTATAATAAAATTAAACAAATAATTAAAAATGATCAATAATTTAAAAAGCTGAAAAGCAAAAAGTATTTTTAATTAAGTTTGAATCAATGGATTTTTAATGATTTAATATAATTTACAAAAATATATTGAATTCTAAAAAAAGCGTACTCCATCTCGACAGACCAGGCTTTTTATTAAAAAAACCGCAATCAAATCTGTCCACTCGTTTGGCTGCTACGACGCCACAGACAGAAACACACGCTTGTCAAACTTATAACTTCCCTCTTTTGGATCGGGCGTTAAAATTGTTAAATGATGATTTATAGCTTGAGTCTGATAAGGGAAGGGGCAGACGAAGTCTCTTCCTTAATAATTGTTGTTAATTTCGATTAGGTTTGTAAAATAAATCTTAAATAACTGTTTTAGTTTATAAGTGTTTGAGTACAATAGTTAAGTAAAAAATATTACCTACCAAAAAAAAATAGTACAATACTTTAAATATCTTGATATCATAAGAGAGAAATGTTGATGTAAGTTATTAAATGACTGTAAATGACCGTTGTTCTTTTAGTTTTTCTTAAATTTTCGACATGGGATTAGATTAAAGGAACGTTGAACTGCATAGTAATTTTAGAAATTGACCTCCAGCTGGTTGTTGTCTGGGGTTGAAGTTAGAAAGTTTAATGTCTGGCTTACTACCGAAGATTATACGACGAACATCTTAATGTTTTTTTCATTTTTGTAACCACATTAATTTTTATAACGAGTTGTCAATACACATTAACGTATTCATTGAAAATACGGAATATGCGTAAGATCTAAAATTGTCTCAATTATTTATTTCTCGAATACTTATTATCATCTTATTACAATAACAATTTTTTTTTTGTTATTTACTAATTATTAAAGCAATAAAATATGATGTGAAAAGTGTAAATTTAGGGAACGAAATTCAAACTTCCAAAACGCGCCACCATTGCATTGGTAAAAAGAAAATGTGACGTCATATGACACGACATTGAATTTATAGGCGTGAAGTTCATACTGTGGTATTAGTGTTTCTGAGAAAAATAAATTATTATTTTTTCTCAAAAAATATAATTGTTTATAAAAACATTGTTTCATAAAAACATTTTTGGGTCTTTTTCAATAGCAGTTACCATTTAATACACATTACATTTTTATAATGTTTCTTCCTCTGAATAAATTTCCACTTCACTTGACTCGGATAAATAACTTCTTCTTCCATGATTTGTATAGCAATTCAAACTTAAAAGATGTATGAAGTAACTAAAAAGGTTAGAGTAAAGTGTAAACATTGACTGGACGTGTCATTTGACGTCACGCAAAGCGCGCGCAAAATGGCGGTGTTTGAACAACTCAAATTTAGATGTTTTAAATTTCACTTAGAAAAATAACTAAAATATTGCCAAGTTTATTTATATTTTTTTCTACGATATAAAAAGGTAAATGGTTAATTTAAATAAAAAAACATGAATATTCCCTATAACAGTTAATACATAAAATAATTTATACATATGATTGTAGCTGCTTGGAAACGAAATGCTACGTACTATTGCGTTTTTGTTTAGAAATTGTAATCTATCAACAAAAACATGCATAGGATATGTGTTTGATAAGCTGGATTCTTGCCAACATTATACCAACACTACTTCTTAAGATATACAATGTGTACTTATTTCTTTGCCATGTTGCAGATTCAAAAGTTACAGATTCGTGAATATAATATAATATTCCGTTCATCTTCACAATCTCCTTTATTAAAATTTTACGAACAACTTGGAAAACTCTGAGATCGATATAAATAACTTGCGTTTGGAAGATCATTTTAGATTCCGTTTCATTATAATTTATACATACATAACATTACAAGGCAGTATGGGGCTTCACATATAATATTTTGTAACCATCTGTCACTATTAGAGTAGTTCCATATTAACCATCTTATTTTTTTTCTATTTATCATTTCGTTGATTCTAAATGTTCTTCTTCTTTTAACAATTTTTTTGTAGGAGTAAGAAACAGTGCGGATTTGTTAATAGTGGTGGCAACACATTGAGTGCTGAAGGTTAAGGCTGGCAGGGTCGTAAGACTTCTCATAAACGTGACGTCACTTGCGTTGACTGCAGCTTCGTCGGTAAAACTAATGTTCTGAGGAGCACGTTTATCTGCGACGACGAATACACTAATACTCTTGAAGTTTGAATATACATTACTTAATTGGGTATAGTCCTAGCAATACTAATATATATGTATATTGTCCTAGAGTTTAATTATACTTCGAGTTATAATAAAATATGAGGGGTTTTAATCAGTCATTGAATAGTATTTTACTGTACCCTCCATTATATCCTCCACCGGCCTTCTCTACGCAACTACACTTTTATTCTAGAGTTGTACATAAAGCGATAGATATTGAGAAACCCAAAACTTTTTATCGGGAAGATGAATTTCAGTTAATAGCAACGTGGAATCCAGTGATAAACAGCTCGTTTTTTGCGCAGTCAGTTAAAAACCAAAAGGTACGCTTCAGTTAGATTACAGAATAGGGATACTGTGACTGTTGTAAAGGGCGGAAAGAAAATATTTATAATATCAAATATGGGCGGGATAATATTTCTGTCTCGATATTCATTAAACATAATATAAATTATTTAAAAACTTTATTGTCAAACAGACGACAATAGTATGACAATAACTATTAGATTATATTTGCAGTAAAGATATGATGTTATTTTAAATTATGAAATAAGCATTACATACAAGTATCCTTATAAAACATTAAATTGAAGACATTATATTCCGCACACATTGTTATTCCTTCAACAATCCTCATTGTGTTGACCAAATGACCACATAAATCTCTGTAATCGAGAGAATAACAAATATTCTCTTTTATTATTTCGTTTCAATGTTCTGACTTAACAAATGTGCGCTGGAGACTGTATAACTCCCTATTAGAAATAACTTTTGGGAATGAAATATCTTTGTGAAGAGTCAAAGTAAGACTGTCTCTTAATCAGACAGAAATATTGCTTTATGTTATGTTGTTGTGTTTTAGTTAATCTATTCTGGTTCTTTAGACAGATTTTTAAAGATAATTACGTCGTGGGTACACACATCTTACACTGCCAGAAACTTACTACAAGTAAACCTAATTCCTTGTCCATTTGTAACTACAAATAAAAACTAAGAGATATTTCCATTTTTCATATATATATGTATACATATATATACAACTATATATACCCGCCGTGACGCAATTTAGCGTAGTAAATTTCACGCAATTGTTGTTTCCAGCAATTCTGTTCGGCTCATAAAGGTCGAGTATTAAAAATCAGTCGTTTGCACTTTTATAGTCCTGTTATATTTACAACCACATAGTAATAATATGCCTGTGGAATTATTTAAAATATTTAAAAAATCTGAAAACCTTTTAAAAGAATAGAAAAAAATATGTATTGTCAAATTTATGAATAAACATTAAGATCCCATATTTTTGTAATTAATCTAATCTAATGATGTTTATTTAATATCTAGCCAGGCCATAAATACTGTCACATTTAACAATAAAAAATATGACATTTGAATTTGGAATCTGTAATTTTTTTTGAAAATATCTTTAAACATGTATAGCCATGTTGACCAATGTTTCTAACGGTAGCTCAGTTGGTAGAGCGACGGGACGGTTTCCCAGTAGTCGCGGGTTCGAATCCCTGCCCGTATCGGTTTTTTACATTCTATATTTATAAATTTAAATAAGCTCAACATGGCTATACATGTTTAAAGATATTTTCAAAAATTGATTTCGGTAGTGGCATCTTTTCAGTGTTTATCTATACTGCAAAGTTAGAAACATTGGTTAGGATTTCCGAAAGAAACCTAATAGGTGTCACCACCGTCCCGATAAAGACGATCACATATAGAATGCTTAATTCACCGAGACGGACAGCGATACGGTAGCTCAGTTGGTAGAGCGACGGGACGGTTTCCCAGTAGTCGCGGGTTCGAATCCCTGCCCGTATCGGATTTTTACATTCTATATTTATAAATCTGTAATTTTTATTCGATTGTTCATTGTGTTTTCTCATTTTGGCGCCAATACATTCTACAATATTTTGCGATATTAAAATGTAGTGGGGTGATAAAAAGAACAGAATCGCTGTGATTCTATTACACAAAGTAGGTACAAGTAGGTAATAGTCAAATTTTTGTGTAACGGGCTATTAATAGGTACAATGTGACTTCCTCTGTTTGTGGCAGAAAAAAATCTGACCGTCCACGTAATGTTAGTACAAAAAAGGTGGTCGAAGCAGTAAGGGAAAGAATTCGAAAAAATCCTGTCCGAAAGCAAAAGATTTTATCTCGATAAATGAAGATAGCACCTAGAACCATGTCGCGTATTTTAAGAGATGACTTAGGACTTGCAGCCTCTAAGAGATGCACTGATCATTTCTTAACTGATATATTGAAGATGAATAGGGTGGTAAAATCGAAACAACTACTGAAGCGGTACGCAAATGGAGGTTACAGAAAAATATTGTTTTTTTTGGGAGTTTTAAAATAGGTTTAAAATAGCTTGAAAATTGACCGTTACAGAAGAGATGTTTCGCGGGTCGGCTGTGATAAAATGATCTCTAGGTTCGGGAACTCTACTTACTGAAAACATTTCACTGGGCCTCAGTGACCGCCGCACCACACTCCACGCCCACACTGTCCAGTGACAGTATTATTTGCATAATCGGTCAAAGCAATAACAAAACCTCCGGAGCTTCCCCAGTCAGACTGATCCAAATTTGAGTGGGCTAAACCACTATGACCTATGACAAGAAATAATCAGTGACCCTGGTATAGGTATTCCTAACCAAACTTTCGTTACTACAAACATTGAAACTTAAGTCTGTTCCAGAATGGGTACACTGAAATTTTAGGTGATTTGGTGCTTATACTTTTTTCTTAATGACATAAAAAAAAAATCTGCATTCTTTGATATTCAAGAAAATATATATATCCCTTCATCATAATGAGACTTTGACAGTCCAAGAGCTGTTTCACAGGGATATGTAACACGATACAGCTAATATTTACCGATGACCATCGAGAACTTTTAAGATACCAACATATCTAACATATATAAACAAAATTACTTCTAGAAGACGAAAATGGTTGGGTCAATTTCTGTGAGTTACTAAGACCACTATCCCCATCCTCACATTGTTTTTTGTTAATTACATTACGCAACTGGCTGCATCACACAGCTTTCTTTGAGCTTGCTGTAACATTGGGGACTGGGTTGCCTCTCACCATCAAATATGGCGATGATGGCTGACCCTTGCGAAATGCTCGTGAAACGTTGCGATGCCTTGTCGATTTGCTGGTCAAGGTTTTTAGTTTCGTAAGCATGACAGATTATATAGAGGTTTATGATAACTTTAATAATTTAGAAACCATATATTTAAAATGCAACTATAAATAATCATAAAATATATAATATCATTTTTGTCTTACATATTATTAACATTTTACCTTCTCAAATATAATGTAAAAGACAAAGCTGAATACTAAAAGATTCTCGAGGCGGCTCAAAGGTGAGTGAATTCTTATTAATGCTATTACCTTTGTCTACAAAAGTGGTGCAGATTATAAAATCTTTTTACGGTATACTTAATATCTTCGCCTTAAATATAGGTTAAACAATGTCTGGCCTCGCTCCTTTATATTATTAATTTTCTCACTTTCCAAGTGATTAAAACACTTTCTACTTTTTGTAACCAGAAATGTAAATGTTTACATTTTGTTAAACGTAAATAAGCATTCTACATGATTGTTCAATATTTTTTTTTATTAATTATTCATTTTTTTTTAGGTATGGACCTATATATTAATTATTACTATGCTATTTGAGTAAAGCGTCACCAGGTGAGATGACCTTCGAACCTCGGCAGACATTTCAAGAGTTAATAATTGGCATGGTATACACGTTCTCGTGTTTCGGCTGACAACTTTGACATTCTGATTTTCGATAATAGGTAGTTTCTATAACTCTTGGTAAGGCGAAGATTAATATATTGATTAAAAAATAATATATAAATTAATGTTAATGAAAGAAATTCAGTGATCTTGTCAAATTTACCTTTTTCATAGTATTTTTTATTTGCATTTAAATTAATTTAATATAGGTATGATTTCGAAGTACAATTTACACGAATTTATTTGAATGTCAACCACAACCTGTCACCGACAAGCTCGTTGTCGCCTTTTATGAAATATAATTATTAAAACCAATTTGTATAAAACCATAGCAATTTTTAAATTAATAGAAAATTCTTCTTTAAAGAGCACTCGCTATTAACATTAAAAGCTTTTTTTTTCGGTAAACAGAAGATTGATTTTGTAGGTTTAAAAATTATCCATCAACATAAATTCAAATTCAAATTCAAATTCAAATTCAAATTCTTTATTGTTTTATATATACATGTTTAACAATGTAAAAAATTGATCCCTTCTTTTAAGTGCTTGAGCACCTGTGCCAGAAGGAACCACTCTTCGTTAGCTTAATAGAGTAACTAATACTGTATACATTTATATTTTTTTTTTTACTAAACTATAAAATATGTAACTGACTCTAGGTATATTATAATATATAAACAACATACATACATAGGCTATAACATTTAAAATTATATTACCATTCTAAGTTTCAAATATAATTCTGTAATTTTATTTTTATAATTCTAGACATATTATTATTACTTTATTGTAAATTATTTTTACTTACAAACATTAGTTATTTACGAACTTATCTGTAAAGTTAGATTGTTATAAAGAACCACCATCTACTAAGTTACCTACATTAACACTATTTTATATAGATTAACACTATTTTTCTTACATTTTACACTTTTATATAATGAAGTATCCTTTCAGTTTCATTATAATCCAGAGACTTTAGCCAATCAGTCAAGGACCTTTTGCACTCATGATACGACATCCTATATATATTAAGTATTTTATTAACACTATTGTATTGTTTATTATTTAACTTAATTAAATGTTAAACCTAATTTATAAATTGTACCCACGGTCAATGCGTTTTAATTGAGCTACTGTCGGTCGTTATTTTCCAATTAATAATTTTAGTGAAATATAATTAACAGTAATTGTATTTAATAATAGTTACAAATGATTGGTTGATGATAAATTTGGATGCCAATTTATAATAGAGAAGATATGTACCTATATGTACCGGATAAACTCCGAAACGGTTTGACTGATTTTAACCAAATTTTCAGAGGATCTTTAGATTGACACAGCGGGTAATCCTGTAAAGTTGGTGACGATCGGAGCATTTTTTATGGAACTGTCAGTGTCAGTTTTCTTTCTACTGATATTGTTTTTTACATCAAACGATTTAAGGTCAGTTATAACGTCATGATACTATTCATGTACAAGCTAGAAAAACGAGTAGAAGAAAATGAAGTTCAGGTTGAATCATAATTATTATCGCGGTGGTTAATTCTAAATAAGTTAATTCTTATATTTAATATATTTTTTATTCTGTATTTTGAGTTAATACATTTTTAAATTAAGTCCGGCGAAGCGGACTGGATATGCTAGTTATTTATAATAAAAGTTTGTAGATTGTGAAAAATAAATTGTGTTCCATTCTAATGTATATAGGTATTTAGTTTCCAATTTTATTGTAGCTTGGAATTTATTGCAAAATCTGAAAACTCTTTTTTAAATATTTAAAATTATATTACAGTGTAAAACATGAATCAACATTTAACGAAGCTTGTTTAAAAAATTAGTGTAAATTATATTTAAACTCTTGTCATATTTTTTACTATTTTATTACTTATACTGTTGTCAAAATAAATAATACAATTTATGGAATATGGCCCGCCTAGTCAAGATAAAGCTCGGACAGCAGGCCAAATAAATAATCTGACAATCTATATTAATCGGATGTTAAAGTTTGGATGTTTTTTACTCAATAACGCCAAAACTAGAAAACGGATTTTAGTCCTATCAATGTTGTAGCTTATGTACCAGAATAACACATAGGCTATAGAAATATTAACTTTTGCACATGGCTTTGTCGGTGTGGGTAACATAACATAAGTTGTAGCGCGATTGTTGTTCATGTTGTTGTAGCGCGTAGTTGAGCGCTTGGTTCGCAGAATTTTACAAAAAAATAATAAAATTTAAACAATGTTGAACATTATCCACCAAATAAAATGCTTCGTTTGGTCTGTGGAAACTAAGAACAATGTTCAATGTTTTCCCCATGACCTTTCAACAGTATACGTACTATATGGCGCCATTTTCTTCACCTCTACGCCGCCACTTAATTTTGTTTCGGACTTCTGCCACATTTCATAGTCGGCATCACCCACATCAGCAGTTTTTATTCATATATAGTTTTTATTCAAAGTATAAATTAAAAATACTTTAAAAGAAGTTACGGGTCACAGGTCCGGACAGAATGCCCGGACGGAGTCCCGGGCAATAGCTAATAATAAACAAACTAAGCAATTAAGTCCTGAAAGCGAGAAAATCCACTTTATGTGGCAGCCGTTAATATCATTAGCCGTGCATCGGGTAATTTACTGACCGTAGAAAAGAGATCGAACAAACAATATATATAAATGTAGAATACATAAACATAGTCACTGAGATGAAATGTTGTCACAGCCAGTTGCTTGATAAGATTATCAAATAACGTCATACAAACTGTGTAGGTTGCCAGTTAATCGCTAAAAAGCAATTCATTCCCATACCATACCGTTAATGTTAAATTTTACAGTTTACACTTTATCGACGATGTTTTATAGTAAGTCCATATAAGAGAGAATGTTATATGTTATTCCATATATGTTAGTCCATACTCTTATTTGGTAATCCATATAAGAGAGGATGGGGATCGTGGACTTTAGGAACTCACAGAAATTTACCCAACTAAGTTACGTTTTATTAGTAGTTTTTTTATAACTTTAGCGTTAAGTGTTGGTATTTTAAAAAGTCCTCAGTATCCTAAGCAGAGGATGTATTCTGACATAGATTCTAAACAGTAGCTGTATTCTGTTACAAATTCCCGTACCATCAATGTCCCGTTATAGTGAAGGTAATATAAAAAAATATTATAATAACAAATTACATATCTATATATATTAATACAGATTGTAACATTTTCCCGTACATACACATAAATGAAACTTGGAATGTATTAAATCCTGCAGAGCAATCCTATCGGTTATTGCATGTTACGGATATAGGAGAGATACGAGTGTTATAAAAATGATAAAGTTTTCAGAAATAACGTGTGGATGTGAGTCTTAACTCTACAGAGAGCGTGTTTCCTCAACTGAAGTACGGCTGAATTATACATGAGAGTGACGACTGTGTGGAGATTAGAGTGTGACAGAGATGAGCAGTGAGGGAAGAAACGTGTTTTTCAATCAAATTATATTCTGACTTCTGACTCGTCGTCACTTATAACTAAAGCACCTGTATACTCCTACGTCATGTTATTTCAGAAAATGTTACAACAATAAATTATTTTATTTATATTAAGCAACAAAAAATTATTAAAAAGGAAACGAATCTTCTTATGGCGGTTCTTGTAGCTTTTCATAACAATGAATTGAATTATTGTTTTCTAACTTTTCTTTGTCTCTGTCCGCATTACATCACGTATCACCAGACCAATTAATATCAGAAGTGACGTGGATGACCATGTCCTTACTAAAAATATATCAATTTATATAAAACAGGAAATTGTTTATAACTCTGTTGGTAATATTTAAATCCGAAGTCTTTCCCGCAAAAAAAAATGTAGTAGGTATTTTATTTGGTCTGCAATGTTTTAGCTATACATAAAATAAAATTGTAACAAGGAAAATCTTGAGAAAAGAGTAATATTTTATTAAAAAAAATACTACGTGTTCGCTTGTAATAAAAAGACACCTATTAAAATTTAAACAAAAAAAATTGTCGGGAATTTCTTCTCCCTCGCCCTGCGGGCGAGAAGGGACGCAGCGTCAGGGTTTGTCCCTCGTTCCGTTTCTAGCGACTAGTTGTAGGCCTTGGCCCTGTGTAATGTTTTCCTCCCTTGTTAAAGGGGGAAAGGGGGAAGAAAGCGACAATGGCGGCGGCAAAATTTTGTCGGAGAGATTGATTATCCTTTTATAGAACATTTTAAAAACTATATACTTATTCTCCCTCTCCAGATGACATTTCTTACTGCCAAGAGGTAGACAGCAGAATCGCCTCGCTGTGCGGCGGTAATACCTAGGGGTACCTAGGGGTATATGATAGGTATTAAACACCAGAAATTTAAAATATACTCTTTTTTGATTTAGAGACAACTTCTTCAGTGTTTCATTTGTGTAATATATTATTATAGTATAACTGACGTCTCGCCAAAACAAACCACTATAGTAATTTATATCAACACAACAGTCGGCACTCTGATAAACTACTTGCTTGATATTTTATCTTCAGCGAAGGACTGGAACAATCTGCCTGCGACGGTATTTCCGGCCAAATATAATGTGGGTGTCTTCAAGAGGAGAGTGAATAGGCTCCTAGGTTAATGCGCGATACCACCTAAGACAATATTTCCCTTACCATCAGGTGGAATGTAGTCAAGCATTAACCTAGTTTTGTATAAAAAAAAATATAGTCCCTAAACCACTACATACCACGAACTCAACAGTACTTCTCGTTGCTTAGCTATCTATACCATTATCTACACCATGTTGCTATACGTAAATTTGCTATACGTATATTATTTGCGTATGAACAGATTGAGAACAAGGCAAAACAACTTTCACTATTGAAGCCATTTTGTTTATGATTTAAGTTTAACTGCAATTATTTAACGGTTCCGTGGTGTAGTGGTTATCACATCTGCTTTACACGCAGAAGGCCGCCAGTTCGATCCTGGCCGGAATCATACAACATTTTTTGTTCGATTATATAAGAAAAAAAAAAATATATCATCTCATAAGTACCGTTATAGAATTACACTAGTGACAGAATTGTGTATTAATATTAATATATTATCATTTTTGCTTTCCAAATTGCTTGCGAGAATGATGTGGAGGCATTTTTAATACGCTTTTATTATTTTCACGTGTATGTTCCCTTTTTTTTTTTGCTTGTTACCGACGTTTTCGAATGCGATCTTGTTTCATTTTCCACGACCGATTTTGTACTTGTACTTTGTACACATATCAAAGTCCGCTAGTAAAATAATAATTCGATTAGATTATCTCATTATCGTGATTAGAATCTCCAGGATTAATAATTATCTTACAGATGTTTTTTGCATGACTAAAAGATTAAAGTATACGCTTTAATGACAAATTGAACTAAAACAGAAAAATAAATATATGTTAAAGTTAAAAAAACTAAAAATCACGATTTAATAAAAATAACTATGTTAAAAAACACCGACTTTAAAACTAAAAAGTTTAAAATAATGAAGATTTAATATTTATTATACTACCTATTATTTATATGTTCTATTTATTAATAGATTTGAAGTCGGTGCCAAGCCATTTATTGTAAGAATTCGGGTGAATACATTTACGTATTTTTTTTCTCTTCGTATACAAGCTAGTAATTATATTAAGATTTAATTGTTCTTTTATAGCTTTATTTACGTATCTTAATTTTTGAAGTAGGCATTTCATAATTCACCTCATTAATGAGCGTTTAGAGAACGAGTCGACTGAGCAGAGGGCTCATAGATTAGAAGTGATACAAAACCGTACAGCAACCGAGTCTGCTCAGCAACATGAGAACCGGCTAGCAGCAGCGCGTCAGACTTCACATATCCAAAACATCAGATGTCATTAGTCACAGCACATCTGGATTTCCTTCCAGAGGAGCTAGTTAAAATTTGCACAAAAATGCTCAGAAAATAAAAACTAATGGGCCTACTTGAATAATTTTTTATGGGACCAATTCGAAACTATTCCGCATCAAACGAAAAAAGAATTACGTAAATCGGTTCAGAAATCTCGGAGAAATCGGTACACATACATAAAAAAAAATATCCGGCCAAATTGAGAACCTCCTCCTTTTTGAAGAAGTCGGTTAAAAATGAATCGAAATAAAAAAAAATATTATATTTTGCCCATTATTCATTCTCATATTAGGAATAACTTCTTACTTTTTAATTCGATTCATTTTTAAAGCGTGTATTTTAGTTTATTAACTATATTTATTATTATTCAATTATTTCTGGCTTAGTAATCAATTGGAGTATGGTATACTGCCATATAGTGGCTACCATAACAAATAATGAGTTTAACAAACAATAACAGTTTTCCATAAGATTTTTAATAAAGGATAAAAATAGCTTTTATTTAGCGTTATTTAACATTTACTTTGAAATATAATCCGTTTTGTATTCAAATAGTTAAATTGTAGGGCAGATCTATAGCCGGTAACGGCTTGAAAGCCATTTGCAAATTGCAATGGAATCTAGAGCGTTTTATATAATTTGTTGGTTATTATATTATATCGTTATTATATATATATATATATATATATATATATATATATATATATATATATATATATCTTTATATATTTCTTGTGTGCGTGTGTATGTCACTGAACTCCTCCTATTCGACTGGACCGAATTTTATGAAATTCTTTGTGTGTGTTCAAGGGGACTTGAGAATTGTTTAGATTCACATTTTGGGCCCCTGGAAAATGGTTTTTTGATTAAATTTTAATATGTAAGTAGGTGGTGATTTTGGAATGTTTCACATTGGTTCCGACGGACTGCGTTACCGTGGCAATGTCAAATATTAAATAATATTATATTTTAATCTCAGAATAATAACTAAAGCTGTTTTTTAAAGTTTGATTTTTTAAATTAATGACGCGTGTACAATACAAGACGTTGAAGGAACTTCAGCTAACTCAAGCTACATACTATTTATACTTCATAGAATTAAACAGATGATAAAAGATGAAAGGAGAAATTGTATAAAATAGGTCTTAAACTCCACATGGCATAAAGTTCTACAACAGACTATAGAGTCCGACGTTACATAATATTTATACTTCATAGAATTCACGACACACGACACGACTCCGACACGACACACGATACGACCCCGACACGACATACGACACGACACCCGACACGACATACGACACACGACACGACACAAGACACGACACGACCCCGACACGATACACCACACGATACACCACACGACACACGACACGACACCCGACACACCACACGACACCTAAAGATTTTTTTCAATTAGGTATACATCTCACTCGAAACGTCGGACTCTATAGTCTGTTGTAGAACTTTGAAAAGATGAAAGGAGAAATTGCATAAAATAAGTCTTAAACTCCACATGGCATAAAGTTAAAACCATATCATCATCATCATAGGGGGGGCTTTATAAAAGCAAGAGAACCCAAAACAATGGTTTTTCAGTTTGTCTGTATATCTGTATGTTTGTGCACGCTAATCGCAGAAACGGTTTAACCAATTTGAATGCGGTTTGGTCGTTTATTTAATACTAGCTGTTGCCCGCGGCTCCGCCCGCGTTTAGGTCGCTTTTCGCGTAATCTGTGGAAACTACAATTATGCAGACCTATAATAGACTTATAGTTAATTCTATAGTATCCTATTCCCGTGGAAATTTTATATATATAGGCATTACATTGCTACGATATCAAACTGAAAAAACTGAAAGCCCTCCCCTCTCAACGCGCCACACACCTTGCACATCAAAGTACGTGTGGTATTTACCATTACGTATTATTTTAAAACTAAAATAACTCCTTACTTATTGGTAAAGATCAAATGCTTTCAAGAGCAATGTTGTTCATAATTAAGTGCCTGTGATATTTAAATAATTTATTTGGATAAGGAATAATATCGTTATTATTAAAACACCTTCGAAAGTGTATATTATTTTAGAACTAATTTCATAACCATATAAAAGGTTATAGTGAGTCAACCTTAAAAGCTAGATATATGTTGTCGCGGACTTCTTTTTAGAACTTTTAAAGGGCAACAATTTCATAGAACATCATTTTTGCGTAACTTTCACCGTTTTCGCAGCGCACGCATGTTTTTGTTTATTTTTTTACACCTTGCGTTAGAATATTCAAGTTTTAGTAATCATCCCTAATTTTTTGAAAATGAAACATAGCCTATGTCACTCGGGAATAAAACTGCCTTTCATTTACGATACTCCTGCTACTCAGCAATTTCGTGTTTACATTAACGTAAATTTGAATCTCAATTTCTAATTATTTCAGGCGTTCAAGAGAAGCTGGGTATTATGAACGGCGGCATAGTGTACGCGGTGTTCTCGTACTCGGCGTGTCGCTCCGACGAACTGTCCTTCGAGAGCGGCGCGCGTATGCAGGTTTTGAGGAAGGGAGACGACCACGAGCGGGAGAGGTGGTGGTGCCGCGACCACCAACACGACGACGGATACGTGCCCAGGAACTTGCTGGGGGTGAGATACCACATGACACGACATGATACACCACACGACACACAACACGACACACCACACGACACGACATACGACACGACACACGACACGACACACCACACGACACACGAAACGACACACGAAACGACACACGATACGACACGACACGACACACGACACGATACACGACACGACACACCACACGACACCCGACACACGACACGACACACGACACGACACACGACACGACACACGACACGACACACGACACGACACACGACACGACACACGACACGACACACGACACGACACACGACACGACACACGACACGACACACGACACGACACACGACACGACACATGACAGGACACACGACACGACACACGACACGACACATGACAGGACACACGACACGACACACGACACGACACGACACACGACACGACATACCACACGACGCACGACACGACCCCGACACGACATACGACACGACATACGACACGACACCCGACACGACATACGACACGACACACCAAACGACACCCGACACACCACACGACACACGACACGACATACCACACGACATACGACACGACACACGACACACGACACGACACGACCCCGACACGACACACGACACGACCCCGACACGACACACGACACGACCCCGACACGACATACGACACGACATACGACACGACACACCACACGACACACGAAACGACACACGATACGACACGACACACGACACGACACACACGACGACATACGTGTCGTATGTTCGTCGTACGTCGTGTCGTACGTTCGTCGACAGTTCGTCGGAGCGACACGCCGAGTACGAGAACACCGCGTACACTATGCCGCCGTTCATAATACCCAGCTTCTCTTGAACGCCTGAAATAATTAGAAGTTGGGATTCAAATTTACGTTAATGTAAACACGAAATTGCTGAGTAGCAGGAGTATCGTAAATGAAAGGCAGTTTTTTTAGTGCCAACGGATATACCTAAGTCAAACTAATACTAATAATGATAATAATATACATATAAGCAAATTATTTGCTCGTGTTAAGGGTGTTAAATAACGATATAAATACATAGAAATACACATTATAAATACTGAGAATATATTAAATAAACGACCAATCCGCATTCAAATTGGTTAAACCGTTTCTGCGATTAGCGTGCACAAACATACAGATATACAGACAAACCATGGTTTTTTGATTAATTTTTAATATGTAAGTAGGTGGTGATTTTGTTTGGAAAGTTTCACTTTGGTTCCGACGGACTGCGTTACCATGGCAATGTCAAATATTAAATAATATTATATTTTAATTATAGTCTGCCCTGACAGTTGTCGTTGCGATAGGAATAAGAAAAATATTTTAGTACTAGCGGCCCGATACGTGCTTCGCTACGTAAAAAGTGAAATTTAAAAAAAAATATTGGAACAAATTCATTCATTCAAATAAAAAATCTTTATTTACATATTCATACGGTATCGATTGGTAGAATTATGATAAATGTACATGTAATGACGTAAGACATTCTGATAACTTTTTTATATGTTGTTTTTTGAAGTTTGATTTTTTAAATTAATGACGCGTGTACGAGACAACGTCTGTCGGGTCCGCTAGTATTATATATGTTGGTATGGTTGGTATATATGTTGGTTGTTAAATCGTTATTTTCCACGTTCATATTTTTACTTACGATGTTTATATTTTCTATACCAGTTCGTTATTTTGTATTTGTATAAAATCTGAAAAAGTTGACCGAATCTAGACCCCCGGCACTACGCATATACCTGCCAACATAAAATAATTCAATTAAATAATTAATCCTTTGTATTTTATAACTATTTATTAATTCCGTGATTATAGCGGTTTATTTGATACACTGTAATGCTACAATAACATAAATAGTTTTAAGCAGCTAAAGATAGTTGAATTCATGGGAAATCAGACCGCGCCGAGTGAATTTCATGAGATTTCAAGGGATCTCGACGCGCAGGAACGCCAACACTCCCCCTGAGGTAGACTTACATGATAATATCGAAATCTCTACAGATAATGCAATCACACATCATAAATCATGGTTTATAATTATTGCCGGGGCGTCACGGTGAATGCGCAAGCGATCCCGTGGCATCCCATTAAGGCGAAGAGGGCAACCGTTGGTTTTTTAGTGGGTAGCCTTAAAATGGTAGCGTCCTCTATGCTGCCGGGTAGTCCCACATAATCCCCCGGTCATCACCTTCTTGGCCGGTGGGTATCCGTAACGGATTTTTCCAACGAAGAACAAAAAAATGGTTAATAATTATTAATTGAAAACCATTTTGTATATTGTAACCATATATTATTGGTCCTAATCAAAGGCATTTTTCCCTAGTATTCTGACCACGCATTCTTGGACGCACTATTCCAGTACACGCAACGGATCATTCTGCTGTGTAGCTCACGCCGCGTACAGTGCGGTGGCTATGCGTTGCGATAGGTTAAATATATTATCTTTTACTTATTAATGTCTTGTATGACACCATTTTAGTGTGTTGTGTGTGTTTTGTGTGTGAGTGAGACGGCCTGGTATGTTCTCCTGGTAGAGTTCATCTGATAAAAAAAAGCTTGAGATCGTATTCAAACCTTACAAATTCTTCCATGTGCTCCTCGTGTCTGGATCTGTCGATGAAAGAAGATAAAATCAGTCTTTTATTTACTCTATTAAGCCATTTACCTTTACAGCTTTCCCCCAGAAATCGGACTTAATCTTAACATTCAGGATCCTTAAACATTTGATTATGTCATTGGATTATTTTTTTTATCTAAAATGAATATAAATTTTTATTTTATTTTCTTTTAGTAATTATATAGCATATGCAGGAGAAGAAATTAAGAAAGAAATCATAGACGCTGCATTTTTTTAAATAATTTTCAAAAGCAGAGGCAACATCCTTATTTGATTTTATTATTTGATTATCTATGTGAAGGGAATATTTGGAGTTGCGAGCTTTACTTTCACAGATTAGCGCTATATAATATTTCAGGTCATTTTTATTTTATCCAATGAATTACTAAATGGGTTTCTAATGTGTCCTGACCTGGCTTATGTAGTATATGTAGTAAACTTTATTAAATATTTTTGAATTATTTCTAGTACTTTGACCAAACGGGTCACTGACTCACTGCCCTTGAACTCCCTCTCACTGTAGAGGTCAAACAGTTTCTGTCTATTCTTATGAATTCTTGGGGTCGCCCATCCATTAAACGATGGGTGATTTATAAAAGTGCATGTTTTAGAAGAGAATGTTAATATAAATTGAGTATTAATCAGTTTGAAAAAAAAAATCAAATCGATGTGAAGGATTTTTTATTATATTTCAAATATAAGCATTTAGCCAAAATATTACACAAGCGCACAAAGAAAAAAGTCCGGAACCTTTAAACACGACAGTTGTTTCACGCAACTTTAACAATTATAAATGTACTAAGTAATTTGTGATTGCTGATACTACAAGAACTATCATACTGTATTTCTGTGGTTTAATAGCCTGAAACCTACACCAAGAACCCTGTACCAAAAGCTCCTTTCGTTACACACAGTAATATCCTGCACCCAATTAATTGTCGCCAAAACTGATATTTTTTTTTCAAAAACATATATCACTTTACACAAAATCGGATAAAAATAAATCATTCGACTGAGTTAGGCCGCTTTTATCTACATCAACGAGACTTCATTTTGTGCGAACTTATATAAGAATTTCTGATTCAGACTACACTGCAGTTTCTTTGTTCAAATAAAAGACAAGAAAAAAAACAATACAAGGCCTACTGAATGCCAGCCTTTTTTTATTTCTAGAACATTTGGTTAAAATTATAAACAAAATATTATTGATGTATTTATATGAACGTATCTTGCATGGAGAGATTTATCTGAACTCTAGTGACCCGGACACTTTTGATATGGTCTCAAATCCGGGAAAATCCAATAAAAAAAAATTTCTAGGTGAAATAAAAATTCTCCCATTATTTGAATGTTATTTTTTAATTAATTATATAATACTACTAATGTAAGTAATAATAATCAAAAGTTTAAGCTAATACAATAATGATAATTATTTAATCTAATTAAAGAAATAAGTTGGTCCGTTTTATTTTTTTTTTTAATTTGTTCATAATTATATTATTTAGGATGATTTATACAATGTTCCCAAAAACTAAAGATAAATACAATTCTTAACTTTTTTTCAAGTATTTCAATAGATTTTGATTTATAGAGTGTATAAAAAATCTGTTTTTAATTTACGATTTGGTAGTGTCAAAAGTAGGTACTAGAAGTACAGTGTTGCGGAAGGAGCTTTTCATAATTATATATTATAATGCCGAAGAAATTATTACATAAGTATAAAACAATTTAATCCCCAGTTTTAATAACTTACTAAGTTATTAATGTTCAATAAAATAAAATTAATTTTTAATCAAAACAGCACAACTCAATTTAACCTATAAATATTCGTTTTGCAAATTATCCAGAAAACCGCTGTATCTGACGTTTGGTAAAATTTTATTATCTAATGTAAATAAATTGCTCTTTCAGTAATCTCACTTACTCGTAGCTACTAAGAAATAGAAAATATTTAAGTAGTAGGATTTTTTGTGATTTTCACAGTAAATAGGTACTTATGTATCTTTATTTTTTTGTTCAAAAATTCTATATCACAGCTACAAATTTCACTTTTAGCTCATACTTTAATTATATTTTAATTTGTGCAAAATATTAATTATCACTGTACTTAGATTATAATTCTAGTAAAAATGATATGTAGATGTTAGGTTAATGTTAAAAGTTAACCTACCTTTCCTAACCCAAAAGGTATTCTGACTTTTATAAGTGTAATGTATGCATATTTGAAATAAAAATCGATGATTTTGAACAGTAGTGAATGAATAAAAAAAAACTGTAAATACCTAAAAACAATTACCACTTAAACCAATATTTTGAACTTCAGCAAAATGGTACAAGAGAAGAAACCACTTACAAAGTTGAAATGTTAAAAAGAAAATGAGTATTTCATAAATTGCTTTGCAACGTAAAACTGTAGTTCAGAAAAGGAAATAAAAGCAGCGAGCTTCAATGCTTTTCCGTTACTGAACGTCCATTGCATGATTCAGAACCACAGCGACCGCTCTCCTAAAATAGGTTTTTAGGTCACCGGCTCATTATATATATTTTATTTTGCCTTCAAAAATTTGAATAACGTACTTAGTTTTAAATATATACCTATATGTAGAATTATAACTCCATCTACATGGAACGCAGTCCGCTCTGCCAATTGAGTTACCGTGTCGGTCGCCACCCGGTTTGATGAACTCTATGTATGTATACCTATGTAATCGTCTTTATTGGGACGGAGAAAATATCTAATATGATAAACAATGTTTCTTATATTTTCCCAAACAATTATGTAAGCTAAATATGACTAAATATGTCAATAGAATTTTTTAAATGTTAAGTATTTTTAAGTTTTACTCAGGTAATTATGTAAATTAAGTTTTATCAACACATGTCTGATACAAAACATATGAGGCCTGCCTATAACAATGCCTTTATTTTGTATTAAATAAACTGGTAGAGTAACTATGTTGAATTTATTATAGTCTATAGTTTAAAGACACTATTTAGAATACTAAAATAAAAAGTGTCGTCGCGGCTTAAAAACTATAAATAAAGAAGAAGTGAAATAACCAACATGTACTAAACATCATGAGTTGGTAGTGTAAATCCAGCTTTCAGTCAGTATTATATTCAATGTATAAAATACATTTTCCATTCGTTACTCCGCAACGAGTATCGCGATGACCACAGCAGCTTCCTGTCGCTTTGAGGATGAATAAGCCGTGCACACTCGTTGGTTGTTTTAAGAGGATTAACGAAACCGGAAAACTGCAAACAAATCTGGTCAAGTTAACAGGACTCGAATAATATGTTACTCCGATATCAAAACATATACAGGAAAAACACAAACTAATAATGAGTATGTAGTTTATTTAGGATATATACCTACTTCTTTTATGGTATTGCAAAGAACTGATAGATAAATGGATGAATTAATGTTATAATTTAATTGTTGTGAAACGTGTCCGTTTGTGAAATGTATTAATTTATTTTTAAGGAATCAAACGATATCAAAAGGTATTAAACGGTAACAAACGGTATTAAATGGTATCAAACGGTATCAAACGGTATTAAATAAGGGGCTAGTAAATGTTTTTATTACATTTTATAAAAGGAAGTTCTGTTAATTAGTTTTACTTGGATACAATTAGTTTTTAAATATAAAGTTATAAGTATAATGTTATTAAAATATTTATTGATGTTTTAGGAACATTTTTTAATTGTGTTATATTACGAATTATTAGGATATAATATTTATTTTATTTATTTATTTATATCTTTTCCACTTAGAATCATAATCAGTGATCACTTGTGTACGTCAACATGGAAGTGTCAGGAGGGCCTATTACGATACTAGATTTATCGTAATAAGCCCTTCTGAAAAAGCACTTTCCATCTTAATGTTAAAGCTATGAGGGTTCCAAACGCGTCCTGGTCTGAGAAGAACCACACAACAAACTCAGCCGGATATATTTTTTGTTATTGTGATCACTGTTTCACAAACGTCAAACTTAAATGCAAATTTGGAACAACTAGAACCGTCGCAATCAATCGGAAAAGAAGGCTAATGATTTCAGGCAACGAAAATTAAATAATAATAACAGAAAAAATATATATATATATAAATCTTCGGCCTGCCACACAACCAGTCACCGCAAGCAGCACCCGTTCACGAGCATAACACAAGAGCCAGCCATCACCCCCTTCGCACATATTTGAGGGAGGGAGGCAACCCGACTCCCGATGCTACCGCAAGTAGTGACTTCTAAGGAATCGGTGTGATGCAGAAGGTCGATAAAGCAAAATTAATTTACAACAAAAAACAAATTGCGGAGATTACTAGCTATTCGCAATACAATACAGATTCATTCCCAGGCCATACCGTCGTCGATGTAATCCTTTACACTATAGTAGGATTTTTTTATTAAATTATTTTTAACATATAATTTAAATTTATTTAATGAGAGGCTTAAGGCTTCATTTGGGAGCTTATTATAAAAACGTATACAATTACCCTTAAAGGATTTACCTATTTTATGGAGCCTAGTGCCGGGCATAGCGAGTTTATTTTTATTTCTTGTATTAATTTTATGTAAATCACAATTTTTCTTGAACTTTGAAATATTTTTATGAACGTAAATTAATTTTTCATAAATATATTGATTGTAAACAGTCATAATTTTAAATTCTTTAAATTTATTTCTTAACGAGTCTCTTGGTCTCATATTATATATTGCGCGAACAGCCCTCTTCTGTAATGTAAATATGGTATCAATGTCAGTCGCATTGCCCCATAAGAGTATACCGTATGACATTAAGCTATGAAAGTAACTAAAGTAAACTAATCGAGCAGTTTCCATATTTGTTAAACGACGTATTTTTTTAACCGCGTATGCAGCAGAACTTAGTCTGCTTGACAAATCAAATATATGAGGACCTCATTGCAATTTTTCATCTAAAGTAACGCCCAAGAAAGTAGTAGATTTGACCAAGTCCAAATCCTCATTATTTAATTGTACATTGGTTCTAACATTTTTAACATTTGGTAAACTAAATTTGACACATTTTGTCTTTTTTTTATTAAGCAACAAATTATTGGCGTTAAACCAATGTACAACATCTGAGAGAGCATTGTTTACATCGTCAATAACAGATTGCCGTCTATTAACTTTAAAAGTAAGAGAAGTATCATCAGCAAACAACACTATCCCATGTTTTTCCCTCACTAGGTGAGGTAAGTCATTTATGTAAATGAGGAATAAGAAAGGCCCTAAGATAGAGCCCTGTGGCACTCCTATTTTTACCAAAGAACCAGGGGAACGTTTTCCATTTACATCAACTTTTTGAATTCTATCATTAAGATATGAACTAATTAAATCTAGGGACTTATTTTTAACTCCATAATGTTCTAACTTTTTCACAAGGATTTCATGTTGAACGCAGTCAAACGCCTTAGATAGATCACAGAAAATGCCAAGTGCATCCTGTGATCCTTCCCAGGCTTCAAATATGTTTAGTAATAGCTCTACACCAGCATCTGTTGTAGAGCGACCGGCAGTGAAACCAAACTGGTTTTTGTGTAAGAGATTGTTTTCACTGAAATATGCCACAAGTTGATTAAGAATTATTTTCTCAAAAATCTTACTAAAAGTGGGTAAGACTGAAATAGGTCTATAGTTACTAGGATCTAATGAACAGCCGGATTTGAATAATGGAGTTATTTTACTTTGTTTCATTAGATCAGGAAATATACCATATTCTAAACAATTATTAAATATTAATGCTAAGTCTGGCGCTACAATGTCAATTATGGACTTAAGTATGTCAACAGAAAACCCCCAAAGATCACTAGTCTTTTTAACGCTAATTGATCTAAATACTTTGATTACTTCTTGAGCATTAACTTTTTCAAACTTAAAACTACTAACACATTGATCTACATTCTCTCTAAGTAAACCCATAGCTGCAGCGGTAGAAGAATTTAAAGATAACGTTGTAGTCACTGGAATATTAGTAAAAAAGGTTTCAAAAGCAGTAGCAACCTCGAGGTCAGACGTGACATATTTATTATCTATATTTAATTTATAGTCGATCCTCTGGGATTTAGCTCTTCCAGTTTCCTCATTAATTATTTTCCAAGTTGTTTTTATTTTATTAATGCTATTTCCTATTTTATTTTGAATATGTTGATTTTTTGCTATTTTACATTGTTTTTTAAAAGATTTGGAAAATAATTTTACCTCATCCCTAAACTCATTACTAGTATTAAACATCAATTCCGCATACATATTATATAATTTTTCTCTATTTTTGTGTAACTCAGCAGATGCCCAATCACTAAACACTAATTTATCATTAACAACCACTGTTTTAGGAGTAAATATAGAGTTAAATAATTTAGTGAAAGTACTAAAAAAGTCATTATACATAATATTGGGGTTTGAATTTTTCATCAAAGGCAAATAGCGTACTAACCCATTTTTAATTTGTTCGATACGTTCTACAGTCACTGGTATAAAACTTATTTTCTGTTTTGATTTTTCTTTCTTGCTACAACTGAATTTAATAAGTTGGCCATAGTGGTCAGATACTATATTACCATTGTTTTCGAAAATCGTTTATTTATTTATTTACTTAAGGGTTTCCAACGTCAGTACAAAAACAATTTAAATGTCTTGCCAATTATAGGCAACCACAGCTTACGACAAAGGTACCATTCACGAATACATAAGATCTACGGTCAGTTATGTAACTATTAATCTAATTAAGTACCATGCCCCCTATACCAATATTTGAAAAATTATTTAGTAAAATTTTATGATCTACCCTGTCAAAAGCTTTGGATTTTTTTTTAAATCTTTTCTCACACGGATGTATTGCATAGGAGGCAAGATGGTGCGGGATACGTATTATGCATGTTTAGATCAGTTATTATCGTGGAAAAATCAGATAGAGACGGCTGTTGTTAGGGTAAGGAGATTAATATTAATCTATAAGAGACTGATTGCTTATCAAAACTTCCTACACAGTTTACATTTCTCTGGTTTATACAATTTTTTTGTACTGTACCCAGGCTTATACCCCGGCTTATGCCTGGGGTGGATCTAGCAAAATTCGCTTTTAGGACTGATCAACACCAACACACACGCTAACGCACATACACATAACAAACTTACATTTAGGTATATTTTTCTTTATACTTACCATATTAATAAATAAATAAATTGAATATTAATAATTTTATTTATTCAAGCAATTACTTGAAGCTTTGTTGACATATTTGTTTTAATTTGTTTAATATCTATTTTTTAGTTCATTGTTGTATATGAACAAGTACCTACAAACAAATTTGTAATTTTAATTTGAAGCAATTACTTAAGTTAATTACATTTTTTAGAGTTGCTAATAAATAATTTATTTGTAAGCCTGTATAATATTCGTATTTGCACCATGAATGTAAATTGTCCGTAAAGTGGGCGTAAATGGCTACGACACTTTTTATGATTTTGTCTCTACATGTTCAATTTATCTTATTCGTAATACATTAGTTTGATTAAAAAATATTAATAGCTGAAAAGTATTCATACGATAATTTGATAATAATGTTTAAATCAAATAAATACCTCTCTGCTAATTACAAAACAATATTTGATAAAATAAGAAAATTGTTCATAAAACAGATATATGTAAAAATTCAATTATATTTATAGTAACTTTCCCCAGTTAATACAGGTGTATATAGTTTAAGTATAAGTGTTACACAACTTGATTTCAATCTGTGTTATCGAAGTCTCAACCTTCAACGTTTCATAAGTCGCTATCGGTTGTACGACCAATAAACAGGTCATGAATGTTTACATTCTTAGTGTTATACTATCATTGATTGGGTTGACGGAACCCAATGTAGAAATAAACGGAGAATTGTCTTTTGATATACAAATACTCAACGAAAAGAAAAAACCCAATACAAAACAAATTAATAATATTCAATCAAGAGATATAGGATACCAGGTTTTGAGAGGAGGGAGAGTGACAGCGGGAACTGTACTGGAGTGCGTGTACCAATTCCCGGAACACAATCAGCTGCAAGCGCTACTCAGCGACATGATGAACCAGCTTACTAAGGTTACTAGACAGACTGTGCTATAGTCTTCCAACCTGCTTTTTAATGAGCTTATATGGATAGATACTAATAGTGCATTTGTAAAAAGAACCTTGGAGATTGTTACATTATTTAGTACGGTTTTTTCTTGCCTAAAATCTAAAATAATCCTAATATTTATCTTTTTTATTGGTTTTCTAGTTGTTTTTGTTTGCCTATTTTATTTTATACTTTCTTAAAGTTCCTGTCCAGATATTTGTTAGCGCCAAAGAGTTCGATCAGAATGAAGAGCGTCAGTTTGTCAAACGATTTCGAGTGGTCGGAAATAAAGATTCCGGGGAGTTCGAGAGTGCCTTCAAACGCATGACACGTGAATATAAGTGCGATTCATTTGTAACCAATTATAAATAAATTATAAGTGCGATTCATTTGTAACCTATTATATTGAAATAACCTTAATCATATTTAATGGTTTCAGGGCATTCTACAAGGCAACACTAGAAAAATTAAACAGGACAAGCGACCCATGCCTGCAGCAGCCGCAGATAAAACAGACGTGGAGCGCTCTGTTGGCGCGCTCGCAGGACCTGTTACGTAACGCAGCGGACGCGAGTGTGCAACGCGTCGTAAAGCGTACGAGCTTTGACTCATTACGCAGCAGACAGCATCTAACGACGATTCTCACGGAATTGCTTGCAGAAGTGCGCTCGCAGCAGCTTGACGCGCTCTGCGATCGGTTCCAGCTGTGCTACAACGACTTGCTAAAAGAAAACTTAAGACGTTAATATCATATTTAAATACTATTTACCGTATTTTGTAGCATATTTTGTACATATATATTTTGTAGCATATTGTGTCTTTGAAGAACTGTTCATACAGTAAGGCCTGTAAAGTACTTTGTGTTTGAGCCCTATGATTTCTTTACAGATTCGAAATTTAAGATTATTGAATATTGATGCAAGAGCGAGTAAAAAATAATTCAAAAATACGGGATAAATGTATATTTATCTTAATTCCTACTTCTGATATCGTAAAAACATTTTCCACTTTACGTTTAACGTATTTGTAATCTGTTACCTACTTTGAAAAATTATAGTTCTGAGTTCTGACGCTCCTTCACGGCACCCGAAGTTCAAGAAAATACTTCGACAATTTCCTCACATATTCCTATATATTCTTAACTGTGTACCGATTAGTAGCAATTCTCAAACAGATTTAGAATATTATTAAACAAATATATTTTTTTTATTAATTGGTACTAAGCTAACCCTTTTGGTCATTAAAACAAGAATCTTCTATAGGTACCTGACTTAACTTTCTTAGATGACATAAAAAAAAAATGTCTGGTTCCTACCTAAAAAAAGGAACCTTCAGTTATCATTTAATTAATTTATGTTTTGAACTCTAGCGGTTTAGACTGATTATAAATTGCTATATTATATTTTACAAACAAAACTTAAAACTAATGTTATACATATTTTCGAAAAGACATAACAGCGTAGACGTCATTTTGTCTAATTTGTATAAACAAAACATGCCTAGTAGCAGAAGTTAGCAAGACACATTAGTTTGCTGGTAGGTAATAATAATTTTGGTTTATACATCGGGTAATAAAGCTAGTTACAGGGTTTTGTGGGTGAAAAGGGGTCGTTGGGTTTTCGGGTCGTAATAAACAAAAGCCGTCAAACATTATTAGAACACATAAATGTCAAGTGTTGGGAACGATGTAATCAATTCGATTACACATCTATAATATGAATCAAAATAATAAGGAAAACGTTTTGGAATGTACTTAGGTATTTTATTTATTTGTTTATTTTTATGTCATAAGCAACTTTCTGTTCAAGACTTTTTAACATGTTATGAGTAAACCAAAAAAGAACCAACTCAGTTTCCTAATAAATTGTCATGACTAGAGCTGCAATCTGTCCGGCTAAAGCCGAACATGTTTGGCTTTTTCAGTTCGTGTCCGGCTAAATATTTTCATGTCCGGCCTGCACGGAAATAACTGCTAATATGATGTTTACATAGTGTATTTTAAAAATTATGTTAAGAATTTTACAAAATTATTTTCAAAGAAAATTTTTGGATAAAGTAGGTGAAAAAGCCAAATATAGAAAATTTTCGATTTAAAAATTACGTACGTGTTTCCGTCTTTTAGAACAAAATATCCGGCCTAGAACAGAGTCAGGCTTTGTTTTTTTAGAAGATGCAATACTAATCACGACACAAAATCAACCACTTATCTAATAGATTATTATTCGTGATAGGAGATAATACCTTGAGTCTTTGAATATCGCCTCATTTTAACTGTAACTTTGAAATGAACTTTATATTTAATGAACTATACTAAATAAGGCATGATAATAGTGAATTAAATTAATAGAAAAATACCATTTCTTTTTCTATTATGTTATATGTGAAATATACTTCGAAAAACAAAGTTTCGGGCTTCAACGCACTTCTTTATTTGTAAAGGAGTGAATGAATTTAAAAAAAGGACACGTACTTAACCCATCATGTGACAGCTCTCAATGGACAGACATTTGAATGGCCGTCAAGTAAAGTGTATACACCACAGCATCCGTAACGATTATAATTAGAAGGATGACTAGATTATTAGTAGGAGGGCTGGGAGAAAGGATACCATAAAAGAAACATACTTGCATATGAAATATTATGAAAAGTATTTTAGAACTTCTTATAACAAATTAATGATGAATTACTAATTCAACATAAGGTGAGGGCATAGAGTGTTAAATGACAACTCATTATTGACTCAATTGCTACTAAATGAACACACTTTTCTACACTATAATAATTATATAATCCAAATTATGATAATGCATTCAGTATGAGATAAATGTAAGCAAAATATTACTAAGTGAAGTTGTTTCGGTAATACGCAAATGTATCGAAAACATAGCGTGTATGACGTCATCGTGAGCGTAGTTGGTATGCAAGGTATCTCTCCCCCCACCCGCTTCAGCTTGGCCCCGCAATTACGCCGTCCCCTTCCCAATACTCGATGGGCAGTACTCGTCAGTCGGGAGTCGGCACTCGCTAGTATTAACTATTAAGCATCGTCAGTCAGATCTGAGTCTGAATCATCGGAACAATATTTTTACTAAACACTACCCTTTTAATGCCTATTTATGTTTAAAACGTTATGTCACGATACAAGTATTGTATTGTGCCTCAATGTAAGAACACTACTCGTAGTACACCCGAAAAAATATTCTTCAGCGTACCAACCGGAAAGAAACGCAAAGAATGGTGTTTAGTCATAGGTCGTGTTCCCGGGAAACACAAAACACTGTCTCCTAGATGTAATCGTTTTATTTGTGAAGATCATTTCAATGTAAGTTATTTTTGTTAATTGTCGTTTTTCATTAATTGCTAAACGTCTGTTAATGTTTGGAAATTATCTCTTAAATATTTTCTATTCTTAAAAATCTTAGCAGAACGCAAGCTTAAATAATATAGGTAATTTTAGATGATCAAAATCTTTATTTTTCACATATTAAATATCTGTCTAACGCATCGTCGTTTATATTAAGAATATATCAATATTTTAATAAATTTTTAAGAAACCTAACGTTCTATTTTTAAAATACTTATATATTTTATGACAAGTACAATAATGTTCAAAAGTATAGTATCTACTAAAGCGATTACAGTATCCATGGTTATATGCCACAACGGAAGCCAACAGCCAGAGTCTATACAATTTAAAATAACTTTTTTTTGTAATACATTTACTTAAATTACCTTAATTTAAATTACCTTAACTTAAATTCACTTAATGTTAAATTTATATTTACCCGGCTATGTTCACGTTAATTAATCCTAATATTGTCCGACTAGTCTCGAACCAATTCATGAGCTCAAAGGATGATCGTTTTCAGTTACAAAAAGACATGGAAAATTACATGATGTGGAGGACTGTAGGAGTTGGAAAGTTGATGTTGAAGAAGGACGTCCTGCCGCATCGGTTCGAATGTCAGACTCAGCAGCGTGGTGAAAAAACCAGCGACCCAGTGAGTGATGCAAGACGGACAGATAATGAGATGTATCATGCAGCTGTCATAACACAAATAGAAGATGAATCTATTAAGACACAAAAATGCGGGCGTATTTATATTTACAAAGGGAGCGACCGCACAATTCCTCAAAACTTAGAAATTGAAATTAAAAAAGAGGTGAAGGAATGTACGGCTTCGAATGAAGACAAAACGAACATAATTATTAAGAATGACGTAGATGAAATGGAGACATACGTATTTAATGTACACTATGATAATGAAACAGGCGCAGAATATCTGATAGACATACGAAAAAAAGTGATATAATTACGAAGTCAAAGAATGTATGAAGCATAAAAAATAGAGTATGTGTGGGTTTTTGTGTTGTGTGTGTGTGTCACAATAATGCTTTATTACAAAACAACATCGAGGATTATAACAATAACTTTTTGTTATAATACCCTGTTATGGCACTCGTAAACTCATTAAGATGTCAGTTCACACTTCTCATACACTGCTGTGATGCCACGCTCTTAGCTTGAAAGTAGCATGGTCTAAAAACTATTTATAATGTAAGTAATTCTGCCAAGCCACTTATAAAAATGATGGACGGAGAATAACCTAGGGCATAAGCAGGAGCTAAGACGCAACCGTGCTGTCGAATGAACAACATGATACCTTTATAATTAGTCAAAACGAAACTCTTTAGGGGTTTAAAATCAAACATTGGCCTGAAAGTAATAATTACAATGTAGAGTCTCCTTTATTTGGAACTATTTTTAAAACCAGACGCCAAAACAAGGGGCCTTATACGTTTAAAGTGTGTATCTGTGTGTCGGATTTGACGAATGAACGGATTGGATTGCGGTTTATTTTAATCGAAAGCCGTGTCCGTCGAGATGATTCTTATATAATAATAAGCACAGTAACCACAGACAAACCGTTTATTTACATCTCCCACATTGTACCTAAATACATACATATAAGTAAAGTTACTCAAACTTCTTAAAAAATGTTTTAACCCAATAATTCCAAATTAGCGAAAACATTACTTTCCAGATATCTTATTTTGCTGTATTAATGTTTTAGTACGTAAAAATATAGTTTTCTCACTTATGTCCCCGATGGTCTACCAATACAATTTACAAAATTAAAAAAAAAATAAAAATTGTATATATCGCAATATGACTAAATATGACGAAATAATCTTATTATTGCGTGTTCTTCCCTTTGAATGTGTTACAATGCTATTACTGTTGTAGGCTTATCGCTCTTGTTCATGAATATTTTTTTTTATTTATTAAATTTATCAATGTTTATTAAATCGAACATTATTAAGAAAATATGTCAATATACTGACATACGCAGCCATGACATGGACACGAGTGCGGGTTGGCTCCACAAGTTCAAAGTCACTCAACGGGAAAAGAAGCGTGATATGCTCGGGGTCTCTCTCAGTGATAGGGTACGAAATGAGAGTATTCGTGAGAGAACTAAAGTTACAGACATCAGCTCGCCGAATCAACAAATTGCAGTGGCAGTGGTCACGTATGTCGCAGGATCAATGGCCATTGGAGCAGATGAGTCCTGGAGTTGAGACCGAGTGTTGGCAAGGGTTAGGACGCCTTCCGGCCCGCTAGTCCGATGACGTGCAAAAGGTCGCCCGTGGAGGCTGGATGTTGATGGCGGAGAACCGGGATAGCTGGCGCAAAATGGGGAAAACCTATCTCTCGCAGTGGACTGCAATAGCTTGAAGCGAGCAATATCACCAAACATTTAATCAAGATTCAATATAATAAACGAGATTAGTAAAACGAAAATCTAAAAATGTTTGTGTTCGAGTCATCTCTCTCAAGTGTCTAGAAATATTTCCGTCGTACGAAGCATGTGTTATAACATCATAAGTACTGCATCGTTGTAAGTCGTCAATAGATGGCGCAAATAAAAACAATATTATACTTATTATCCTATTTTACTTTCGCAATTTCTTGAAAAGACAAAGTTCTTAATACGAGTATCATGCTGCAACATATATAATTAAAATATTTTTTTTTTTATTATTTTTTTTTTTTTATACAAAAAAAAATTATAAAAATAATGACTTTATCCTTGTGTGTCGAGTGTGATAGCGAGAATGGAGATGACGTTTTCTGTGAGTTGGTTCTATGTATTCCGAATGAAAATTATCCATCCGTAACAACGAGAAACGACTACCTACATCCGTTCCAACATTTCAATCGATAGGATGGCTTCCAATTTTGTTAAGTAGTACGGTTCTGCCGACTGCTGTAGTTAGTTATGTTTATTATATATTTACCATGAATATTAAAAACTGACCCGCAGGTGGTTACTCTGTGATCACAGTGCTTACAATAGTGCGGAAATATTGGAAATACATTGTTATCCCTTCTAAAAACAATATTTTCTGTAATTTGAATGGGCATGTTATTTTAACATCTTAGTTTCATTCGTTTATAATTAATTAGGATAGATATTGATTCGAAATTAATCATTTACCTCTATATATCGTAGAAAAAAATATAAATAGGCTTGAAAAGATTCTAGTTTTTTTTCAAAATGAAAATTAAAACATTGAGTAAATTTGAGCCGTTTAAACACTGCCATTTTGCGCGCGTTTTGCGTGACGTCAAATGATACGTCCAGTGAATGTTTACTATGAACTTTTTAGTTATTTCATAGAAATTTTAAATTTTAATTGCTTTACAAGTCATGGAAGAAGATAAAAATCATCTTACGAGTATTGTATAGTACCGAAGTGCAAAAATAGTATTAGAAAAACACCCGACAAAGTGTTTTTTGTATTCCAAGAGATGCGAAAATATAAAAACAATGGTGTATGGTAATTAAAAGGGATAATATATGTCCTAAATCGTGTTTATATAGTTGTGAAGATCAATTTAACGTAAGTATACTTTATTTTTAATAAGTTTAATCTAATAGTTTAAATTTATAGTAAGTATTAAACATAAGAAAATTTGAGTTTAAAATTAACCTAACCTATCTTACAAATTTCAGTATAACTTTCTATAAAAACCGTAATCTTTTTTTGTTTTACGCAATTTTTATGGTCTGTCGATTTATTTCAGGTTAAGGAAGATACAGCAAATTGTATTGAATATAATATGTGTAACGAAACAACAAGGAGAAAGATGTAATCTAAGTTTGAAGAAAGGAGTTGTTCCTTATATATTTTTGTGGCAAAAACACCAGCTGATAGAATGAGAATGTGCATAGTCAAAAGGCAAAGATTGACATCGGTTAATGAAGCTTTTTCAGAGTTAGCTATCAAAAGTAGTGTTTAAAAAAATTGGTGACCTTTACGAAGAAGTGATAAAGGTAGTAAGTCTTAGTACTGCCCATACAAATGTCTGTGATATTAATCAGCCAAGACTCAGTACTTCTCCTATTGAATGTGATGATCATAAGGCAGAGCCTTGCTTTTTGCATATTAAAGATAAATTACCAAGTGACTAAAGTGTGCAAGTTAATATTAAACCGAAGTATAGAAGTAAAGGTGTCAATGTAAATATACCTGCTGAAAAACAAAATGTAGCATTGTCACCATTTTCTCATTTACCACACAAAATTGTTACACAACAGTTTTAAAAGTAAAACTATCTGTTTTAAAAAGAAAATTGTTTACTGAAAACACAGCTGATAATACTTCTATAGCATCTTATATCTTCTATATCTGCTGATTATCAACCAAGTTATTTATCTGAGTCAAGTGAAGTGAAAAATTATTCAGAGGCAGAAACATTTTAAAAATGTATTGTGTAGTAGCATGCTAACTGCTATTCAAAAAGAGTTTGTAGGTATTTGTTTTGTTAGAGTTGTTTGAGTATTTAGAAAATGTTTTTAAGATTACCTAAACAATCGTATCATTTAATAAAACCCTTAAGCAAGAAAATATAAGTTTAAATTATTTATTTTTCTCAGTCACACTGATACCACAGTATGAACTTAAACGTCGATATATTGAATGGCGTGTCAAGTGACGTCACATTTCCTTTCGACCAATGGTGGCGCGTTTTGGAAGTTTGAATTTCGCTCTCTAAATTTACACTTTTCATAAATTATTTTATGGCCTTAAATGATTAGTAAATTAAAAAAAAATGATTTTATTATAATAAGATGTTAAAAAGTAAATGAAAAAAAAATATTTGAGACCATTTAAATTTTTTTGCATGTTCCCTATTGGTAATGTTATAATCTGACAATTATCTGAAGATATTATTATCTGACTATTCTAGCCAGATAATAATTCTCCACTCTGCGCTTCTGCGCATAGGAGAATATAGGCATCATGCAACTGGGCGATTAAACTTTATAGATTATTTTTTATTACTTTGGAATGTTTGAATTATTAACTTAACGAAATAATAAAGTCACGCTTTTTATGCACTTATTATATTGATAAACACTTTTAAGTGTGTAATTAATTAACTCTGCCTTATTCTGAAGCGCTCGAGAATTTTTAATTATATATTTTTTTTATTAATGTGATCCTTTATCCTTGACGCGCGGCTCATATTTGGTGGAGGTACTTAACTAGGTACAAGTTATCCCTCTGTATGTTAATCTGCCTTGCTCTAGTAAATGTCGAAATTTTTGCTTGGATTTCTTTAACATATTGTAATTTTCTTTAATACTTTGTAAGTACAAGGATCGAACTGAAAGTTTTTAAAACTAGCCACTTGTAAACAATTTAATTAAAAAATAAGGTGAAATTATGAAAATGGAAGTCTGCCAATATAGTGGTCGTAGTAATTTCACCGGTGATCTACGTGAGGGACAGCCTTCTATGTCGACGACTGGGGATAATATTAGTGTTGTGCGGCGTATGGTAGACAATAACAAAAGAGGGATCTATGAGCAGATTTGGACAAGCCTAGGTATCGGCATGAGACAAGTGCACAAAATCCTCCATGAACATTTAGCGGTCAGGAAGCTTAGTGCCCGGTGGATACCTCGTAGTTTATCCGAAGCCCAAAAATCGTCGTGTCGATTGACGCCGTGAAATGCTTCAAAGATTTAACGGAGATGACTTAAATGCCGTGTTCGACATATTTACGTGTCGAAAGTTGGATTTACTGTTATGATCCGGAAACCAAAGTCAGCTCAGTCGCCGTTTCTTTCCGAGGAGTTTCCAACCAAGTGAAAAGAAGCCGAAGTGTGGGCAAAAAGATGGTGGCCTCGTTTTTGGGAAGGATAGGTAATTACGCTGCAATTGTTTTAGGGAATCAAAAAACATTTACTGCCGAATGGTACACTAACAATTGTTTACCATTTATCTTTGGAAAAGGTTCGCGGAAAAACGACCTCGCAGTTGGTTTGTCACCGGCCGTATAGCCCTGACTTCGCATCTTGTGATTTCTATTTATTCCCGAGAAAAGAAAAACTTCGAAGAAAATTTTTTATCGACGCCGAGGAAGCAGTGACTGCGTTTCAATATGCCGTCAAAAAAAGACCCACTCAGGACGAGTGGGCAGTTTTTTTCTGTGGTTCCATCGGATGCAGCGACGTATTGATGAGAATGGATACTATTTTGAAAAGATATAATTAAACTTATAGCTTGCCAATTTGCTCAGTTTTTATTTTCTATGATTTTTCAGTGTGACCATCGTATAATCATAATAAGACATCGTCGTTCACAAATTTTAACACAAACATTACACTTAACGTTACTATAGCAACAAACTTTTTATTTTGCGTGAATCTTACATTCTTTAAAATATTTTTTCTATTCTAACATTTTCTTGTATTTAAACAAAAAAAAATGTTTCAAGGTCCTCATAGCGAAGGTAAAGTTATCAGCAATACAAGGAGTGTAATCACTTATGCGGCACGCGAACGACAATTAACGGAGGGTAAAGTCTGTATTACCATTCTAATAATATTGTGTAAGTATGTAGGTATGTATTAAAATCTCACTCAAGCTTATAGAAATTAAGCACTAGAAAATATGTAAAACTCACTTTTACGTTTTATCTTCTTTTTTTACAATATCAATATTTAACGTCCAGTTTGATAGTCATCTAATCGAGTACATTAAGTAAAAGACACTTTTTAATTTTTATAATTTATTTCAACAATATTTAAAAGACTTCGGCCGATCGTGACAAAATTTGTAAAAAAAGGAATGTCAATCGTCAATCAACAAAAAAAAACAATGAATAAATATCTAAAACTCAACGCACCGGCAACCGTACACAGTACGAGACGTTCTCTTAACGACGCATCCGTCCCGGAGTCGCATCGTACTACACGGGACGGATCCGACCATACAATAGTAATACA
Organism: Napeogenes sylphis; assembly: GCA_959347405.1. Classification (NCBI taxonomy): domain Eukaryota; kingdom Metazoa; phylum Arthropoda; class Insecta; order Lepidoptera; family Nymphalidae; genus Napeogenes; species Napeogenes sylphis. The sequence continues at coordinate 21,469,373 of OY365783.1, read as the reverse complement.
AAAATAATAAGCTAGTTCGAGTCGAGGACGAGCCGGCCCCACCCCGCACCGGCATCTCATATATATAGAGTTATTTGTAATTAATTGCCTCTTGCAGGCAGCCCTTCTACCTCAATCCCAACAACATTTTAACTACAACTTTTTAAAATTAAAAGTTTTAAATATTTAAGTTTATACCAAACAAACCCATACTGTTCATACCCAAGCCAAATTTATTTGTTGCCTCTGAACTGGCATTAACTCCGAGCGTAAGTATGACGCCCGGGCATTGACCTTTTAGTAGGTACTTTTTACAAAATACAGAGTAATAAGTAACAGATGGAGCAAATTTTTTTTTGTTTTATTGTTTTGGGTTATTTATCAAGATTTGTAAAAAGTCGTAGAACAAATGTTGTTGGAATTGTGTAGAGGTTACCTGCAAGAGGTGGCTAAATAATTACGAATATCCCTGTATATAGATAGATATCGATAACGACGACGAGCTTCAAGTGGCCCCGCGGCCATCTAGTGGTAGTGGTAGCCAGTGGAGCTAGTGGTACCGCTCGGTGAAGCGGAGGTGGAATTCGCGGAAGGAGTCCAGCATGGCGCGGAGCAGCTCCGGCTGCGGCAGGATGGTGGTGCGGAAGTGGAAGGTGCCCGGCGCCTGACCGAAGCCCGACCCTGGCACGATGCAGATACCTACGGAAGGACGACACCACTATAAAGAATGTCGTTTTATATAAATATGTTGCGAGCCATTCGTGACGAGTGCGGACGATTGCGATTCGGTGATGATGAGTGAGGGCGAGTGCCCATCGCCGAGCAGTTTTAAATTTTTTGTCTAAATTCTTCACGAAGTCACTATCATTAGAACCCTCAACACTCAAACACTCTATTATTATTAAACTGGCATCCGTCTACAAATTTTGGTTACTATAACATCAATTTGTGACACCGAATCTTTCGCGGGAAAGTCGCGACGTGCCCCGCTCGTAATATACGTAATTAACATCGAAAATTTAATGCAATTTTTTGGAGATATTTGTATTCTTAATATTTTTTTTTGTCTCACTCGTATTCGTCGTAAAACCACTATAACTAGTAAAAACGTTAACCGTACGCGTGCTCATCCCGAAGAAGTACAAACATACGTGCCATAAAATCCATTCGCCCGCCGCTCGCTCTATGTACTATCTTACCTGTCTCCTCCAGCAGACTGAAGGCGTAGAATACATCGGGCGGCTGGCCCGCCTTCTTTGCCGCCTCCAAGGCGCGGGGAGGCAGCGTAATGGTGGGGAAGGCGTACATGGCGCCCTGGAACGGAGACAAAGGTCGCTTGTTATCGTCTATCGTAAAACTAATAGAATGTCTCCTATTACGAGCGAATCGCGTAAAAGAACGTGCCTCCCGTCGGCGGCGACCTCGCGGGTGCTAATATTTCGAATCGAACCGACCGGAAGCACGTCCGTCCGTCGTTCCGGGAACGATATGAATCGGATATCCGGTCACCTGGACGACGTTACACTTGAATCCTTCGAAGGTGTTGAAGGTGTCGGCTATGATCTTGGCGCGCTCCTTCAGCGACGTCAGCACGGCGTTCTTCTCTCGCGCCCACAGCTCGTAGGACGGCTCACCCTGCACCGGCGGCTTGGCCTGCGGACGGAGCGAGGTGGAGCCGGTCCACCCGAAACATTATTGTGATTGTTTGGATAGAAGTTTAAATTTAGTCACTGAAATGAACTTCGAGGTGATTCGGCTTTACATATTAAGGATAGTAATAAAAATGTAGATATTTTGATCGATAAGTCCTCCGTCGCGACCGAAAATGATGACTTCGTTATTCTGATCGATTAGGTCGAGGTCTCGTGTCGGGTTTGAGTAAGGAATGAAATGACATGCGATACGAGCCCGCCTGGCGCCGGTTACCGGCACGATCTCGATAGGTAAACTTGTTGACTTTAAGTTGACTGTAAATAGTGCTATTTTACTATTACATGGAGATGATTTGTCCATTAAGAAAGATGAAATAGTTAAGAATATATTTTTTAAATATTCTTAAGTTATATAATGAGAATTATTGTAAATTACGTTTCCAAATTCATCGACTTATTCGCACAAACGAAACGAGTACATAAAGTACAATGTGAATATGACATTAATTAATGTGACGTATCGTCGTAGCCACTCATGCTTGTCTTTTGATATAAATAACCTTACTTATAATAGTTTTAGGATGACAAAAGGTACCTACTTCCGTATTACAGAAATAACTCGATTTAATCGATTCAAAACTACTAATCGATCGATTCAAAACTACTAACTTCGGTTTTACATCGACTGGTTCTCACAAGAGGTGTGTTCTGCAAGGATCTATTCTTGGCTCCTTTTTATTTTTACTCTATATTAATGACTTGCCCTTTTTCGTAGAAGGCCTATGTTTCATTTTACTTTTTGCTGTTGACCCCTTGCTCATTTTTAAAGATGAGCGTGATAGGGCTAATTATAACGAAGTAAACAGTGCTCTGTCTCATGTACTTTATTGGTTCAAATTAGTAATTTGCTTTTAAATACTAAGAAAACTAAATTCATGGAGTTTACACTTCCTACTGTAAAAAGTCCAAATTGAAGTTTGTTCCTTAACAATGAAGCGTTTGCATTGACTCTTTTTCTTAGGTATAACTAAAGATAAGAGAATTGTTGAATGCTTTGCCGTTCTTGCAATTAAAAAAGTAAGACAGGTAACAGAAGTTAATACGGCTCGACTCCCTTTTGTCTACTTTATTTTCATAGTATTTTATCTTACGGCATTTTGCTATGAGGCATATCTGCTAAAATTAATACTATAGGTATTTTACAAATAAGATCTATGAGAGTAATTTATAAATTAAAAGCTAGAGATGCCCGGATATGTTTTAAAGGAATGGGTATTCTTATGGTCATTTGTCAATACATATTTAACATAATATTATTTATACAACAAAATTAAAATACTTATCAGCGAGTGAGGTTCTGTTTTGTTGGTTCAAATGCATTTTATGTCATCGAACTCCTCAGTAATTACTACACCGATATGATTAAATTTTTTTTAATAGATTGCTGTGGTTCTCGTAAGTGTTAAAAATTCTTGAGGATTAATGAACCAAAAATGTTTTCAATGGTTTTCTGACCTTTTCAATGTAATAAATGACAATTCAAGAGTGCGCGGAGACTCAAATAGAGATATCGAATTTGAATTAAATTTCGGACGGAGCACCCTCAGTCATTGAGCCGGGCCGATACTCACGACACAGTCGACAACAGCCTGGCCCAGCACCGTGGGGCACAGCATGGCGGAGATGCCCTTGTAGAGCTGAACCTGCACGTCGGGCTCCATGTTGCACAGCTCCATCCAACCGCCGCGCAGCCCGCACTCGCCCATGTAGCCCTTGCTCGTCGACATGAAGGACGCCAGCTCGCACGAGTTGTACGGAGCGCCCAGCTCCATCATCACCTTATGGACAAATTTTATATTTCTTCCACCTTCCGATCCACTGCGCTCCCTCCGTACGGATCTAACATACCTTTTTGAAGGAGAAAAATTGGCTGCCCTCGGCGTACACATTGTCCTGGTACACCTCGTCCGCGAACAAGAATAGATTGTGACTGTGTGCGAATTTGATGACCTCCTCGATGTTTTTGCGAGTCAACACCTGGAATGAGAGATGGCGACGTCTGAGTACGCCGGCCCACGAAAAGTTATAACCGAATATTTCTCTACGCGAACCTGTCCGGTCGGGTTTCCGGGGTTGATGACGACGAGCGCCCTCACGTTGCAGGTCTTCTGAGCCTCGGCGAAGCTCCTCTCCAGTTCCTTCGTACTGAGGCCCCAGTCGGAGGACTCATCCAGGTAGTAGCCGATCTGCTCCAGGCCGTACTCCGCCAGCGATGCGGAATACAACGGATACTGAGGAATCGGGATCATCACGCCTGCGAAGAGATCGTGGAGCAGATTACATTTCGTACATTCCTCGGCGAGACGAGCGACGGCGTGAGGGCGCCGCATTTTCCGATTCGAGGAATCGGAAAAAAAGGCTCGGTCGATAAATAAAAAAAAAACGAGGAAGGGTCCGAACTCACCGCTCTTCTTCCCGCCTAGGTTATTGCAGAACAGCTGCAGACAGTTCTTGATGGCGGTCGAGGCTCCGGAGGAGAGGCAAATGTCCTGCCAACGCGGCAATACGCCGTCACGACGCTCGATGTACTCGGCGACGTGGCGCCGGATGTGCTCGATGCCGTGCGACGCCGAGTATGACCCCACAGACCCGCCGCTGAGGACACGTGAGTCAACCATCGTATTTAAAGACACATTCCTACAACGGTCGTCGAAGAATGCGAACCAACCCGCAGCCGCAAAGTATTTCTTGCGCCCTCTCCTTCACGTCCGCGGGGTAGTCTCCTTTCGTGATCAGACTGGGGTCGGATACGCAAGCTAGCACCTGGAAAAGGCGGCATCATTTAATGTATACGCCATATGCTAGATTACATAATTGTTTAAAAAATATGGTAAGAGAAGCGGCAAAAGAATACGATCTTTAAAAATGATTAGATGCCAAATGTTTCTTTTAGATATAAAATTTGTTTTATTTTATATACGAGATACTTAAATATCTTACTATCGACAATTATTTGTTTATGGTGAGGTTGTCTATTTCTTACCTGTCTGATGAACGTGATGGGAGTCTGCCCCATGGCATGCGCGTCACCGATATTGGCTCTTATCACCCTCTTGAAAGGTTTCTTAGCCCCCTAAAAATATTCAAATGCATTATATTTACTAAGGAATCGGATTTAATATACTGTTCATAGCTATAGATTCACCTACGGAACATATTAAATCTGACGTAATATGATACTAAACATTTTTATGATAAAAAAACGAGTACCCGAATGGATATGTGATAGAAGAGCTCGGAAGAGACTGCCATTATACCCTGACCTCATCGTTCAGATGACTGCAGGTTCATGATGACAAATACTAATAAAACTGCATAAATATTATCTAAAGATGCGCCAAATCGTGGTTTCATCGAATAACCGAATACGGTTTAACCTTTACCGAACCGAATATTTGGCCGAACTATTCGGTTTACCATTTTATTGTTTGTTTGTCATAAACATATTCTAACATGTACGTTACGTGTGGCTGCTAATAAAATAAATATTGATTTATATATTATTAAGCTTTATTCAACCCATTATTTATAAGATATCTTTGACTTCTAACATAACAAACATCTTAACAGTTTTGTCTTAACTATTTACCGTGTCGTGTAGCCAAAAAAATAGAAATAATCGAACCGAATATATTCGGCCCCAAAACCGAATAATTCTATATTATTAACATCTCCATCTCTAATATTAACATCTATCTAATATATTCATCTCTAACATTAACATCTCCGTGTCAAAACTTGAAGAGAAACAAATTCAATTAGTTTTCATCTAATTATAAGACAGTAGAATAAATATCCAGATACATACACGAGTATATCGGGTCCTGAACCTTCAGTGACGCCCGGGTACCTGTTAGATACCATGGTCGAATGGTAGATCAGTTATCGTGTTACATGCCACATGTTATGGTATCAAGAACATTATTACATAACATGGTAGTATAATATCAAGATCGTATCATAACAAGATTGCATACAGATAGTTAGGGCAATTGAATATTTACAATTACTTCATTCGATAACGGTTCTATTGAAGATAAGCGTGATAATAAGAATTGAATAAAGTAAAATAAATTCTTCTGTTCTCTTTTTAACCAATTATATTTGGTAAATAAAACAATCAATAAATACTAGTTTCCCTAGATTGAAACAATAATTCCCGTTTCCACTTTCCAACCTACAAAGAAAATACCTATGTTTCCATTTAATATAATCAATATTTAGTGATGAGAAAGGTAAGCTTAAAAAAAGAAAAACCTTGTTATGCATATATCCCACGGAAACAGTATATTTTTTGGGAAGAATGTACCCCTGGAAATATATGTCAAATTTCATGATCGTTTCATAAGTTAAGAAGTGAAAGAGTAACAAAAAAAAACTAACATTCTCCTGTATATTACGAGTTAGATACAATATGACCATAGCTCATAAAATGGATATAGAAATTTGAACCCACTGAGACATTTAAAATTAAATAAGATGTAAATGGTAATGTAGTAGGCAAATATATAAGTAGGTAAGTATATATGTAAAAACAACGGCCTCGAGGCTGCACCATAATAATTTAACAATTTAAAATTCATAGTAGACTGTCGCATTGCGGTTTTTTAAAACAATCTCTTCTATACCAATAAACGTCTATTAATTGATTATACATTGTCTTCTCGAAGTATTTACTACGCGGTTTACTTAACAATCGTTTTCCATGTGTGTCTCTTTGTTTAGGTATCACACAATAGAACCTCGCATATTAACAGAAAAAACAATAATTCATTGGTTTTACTATAATTTGGTCCAAATTTACATACACCGTCTTAATAAAAGCTAATTTTCATCAATTACCTAGGTAGATTACAAAACGAAATTATTGATTAAAAACTCATCTAGTATAGTTTAATATAGTCTAGGATCGGGTCGGAAGTAAATTTATTAACTTTATAAACAAAATACCCAAAACCAAATATGTTTACTTGTATTGAAGGAGTTACTCGTTTCAGATATACAAAGTATGGTTCATATTTGTATGACGTTATCATTTAAATGTCAAGGTGATTAACTAATCTTTTTTTAGATAACGTATATTCGACCGTCGCGTCTGTTCCAGGTGCGGTTCGGATATATCTAGATAATACAAGATTTATATGGACAATAATAGAAAAATCATTAATTACAGTCCTACAATTGATGTACATATTACAATTCCATATTTTTAATAACTAAAACTTATTTATTTTGTTTGACAGTTATAGTAAACATAATATGTTAAAGAAAACCAGCTATCGATAATAACTGCCTAAAACTGACAAGACTACAATGTCTACATATCTAAGATAAACCTTTATAACTTATAGATAATTATGTATTAGCCAGTTTTAACACAAAGGTGGCTAATACATACACAAAAAAAATCATTATGTGATCTTCCTTCAATCCTTTTTATGATTAATTACACTATCGCATTATAAAAAGATGCTGCTAAAATATTATAGTTGCAGAATGCCTAAAATGACAACCTAACATAGATTTTAATACATATTTAAATTTGTTTCTCCAAAAATGAGATAGATTTTATTTCTTAATAAATTTGTCAGGTTTAACAATCCTTCGTTATTCTACTAATGTGTAAATTGTGATGCCACAAAAAAGTCAGACCAATAATGAAAGCAAAACTTAGTAATTAAACTTAAAATTAAACTTAAAATTAAAAAATAATGAAAGCAAAAGTCTTTTAATTAATAATTCTAATCTAAATTGTAACTATAACTTTCATAAAGGAAAAGTTGCTACTGTTCAAGCTTGTACAAACAGTTGAACAGTAGCGAGGTATGTACATACCACTAGGAATACAGAATAAAGAGAAGCTTAGGTTTTTACTAATGTCTAATAGCCTTAGTAAAAAAGAATTGTCAAAGCTACACAACAAACAACGAAAGATAATTGAACAAGGATTTGATTGATTTTTTATTGTTAATAATAAGACTTATTATCTCCCATTTAGAAGCTATATTCTAAATTTAGATTCAAGAGAGGGTTTCAGATGAGTTTGCAAATGTATTGTTGAATAAGTATTCAACAATAGTAAATGTTAATGCCAGGATTACTTTTAAAATTGTATTTTATAAAAGTGTAGGTATGTTATTATAATATAAGTTATTAAAACAAATATACATTTAAAAGTAACCCTGGCATTAACATTTACAATACCCAATAACACCTAACTCCTTTGAATACTACTTCATTAGAGATTAATATAGATAATATATGACAAGCATATGATTATTTTACACAAGTGTTATTTCATTCTATCTTTATAACTGACAGGAAGAACATACTATTGATGATATAAAGGCATCATATTTAATTTTTGTCTATTTTTAAATTTTCTTAATGTACAGTTTTACTAATAGCTTATAATAAATAGTTGAACTAGCTCTAACTATTAAAGTGCTTTTGTTCATAATATGTACAGTATTACATGGTTAGCCCCGGTTGAACTTGGTGCTAATTATTCAAATACTTATGAGTGTAGATATCTATACAACAAAAGAGCATAAACATTTCTATTAAACAATTGTTACCACAGTACTACTGGAGAGGAAGGGGATAATTAATACATGTGTAAATATGTACTCTTGTAGTTATTGCTTCATATGAGCACCAATATTAATTATTTATTTAAAGCATTGTTTACCAACTCTGCTTATATCTACATTATTAATAATGAAATTTTAGAAATCAAGTACATTGTAAAGTTATAAGAATTCTTACCTTTTCCAATTCCTTTTCAATTTCACCAGCTCTGATTACTAAAGGTCCTCGAACCGCATATTGCAGTTTTATTATATTAGGGTTTATATTTTCTATCGTCAGAGCCTTAGACGCCATCGTTCTTAGATTATTGGAAGGGTTCTGCGACAACAACACTTCTTGTTCAACTGCCGTTCGTTTCACCACGCCGGATAAAACTCGACTGGCAGCGGCGCGATTTACCATCATCTTCATTGATGACATGTCCTGTAATCAGTGACATTGTTCAAAATACGTCACTGCTTTAAAACACAACACCACACACATTTATCAATGTACTTTTTCACTTAAAAAATTACGATTACGACGATAGGAAAAAAACAAAACAATTACGTGATTATTTAGGAAAGAGCAGGATAACAGGACATCGGTTGTTACTACGATCAATGGCGAAAGATATTAGAAAAAAATCAATAATTTTCGTTCAAGAATTTATTGGAATGATGATATTGTAGCACGCATCACAAAACTGAATGAACCAAATAAAATGATAATTGATAACATTACGTTTTCAATGACCTCTTCGAAAGGTTATCTAAAACTGTACTAATGGTGGAAGCTTAAATCAAAATACTTTCTTTCTGGAAGTAGTAATGTTGAGTATTAATTTTAAACATATACGTTGTGAACATATGTATATTTTAAAAATAATACATCTTGTCACGTCTAGACTCTAGGATATAAGGAATTACGTAATTAGTATATTAAAAATAAGACTTGTGTTTTGACTTATGACAGACAGAGGATGTTATTTGATTCAGGAGCGGCAACATTCCGATAATCTTGTCATTGAAGTAATTCACGTGATTACTGATTAGACTGTTTGGTTTGAGCGTACCCAGACTTATTCACGAATGATTTTTTCACTCCAAAATACTTAGGCAGCATCGAACGTGACCGGGGGAATGTGTCGCAAATGCTAAAATCTTTTTCCCCTTAGATCAATTTTAAGAAAGAACTCAAAACCCCGGAACGGATACAAAGGCAAAATAACATGTAACGGTGGTATAACTATCGGCATGATACAGTGTATCTGGACTAAACTGCGCTGTGCGCAAAAGTCTCCATCAGGGTAAAGGTACATACAGGTATCTGAGGAGTGAGGAGACTGCAATGGATGAAGGACGGGCGTACGTAACCGGTAACGTCGACTGGCTCTCCAACCGCGTTACGTCCCCCCTACCGATACGACACCCTGTTCACTTCCCCAGTGTACAGTAAAGTACTCAATTGTTATCTCTATTAATATTTTGTTGCATTTTTTTACGTTTTTATTTCTTACTTTTTTGTTTTTGTAAAGTTTGTTTGTGTCTTTGAACAATAATGAATATTGATACTGTTTTTATTACTAAACTTTAAAAAATCATATCTTAGATATAATAGAAACCATAGTTAGGCAATAATTATCAATACATTTTTATAATTTAAATTTTAAATTAACACAATACGATTTTAAGGTAGTAATTACATTACCTGCTATTTAATACAAATAAAACATATATATTAGTTACAGAAGTATTGTGTGCGCGACGGTACAGATGCGCAGTAATTTCCCTCAGAGCTTTTAGTCAATGTCGATACCTATAACAGTGTGCTGTGTATATAAACAATATTCCTGATCAGCAGATTACTAAGGTTAATACAGTTTTCCGTTAGATGGCATGCCTGTAAAAAATATAAAAAATATATAACAGCAAATCTAGTACCTACTGAATACTGAGTATTGGCAGAAAAACGAATGATGAAGCAAAATTGCCGCCATTGAAAGCAAGAAGAAGCTATGGTAGTCAGCCTGTATATCGCGAAAGCCTTCGATCGGGTTTGGCATAAAGCTCTTTTAGCAAAGTTACCATCTTACGGTCTCCCCGAGAGATTAAGCCATTGGATAACCAATTTTTTTTTACTGGACGTAGCATCATAGTCGCTGTAGACGGAGTAAGCTCGAAAACTATGCCTATCAATGCTGGAGTTTCCCAAGGCTCTGTGCTCTCACCCACGCTGTATATTCTGCATGTTAAAGAACTCTAGACTTCCTTGGAGCAAGTCTCGGAATGGAGTGGGCGAAACCTTGTGGAACTTAACCCTTTAAAGACACAAGTCTGCCCGTTCACCGCTAAGAAGACCCTCTTCACTGTGGCACCAAAATTTCAGAACACCACTCTTAATATAAATAAGAGTATTGGGATCCTTGGAGTTGACATTATGGACCATATTGGCTGCAAAAAAGCTCGGTGTTCTGAACAGGGTCCAAGCTCAGGTTCGTCCCATTCGTCCTCGTGTGGAGTATTGTTCAACAAATAACTGGTGCAACAAATAACTGTTGTATGGGAAAACTTAAATTTTAAAATCTATTTCTTTTAAAAAGTCGTAGAACAATTGTTGTTTTATTGCTGTAGAGAGGCTGCCTGCAAAAGGTGGCCAATTAATTACAAATAAGCCTGTATAAACATCTTTTCCTTAAAGGCAGGCAACGCTTTCGAAACTCCCCTGGTGTTGCAGTTGTCCATTGCCGACGGTAGTCAATTAACAACATATGGCTTCGCCCGATCATTTGCCCGATTAATTAAATAAAAATACTTATAAAAAAAAGTTTTTTTTTTAATTGACCTAATTTTCATAAGTCCCTAATTATTCGTCCTTTGTTTAAAAAGGCGACATTGACCGGGATGAATTAACTGACACTAGAGTGCACTTTATTTTACATCCTGACGATGCAGAATGGAGTTGTACACATATTTAGAATACAATCAATCGGAAATGGATGTAATCTGATTCCAAATATGTATATAACTCCATTTCGTTAAAAATGTTGCTTAGACCTAGAAATGGAAACAGTCCAGGAACCAGCAACAAAGTTTTTTTTTTAGTTCTAAAAATCACTAAATTCATTAATTTATATTTTGAATAAGCCAATTCTAAGTAATCGACTTTTAATGTCTGTCCATTTATTTAGTATTTGATAAAATGGCGGCAAGTACGTTTTCCTCAATTTATAGAATTACGAAATCCTTTGAAAAAATATCTAAAAGTAGATAGATAACTAAATCTAATTTTGTGTAAGAAGTACTTACCTGTACTGTGTTTGACTACAGCTTACCTGATCTTAAGCATCACTGAAATTTACAGTATTACACGCATACCTACAAGATATCTATTAACTTTGGATTTGATGATCCCTCTCAAATTGAAGGTATCAGGAAATGTCGACCCTGGTAGGAAGTTTCAAAGTCCACACAATGAAAGTAGAAGCGAAAGATCTTTTGTACTACACACTGACACTTCCGCCGTAAATCAGTATCTTCCTGACGATGTTCTAGGCGATAAAAGGAGAAAGGGAAATAAATTGAGCAATTCCATTACAAACTCTCTGAAATGTATTCGATAATTGACTGGCCACCTTGCGGCGAAGTTCCAAACTTGGAAGTTTTGCTTTAATTAGGATGGTTCCCCTACAAGCCTCTTGAGTTTCGACCTGATTCCTAAGCCTCTAGCTAGTATTTTCTGATCAATCCCAAAGCTGCGAACAGTAGGCACTCCATGAACGACCGAACTTGTGGTTTATACAGGGTTATTTTAAATTGCAGGCAACCTCTCTACATCAATCCCAACAACGTTTAGTAGGGGAGTCCAAGCGGGCACTTCGGGATTTATTCAAGCGTGGCAGATTAAAATTCAGAGGATACCTTGTACCCAGTTTCAAACTGCCATCAAATTCGAAGCCCATATACATGGCCGTGCGTCAGATTAGTAAACAAAAATTAATCATTATAAATTCTCAAAATTCTCCCTACAGATAAAATTCTATTTACTACTATTCTGACAATTTAACAGTGTCGGTGAGTGAACGGGGACGGCTACAACTTATAAAAAACGTCATTTTGACATTCTCCAGCGTGGCTATTTTTTATTTTCTCTAATTGAAGGATAACGAAAAATACCTAGTCTTGCCATAAAAATTATAACAAAGAAAAAAAAAATATTTCGAATATCGTTTATTACTTTTATAGTGTATTAGTTTAATACACAAATATAAAATAATTAAAAATATAAAACATATTATTGTACTTATTTGAAGTGGTGTCCATTTGCTGCAATACAGTCCTTTAATCGTTGAGGCCAGTTATCAATAGAAGCATATATCAATATGCATTGTTTTAGGGACTCCAAATTATCATGGTGTTTAGAGCAAGCTGTACTTTCTAAAACTGACCATAAATCATAATCCAGCGGATTAAGATCGGGACTAGCTCTAATGAAATCCGACACGTTCGCTTCCAACCAAGACTGGGTGGACCGAGCATTATGAGCCGGCGCCGAGTCTTGCTGGAAGAACCATACTTGGCTATTGAACATAGTGTTATTAAGAGGCTTACCTACCTTCTCAAGAATGGTATCTGGATACACTTGTGCCGATGTTTTGATACCTTTCTCACAAAAATTTGGCTCAGTCACTCCTTCATAGCTAACACCCCACCAAATCATTCAATTCACTTCAGCACTCAAATTCACCTTAGCGCCATCTGCGTCACAATTTGATAAGTAGATGCGAAGGTGTAGCAGTTTTTTAATTTATTTATAATATGTGATGTCTTTATCCATATTATTATGTATTAGTTAGATAATTGTTTCATTGAAATTACTTTGAACATCAAGGCAAAGTTATCACTGTTCACAAGTAAGCCGGTACAAAATATTGACAGCGACAACCAAGCAAAGAACACTGATAGTACTGATAAAAGTAAGTAGTAGAGTTTTTGCACTTATTTTATTAGATGCAATCGGATGTTCGATTTTATATCTCCATTATTCAATTATAACAAATATTTTAATATTTTTGACACCAATAAAAACAATATCAATTAAATTAACAGGAAAAAATAATTTAAAAAAGACTTCGCCTGACAATCCTTATCAAATGGAAGATATTAGTTACATTTGGCTTGAAATTAAGATAAATAATTATTGCTCTTACCCAAATGTGATTGTAATGATATTCACAAACTACAAATATAATGTCTATAATCCACCAAACAACACAATAAAGGAAAAATCTTATTAAATAAGCATAATAGTTATAAGCAAATTTTAGAATTAGAAAACAAATAATAGCAGATTGCAAGCACTGACGGCCCACATAGAGAAAACAAGAAATATTATTGATAAGATAGGAAAGTAATTTATTTTACTGATAAAGATTTTAATACATTCAACATGTTGTTTAATTTATATATAATTCAATGTACGTGTATAGTGTTCACTTTGAATACAATGTTTTATTTTAAAGCTAGGTTTACGAACTTTTTAAATTGTTTTTTTTTAAATGTATGCTTAAAACGTTTTTAAAGATAATTTTTAAATAAAGTAGACTATTATATCTCATAATTTATTCATTTTTTACACAATATTCTCGACTTATGTCAAACATTTAATAATAATAATCCCAATACAAAAATATTTCATCTCCTTACTTATTATATTGACAGATTTCCTTTTTACAAATTTATATATAATCCTCATACTAATGTGTTTCTGGTCGTATGTAGTAGTATAATACTTGTGATGTTTTACCTATTTTTACTGTACATCAGCTGGCATTTATAAATATTAAATACGCTGTCTAATCTATTTTGACAATTAAATAGCAGCCATGTGTTGCCACGTTGAATAATAATAAACAATAGAGCATAACTTACATAAACAACATATTTATTTTTTTGATATAGTTGACGTGTTTAAATTATGTTTTAAATTCTATTTAGATCGTACATCGCATACATGAACGCATATATTTACATCGATAAAGACTCTAATAACAAAAAAAATGACGACAATTAGTTTAACATTAAACAACAGAAACATCTCACACATTTTATGGCAAATCGTCAACGTTACCACAATGAAATATAATTTTACCATTTATTAGACAATTATAAAACACAACATAGCTATATTTTACATAGTCTTATAACGAAATAAATAAATTATTCTCTAAATAGTTACGTCTCTTATTGTCAAATAAACCTAAAACCCTAAAAAACGCGGCCGTTGTCACATAATTCCTTCTATACTTATGTACTAAAATAAAAATTTTGTTTACACTCTCGGAATGTCAGATCACTAAAGCTCTAAAGTACAGTCTATCCCGAGACTAAAGTCTCATCAAAATATACATAATAACTAACGACGTGATATCACTCGACGATATGATTTCGATTTCAAAACGTAATAAGGATACTGACGCGTAAGTACGGCCGGAGAAGTTCAGCGCAACAGAGGGGAAACTAAAACACCTATATAAAATAAAATATCAAAAAAACAACAGAGGTATAAGAGATATTCGGAAAATTAAACCCGATCTAGCGAGTCGCAGAGTGAACAAGTCGACCAGATACTTCGATATACCAAAGTAAAAATGGACGGGATAGAGAGAGAGAAGTATAGGTATAGAGGTAAACGTACACAAAAATAACACGAATTTAAAAAATAAAACTCTGGACAAAACCTATTCAACTCGGCGACCGCGACAATAACTCTACGAAAACAGCGCAGTCCATACTATGTTTACAGTATTCCTCTACATTACAATTATAACTCGACGACACCGCCCGGATACAGTTCAAAACATCAGTGATAATAAGGTGTCAGTCACTATCGGCCAGTGCCGGTCAATGTTGATTAGTGGCAGTCAGTCTCCGTCAGTGTCGGTCGTGCCGGTCAGTGTCGCTGAGTGTCGGTCAGTGTCGGTCCTCCCGCACCAGCTGCGCCGTGTCCCGGCCGGTGTCGGCGGCGGGGTCGAGTGCGCGAGGCCGCCTGGTGCCGCGCGTCTCCGTGGAGGAAGGCGAGATGACCGCCGACACCACCTTATCCTTGATCTCTTCTGGAACTTCGTATATTCCCGCTGGAAAGGGGAAGGCGGTTATAAACTTCGATAGTTCTTGAGTTTATTCAAAGTTATTGAATTGTATAAATCACAAAGCTGTTTTTTTTGCAAAACCTGTAGATGAATTCTTGTAAATTATTGTTGGGGAATCGGTTTAATGTTC
This sequence comes from Napeogenes sylphis, assembly GCA_959347405.1. Lineage (NCBI taxonomy): Eukaryota > Metazoa > Arthropoda > Insecta > Lepidoptera > Nymphalidae > Napeogenes > Napeogenes sylphis. The sequence continues at coordinate 21,453,832 of OY365783.1, read as the reverse complement.
TGGGTGAAAATTATAATGAAGTACATTAAAATATTTGATAGTTTTTTTTTCTAGTTTAAATTTGTAGGAGAAAGAAAGATAAAATAAAAGTACAATAAACGTAATAGGATATGTTTATTCTACTTATTATATTATATTATATTTATCTCATCTTTTTTGATGAGCGTCCCTCGCCATTTTCAACTTCAGCGGACTTTAAACCAAGTTTAAATTTCCTGTCCGTTCCGGATATAGTTGGCGACTGTGGCGTCGGAGTAGTTGTGTCCACCAATGTTTCCTTCCAATAAGTCGTAGTGTATTTCTTTGGTAGTAATTAAAAAAAGAGGTAGAGGTACTCTAACACAGCCGTTTGTTTTTCTCCATATTAATGATATATTTTCGACGTTTCGTATTCAAATGACCCTAAGGAGTAAACCTTCCGAAAACTGTGTCTAATGTATATAATGTAGACGACTAAGTACATAAACAAGATTTTTATGCAGGAAAGGAACAGGAAAGAACCAATGATTAATATAAAATACAATGGGATCGCCTATCGTAAATAAAACGTAGCAATAACTTTTTCGTAAACTATTATTTGTACAGACAGACTAGACGCATATAAGTATTAAAACGACTCACGCAAAGGCGGCTCGGGCTCCCCGGCCGCGGCGGCTCTGGTGACCGCCTCGTACATGGGGTTACTGAAATCTCTTCCCTTGCGCGGGGGCTCGTCCGGCGTATATGCGTCGGACCCCGCCGGCGCTACCGCCCCCGCTTGAGGTCCCACGCCACCGAACTCCACATTAGAACCAGCGCGGAAGGACACGCTCTGGGAGGACGCCAGGCTGCCCAGGCCACCCTTGCCGCTGAAAATAGATAAGTTCGTGAGCAATCCAGAGTGGCCGCCGTCGCTCGGTCGCCGTTGCGCTCCTCGGAGACACTCACAAAGGCCTCTTGCGGATGACGAACCAGGCGGCCGCCACGGCCAGCAGCAGTACCAGCACCAGCAGCGCCGGCACTAGCACGGCGGCGGGCGCGGCGCGGGACACGGCGGCAGCCGACGCGCACAGCGGGGGCCGCAGCGGCGCGCGACACGAGCACTGCAGCCCGTCCGGGCCCTCCGTGCACGTGCCACCGTTCTCGCAGGGACAGACACGTGGCAGCGGTCGGCTCGGTTCCACGGCTGCGGGGAGAGGCTCTTTAGTCGGGTCGCGGACGGCGCAGATCGCGCGGGTCGGGCGGCGAGACTCACCGGCGTCGCAGGCGAGGTAGTCTCCTGCTCTCTTGGGCGGCGGCGGCGCGTCGGGGCAAGCGCAGCGCCGGCCACGCGGCACCGGCAGGCACAGGTGCGAGCACGGCGAGCGCGCGCACGAGCCCGTCGCGTTGTAGCGCCGCGGGTGGGAGGCTGCGGACGGATGGGAACGAGTTAGCGTTGTGTCGCGTTCTTGCCGGCTTCAGCCGATATTCGCGTTCTCTTTCGCGACTCACCTTTTACGGCCGACGGATTGACTAGATTCTTGGATATGACGAAGGGCACCCCTCGTCCGAACTTGTCCTGTCTGATCAGCTCTCCGGTGTCTCTCGTGACCCAGTACAGCGACGATTCGAAGACGTCCAGGGACAGCGGATGCTTAAGGAAGTCGCCTTTTAGGATGACCTTCCGATTGGTGCCGTCGTTTTTCATCATCTCGATGGTGTTCAACTTGGCGTCCGCCCAGTATACGGTGTGGTCCATGGCCTGGTCGATAGCCAGTCCCGTGGGATGGCGGACGTTTTCCGTGACGATCGGGCGTCTTTGCGATCCGTCCATCCAGGCGATCTCGATCTTAGGCGCGGAGCCGGCGTCCGACCAGAACATTTTGCCCAACTGCGGGGCCAGGGCCAGGGACGTCGGACTCTCGATGCCCGCGGAGACCAGAGCTCGTCTGTATCGACCGTCCGTCCTGGCGACCATGACACGGCCGCGCGGCTTCGCTCCGGTCCTATCAGACTCGGTCCAGTATAAGTTTTCTCCGACGTAATCTACGGCCAGAGCGGTGGGTTTGGAATTGCCTTTCATGTTCAGATCTTGAGCGAATCCACTCTTAACTTGTCCGTTAAGGGCGTTTATCATGTAAGATCTCTTAATGGTCTTGTCGTAGCTGTCGGCCCAGAATACCATTTCCTGTTTGGGGTCGTAGTCGATGGCCTCTATTCTCTTTTCGGCAGTTATGACGTCAAACTCTTCATTTTTATCTTGGACGAAGGCCCGAATTTCTGGTCCATTAGCAAACATTAATACCACTTCATCTTCTATTACTTTACATATTCCCGATAAGTTATCCGCTAATCTAAAAGTGTAATAATATATAGTATATTAGAATGTTAATTGATTCAATTTAACATATATGTTCTCGCAGTTATAAGGGTCGAGTGGCGCATACCTGAAGCCCTCCCTGCAGCTGCAGCTGTAGCTGCCGTTAAGGTTGGTGCACAAATGCGAGCAGTGGTGCTCACCATTCGCGCACTCATCCACGTCCGAGCAGCGTTTGCTATCGGCCTTCGAAATGATCCACCCCTGGAAGCAAGTGCAGATATACCCGCCGGCCCCGGGTGCGCTGCCTTCCGGCAGTGTCAGGTTCGTGCAGAAGTGCTCACAGCCACCTAAAAAAATAGCAAGAGATCATTTACATTACAAGATCATCCATTATCGATCATACATTACAAGTCATCCTAAAGATGAAGTATGACTAATGTGGCGAAGGACGCTTACCCTTGTCGTGCGGCGAGCAGGTGTGCGCGTGGTGACAGCCCAGCTCGTCGGAGCCGTCCCCGCAGTCATCGGCAAGGTCGCACAGGCGCTCTCGGCCCACGCACTGCCGGTTGGCGCACTGGAACTGCGTGAGCGGGTCGCACGGCTTGCTGCGCGCGGCGCACAGAGTCATGTTGTTCTCGTCCGAGCCGTCGCCGCAGTTGTCCACGCCGTCGCATACTTGGTACCTGGAATGGTAATGCCGTTTAATAGCATAACGTTGACTGCGAACATCTTTTATGATGGAAAATATCTATAAACATGGATAACCATGTTAAGCTTATGTTAAAAAATGTTAAAAAATATACCAGTTTATTTGTAATTAATTGGCCACCTCTTGCAGGCAGCCTCTCTACGTTAATCCCAACATTTGTTCTACGAATTTTTACAAATCTCGATAAAAAACACAAAATACACGAAAAAAAAATATTTTCCGATCCCTCTTTTACGTATTACTCTGTATTTTGTAAGAAGTACTTAAAATGTACAAAATCTGTATTTATAATCATTATAATCATTATAATCAATTAGTTTTTAATTATTATATTATTTGTTATTATTACCTTGGAACGCAACGATGATTATCGCAATGGAAGCGTCTGAGGGTATCACAATTGAAATTTGTACATATAGAAGGAGTTTCGTCAGATCCGTCGCCGCAGTCGTCAGTACCGTCGCACAAATCCGATTGAGCCACACAGAGATTGTTACCGCACTGGAATCTAAACAAAATATATAATACTAATACGGTGTTGATATATATAATGCTAATACACTCCTTATTTATAAGGAGCAGTTTCCGAAAGACATTTTAATAACGCTTACCTGCTTTCGGGACAGTATCTGCCGCCGGGAAAACGAGGAGGACATCCGATTTCATCAGATAGGTCTCTACAATCTCGGTCACCATCGCATCTAAAGTATGCGGCGATACAGTGTCCCGATTTACACTGGAATGTTCCGTTCTTACATTTAAACCCACCACAATCCATCTCATCTGTGTTATCTCCACAATCGTCTTCGTGATCGCAGCGCCATCTTGATGATATACATTTACCATTACCACATTTGAATTCCGATTCAGAACATTCCCTATAATTATGTTGGCACACGGATTCGACTTCATCACTTCCATCGCCGCAGTCGTCTGTGAAATCACAGAGCCACTGCTTGGGTATGCAACGATTATTTTGACAAGTGAAATCAGTTTCACTATTACAAGTCGGACAATTTTGTGGTAGTTCATCCGAACCATCTCTGCAATCATCTTTACCGTCACAGAACAACCATTTTGGTATGCATCTGTAGTTGCTTTGTCCAGGACACCGTCTCCATCCGTTGGTACAGTTCTTCTGTCTACACATGTAAGCAGGTTCATCGGAGTCATCTCCGCAATCATTATCGAAGTCACACATCCATAACTTAGGTATACAACGGCCATTTTTGCATGAGAATTCTGTATCAGGGTTACAAGGTCGATTGTGACACATAGCCGGATCTTCATCGCTGTTATCCTTACAGTCAGTATCGCCGTCACATTTCCAACTGTCTAAGATGCATCTGCCGCTTGATTTGCATTTAAATTCTAGGAGAGGACATTCATGAGCACATTGGGCTTCATCGCTTCCATCACCGCAATCGTCAGTGCCGTCACAAATGGTCGCGGCAGGAGTACAGTTAGTATTCTTACACTGGAACGAGCCTGCTCTGCAATGTCTCACTGGACAAGTTTCAGGTTCATCCGAGCCATCCACACAATCTTTTTCTCCATCACATTTCCAAAACCAAGGAATACACTTTTCATCACGACCGTTACATCTATGTTGTCCATTTGTACAGTTTGCAATGCAAGTTTTTTGGTCATGCGCTAAATAAAATTGGTTCGGACATGCGCACTTATAATCTGTAGCACCCTCCATTCGGTATCCTGGTGTATATAGAAAGCTTCGTACAGATGGTGGCGCTATGAGACAGAGATGAGAACAACCTCCATTGTTCGATTCGCAGGGGTTGTAGTAAGGAATTTGTCTGAGAGGATGAACAATATGGATATCGTACGGTCGGTGAGTAGTATTTCTTAATATTGTTAAGTTTTCTCCTGAATTCTTATTAGATTTACTTATAGCCTTCAAATTCCAATCAGTCCAGTATATTTCGTCGTCGAATAGACTGAGAGCAAAAACGTGCGGTACTTTGCTGCCTGATAATACGATGTGTCTATCTTTGCCTTCTAAATTAGCAGATCCAATATAGTCAAGATGAGCATCTGCCCAATAAATTCTATCTGTTAAGTAATCGATAGTTAGAGCATTTGGCCACGCTATATCATCTTCCCAATTTAATATAATACTAAACTTAGAACCGTCCATTCCCATCTTTCCAATGTATGCTTGCAGATGCCAAGATGTGTAAAATAGGTATCCAATACCTGGGTGAACCACAATTGCTCTAGGATCAGCGATGCCAGTTTTAAGTGTTTTTCTTCTAGTACCGTCCAATTCGGATACATCTAAATTCTTTGAATGACGATCTAACCAGTACAGTTTTCGCGCTACCCAATCAACAGCAATACCCTCTAGACCATGCGAATCGTGTCTAATTACTATTTCTTTTGTTGGATTAGGATCAGTGTAATCAGATTTATAAATAGTTTTTGCGGATACATCGGCAAAGTACATTTTATTTTCTTTTATGTCAAAATCAATAGCAACCACATTCATTAAATCTTGGTGCATGAGATTGTATAAACTTGCGTCTGTTGACATGTTTCTCACGTAATATTTATTTGTAAATATGATCCAGGCTGTAGTATTGTCTTTTCTCTTACAGGTGTGTTCATCAGCTTCCCGTTCATAGTAGTGTTCATTGCATTTACAATAATAAGAACCGGGTGTATTAGCACAAAATTGCGAACAAACCCAGGGTGTTTCATGACACTCGTCAATGTCGTCACAAGCTTTACCATCAGATAATAGTTTATAACCCTGATTACATTCACAGTAATATCCAGTAAAAGTGTCTATACATTTATGACCACATTGATGTATTTCTAATTTTGCACATTCGTCAACGTTGCAATGCGCTGGTTCATCGGAGTCATCGGCGCAATCAGATACTTTATTACAAACAAGACTATTATCGATACATTGGTCGTTGTTACATTTAAATTGACCCGCTGGACATGTTTTGTTTTCTTTTACACATCCAACTTCATCTGAATGATCTCCACAATCATCTTCTCCGTCACATCTGAAATGTGTTCTTATGCACTTGAAATTTTGACACCTGAATTCTTGTGCGGAACATTTTTTGTACTGAGTGTTACATTGTTTTCCTTCATCAGAACCATCGCCACAGTCATTATCGTGATCGCAAACCCATCCTTCATTTATACAACGGCCATTGTTACATTGGAATTGATCTTCAGAACAAGGAGTTGGGGTAGAGCAATGATGTATTGTTGAATTTTCGTCCGCACCGTCTATACAATCTGGATCTCCATCACACAACCACTTTTTAGGAATACACTGGGCTCTCCCCCAAAACTTATTCTCTTCGCAAGTGTATTCTGTTTCAGCGTCACACTTTCTATCATTGCATTGGTGCCTGCTGTCTTCATCACTGTTATCTAAACAATCATTTTCACCATCACAAATATAAATTCTAGGAATGCAGTTACCATTATCGCATGTAAATAGATCCCCAAAGCAAGTTCTTCCTTCAGACCGACAGTACTCTGGTGGTTCATCGGCTCCATCACCGCAGTCGTCATCTCCATCGCAGTACCAGGTGGCCGGTATACACCGATGGTTCGGACAACGGAAACTATTTTGTGGGCATGTTCTTTGTGCACAGTGTAGAGGGTCCTCGTCTGAATTATCACCGCAATCATTATCACCATCACAAAGCCAATAGGGTTCAACACAAATATTAGTTTTTTCGCATTTTAGATGATTCGCTGGACAAGTTGTGTTTCTGGGACACATTTCATGAGTTTCGTCCGAGGTTTCATTATCCTTACAATTATTGATCCCATTGCACACTTGGCTCTTTGGTATACAACGTGAGTTTAAACATGTAAACTCCTCATCAGCACAAGGTGGGTATACACAGCCTTCTTCATCTGAGCCATCTTTACAATCGTTTTCATGGTCACATTTCCAAGTTTTAAATATACAGCGCCCATTATTACAGCGAAATTCGTTTGGAGAGCAGGAGTGATACGCGCAGTAATTTTTGTCCTCATCCGAATTGTCCCCACAATCGTCATCTCCATCGCAGGACCACATTCGACTTATACATTTACCATTAGCACAAAAGAATTTGCTTGCATCACAAGTTAAATTCTTTGCAACACACATTCTTCCCTCATTGACTAGCTTTGTGTTGTCATCGCATTTACATTCAACTGTGTTATTTGGTGCGGGATGACAGCTTTGGGCACAACCTCCATTACTGATTTTGCATGGGTTCTTTTGACACTTTTGTCTGCTTGTACTGTAAATATGTATATCTCGCGGTGAGTCTTCTAATCGTTTAACAATCTCGACCATGTTAGCGCCAGTATGTTTTTCAGCTCTGTAAACTCCACGCAATTGTAGATCGGTCCAGTATATATAATCGCCGAACACTGTAATTGCAAACGGGTATATGGTTGCAGAAATAAGAACTTCACGACCTGTCCCATCTAATTTAGAACGTTCAATTTTTTCCCTGACGGCATCAGTCCAGTACAACATATTTTCATCAAAATCGATTGTTAGACCACTAGGCTGAGACAGGTCTTTGTCTATGATAGCTTTCTTTAGTGAACCAGCCATTGTAGTTCTGTAGATTTTTCCGGATGTTCCAAATCTACCCCAATCTGTATAATACAGAGTTCCATTGCAAGGATGAACTACAATTGCTCTGGGCCTTTCTACTCTGGCAATCATAACTAATTCAGTGCCGTCCAAATTCATAGAATAAATTGAATTATTTGAGCTGTCAGTCCAATAGACTTTCTTTTGAGTCCAATCATATGATATGCCTTCTGGATTAATGTTTTTGGTTATAATGTTTTGAATGCCTGATGGGTTTGGATTGTTCGCCGACATCCAGGCTATTCTCGCCCAGGGTCTAATTTGGGTAAAGAATAACTTATTATCCGCGTAATCGAACTCAACTCCTACAACATTTGTAAGATTTCCAATGGGTTTGAATGGCACTCCAGTAGACTTGGGATCTAAATTGACAGCGCGAATCTCAGTTCTAGTCGTAAATACTAAATACTCATCAACAACATCACATTTTTTAGGGTTACTGGCTGATACTTGTCCCGTCGCACAATCGCATTTGTGAGTATAGCCCTTGTCGGCTTCAGGGGGGTAACTAAAGCAAAGTTGTTCGCATCCCCCATTACCCAGCTTTCTGCAAGGATTGCTGTCATCGGTAGGTTGATTGTTTATGTCAAATATGACAATATCTCGTAACTTGGGTAGGTTTGTTCGCAGCTTTTCAGGCATTGACATATTACCAGGTAATTTCGAAGCCCTGTAAATAGTTTGTAAATTTCTATCAACCCAGTATACACTTGAGGTATGTATAGCAATGCCCATAACGTTTGGTAAGTTAGATCGAATAAGTTGTCTATTTCCACCGTAATATGATATTTTTTGTATTTGATCCAGTTTTGAATCTACCCAATAGACATCATGAGTCAGCATGTCAATAGTCAGGTCTCTGGGGTTCGATATACCTGAACTGACTACCGTCTGCCAGTTGCTGCCATCAAGATAGGCTTTTCCAATACGAGGATACTGCCCATAATCTATCCAATACAGAAGCCTCTTTAAGGGGTTAACAGCTAACTCTCTGGGGGCATCCATTGTAGTTTTAACTATAACCTTTCTATTTGATCCATCAAGCCATGACATTTCAACATAATTTTCATGAGGAAATACATTAGTGAAGTACAGATTTCCGGCAACCCAATCTACTGCAAGGCCTCGAATACCGTTGCTACCGATACCATCCTTCACTACATGTTGCAGTTCAGAACCGTTAGGTCTAATACGGAATATACCGTTCCATTGTCCTCTATTAAATTCTACCCAGTAAATATAATTTTCGGAGAAATGTACGTCAACATGCAGTATGTGGTGTCCCTGACCGGTGACTGGGACCATGGCCTCGGCGCTGTCCTCGAGACTATAGCCTCGAATCAAATCTAGCTGTGATACGACAGCGAATGTTTTGTAGGGAACGCAATTAAGCTCGTTTTCTCTCCTATATCCAATGGAGCACCCGCACACACGCGTCCCTCCTTGGCTCGGAATACAGATTTGTTCACATCCGCCATTATTCAGTGAACAAGGATGTATCATCTTTCTTTTTTGAAATATTGTCAAAGATTTTAAATCACTTTCGTTATCCAGGATAAGTTTAATATTGTCTCCGTTAGGAAGGTCGGCTTTAAAGATTTTCTCATATTGTGTATCTAGCACGTACAGACGCGAGTCGAGGACCGCTATAACCTTCGGATAAGCGATCGCATTGGCTTCGGTAAGTATAGTTTTTCTGTCGTTGCCGTCGCTATTTATGCTGTTAATGCTCGCGGGGTACAGGGTGCTAAAGTAAATTATCTTTTTTTCGATGTCGATAGTGACTGCTTCAGGTCTCTCGATGTCATTCACAAGGATGACTGAATTTGTTCCGTCCATGTTTACTTTACCGATCTTTGCGGGCACACCGTATCCGCCTTCGTCCGACCAATAAATCTTTCTGAAAAAAATACACATTGTTTTAGGCAGTTCTATAATTGTAAAGTTTAATTTTTAATTTTATTATAAAAAATATTAAAACACAATTTTAATATATTAAGACATTACCCTTCCGTTGGATCTAAACATAATCCTTTCGGTTTAGCAATGGACATCTTGCTACCATCATTTGCAAACACAATGGTCCTATATTTGACTTTTCCATCGACACGTATCATTTCAATATTACTGGCCGCTCTGTTGATCATAAACAGATTTCTACCGAGCCAGTCGAAGGCTATCGCCGAAGGAGAACCGACGATCCCGGTATCTTGACCAACGAATTCAACCTTATCGCCACCGCCGTAAGGCATGCTGTATATTGTACAGTTTCCGTCGTCTTCGTTGTCAACATTGATAGCTTGAAGCCAGAATATCGTCCGCCCTTGACGATCATAGTCCATCTGCATACCGCCTGTAAAGATAGACAGAAGTATTAAATATGTAGCACAAGTCATCACACCTATCGATGTCAGCTTAAGACTTCACCTTGAATACCAACAACGGGCGGCAACTGTCCTGCTCGTCCTGAACCGTCAGGTGCAAAATCTATAATCTGCGACCCCTTCAAAACCATCAGATAGGACGACTCCTCTGCAAAAGAAAAACTCTATTTATATTTCGATCGAACGAAGAGACGCCAGCGATCGGAGACAATATTAAAGCGGCCGGTCACCTTCAACACACTTTCCGTTGGGCAGCAGCTTGTAGCCGGGCTTGCAGCGGCAGGTGTAGGGCACGGCAGAGTCGGGCCCTACCAGGCACAGGTGCTGGCAACCGGCGGTAGCGCACGGGTTGGGCAGCCGCGGCTGCAGCGACGGGTGGTGCACGTGGATGGATAGCGGCTGCGAGATCAGGTGCGACACCACGGTCTGGTTGGTGCCCTTGAACTTGTGCGCCGATAGCACCCGATTCAGTTGGCGGTCGGTCCAGTACAGCGTGTCCTCGAACAGCGTCAGAGAGTGAGGATGCAGGAGGTAGTGGCTGCCGGCCAGGACCTGCTGCCGGCCCGAACCATTGTAATTACAGAAGTCTATGAAATCTAATTTGGAATCGGCGAAATAGACCCTCTGGGTGGCCGTGTCAAGCGTCAATCCGTTCGGCCAATATATCTTTGTGGTGATTATGGCTGTTCGCTGCGTCCCGTCCATGCCGACCCTCTCTATGCGAGGGTTTTCTCCCCAATCGGTCCAGAACAGCCATCTGGCCTTCGGGGCGGGGTCCAGGCACATGCCCCTCGGCTGAGTGATGTTACCGCTGAGCAAGGTTGTCCTGGCGCTTCCGTCCTCTTTCGCCACTTCGATAGTGTTTAATTTACTGTCTAACCAGTAAATATTACCACCCACCCAATCGTATGCCAATCCTTCGACCAAGTCCAATCCCGTCGAGACGATGACTTGTGGTTCGCTACCACGATCTAATCGGGATATTTTCTTAAGTTTCATGTCGGACCAGAATATAGTTCCGGTGTGCATGTTAGAAGCGGTAGCGACGACGTTTTCGACGTTAATGGGTACCCTCTCAAGACCCTGCTCGTTCAGGTCCGCGACTAGGATAGAGTGTCTGTTCGAGATAATGAGGAAGGCACTGGAGTGATTGTTGGCCTTGCAGCTATGCTTGTCGGAGGCTAGCTGGTAGCCCTCTACACAGCTGCAGAAGTACGAGCCCTTAGTGTTGGTACAGTCGTGAGAGCACAGCCCGGGCGGGGAGCACTCGTCTACGTCCTTGCAGGTGTATCCGTCCGACTGTAACTCCTCCCCCTCGGGACACAGACACAGCGTGTCCGTAGGAGTGTTTTTACAACCGTGAGTGCAGAGATTAGTAGTGTGCGAACAGACTTCTAGAGAACATTCCGGTCCTAAGACAGTCATAAAACACATAAGTACACATTATACTCGTTTAAAAATCAATATTATTTTTAAAATTAATATTATTAGTCTTCGACTACCTTCGTCGGCTCCGTTCGGACAATCCGGGGTTCCGTCGCAAACCTTTGTAATATTGACACATCGGTCCGAGACCCCGGGGCATCGCCAGTGGCCGGACGGACATCTGAAAGAAAAAGGTCGTTCGTTATATTTTCGACGCAACGCGACAGCCGAGTACGGGGACGATGGGTCTCACCGGAAGGGTGGCGGGCGGCAGGCGTGTTGAGCGCCCTCGTCGGAGCCGTCCCCGCAGTCGTCCCGTCCGTCACACACAGCAGTGCGGAACACGCAGCGCGCGTTGTCGCATCGGTACCGTCCCGCACCGCACGCGCTGGCGGAGCAATCGGCGGGCTCGTCCGACAGATCCTCGCAGTCGGGCGTCCCGTCGCAGTACCACGTACGAGGAACGCACAGGCCGGACGCCACGCACTGGAACTGGCGCTCCGGCACGCACTGGTGAGGCGCCGGCGACGGGCAGCCCGCCTCGTCCGATCCATCGTTGCAGTCCGGGATGCCGTCGCACTTGTAGGCCTCCTGCACGCACTGCTTGAGGTCGGCGCACTTGAACTGTGAGGCGAGGCACGCCACGGGCGGGCAGTCGGCCTCGTCACGCTTGTCGAAGCAGTCGTCGTCGCCGTCGCACACCCACGAGGCCGGGATGCAGTGCCCCGTGCGAGGACACGTGAACTGAGAAACAAGCATCGCGTCGAATTCGGAGAAGTTGTCCACATTTTATGTTTTTGAAATTGACAGAATGAAAGAACTATAAAAGCAAAAAATCAAAAAATATATATTTTTTTTGGTAACTCACCTGGAAGTAAGCGCAAGTCTTATCGGCACAGTGGGAGCCCTCGTCGCTTCCGTCTCCGCAATCGTTTTCCGAGTCGCACTTCCACGTGTTGGGCACGCAGCGGCCGTTCCCGCACTGGAACTGGGAAGCCGAACAAGTCACGTTGACGCACCCCACCTCGTCCGAGAAGTCACCGCAGTCATTCTCAGAGTCGCACTTGAAGTTCGCCGGAATGCAACGACCCGACTTGCACATGAACTCCGACGCGCTGCACGTGGTCTCTGAAATCATAATATCGATCGGAACATGCGACGAACGCTCAGGCCAGGCGGCGGGAGAGGGCGAGGGTCGGAACTCACTGGTGCAGTTCTGCATCTCGTCACTGTTGTCGAGGCAATCGTCGTCACCGTCGCACAGCCAGGAGCGCGGCACGCAGCGCTGGTTGTCGCAGGTGAAGTCCCAGTCGTTGGGACAGGCGGGCTGCGGCGGCTCGGCGTGCGGGTCGGGCTCGCAGCGACCGCCAGCGCCAGCGCGTTCGCCATACGGGCAGCCACAGCGGACAGCCAGCGGGCCCGAGGTGTTGCGAGGCACGGCGAAGCAGAACTTCTGACAGTTGCCGTTGCTCCGGGCGCAGGGTTGCATGGGGTCGATCTTCTGGATGTCCTCACTGTAGACCTTCACCCCGTATAGCCGGTTGGTCTGCGGCTCCCGGACCACGACGTCCTCCCGCTCGCCGGTCAGCTTGTGTAGGCGGACTATAGCATCCAGCCTCCAGTCCGTTATGTACAGAAACTCCTTGTGGATCACGATAGAGAAGGGATGTCTTATGAGTCTGGAGTTCACAGTCTTGACGTCCGTTCCGTCGAGTTTGGCGTGCTGGACGTGATCCAGAAGGGCGTCGCACCAGTAGACTCTGTCCGCGTCGAAATCTATGGATAGACCGTTCGGCCAGCCCAGCGTTAGATTTTCGAAAACCAGAAGACCCGTACCGTCGGTGTTAGCGCGACTGATGTTCGCCGGTCTATCCCATTCGGAAAAGAAAATGTAGCCCCTGTTCGGGTGAACTACGATTGCTCGTGGCCTTTTGAGATCTTTTAGTAATGTTCTTTTATACGCAACGTTCCTAGTAGACAGTACGTTAAGTGTTCCTTTCCTAGAATCAATATAATATAAATTTTTCGAAGCCCAGTCCACCGCCAGGCCTTCAACACCTTCATTTTGTGAAGCCAATACGATTTCTCTGGTGGTACCATTCCTGTGTACTCTGTATATAACGTCCTGTAAGACGTCAGAATAGTAAATATGTTCGTCCCGCGCGTCAAAGTCGAGACCGACAAAGCGTGCCCTCCTAGACACGACGGGCAAAATGGCATCACTAAAACCTTCAATTACGGGATTCAACACTTTACCTTTTATAAACCTCTGCTGGGAGTACATAAGGAACTCTTTTACGATATCACAATTTCTCAAGTCGGTTTCCAATCTATAACCAATATTACAGGCACATCGATATCCTAAACCTCCGTTAGGCAGGGCGGTCACTATACACATCTGAGAGCATCCTCCGTTATTGTTACCGCACGGATTGTTGACCGACGTCTGTTTTAAAGAATGTACTACCGTTAAAGCTTTTGGTTCTCTTATATCTTTCGTCTTGTATATCGATTGAATGCTCGAGGAGCCTTCGTATTTATTGACCGAGCTGACTCCTTGCTTGGTGCCGTCAGACCAGTACACTCTGTCTTCAAACAGGGCCAGTCTGTTCGGACTGGGCACCTGCTGACCCCGGAGCACCAGGAACCTGTAATTACCGTCGTAGTCGACGGTCTCGATATAATCCAACAGGGAATCGCACCAAAATATCCGTCTGGCGATCGTGTCTACCGCTATGCCCGAAGCTTTGTAGGTCGCTTCGGAGACTATAGCCTTAACGTCTGTTCCGTCCATGTTCGCCCGAACAATCTGAAAAAGGTATAAGGAATCGATCAATATCATTCTTGAGCGATACCATTAAATGTCGAGTCCGAGGCCGTACCTGGCTGCCGTCTGCCACGAACATGAGCCCCAGCGTGGGGTCGAGCGCCAGGTCAGCCGGGCTCGTGAGGTTGGAGCCCAGCACCACGGCGTGCCAGCGTCCGTCCAGCTCGAACACGTCCACCTTCTGCCCCAGCGCGTCCGCCACGTACAGCTTGTCACCCACCCAGTCCACCGCCACGGCCGTCGGCGCCCATGACCCCGCCACCGAGATATCCCCGCCCACGTAGCCGGAGCCGGCTGGAGCGTTCAGCTGCATCGAGTGGATCTGTCGAGAGGGGGATGGGGTTCGTTCGTTCAAACAGATTCAAACAGGATACCGGAGTGAAGAGAAGTCGTAGCGACCTTTCTAGTCTTCACGTCGGACCAGAACAGCAGATTTCGTCTGTAGTGATAGTCGATTCCGGTAGCCGTGGCGTTGGCGAGCGTAGTGGGCGCGCGCGGTGGCGGGCCGGCACCGGGCGGCAACTCCAGCCGCAGCACCCCACGCTCGTGCGCCAGCGCCAGCCACGCGCCGCCCGAGCTACGGCACTCGCCACGCTCGCCCGACGTGTAGCCCGGCGCGCACGCACAGCTGTAGGCTGCCAGGAGACCGTTACGATTATCCACCAATAAGATTATTTACTTTTCGGTCGAACGATATTATTTCGCACCAGAATATTTTTATAACAAAATGTTTCGAAGATGCCCAATCGTGAGAGTCTACCGCCAAATCCTTCGGAAGAAAATCTAAACAAATCTAAACGCGCTCACAGCCAGGCGTGTTGACGCACAGCTGGTGGCAGGGTCCCCAGTCGCGGCACTCGTCGCGGTCGTCGCACGTGCGGTTGTCGGCGCTCAGCACGCGACCGGCGCCGCACGCGCAGGCGCCGCCCGCAGGCGACGACACACACCGTTCCGCACACTCCAGTGCCGGGCACGACAGCGTCGCTGTAATCACACCGTCCATCGTTACGCTTTCCTCGCTCCTCGCCGCTCGCTCATCCCTCCCCCTCACTCACAGCAGGCCGCCTCCTCGTCGGCGCCATCCTCGCAGTCTCGCACGCCGTCACAGAGACGCGCGCGCTCCAGGCAGCGCCGGGCGCCGCCGGGGGCTCCTCTCGGGCACAGGTACTTATCGTCGGGACACGCCACGGCGCTGCAGTTACGCTCGTCCGTGCCGTCCGAGCAGTCGCGGTAACCGTCGCAGCGGTAGCTGGCTGGGATACAGGCCGCGGTGCCGCAGCGAAACTGACCGATATGGCACGGTGGAAAGCCTGGGGAAAATCGAAAAATCGTAAACTCTCGGCCGGTTGACCTCCCCATCCTGCGTCCCGCTCCTATTTCTTATGGCTTCTTTTTGATCACATAAAGTCACGAAATCATACTTACTGCAGTGCGCTTCGTCCGAGTTGTCGCCACAGTCGTCTTTATGATCACATTTCGCGGACCCGTCGACGCATTTATCGCCCGAGGCGCATTTGAACTGATCCAGCCTGCACGCCGTCTTTTGACCCGGACAGTCTTGCTCGTCTTTGCCCGTCCTACAATCTAAGTACCTAGAATGACGAAGTACGAACGTTATAAATTTATACGTATAAAGAGTCTAAAATTCGTCAAGTCAGGTGACGACACAGTAAGGAGAGTGATGAGGACGCATTTCCGGAGGTCGCGGGTTCGTTTCCTTCTGGATTTGATGAGATTTTAATCCTATATTTAGGTACAACAAAATATATGTGTCATAAACAAACATTTAGAGATGGTTCAAATTGTCGAAGCTTACCCGTCACATTTTTTATCCTTGGGTATGCAAGGTCCCTGTGAGGAGACTTTACCGGCTGCCGCGCCCTCCATACCGCACTGGAAATCTTCGGTCTGGCACTTGCGGTATACTGAAATGTTTACCAAATATTACTCAAAAATCTAAATCTTTTCACACCGTAACGAAAGCACCAACTGCAGCAACAATTAATTTTACTTTTACAAATTCTCTCTTAATTTTTATGAAAGTGACTATTTAATAATTGCAAGGTAAATGCATATATATTTTCATTTTAGTGAATAGTGCAAAACGAACTGCTAAGGCGGTTTGCACAACTGCCCCTGAAACGCAACTCGCGTCTACTATAAAGCGATTTTCATATAAAGTTATGTAAAAACCCGATAGAGGAAGGCTTTGAGCGGAAAGTGTCTGGCATCCGACCCCGTTTATAGAGGGCTTTATGATTTTAAAGAAAATGTTTGAAAAATCCCAAGATAGGACTTTGTTAGTTCTTTGCCTCATATTTGAAAACGTGTGTTTTTAATGTTTTTTTTTAGTTTTGAGATTGGGAATCAAACAAAGCAAGAAACCTTAGCGTGACCAGAAATATGTATAATATGTATACATCTAAACTATTCTCGTAATTATCAACTATAATTATCTATTTTATAAACCTTACATTAAGGTACTTTTGACTTCTTTTTGTGCGTTAAATTACGATAAAAGTAAAACGTTTACAAATTGTTTATGAATATTCCTAACGGTTTAGAATAAAATACATAGTATTATTACTGCTTAAATTACAATTATTATTATTAATTTATATTTATAAAGATTTAATACATAAAAAATATAGTCAAATGAGAAACTTAATAAACATTAACATTAAGTTACAAAGCTTAATCGTAAGACGTAGCAAGTTCATCTCATTAGATATGCCGTGTTCACACTGACTGGTCCTTTGTGCGCGAGATTAAATGCAAATCTTGACTAAAATTCTTAGATGCACGTTGCACGATCTAATTAAGACGAAACAGTAGGTACCTGCCGGGATCTCAATGAAGTACTCGTTAAAATTACAATTCAGTTATATTAAAAATTATCTTCTATTTATTTCTATACGTCTATTATATACATATCAAGTTATTCAGTTTTGCTCGTACAAACAGTTTTCTGATTGAAATATTAAAAAAATATTGATTCTATATACTTTTGTATGATTTGTAAAATAAAGTAAAAGAGCAAATTTTGAAAATATGCGAGAGGGACTTTTGGAACAAAATTGATAAAATCTGTAAACGACATTTAGAATTTTGAATACTGTTATATAAATTTAGAAGAAGTTTGTGTTTTTAAATATTTATCTACGAAATTAAGAATCTTTTATTTCTATAAAAATATTATTTTTTTGTGTACATTAACACAAAAATATTATATATATGTATATGATAGTTTTATGAAATTTTCGACATCGAGTATCAATTATTATATTAAAGTGTAGAGTCGTACCATGAAGGAAATAATATAATTGCTCCATTAAAACTTTCATCACAGCTCATCTCAGAGTTGACTCCCAGCATATTAATGTACTGCTGTACCCATCTATTATTTCATTACCTCCCAACTTACCTACTGATTAATAAGATAATTATAACATTTTTAATAAGTATGTACTAACCATATTTTACTTTAAATAAAATGACAATATTTTTAAAAAAATTTAAGGGATTCGCATGTACTGGAGTATATTTATTTACGTCAATATGATGTAAATGTACATCAATAAGTCAATAAATACCTAATCTATCTCCAGGTTCAACCAGTATCATACTTATCGAACATATAACGTTCACTAATAGTATAAAATATTAAAAAATGTAATGTAATTTTGAATAATTTCATTCATAACCTAAATTCAGACATCAATTCATGATCTCATGTTAATTGTGTAGTGAACTTAGTAAATATAAACAACTACAATAATTGGATAAAACAAAATGTTTTGCAAAACTTCCTTTAAAGAAAAGACTTGGAGTGCACGTCCGCGTGCGGCCGCCGCGTTGTTTGACCGACTCAGCAATTCAATTTCCACACCATTAAAACTTGCTTTTACAAAGAACTTTAAACTATACGACAACATTGGTACCTTATAATAACATTATTCTATCGTAATAATGAAAGGGAATGTAGAATAAAAGTTCGTCAAATGGAATCGGATATGCACCATTTGTGATGTTATCTAATTTTATATTTTATCGAAAACAGCTCTGTTAATCGTTCTGTTCCTCTTTTAGAACTTTCTTTTAAATTACCTCAACTAAAATCTCAAAAAGAGATTTCATTGCACTTTTTAAAGAAATTATTAGGTTCAATTAATTAAAAATATTTATTAATTATGTTGTAATACCAAATTAATTAGCTCTAATCCGAACAATGTTTTGAATGCACTTTAACGTAACGATAACGAATGCTATGCACGTAACGATATAAAATTTAATAACAAGCAATAATGTGACAGATCTCTGATAAAATTTCAAAAGTATTTTAGATTAGTATTTATGGCCAGGAAGAAAGGACATTGAGATCTAATCATCATCTCACGATTGGTAAATCGGAGGAAATCTCGAAGGGCTCAAGTTTATCAACACAACTAACTTAAACTACATCTAACTTTTAATACAGTCGAGGTTGTGTGACGTGCTGGTTCGATTCCAAGTTTTAGCATTTTGCCAATATCGCACCTACTTAATTCTGTCCCTCCGCTCTTACGACGTTAAACGGATTCTTTGGATAACTTTGGTCCCTAAGTTTATATCTTCGATTTATCGGATCTTTGCGAAATCACATTCTGTTCTTGATATCAATGTATAATATTCATACATGTATATATTCATAATACATGTACCTATTAAATTCTATTTGAGCTTGAACTGACAGCATTCAATAAATTACGTTTCATCAAAGTATATATCTCACTAAGAAGCATACTCACTGCAGTCTGCCTCGTCGGTCCCATCGACGCAGTCCACGTGCATATCGCAGCGGTAGTGGGGAGGGATGCAGTACGTCTTGTTCCACACATACTGGCCGCAGGTCAGCTGGCCGGCATCACACTCCGGCGGCGCTGCATGGATGGATTAAAGTATGATAATAAATGCACGTAAATGACACAGCTGTGGTTTTCAAATAAACACGTGTATCTTTTAAATAAACTACGACTAAAACGATGAAAATTAAACGAGAAAACCTCACAGAGAAAAAATATAAATAAGATAGACGTTAGCGAGCACAATGAGGCCGTTATTTAATGATGTGATATCGACGTTAAGTCGATAAATATTCAAAGCACACAGAAGGGATCTATCGTATACCGTCATTAGTACAAAGGTCGGGCCGACCTGTAATCAGTGTCGGTCATCAATCAAGGGCCCTCAAACCTCCTCCTCCTCAAACTCCTCGAACCTCGGAAGTGTGAATGCTCCTTATCAAGTTGCGGGCACAATTGAATTAACAGTAACGATTTGGCGCGGTTTATTGTTCATTCAGCTATTGTTGTAAGTTACATGCTCTGTTATTATAAACAAAACAATTCATATAAAAACACGTAGGTTTCAACTGTCAGATGGTACTAAAGATACTAATCAAATCATTAAATTAATGAGCATATAGCAAGCATACAAAATTCTTGCAACTATAATTTCTAACAAACGTGACTTATGCATAGATGCAGCATACACACAATACTGCTATGACCATAAAGCCGACAAAACATCCGCTTGTACCCGCCGTCTATTTGACACATGACACCACCTAAGCCTATTTTTCCCGGCTTAGCGGCCATTTTAGATTTAGGAAATGCGCGCCAAAAATTACAGCGATACTGCAACAATGATAGGATAAAGACGGTCATTCGCGCGACTTGCTACTCGTTATTCTTTTCCAGCTCTTCACGTGCCTAATAACGGTTTAGCATTTTTGTTTTTATTAATTCGTTTATACTAAATAGAAATGTTTTTATATAACAATTAGTACCTACAATATTAGGGCTTTTTTCGTTTTAATCTTTATTTTGCTGTTTCAAGTGTTGTTATTCATAGCGTGTTATCGGTGTGAACTTCAAATATTTAAAATCGATTAAAGGATTGTTTGTCAATAAACTATGTATTTTTATCACAGTTTAAAACGAATTTATAAAATAGAACATGAAAAGAACTCCATTTATTCAAGTAAATTTATTTAAAAACAAAATTTATTTGATAAGTGTAACGATATCACTTATATTTCAGCCTAATGTAATTGATATATGTATTATACTCAAGGTAAACAAAAGAGTATTTATTGAACAAAGTACTCATTCAGGAGTATATCTATTGGATCATGGTTGCTAACAACAGTATGAATTGCTGCGGTAATGCCACTATCGATATTATATTCATTATGTTAATCTACAGTACTAAAAAAATCACTTAGACAATTAATTCATAGTTTACTTAATGACGCATGCCTTTGTTAAAATATTTTGAATTTGTTACTCTGTTATTGTCAATGGGTACTTTTTAAATGAATTATATGAAATTATATATATTAATATTATTATTGTATAAATTGTTATTATTGTATAAAAGTATGGTAATGTAATATAAAGCGGTATACAAGTAGATACCTATCTAGCTACTATTTGTCAAATATTTCACTAAGTATTGTGAAAAAAACGTTGGTAAATACGGAGTTGTTTAATTTTTAAAATATTTTTTTACAAAACAGTGGTCGAGTTACTTTGAAAGCTTTAGAAAAGTTGTTACTTTTGAAGGGGCATTGACGCGTACCAACTATTCATGATGACCGAAATTGCTATAAACATGTTCAGCCAAGCTTTTATAACATTTATTTTTCATAATGCCTTAATAATAAATTTGGTTATATGCTATAAAAATATATGTACTATTAATATTTAGAATTCGCATGATGACGAGATGAAATTTGATCCTTTTAACTCGGATTTATGTCTGTAGGTAAAATTCAGCGGACCTACGAATAATAGTGTTTGAAATCTCATATTCGTAAGATCAATTTATATAAATTATTACCTAAGTAATATTAATCAGGAAGGTTGTCAGCCAATTAGTCACATGATTATTGTGCATCAACTTTTGATAGGTTAGGCTAGCACAGTGTAACGAATTAAGAGGCTACTTACGACACGACTGGAATTCGTCTTCTCCCTTCTCGCAGTCTCGCTGGTAGTTGCACACCCACAGTGCCGGGATGCACTTACCCTCAGGGCACCGGAACATACCACTCGGACATATTGTGTCGCCTGCGGACAGACACGGTTAACTATTAGTATAAATACGATATACTATTCGGTTTAAAGAATCATTGGAAAGACATACGTATTGAGTATTTTTTTTTTATATATTTTTTATAAATTCTTTTTGTTGTTTTTATCATCTCTTCAAAGCTAGATCTCGTAATAGGCACCTGGTTTTCCCGCCAATATAACAGTTTTTAAATAATCATTAAACTTAATCAAACAAATGAAAAACAAAGGCAAATCCGATGTTTGATTGTTTTACAACGGACATAAACATTTGATACAGTTACAACAATACTTTTATTAATTGGATTGTAATATGATATTCTTAATTATGTTAACTTCCGTGGAACTGATACAAGAATTATCTATTTATTGGAAACTCTTTAATTGTACTATACCAACTGTAACATGAGCTATCATTTTATATTAAAGATTCGTAATTTCGGATAAATTAGTACTTTTTCATTGTAACACCTAAGCGAAGGACCTTTTTTAATAAAAAAGTTTTATTAACCACAAAAAATACTATCTTAGATACTAATTGACAGTATATTTAAAATTTTAATCATACTAACTTTAGATATGACGCGGCTATAAATAACAATATGTAAAAGAAAGGACACACACACATATGACTTGCTTGTTTTTCTGCACCATACCGGTATGGACCTTCTATACTTTTCCACAGACAATGCTAATAATGTTACGAGAGATCCGGTTCTCTTAGAGATTTTTTGTTATTATTGGTTTTCTTCAAAGAAGTCTTTAACATATAAACGACGACACAATTTAATCAAAATGACGAGAACAACATCAAAATAAAGAGAACTATCGAGTACGGGACCCTAACGAATAGATTACTTGTTTTAAAAGCAGTGTAGTGGATAGCTAGAGGCAGCGAGCTTATTAGTATATATACAAAGTCGAAGGTTTCAAAATCATAATATTTAGAGTCTGTTTATTCTATTGTTCTTTGAAGAGAAGAACGTAGGGTCTTAATCCTATAAAGAAACGAGATTTTATTATTTACTTAACCTCCAATTATAGATTTAGGTTGATGTCTTACATTCACTAACATATTGAATATTGCAAATATGAAAATTGGAGTAGTTTTCCTTATCTTAATGGCAGCATTCCGTTCTAATTTGGTCTAAACTATTACAAACCCATAAATTTCAGAGAATAACGAATGTTAACTAAAAATTATATTATCTTACTTATTAAGACTTGGAACTGATACTGATATTTAGTAAGACTTGGTAATGTATGTAAGAATTAATGTTTTCGTATCTTAACTGAATGCCCAATGAGATAAGTATGAGATAAAATGCAGATGAGAATTAATACAATCAAACAGGACTAAGATTTCTGTGTCTTTTGAAAATATGACAACTATACCCACACTATATATGGCATTAGATACTATACAGTAACGACTGTCCGACCTTTTTAACATGTTTATAATATTTAAATAAAGAACCTAAACAACTCATGATAAAAGTTCTCAAAAACATCTCTATAAAGAGCCATTTAAATCGCTTCAGCCATTTCTAAGATTAGGATGTTTTCAAGAAAAACAAATATTTGTAACTTATTTCGTATCTCTTAGTTAATTATTTATTACAGAATTGACCCAAGACACGTTCTATTTTTAAACATCAGGCATTAATCTTCGTATGTAGATGTGCTGGTACTACACTACACTATCGATCGACTTAAGTACCTGCTAATTCCTCTACTCCTTGAATTGGTCGAAGTTGTGGCTTTAACTGATTGTAAATGGTGCTTGTACACTATACAAATATAGCCAGTTTCTAATTGGTTAGGATATAGAGTACAATATTGTATGAGAGCTCTGTCATGAATAAAAGATGCAATAGACTTTTGTGAGGTTGACAATGTGAGAATTTACGGTCACCCTTAGTGAATATCAAATTTCACACAAAATTATTTGAACAAGAAAGTTCTGATAGTGTATTAAAAAGCACTTATGCGCAATTATATAAAAACATACGTATATAAGTTTAGTGATACTGAATAAAATAGAATAAGGGTATTTAACTTAACGAAATGTTTAAAATAATTCAACCTAAAAGACCGCCTAAGCCTCGCCTAGCTTCGGACCCGAGCTGAACACAGGAAAGATTTTAGTGAACTTCAAAACAAAATTACACCCCAATATCTCCACATGTACGAGATTTGGCTTCAGCGCAAATATTTCAAATGATTTCGCTTTGTTGGTAGAATTTCGCTTATATCCGAGATTGTTACATTATGCATAGGCTCATTCAAATTACTGATATTCGAGATAATAAATAATATAATTTACTTAATGTAAATAGGAATATAAATACAATTGAATCTTAAAAAACTGCAGTATCAATAAAACATCCAATCACTTAAGATTGTTGTCTAAAAATCCGTCCTTTTAATGTTTAGGTAATTTCGTTGAATCGTCTTTTTACGAGAGCCGTCAAACTGTAATGTTGCATATTGTTTTTCGTTTCGTTAATAAAAAGTCCCTTCCTATCAAAACGACTTCGTGTTTTATAGACCGTCTCTTATTATTAGTTAAGTTACCGTGTCTTCACCCCTCTGTATCCAGATAACATGTGACAACACCATCAACGTTTTAAAATCATAAGTTTTCATATGTAGAATATGATTTTATTTCAAATTTCCAGACGACTGAAGTCGGTGTCCAGCGGCTGTATAAATGCAGAGGCCTGCAAGCGACGCCTGCCACGACTCCAGACATTGCAATTAATGACCGACGTAGTTTGTAACAAGTATAGTATTAAAAAAACTAGTTTTAAATTACATACACACAGTCAGAAAGAGCATACTTGTGTTAATGGTATATAGGTATAACTAACATAGAAGTGCATGATCAAATAATATTATTTTAAGTCATCTAGGTCTCCAAATCCAGTAAAACCAATTAGTACAAAATAATTTAAAAAGAGTTTAACGCAAATAGCAATAGTACTGTTTAAAATATAATGTCTCGGTATTTGTAAATTGAAACCTATTAAATTTGAAGATGTTATCTATGGGTTTAAAAATTATTGTAGCTGTAAATATCGTGTTTTAGCAATAAATGGGATTGAACGTGTTTCGTTTCCCCGGTGTTGTGTCTAATGAACCGGCGACGAGCAGCATCTCCATAACTAATTCCAAGCAATGTTTGTATGTTGTTATGAATGCTAATATTAATGCTAAATCCTTCAGTACATTAAATGTGTCTGTCATTTAGTCTATTTTAAAATATGTATATCTAATTTTAAAATTTAATAGAATTTAGCTAACTATCAGTTTGACAACATAATATCCTGGGATCTATTTTGATATATCTAGATTATGTTAAATTCTAAGCTAAAATCTAAATCCGTAAATGAATAAATAAATCGAGTTGTTTAATTCAACAGATGTACCTATCAATAACAGCGGCCAGCGCCGACTCGGTCACATAAACCATGTTGCTCTGTAATAACCTCGGCTTTTACAATAATATACGATACATTTATTGTATATTTTTTTAATATATTGTGCGGGTAAAGTCATCTGTTATAAATTATAATGTCTAGGTTATTACTTACTCTCAAAGAAATTATATAGTTTGTTGAATTCAATTGTTTCTTTATACTATCAGTGTTTTTACCGATTGTGATTTCGACGATCTCAAAGGCGTCCCAAGAAAGTATGAACTTCGTATTCATTTCGGAATTATATGTAATCATGTCATTTAAGCTTGAGGACAACCTTAACGATCAATACAGTCTAAAATAACTTTGTATAATGTAAATTAAGTCAACACAAATGGCTTCTGTTAAGCGAAGCGCACTTAAGAGATGAGTACGCTGGTATTTCCCGGAGGTACCCCGGATGTCATCTTCTCTTTTGGCTTCAACTTTAAACGTCATGAAATCCATTGAAAGATGAGCAGGAAGCCGCATTGCGCGAATGATTAGAATTGTTGATACAAGTGTTAGAATTAACCGTACTCCCTAACAGAAAAGTCAGATCTCACTTAAAGATAGCAAAGAATTTTAATACCACATTAATTATAATTTCATCCTATTATTGAAATCTTCAAATTTAAAAGCTAGGTTTTGTAAGAATCTTAAAATCATATAAAGTTTACTTGCACAATGTTAACCGAGAGCCGACAATCGCTCGACATCCGGCAACAGTATAGAAATGGCTCTGTAATTGATCTCTTTGCATAACGCTTTTGCGAATATAAAATGTTTGCTTTTTCTATTTACGTGTTTTATTTCCGCTTCGGCTTTACCTTTTTACCTTCATTGTTGTTCGTGAGAATTATATGCAAATCTAATATTTGTTTTGTGAGCGTTATATAAAATAGTACCTAACCCCTACAGGTATTTCCGAGTTGTTTCAATAGCCCCGAAATAGTGTTATTAGTCCGTTTTCGAGCAGTATATTAAATGTGTGGTATATAGTTTTGGTACATATATATACCAATACACACACATTTATATACATATATTACGAAGGAGTCAGAAGCTCGCAGATTCAATACCTGTCCTTTTTGATGAATTTTGAACTCTATATTATTTCATAAATTAAAAAAGCTTATCAAGGTTTATACATTTAAAAAGCTTTTGAAACAAATTATAATTTGAAGATATTATATTTCTCATCTTCTGTAGAACTTGTCATTAAATGTGCCTACATATATTTTACGACAGGACAAGATTTTATGGATTTAACTTATTTTATTGATTAGCTTTTTTTATTGGTTAACTGGAATGATAGAGTAGCAAAAAAGAGGAGATTTTCCCTCAGTGTAAGTTCAATGACTCTTCCTACTAATATGTTTTGTGGCGATCTTTTACAACGGTCGAGCCAGCCCGCACGTAAGTGATATAACACTGAGATGACATTTGCCTAGACCAAGGCTCAGACTACCTACTATTTGTATATAATAGCAAATATTACATATTTTTACTTAATGATTTTGGAATTCTAGTTTACGTATCTTCTATTAAAAATAATAAAATTAAGTAAACTGTTCTGATAAGGTGGAATAAAATAATTACGTTAATACCGGTTTCGTCTACACTGACACGTCTGTTTGTTCGTTGGATCAGAACCACTCTTTATTTGACATGATAAAACATTTAATTAATTCACTATTTAATATAATATTATGTACGTATGGATGTCTATGATATCCTATTGTTATCGATGCTAATAATAAAGCTAAGGAGAATACTTTCCAAAAAGCAAAATATACTCCTTAGTTTTTCATATTTTTATTAAAGAGACAGTTTTTGAGGAAGATTGTAAGGTTACAGAATTAAAAAGGACCTATTTATATGGTAAATATAATGGAATGCTCTTTATAAAATGATGTCAAATAAGCCTATTATTGATATCATCGTCGATCTGTATGAGATCATCTGAAAGTGGTTGATATTTAGTAGTGATTTACTAACTAAAGTAAATACGAGTGCTGCGTTGGTATGTTACCCAAGTATTAAGTGAAGTACTAGGTACAAGATTTCGGCTAAAAATATTTCACTGCCAAATAAGGTCATGATCCCACGCGGTTTATAATATGAATATAAAGTGGTCTTACTTCCAAGCGAGTCCTGAAACATATTACTTTAAAATTGTAAATTGTTGCCGCTTACATAATCGTATCTATAAGTTAAGAAATACATGTACAAAATGGAGTCAAATAATGAACAATACTGGCTTTTTTAAAAGTAAATATTAATGTAACGTAATATTAAAGTAACGCTGAAATTGAAGAAAACAATTCATTATGTTGGTATCTGATTTCCTGAAAGAAAGAAACCCGAGAGTTCTATTGGAAGAACTAAGAATTTTAACTTATTTGATGTGTTATGTTACTAGGGCAGTTTACTAATTGTAACTTGACCTGTTTTTCCTATTTGACAATATTATTTTTATTATAAAAAGAAGGTAAAAAGGCAGGACATTGTCAAAAACAAGTTGGCATTCATTCCCTAAGCCGGGCAACTTAAGTTAGAGTCGCATCAAAATGGGAAATTGTATATCGGTATCTCTTTTTCTCTCATGATACAGTGAGACACCTCTCTCACTCCAAACCCAAGCCCGGCCTTGCGAGTCCCGTAACGAAATTTAAAAACAATCCCCACGAGTCAAGTAGAATTTATATTGTTGTCTACGAGATTGTTTCACCATTCTCGAACGCCCCCCGGACATGTTGCCCGACGTTCAACGACTCCGGGAAATAGGAATCAAGACATCTACTACTTTTAGGATTTTTATTACACTATTTAGAATGTTTTTGAAAATTAGTGTTTATTTTTCAATAAAATTATTAGCAATTGCTTTAACGTTAAATTGACAATGTTTAGTTGACATAAATCTACTTCATTTAGAAACACTTTATTTTTACAAGAAAATGCAACCAATAAATTTAATACAAAAAAAAGCTTAGGTTAGTTTTTCTGTACCTAAACCTCAAAAAATATTTAGAAAAAAAAAATAAACAAACACAAGGATAAAATAATAGTTTCCTAAAGAGAAAAAAATATAAATGTAACATAATAAAGACATACGTTACCGCGTTATTACGTTACACTGTGAATCTTCAATCGGATGGTCTGATGTAAAACTGATAATGGGCCATCATTTAGGGAGAAAATCCATCTATTCACAAGATTTCAGGACGCAGCTCGATTCCCTTATTTAGGGTCGGGTTCAGTCAGAAAACCTCCCATAAATGGAATTTAAATAATGACCCTGTTGGTTGTTATGACTACGAGATGATATTACATATTTATAAATATTAATGTTTATGTAATATTGTAAGGACCTCAGTTAAATAACGTCCAAAAAAAAACAAAAGGATAAAAAAATCCTAAATTCTCTAATTAGTTTTAAAAATCATACGCAGAAAATTAAAAAAAAAATAACTCATAGAAAGAATTCTATTAAATGTTATCGAAATTTTTCTTATAAATAATGTACGACAGTCTACACTAAGCCTAAGTACGCCTGTGAATGGCACCTCGTAAAATATAAGCAGATCTTCCGCTTTGTGATGCAGCGGCTGCCGCTAAAGTTTTTTTACATTTTTTCTCACTCCTATATGAAATTCTCATGTCTCGGTAGTGAGAGGAAGGCGACCCCCCGGGGTGCACATGGAATATTATTTGCGTATCAGATAACATCATTTCTTTGTTATTCAATTCTGGTAAGAAACAAATTTGTTCAATTAATATATATAAAGTCGTACACACAAGTTAACATTAATAGCACATTAGGAATACAGGTATATAAATTAGAAAATTCTAGAATTAAGCTTTTGAAACAATTGAATATTTTTATTCCATATAAAGGATATATTTCGAGTTTTGTGACATATTGAAAGTCTATATCATAACCTTCTTTGGACCCCCGAGACCTGCTTTACGGACCTCAAGAACCCTTAATTTGGGTTTACCTGTATTTATAGGTTAAACTTTTGCTTCCGTGAACTTAAGGTCGAAAAATCAAATATTTTTTGGATTCCAAAATTATTCACATATTTTACTATAATTACATATTATAATTCATGTATTATATTTTATATATAAACATACAAACCTATACTATATTAACAAACTTAAATCAATTGAGTTTATCAATAATATTGATAGGAGTTTCATTAATTATATTGATTAATATTAATTATTTGTTAAATTAATTACAAAATAGAATACCATCGATTATGTGATTGATAGCATCCATCGTATTGACAATTCCCTTTTTTAACATATTTCTTCTCCAAAAAAAGAATACTTAGTTGTATTTCTAAATTTTAACACTAGCATAAATATTCATGTCATATATTTCTGGACGTACACATAACTTAATATATTTATATATTTTAAAGACATGTCCCAGAAGCGTTTTCATTATAAATAATTTACTTTACGGATTCATAGATCGTTGCCAAAGATTCTCATATGTGAAAATCAAACAATATTAAATTATGAGTACGCAGAAGTTAGGCCAGGCCACCTAGCGGGCGCGTCAATATGTGTGGAGTCATCGAGACTGCTCCGTCAAATTAATAATCAGAGCAAACTAATTGGAACTGGCTTTTGATTGATTTTATGAATATTAATAAAATCAATAATCATTTACCATAAAGAACAGGTATATCACTCTTACTCAAATGATCTCTCTGAACGGAATGATATTGAAAAGGTTCAAAACGGTATTTCCATTAAATAAATGACAACTCGTAGACACGTATTGAGGATATGTTTTCTCAGAAAAACTATATAAAAAGTTATAAGATGACATTTTACTTACCACGACGACAAAATAAAATAATAACGAGAATAGAATAAGAAGGAGAGTGTAAAATAAAACATACAATACAAGATATGGGTAATTTAAAATATGTAGCAGAAAAAAAAATAATAAGGAGAAAAAATATACTACTCCTTTACTAATTGAAGGAATTGCATACAAATAACAAAGAAGCATTTACACAATATTTCAGAAGCTACAACAAACACGTATTCAAAATACGAAAGACTGAAAAGAATATATATAGGAAAATATCAAATAGATAAACACACACTTCTAGTAGCGCCCTCTACGACGTACCTTTGTAACGAGTCTTTTTTAAAAATTGTTTTGCAATCCGAGGCTTCATACGCCCGGTCCGTCCTGCAAATATAAGATGTGCTGTAGTAAAACCTTATCATTATCTTTTTAGTTTTGAGAGTCGCATTAATAGTCAGTAGGTATGTTATATCTGAACGTAACTTTATTTTACCTCCTGGTTTTAATAAATATTAAAACATAGACAGGAATAGTAATTGTATATTAAAATGCATGTTGTAAACAATCAATTTCTGAAGTTCTTTTGCATATTCAGCAATTACAATTCGAACGAAATCTCGTTAACGAACTGTTAAATAGGATATGCCCCACGTTGGGCGCCAAAAACGGGAGATATTAAATTCTGACAACAAAGAATGTTTTAAACTTAAGAGTTTTTGACTACTTTTAATATTTCATCAGATTGCACTCTCAACTGTTATAATATTCTTAAGTATTTGCTTTTCATAAAAATATTCTTGCAACTTTATACCTTTTCATTTTAATAAAATATGAACTAACGAAGATCTGCTCAACCCTGGGAAAAATTGTAATTATTTCAACACTTAAACTAGAATCTTAGAAGTTTAAAAAAAATAAAGAAGTTACCAAAAATCGTTTATGTTTTAATTGTTTACTTTTTGAAAACTTTATTTGAATAATATTGACTCGAATTGAACTTGAAATGAGAGTTAAAAGCAAATGTAACAATTATTCACGGAAGTTTAATAATTGTATATTCATTTTTTTTTAACTTATAGTTTATTAACGAATACACTATACTAGGATAGTATATTACAAACAAGCCAACCCTATTAAGCAGCTCGCCGACTAGAGGAACTCTAGGGTTTTTCTGTTGCATATTTAATCAAGCCCGAGGCGCTTACTATACCCGGGCGTAATGCAATCATAGCAATATACCATGTTTTGAACAGAAAGCTATCTTAAATAAAACTAATACAAAAACTGTAATTAAAATATTCAAAACCTAGATTAAATAAATTATTTTTGTGGGCTTTTCCCTTTGGAACCGTGCAATCGTTCGGTTAGAAACATGAGACAGGAAGATAAATATATTAATAATTGCGTTTTTTTTTAACAAGAGTGGTTACATATATAATAATTATTAAATGGCAACGTCATCATTATTTAAGTCAATTTCATTAAAATGGTATGTATATAGTTGGCCAGACACAGAACTATTATGTAATATATACTTTATATATATATCACCCTTGGTAGTTTAGTGCAGTTTATGTAGTTTTACGTAATTGGCACATCTAATAAGGGGCCGTTCATAAAATATGTCACGCTAAAATAAGCTTTTTTTTTATTCCCTCCCCCCCTATTGTCACGCTGTCACACTTTCTGTGTCCCTCCTAGAAATACGTCGTCACAAAAACTTAGCCCCCCCCCCCCTCTTGGAATATGATAAATTTCAAATAATAATGCACAAATTTTGAGAATTAAAAAAAAATATTTAGTTTTTATAATAAAAATTAACGAACGAACGAACAAATAAAGAATATTTCTAATGATCAGAAGTCCAAGGATTTTGTAAATGCGTCGAAATATCTATAATCAGTATTGCAGCATCTTCGTTTTTATCTTTAAAACTACCATCCAGTTCATCGTCATCTACCCATTCCGCATTCTCCGTACCAGCGTTTTCATCTCCTAATAAGCATTACAGCTCTCCAGCTCGCGGAGCTACAATGCGAGTTGGTTGTATACGCCGAACTATTTCATCTTTTCTTTTTCGTTTGGGATGAAAATTTTTAAATGCTGTAGTAAGATTTCATTGGACGTGTGTAAAAAGGCAAAATAGTTGAAAGAAATATGTATTATTTAAATATATTTAAATGAACGGCGAACGTCACGTTCTCGGAGAAACCCCCCCCCCTCCCCCCTGTCAGATCTTGTCACACTCAACAAGACCTAACCCCCTCCCGCCCTTGTATGCGAACGTATTTTATGAACGACCCCTAAATCCTATTATGTAATTTTGTTATACAATGGAAATAGACACTAGTTAGTAGCTAGCTTGGTGTGTACCAAAAACGCCAAGTCATCAATTTTTCTTCCATCTATCCTGGGAGTATCAGTGACCATACTAGTATATTAGACTTTAGTGAAGTCAACGGTCACCGTACTTTTAAGAGATGTGTAATTTACCTGAAACAAAATCAAACAAAATGTTAGAAAGGTTTTTTAATCTTCTGAAGACCACGTGTATGTTTAAAACAAAGATGGTAAAGAATTGTATGAAGACACAATTTACAAACACAAGGTTGGTAATAAAAAAGTATTTCCTAAAAATATGGACTTCTTAAAGAATATTCATTAATAAAGCTTTAACTTCACAGTCATATTAATAGTTTAAAAGGATTAGCATAGATTGTTAACTTTGTATATAACGTAGGTACATTTTGTGAATTGTTCGTGATGCTGTTCGTCTCTGATTTCCCAGATGAAAGTTTCTTACTCTTACTACCTACGACATATTCCAAATAGCGGACCTAACTCGAGAGCGTAGCGTCAGAAAAAAAATGTGTATTGCGTTAAAATAAAAAATAAATGCCGAATTATTTGATTTAATACAGATACAGATATAAGTACCTAAATACAGAGACGCTTACAATAATTATAACCTCGGTTAAGGTAATAAGAATGTGTACATGCACAATGTACACATTGCAACCTGGACATTCGATAAGATTTGAATTACTTGTTATTATTTGATACATTTTATTTAAATTGATGTAGTACACATACTAGTCTATATATTTCCGCCGACGCTCCCTGAACTCTTTCCGTCTAGAACACAATTTGCAGGTTGTTGTGTTTCGGGAAATCAAACGCAAATCCGAGGGCCGGTTGATGGCTTTTATTTGTTTTTTGTTAGCTTCTTCTTATATCTTTGGCCTTTAGCAATCCAGTAAGAGATCTGCGAGGACTCCGTGTAAGTTATTTTGTGTTTTCCGTCGCTGGTGAAAAACATCTAAATTACTTTGCAATTTTTGTCCTCTTTGCCGATGAAATATATATCGAAGTCTGAAATGATTGTTATTCACTGCACTATAGATAAATCAACCAATATATATTGTAGATGCACTGTCCTGTCTGTACATTGACAAATTAGCATGGCATAATTCAGTAGAGTAAGCATAATGATATCATGAGATGAATTGAATTTAGATTATTCTCCATTTTTAAACCTGAAGATCCAGTACAACAGTTTTATTCATCAGAATGTCTTCTTAAAAATGTAATCATTCCTGTGAAGTTCACTCACACCACATACTGCCCTACACACACAGCCTTACAAGGTTGATTATACATATAACACTGTCTTTATAAGTAAGTTATCACCGAGACAACAACTGCAGTTAGTTTTAAGGTAGGTACAACGGTTAGTAGTTGTCACTAAACTACTGAGGCAGAGTAGTTTAAAACAAGTTTGAGTTCGGAGTGTGAGCCGGAATAATTAGTGTTCCGAGTTGCCTTATTTGCATTTTTATGAACTACGAGTATATTAAAATTAAAAAAAGTATGTACCTATTATTGAATTCTATTTATTTTTATTTTAGCCATGTATGATTTTGTATATATTACCATTATCAATCTGATAACGTTATCTTAACCTGTCGGGTTTTAAATTAAAAACTGTCAATATTTTAAATAACTTATAAAAAAGGGTACGTATTTTATTTTTATAATGACTTTTAGTGGCGATTGGCAGCAAATAGAGTGAAAGCCGTGGTTTCAGTCCCAGGACACTTCAGCGGTGAGCTAATTATCGGAAATCGGATTAACACTAATTGCCAGTCTCCGTTGAACACTAAGAATACAGACCTAGATTTACAGAGTTGTATTCTATCCGTTAAATAACCATGGTGGTCATAGTAAACATAAACGAAGAGTAGGGTACATACCCTTAAACCTACAATTACAAATGAAACTGAAAATTATACTATAACCTCTTTAGAAAATCTCATTAAAACTATACTCTCTTATAAAATATATTCAAATATGTTTCTTTATTTAAAATTTTAAGACCAAAAATAAAATTGTGTTATTAAAAAATGTTATTTATTTGATACAAAAAAACAAGTTAAAAAAATAAATTATATTTTAAATACATTTACAGTACATTTTATGTTGTTTTAAAAACATTTCAGAAGTGACCATTGAACTTGGCGCCCATTTAGATCTCACTTCTTTTGTCGTTGAAGTCAACAATCAAGGCATACACTATAAAATGCAACTTGGTTTCAATTTCACATTTATGTTTTTGATGAGATACCATTACTTTTTGCACAGGAAGAAAGTACGTATTAATAAAAGGAATGAATGTTTTTTGTTTTTTGAACTTTTGAATTGTCAACTGAATTGGTACTTAAATGCCTACTTGAATAAAGATATTTTGAATTTTAATTTGAATAAATACAAGAGTCTACCATATTTTATAAGTACTAAAATTGATGTGATAAAAAATAGAGCAAACTTATTCCACATCGTACATATTAAGTAAAGAAATTAAAATCCACATAAAGACTGAATATCATTAATTTTTATTGTTTATTTTTGCATTACAGTCACTAAATTTACCTAAGTGTTTACAATAAATTTAAACATTAAAAAAAAATAACAAAAATGTACTAGTTTCTGATTTAGGAAGCTAGGCAACATCACCTATCGTGTGACGCAAAAACTGACCGGACATGGTTGTTTCGGTTCGAACAGGTTGACACCCAGCACACGCTGGAGGTATGTCCAGCGTGGCGGAAAGGAAAGGACCGCCCTGGTCGGCTTGATAGGGAACGACCTTAGCCCGTCAGCAGTGGTAGCAGCCATGTTGCCGGGAAGGGTTGAATGGGAGGCCGTAGTCTCCTTCTGTGAGTCTGTCATGACCCAGAAGGAGGCTGCCGAGCGGGATCGCGAGAGAGCTGATCCCGCTCTGGAAAGACCTAGAAGGCGGGGCGGGCGCCCACCTGGTCCTGCCCATCATCTAGGAGGAATCGCAGCCGGTTGGGATGGGCCGCAACACGTCCGTGGCTTCGTGTTCTGGTGACAAGGATGGCTGGGAGGGGATGTGCTGTCCACCTTCCCTCCCCGAGACCATTCCTAGGGCATCGTGCTGAGGGCCCTTGGACCTGTCTTTTCAGAGTAGCCAGGTCCCTC
Organism: Napeogenes sylphis; assembly: GCA_959347405.1. Lineage (NCBI taxonomy): Eukaryota > Metazoa > Arthropoda > Insecta > Lepidoptera > Nymphalidae > Napeogenes > Napeogenes sylphis. The sequence continues at coordinate 21,418,643 of OY365783.1, read as the reverse complement.
TAAGACGCACGGATGCAGCCACCGGTGGTGTTTTAGTCCGTAAGAGTCTGACACTCCCGTCCCCCTCAAAGGGCGGGGTTTGCCCACCGTCAACAAAAAAAAATAGTTTAAAACGTATATTAAACGTATATTTGAATATATTATACTATTGTAAAGTAAATAATACCACAAGATCATATCTTTCCTCTGTATATTTGTGTAATAAATACGCTAGTAAAAGTGTACTTTTCGACATCTCTGTAGACTCTTCTAAGTACGTTATACAATATTAACAAACGCTGTGGGAGCAATAAATATAAAGTCGCCTGTTTAAATCTTAAAAGAGCAAGATTAAGGTAAAAACAATGGAACGAACGGACTTATTTATTGCCACTAGACTTAGCGGTTTGTTTAAGATATCTAGTGTGGCCACAAAAATACCGGCTTATATGTCGAAGTCGTCTCTTTAATTTTTCTTTTTATAATATGTATAATAATATCCGTATTTACGACTATATTAAAAATTTTATTGAATTTAATACCTAAACAAACGCAATAAGAATAATATTCATTATCATTTTGTAGAAAAATATACCGTGTATAAAGACAATTATTTCATTGATACTACTTTTTATCTTACATCTTAATAATTGAGTCATAATTATGATCGATATGTGAGAACAAATTTAAAACCGAGTAAGTTTAACTGAAAATCTTTGTAAATGTGATAGTATAGTAGTACTAGTTCACATTTACAAAGATTTCAAAAATTCTAACTCTTAACATTGTAACTAATAATAATTATACAAAAGAAATTAATTATGTATTATGAAACATCGCTGGCTAGTTTCGTGGCCATACTCGCGCACTCTTAAAACTTAATCAAGTAAAGGGTAAAGTGCGGAACTGAGGCGTTCATCTGAAAAATTCAGCGATAGGAAAAAAGCCACAGCTAAGAGAAGGTTGGAGGAAGTATTAATAAACCTGAAAAGATTGAGTTAGAAACACAATATTAAGCAAACAGTAGGAACTGAGACGATTGATTTGCATCGTAGTCAATAGTAACTTATAGAATAAGACTTCTTTATATTGACAGTAGCCAAGTAGCCAAGAAAGAGCCACGAACCCGGCGACTGCTTGGGCATCCGCCACCGCTTTTGCCAGCCGTAGCAATACTATTAATGTACCAACGCATAGCACACAGATATAAGGTAACAGTAAAAGTTCAATAATTACTTCGAACTTAATAGTAACTAAGTAAGAAATTTCTGCCATAAATGAAAATACATATCTTCAAAATAGTTTTATATAAATATTCAATCGTAATCTAAGTGTAAATGTATCATAATTTTAGTAAAACCTACGTCATTTTGTTTCAACGAGGCGTAACACACCGGTTGTGTTACACAAAGATTATAATGACGCAATATTTTCCTGCAGAAAGTTATTCTCGTTATATTTAAAGTAAAACAGAATATTTACAAAGCGTCGCTCGCTCACGTGACCACGCGTGTAATTGGCACGCTACGTGACGGAGACGCGACGAGGCCGACACGAAAGCGTTGTTAATTAGCATTTTTATTAAGTGTCAATTTTAAAACTTCCACCTTGTGGCTATAAAATTTATGTCTGTACATATATAAATAAACAATAATAATACTTTTTCATTTTGGTTCACTCCAGACCCAAAAACGAGGAGTGTTAAACGTTTAACTGTGTATCTGTTTCTCTGTCTGTGGCATCGTAGAAGCTACGAATGAACGGATTTGATTGCGGTTTTTTTTAATCGATCGAATCATTGTCTGCCGAGATGGTTCTTAGCTATGTTTGGTCGAAATAAAAGCAATCGTCTTCAAGATATAGAGTTCTTATTGGTGCTGGTGAAAGGTTCTTATGCATTATTGTTACTAAACAAGAGAAAATAAGTGTTTTCGTGGTTTCAATTAGTAAAATATAAACCAGTAACAAAACGTTAATAAACATAATATAAATTCAAAAAAATCCTCGATACAAACGATAAAAATAATTTTATTATGTACTTATTGAAGTCGTTGCGTTGGGGAATCGCTAATAAAGGTTAAAATTGAAATGCACGTAAGTTACCATGGCAAATAACGAAATAACGATATCAAATAGCCTAGGTAATTAGTTCCGAAAACTTTATAAAATAGACATCATCGTCAGCATAGGTACAACAGGGCTTCGACGCAACGACTATAATAAGTACTGTTAAGACTTGTTTTAGTAATACACAGTACTTGCACTTCAATATTTAATATCCAACCATTTGTAATAGAATGGGCGAGAGCAGCCCTTACAACTCGTTTTATAATATTTTTACACGATAATATTTAGGTGAGGTACAATTTCATAACCAACTTACAGATGATATTATTTATACCTTATAATAAGTTCTAATAATTAATAAAAGATTAAACATTATGTTAAAATATCCTATGTTTTTAATTCTTAAAACATTTAACAGTAAATACTAAATAACATTCCATAATTAATTGCGTAGGTGGCGCTACTGTTGAAACTTATGAACTAAAACATGTAAATTCCAATGTATTTACCATTTATCATAAATAAATATGACTAACAGTACCTAAATCACAAGGTTATTTTTATTTATTAGACGTATTTTGTATCGGGTGTTTTTGATTTATTTTTTGTATGAAGTTGTTAAAGCTGAGTAGAATATAAATATCTTTCCCAAGTCCAGAATATCTGAAAGGAAGCGACTGAACACCAAGTTGTGGATAGGTCCAATTATCCAGCGCTGTTTCATTGTGTTTACGTGCTCCACAGACTATTAAACTAGTTACGCCTCACTATTCCACTCGCCAACTTTGCTAAACTATCGCTTCATTGTGTTAAGTACCTACTTACTTACACCAGATCTAATTATTTGTTTGACAAAATACTCTTAATATATTATATGTAATTTAAGGTCTTCGATACGACATACTCAATTACAAAGTAACTTCATTTTCAACAAATGTAATTAAAAGTTAAAATTTTGGAGGTACATTCATATTTGCGAAACCCTTTGATGGCATTATTAAAATGAAGTATTTGTATGGAGTTTCCTAATTAATTCTGATCAAATACTATTGGCAATGTTGTAATGAGTATGTTGAATATATTTTTAAAGGGTAAAATGACTTATCTACTCTTTCAAAATGTACATATTTGATAAGTAGTATTAGTAGTTTCGTGTCCGTTAACAGTAATTGCGAGTACAGCTAAATTACAGAGCAACTGGTCGGTATTCTAAAGTCAGTCGGTTCTCGGTACTGTAGGTCGGTGGGTACAGTACTGAGTACATACAGACATACATTATTAACGACGGAATTCCCACTAGTTAACTCATATTTAATCAATAGCTTGAAAGTAGCAGTGAGTATCGAATAAGCGTTATGTGTTAATATTTATTTAATTTCCAATGTTAGCGTGTGATTATAAATAATATTATATGATTTATAAATAATATTTAATATTAAAGTCACCTTTGAGTCGTTTTCGTCGAAGCTCATCGGAGACTCGTGATTGGAGGCCGCTCTTCAGCGCTCGCTCACAAATTACTCAAAGTGAAATCAATCAGACTTCTTTTTTTTTTCAATATCGAAGGTTCTCTATAATATTTTTCGCTATTCTTATATTTAGTTCGCTATCACGTGCCCGACGAGATCCTAATAGCGCTCTATCTATCGTAACTTCCCAACTACACTTTAAGTTTTATTAATATCGGAAGCTTATTAGTTTGTGTTGAAACACAATACCTGTAATATTATTTAATATTTTTTTAAACAATAAAAACTACATTAGTTGAACTTAATATTACAAAGAATTCTCTACCAGTCGACATCAATAAATATAAATAAATAAATTAATATTGAACGGTATCAGTATAATAATTTAAAATATAACGATAAAATAATACATACTTAAAAAATTATACTTACTCTACAGCTTAATTATTTTATGCTAAGTTACAAAACACATACAAACTAATATGTACTTAAAACTGTATAATTTATATTAACATTTAACAAAAATATCTAGGGTTATTTGGTTTAAGCGACATTTTTAGCAAAATGGCTATAGCTATGTATATTTAGAATCGATATTTTTTTCAGTGATAAAAACATAATACTGTAGGTATATATATATTTTGTGAATCCTTATTTCTCAACCAAATATTTATAGACGGATTTCGTAAAACTATCTTGCTTTGAGAACGGATAATATGTTCGGATAAGCCGGTCCAGAATTTAATTTCGTTGCGAAAGAACTGGCACTGAATATAGTATGGTGTTAATATACGAATAGTTTAAGATAAGGTCAAGAGTATTTCCATAAAATTAAAAATTATTTGGAAATTATATTGTAAAGGAAAGAGTACGATTGAAAATAATATCTTGAAATCTTTGAAAGTTTTTTGTAAATATCTATAAACATGTATAGCCATGTTAAGCTTATTTAAATTTATTTAAATATAGAATGAAAATAAACCGATACGGGCAGGGACTCGAACCTGCGACTACTGAAAAACCGTCCCGTTGCTCTACCAACTGAGCTACCGTACCACTGTCCGCCTCGGTGAATTAAGCGTTCTATATGTGATCATCTTTATCGGGACGGTGGTGACAGCTTTGTTTCGAAAATCATAACCAATGTTTTAGTATCCGGACATTCGGGAAATATTTTTAAATAACTCTGTTATATACTATATTAGGATAATATATACAAGCATCTCCTTATCTGACGCTACTCTTGTTACTACGTATGTAGAATTTATCATTAGTATCGCTTTGCACGAGCTTATCCTACATAATGACATGAATGCCATACCGAACTGTTATATATTATGAAATGTATATAATATAATGTGTAGCGACTATTGAATGGACGCTAGCTATATCTTCAACGTCTACTTAAATTATAATGATGATGAAATGAACGGTGCCTTTGGTTTGGGATTCATTAGAGCGATACATTAGTGTTAAGTTATAGTAATAGCTGTCTTTGTACAGCAAATTAATAATATAACGTGAATATTAATTTAATTGTGATTAAATATCTCATTACATAACAAACGTGTATTGTTTTCTGTCAACTGATTCTAAATATAAACCGAAATTAACTATGATCATTGAAACCTTCCAGTCGCGATTAATATGTAGGTATGTATGTAGGTGTGTATGTATTTAATGTTTATTTGTAAGTATGTGTGTGTTTACAAATAACTATTATTTGAAATCTCGTTAAGGTAAATGTATATCAGCGCGGTGATAACACGTCTTGTCACTTCATCATCACCAACATGTTATGATGAAGTCATCGTTATTGAGATTGCAATAATATTCCTGTTGGTATTAATTAAGTTCTAATAACAGTAAGATACAGCGAGTGTTTGTGCTTATCAATCTACATATATTATATATACAAGGAAAAACAATTGGAGGGATGTTAAATTTGAATAAAATTTTTAAATATTACTATTTCAAAAACGAATCATAATTGTATCTGAATAGGATATGATGATAAGATAAATCTATATTTTGAACTTTGATTTGCAGTTAACTGCAAGTTGGCTGCAAGTTAGTGTCGAGGGCACGAGACGAGAGAACTTTCTGGAATATGTTAACTGATAAACGAAGCATAAGGCCAATAAGCAGTGGTAAATGTATTGTCTGATAGAATATAAATACAATATTATAAAAAAGCAACTTATTGTTGGTAACACCAAGCCTATACGAGTTTTTTATCTAGAAAGTTACAAGCAAGTTGCAGCCCCTGTGAGGGTCAAGCTATCCGTCTAAATCTTCGTTATGTTTATAATTATCACAGTGCGTTATGTGTTTAAAAGAAGTCTACAATATTATCAATAATCTAATTTAAACGAGTCTTCCAAAATAAATTCTCAAAGAAACATAAGACAATGTTTTTAAAGTATACGTCGTTACTTATACAGTAAACATGCTTACAAACAATGTTTACTATTTTAAATAAATTTAGTATGAAAATTAAATCGCTACGGGCTGAAATTCGAAGCCGCGACCTCTGGGAAACTGTAGCGTAGCTCTCGATGGCGTAGCGGTTCATTTTTAACCCCCGACTAAAAAACGACTTCAATAAGTACATATTAGTAGGTATTATTTTTATTCTACTTTAAAGTTCTTTTTTTATCGGAAGTTTTTTAAATTTTAAATTTTATTTTGAATAGGGTATTTAATTTATTGCAAATCCTATTTTTTTTTTTGTTCACAGGTAAATTTATAGTGTGTGTGAGTATATCTACATGGCATTCTTGCCACTATATCTCGCGGACGTGTTTTATACATATTGTATGGTAGTTAGGTTTTTCACATACTCTTTATTCATTATTTACTTAAAATTTAAATAGGCTTAACATACTATACTATACATACATACTACTATACTATACATGTTTAAAAAAATCTCAAACAATACCTACTTGCATAATAAGTGTGATTGTGTTTTGTCTTTGGTATCAGAAATGAGATCTGGATGTTAGAACAGTTCCTAGCTCTCCTGTGTGCAGATGACTTGGCCGTTTCTGATGGTTAAGTGATAAGAGGCATTTTTATTAATCGGATCAATTCAAAACTTGGTATTCGAAATGATTTCACATTTTTTTTACTGTTTTAACTCATTTTTGTAAGTTTATCATAACCAGGTCTATGTTTAGGCACTCATATTATTACTGGAGACTACAGTTTGCGCCCAACGTTCAGAAGCGTGGAGCACGAAGCCCAATATGATAATATAGAGTTTCCCGTATTTCTTAAGCTATGACTCCAAACAACATACTTTAAAAGGCAAAGTTTATCTTCTTACAATGGTCAAGGTCATGATAAAGTTGTTATATTTCATAATAATTTTGAAAATACCTATTAAATTCCCTACATTTTGACACCCCACTCGCCTTTGTAACATTTGCCGATCCTGAGATATGAGTTCCATTCTCGCGTCACAAACACACAGTAAAAAAAACTAAACCCATACTAAAAACTTTTTAAAACACCTTACATCATAATTTTATAAGTATTTTTCCGATCGGTTTAGTAGAATTTGCAATATACCTGAACAAAAAACCGGGTCTTCATTTATGAGTATAGACTGTTAGATACTCTTATAAACTATTTTAATCTTTAGGGAGCTAAATTAAATGTTTGAAGTAGATTAAATATTACATTAGTTACAAACCGTTTAAAACTTAAATGTTAAACCTAATTGCAATTCTCATAGAACACAATTATACATTATTTTCTGGAGCCGATTGCACCAACAGGAGTAACAAGTCTTGATATTGGTTCGCGAGTCCGTTCATTGTTATTTACATCTGCAAATAAATTACTAAGTAAGAGGCAGGAAAGATACACGACACACATGATAGAGTTGCCACTAGTTAGTCGAGTAGTAATATAATCAGCACCCCTTTGAACATTTAACTAGAATCTCTAATTAATGATTTAACAATGTCAAAAGTACCTAAATACGTACAATTTAAATAAAACAGTACCAGAATGACACAATTTGAAATATATAATAGTCATTAAATTCTATTATTATCATTAAATTAAATATTAAATTCAATAAGGTCTGGGTGCGACTATGTTTGACACTTGAATGACCGCCATCTTGGACGCTCGCTACTTAAATACTAAATGTCAGATCAATCCGATACCTTTAGTTTGAACGTTTTAAATAAGTGTGTCGTGTGTCCATTATAAATACACAATATTACTTACTATTATAGAAGTATTATATCTATCATGTGAAGGAACAGTTAGTAACGAGTTTAAGTTGTCACAACTTGGTAACTACATTACAACTTTTATTAATATTGGAAAACTTTTTCATTTCTGTTGGACCAATAAAAGTTACATTGTGCTATTAACTTAGCGACGATTATACTGAAAATACATTATTCTGACTTATAATTATTTTAAGAATAATGGTTATAAATTAAAATAATGGCAAAGTTTTAATCCATTATATCATTTACCTTTTGAAAACAATTTCAAATCCAGACAAGAACTAACGCCACAAATCGGAAATGTTCAGAACTTTCCGGCAAGTTACCGCACCTCCGACAAGTTCTCATGACAACACCAAATATAACATTGGAATTAATTTTAAATATGATTTTATTTGTTAAGGATTTGTTTCAAGTTAAGTCGCTGGTGTGTCATAACTCATAATGTTCCTTTTGGATCTTTGAAGATTCTGTTTTTGAACTTAAATCACGTCCGTCGAGTAAAACTAAGTAAACCGGGAACAAGCGGGATCTATTTTATAGTTACATACCTATATATCCTATAACAACACACATACACTCGCATGAGATAACTCCCCGATGACGCTTGCACCAGCGTGGTTTTCAAATATCATAAAACAAATAAATAAAAAATATATGGAACACACCCTGAAACAACATTGATAACCCAATAGCATTGATGTCATTGAGGTTCATATTTATTAAACTAGTGATGTATATTTGTCGTGTACACTAACACTATAAGATAAATCATTGAATGACGGCGATATTAAATTATAATCATAATTTATCAGCACGTAACTATCATAATTGACAGACCAACTTACGTCTAATCCGTTACTGTATCGAATGTTGATTATAATAACGATGTTATTATTATTAATTAAGTCCTAAATCCTAATGTCATTATGATGGGGCTTCGAATTAAATTAACTTGAACATCTTAATCCGCAGATAGTTACGACACACATCTGACTATAACAGATTTAGTGTTACTGAGAGTTATACCTAAATTAAAAAAGAAATGAAGCCTCCATTTACTGACGTTTGACAGCAATCATAAGAACCTACACTGAGATATAGATTACTAAACTAAACAAACTACACGTTCAGGATTCAAAAATCTTTTTATTATGTTATAGTAACATGACTTAACATGTAGGTTAAGTATAGTTAAGTATAGTAAAGTTAGCATTGAGGTTTTGGTCAACTTGATACTTTATTTGTTACATTTATTTTGATTCGTACTAAATAAACAAGTAAAATATCAAGTTTAAGTTAATTTTAATTGACAATATTAACTGTTTCTCTAGTGTAAATAGGTATAAATTAAATTGATCTCACTAGAGAGAAGTGTTTTGGCAAAAGCTTCGGATCTATCAATGAAACTGAGGAATTAAATGCAAATGCAGCCTGCGAGGTGAAATTGCCATCTGTCTAGGATTCACTGAGGACGTTTCCATTAACACACGACATCGGACAACGACTCTTATTAATAAATAACAACAAACGATCTGTCAAGGATTGACATTTAACATAATAGTACAAAGTGTCCGCATTCATGTTGCACAACAACTTTATAATGTACTGGAACAACTTAGTACAACTGTATAATGTACTGTATAATGTATAACTTTCACTATATGATAAAATAAAAGAGAAAGGCTCCTTTTATTGTCTTGAGGGAGGTTTGGTCATTTGAGTATTATTTATGTAGATTTTTATATACATTGAGCTATCAAAAATAGGAAGTTATCACTGAAAGACGAAACCTGGTCATAATATATACTTTTTATTTATACCGCCTGGATTTTACTATGACTTTGTTTCAAAACTCTTTATATTAATATTTGTCTAGTTGAAATCGTGTGTGAATATTGAGGACACAAACCAGTCAGAGGGTTGCTTGTAGCTTATACAAACGGACAAACTTACGTATTAGGTTTGTCTTGTTTTGAACTTGATAAATGTAAGTAGATAACTTTAATTAAATTTAACTTTTAATTAGAATGTTGGCACCGGTATAGCAACTTCGACAACAAAAGATATTTCAACTAATGCATCTTTGTAATTGAATATATATTAAGTTGCATAAAGTATTTAAGAACACCTACTGCCTAAACTACACCTCAATTTACATATAAATATAAAGACAACAAACTTTTGCTAGCCAGGCTCAGTATCTAAGAACGTCTTCCAGTTATCAATAAAATTTTATCACAGACCCGTTAGGACTATCGGGTCTGTATTTATTACTGGTATAATAGATACTACGATACTAAAACCATTATTATTTAAGATATATGGCTTTAATTTTGTAACAATTATTTATAATCTTATAAGTAGGTGTATCACTAAATATAAGATATCTGATAATTTTATTTTTAATAAAGGAAAATCGTTTCACTATCTTTATTCCCATTTAGTATAAAGTATTTTTTGACAAAAAAAAAAATATTTTGTAACAATTTCAAAAGGCTGAGCGTTATTTTCCGGCACCTATTCAATCTGGTTTTATAAATACTTCAAAGGTATTGTATGTCAGTCAGCCTGTGACCACGGCCGCTGCAACCTGGTCGAAACGTCACGATACCTATCTCGTATCCGTTAATACTCTTTTTTAAATAATTATGTATTGTAAGACGTAAGTAGAATATAAAAAAAAAAAAATCTCTTATGTTAAGCATCGTTGTAAATGAACTATTTAATAATACTTACTATAATAAACTAAATGAAACGAACTAACTTCAGACTAACGGCTGTCCTGAGCCGAAAACTTTTTAAACTGAAACCGGTCGGCCATCTTTGTTTTCCCAATAAATAATAATGCCAGAAGTAACATTGTTCAACCCTAATCATCATATTGTTGAGCTTTATGATATATTGACATTTATTTACTAATATCCAAATGTAATTAGTGAAGTTTTCGTGGCTACGTCGTGTAACCAGGGGTGTCGGTTTACAATAACATGTTTTTTAAGGCATATTTCTGTTGTGGAATAAACTCGAAAGACCGACGAGTAAATCAATAGTGGAATTTAGCACGTAATACATATATATGTTTCCGTGTTTATTACGTTAATATATTTCAAACAATAACTAGAAGGCTGTGTTCGTAGAAAATAATTTATTTTCAAGATTTCATATTCAAGATTTTTCAAGAAAATTGCATTATCTTCCTTCCATACCAAGGGTACCTAGGTATCAAGGTACATCAACTACTTGCGCTGTGCAAATACTCTCACATTCATGAACTATACTTCATCAAAATTCAAATCATTAACACTTCAATTTGTTCCTTATTACATTAAAGTAGATTTTACGTTAAGTGTAATTTAATGTTATGTTAACGCTTTTTTTCACTTTCCGCCTTTTACCTACTACGTTATAACGATGGAGGCAAATATATATTTATTACTGATGATGCCATAAAGTGTGCAGGATATAGTTATTTTGTTCTTAAAGCCAGTTTTATAACAAATGTATTTAGTAGGTTATATGTTTATACACCTTTCACCCTTTACGATAATTAAAAATAACACTTCAACATTTTTAATCGAATAAGAAGAGCGCCAATTAATAATTAATTCTGCAAGAATATGTATTATATAATAACAACAACGTTCACAGTGCGGCCAAAATTAAAATGGTGATTAAGCAAGGGTGAATTAATTAATCCCTGAAAAAGGCTAATTCGTTTCATAATCCAATAATTTCGAACGAACAAAGGACGAGAGCGAAATGAGTGAGCGGTCAGTAGTCAGTTTTATCTACTCGTACTACAACCAGTATTCAGTAGTACCCACTCGCCCTCAAAGCTAATCTCTTTAGCCGGAGTGTAATTAAATAATTAACATTTAGAGTTGCTCTGCGCCATCCAATATCATTTTACATTGAGGAATTACTATCCGTATTGTTTTCGTAATAGTTAAGTTTCTACGTCACTTCCACGTGCCTCGCTGTAATAGCGTTTTCATATAAGCGAGGTGCAAGATGTTGACGAGAAAGCATAAAATATGAGAAACGTCTTGTTAAAATAAAAAAAACTACAACACAAATATACACCACTTATTTTCCTTCCAAAGAGAATCATTACACACAATTGTTTTCACTCCGTCTGACACCATCAGTACACACACATATGTGAATAATTACTATAATAGATATTCTCATTTATTACGTTTTCCATTGGAAAACATTATAATATATATCGCTACGCAAATTTATGAATAATTTTCCAACTTAGAAGTTTTTTCTTGCTTAGATTATCAAACGAATGAAATTTAAATCGACTCGCAAAAGGAAGACTCAAAATGAAAAAAAAGGAACCGTTCATTTTTACATTGGTTTAAAATAAACACAAAACATATTTGACAACTTCATATTAAATTATTTTTGCCATTAGAGGGAAATCATAAATGATATTAAGAAGCTGGTTGATGCAATAGTTAATATACACACAGAGATTTTTATTAAACTACTAATGGAAAAGCTTCCACTCAGATCCGTCCGTCTGTCTCGATCAAAAGACGATTGTCTAAGATAAGAATAATAATAATAATATAATAATATCGGGACAAATTACACACATTGATCTAACCCCTAAGGAAGCAAATTATTTGCTTGTGTTAAGGGTGTTAGACAACAATACAAATACATATAAATACTGAGAATATATTTAATAAATGACCAAACCCAGAAACACAGACATCTATGTTCATCACATAAATGCCTGTCTCTGCCGGGAATCGAACCCGAGCCCCATTGCGCCGTGACACGTTAGGCGTCTGCGCTAACCACTCAACCAACGGGACGGTTAAATAATATACTCTAATTATAAATAATTATGATTTATCGGATTTAGTATAATAAATTTGAATATTATCTTGGGTCACTTGGTAGCGATGGACAAAGGACAGTTAAATTATGGGGTTGAATGGATTACATAACTGAATGATCATAATATATTTATTTAACTGAACATTAGAATACAATAGACACTATAATAAATTAGTTACATAATAAATTTAAAAACCTCCGATACAAAAAGACCTTTAAAACGAATAAAAATAATATTATAATGTACTTATTGAAGTCGCTCACAACAGAAGCAGTAACAAAACTTTAAAAAGGAGAAAAAAAATAATTTAAAACCTACTAAATTAACTTTTTTTTTTTTCCACCAGCATCAATAAAAACTGTATATCTGGAAGAGGATTTTATTTCGCCCAAACATAGGTGTTGTTTGTGTCAAATGAATATATATATATATATATATATATATATATATACATTTTATATAGTAATAGTTTGATTCAAATATTTGTAATATAATAATAATGAAAACACATTGTTTCTATTATTCAATTTACTAAACTTTTTAGTTTAGTTAGTAGTTTTAGTTTTATAGTTTCTTCGGCTACATAAAAGCTAATAGGAAGTACTGACACGGCGTTCTACCGTATCGTGGAATATCATAAATGTATACAGTTTCGTAAGGTATCGTCTGAGAGGTCATAAAATTTAAGGGCCGCCCTCTCCTTCTCCGGGTAGTGTTTATTTATAACGAAACATCACTGCGGAAAATATTATAATGTTATTGGTTTTTAGAATCTAACACATATGTGTACAATATGTATAATATAAAAGTATATTTTGTTATCAAATTAAGTACTATTCGTCAAAGGTATATTCGTACTACGTTTGTTATTTTATTGTTTCACGTTAGTGCCTGCGCAATCAGCTGAGTGATGTGATAATTGTACCTCTCTAGTACATTGCTGTTAATACATTTAAGGCGTAGGTAAATGAATTCGCGAACTACGCTTGAAGTTAGAATTTCCAGACTAGATTAGATCCCAGGTGAAGGCTGGAACCTAATCTGTTAAATGTGTAGTGTGCAGTCTGATAATATTACGTATTAATCTTGCTGCTTAGTTATGCTCGAGTCGTATGCTGAATTTAATAGAATTGGATTGTGTAATTTATTACTGTCATAAAGTATCACATTTAATTATTCAGTAATTTAAATGTGTCAACATTGGATTACCCTAAATTCAGAGTTAATACAAGACCAGATCAACCTGTTCCCGTTAGAGACAAAGGGAGGTTTACAAGGATTATCCTGATATTAAAAATTTGGGAAACAAAGCCTTCGGTACCATCATTTTGTTGTAAGCCACGCTTGAAAGCGCTGCATTATTTATCCCGGGATTACGTGCACGTAGTGGGGATTTTTATTCCTCCGCTTTCTAGAATAGTCTAGAATGTAGACGTGTTGAGAAGCGCTAGATCTGGGGCAGGATTAATTTAATAAAGTAAATAGATTTTAAGATTATTTATAAAAAAAACATTGATTATTCTTATATACTTTAACTTCAAGAGGTAGCTCTATAACTATCACGGAGTATTTACTTATTTTGTAAATATAATACAAAATTGTTCTTTAATAATAATTATCAAGACAATCAGTGACGCGGATATGGGATGCGACGTCACTTCCGCTCGAGGATCACTTCCGGTACGACACTCATTAGGTACGTATACCTTTTATGGTGCTTATAGCATAGGTGTGTGTAATGTGTGTGTGTATGGACATCATTTAGATAGTATAGGAATGTACAAAGAATTTTTTCTTTATTAATATTTTTTATTTAATCATAAAAATTGACCCTTTAAATGTTTCATGGCTAACCATGACAGTCTCTTTAATAGGCAGGCAGAGAATGAATCATGCTATTTTTATGAAATTATTCTAGTTACAAAAACAATTTAACCCTTTTATCATCATGTACATAAAACCGTTGATCAAATAAGGCAGGGGCAATTAGGTTTTGTATGCTGTGCCTCATGTACCGACAGCGCCGAGTACTAGAGCCTCATATACCGATAGCGCCGAGTACCAAAGCCCTAATAAAGACCAGGAAATTACAGAGAATGAACTAGAACAATCAACTGTGGTGAAAGTAAAAAGAAATACAACCTGAACTTTTTATTGACGTAGGTTTTTTGTAAAAGTGATTTTTACGCTATTCACAGGTACAGCCAGGAAAAAAAATGATAACAATTGATTAAAAATAATTAAACCAATCATTACCAGCCTGTCGGGGGTAGGTTTGCTATTTTTATTTTTAGTGCTTTACCGATCTGATCTGATCTTCATAAAACAAGAGTCGTATGGTAGAGACAGTCTTTATTATTTCGCATACATATTCCTACATTATTATTGCGTCAACACACTAATAGCTTCCAACACGTGTCAAATCCTCAAGGTCTTGTATTCAAGAGCTGTTCACGGTCATGGTGACCATTGTGTTCAAACACACTGGTGACAATTTTCCACTAACTATAATAACTCTTCCGGTCACGAAGCATATAATAACCTTTTAACAATATGTTTATATCAAAAACTACTGGCTCTAGGAACAATGAAGGCTCTATATGATAAAGCAATGAAAGATGTTTTTGAAATTGCATATTTTAAAGAGATCAAATAAATAATAAAGGCATAAAAAATATATATATATATACTGCCTATCAAAACGTTACTAAAAAAACGAATTAGTTACTAATGTTTAGTTCGAGTAATGATTTGGTAACTTGGTTTTTACGTTTACCACAAATTATTATTTTTACTAATTCCTCCCATCTCGCGCTGCTAGCTGAGACACAGCATCCGATCAACGGGGTCGATTGCAATCGTGAGAGTTATTAAAGGCATTTATAAATTGAGATCGGGCAATTTGTAACGCAACCACCTCCTCTTATACTAAACTTCAACACTTAAGAGATCTAATTGATATCGAAATAACATCAGCTGTTTCGTATTTATACTCAAAAGCTTGAACGGTTCTTTGTTATCAGACTTTTTGTCTAAAATACAAGTTCATGATCTAAGTAAACCCGTAATGAATATAGAACAAACAGCAATAAGCTATCATAAATGTTGATATTGTATCATTAAAATGTAATATTCTTAGAATAAGTCAGTATGTCTAACCTCTCGTAAACATTGTCTAATATATTATGTATGTATGTATTTTGTATTTATGTATCCATATAAGGTAGAACCTCGATAAGTTAAATCACGACAGTCGACACCATTAAAACCTTTGTAACCTAAAAGTAGTCTGGTCCCTTCCTCCACAAACCCAAAAACCTCTCTAATTTAAAATACACAACCTCTATAAGTTATATTAATAATTTTAGTGTAAACCTCTATAAGTAACTTAAACAAACGTTTGGATGCACGCTATAACTTAAACTATCTGCTTAATAATCTGAACGGATTTAATGGATTTGTAAGAGACAATAGGTGAACCACAAGCAATAAAATCTAGGACCTTTTATTTTGAACATAAAAATCGGGAGGAAGACCCGAAATATCTACTAGGTAAAAGACGAAAAAATGCCGATTTTTTTTTATTTTAGAACAATATTTGTTTAAATAGTTCAAATCTATTCATCTCAATCAAACATTATTATGACTTTAACATCATTTATTGAGAAATGTAACAACATAAAAGATGATGTATTCTCCTCTCTTTCAACTATTGAAAATCGAGTCGATATAAAAACTGTAAACTCTTTGAAACAAAAGACAATCTAAGATTTTTTTTCTGTAGATTAAACCTTAAAGAAATTTATTTTTTTAACACTTCTGGGGCATACTGGTATAAATAGCTAAGTAAAGTTAATACCTTAATTCATGACAGCTAAACTTCGGCTCCCGCTATCACTCTAACAGAAACCCTTGATAAGGATAAAATTAGATATGTTAAAATATTTTGTGCTTCCTTTCAACCTATCGAGGTTCTACTGTATTAGCCAATAGTGTACGTCACTGAACAGCTGCAGGATAAATGGAGGCACATTTTCTCAATAGTATAAAAAACAATGACATGGTATCTTGAAAGAAGACCAGGATACTTACTAGCATACTTACTAGCATACTTACTAGCATACTTACTAGCATACTTACTAGCATACTTACTAGCATACTTACTAGCATACTTATTAGCATACTTACTAGCATACATTATTTTATTGTGCAACTGGACAAACGAGAAGATAAAAATCTATCGCCGCAACAAGATGAATTGCGTTTGGATTGATTAACAAGGACCAGATAGGATGAACTTTGAAGAGATTTAGGACTCTGAAGGTAAAGCTCTTACTTTTTAATTGTTACATTTTTTCCTGTTTATAGATATTTTCAACGCCATAGCAAGTTTTTAAGTACATATACAAATGTCCAGAGGCGATCATATTGCATGAGTGATTATTTTTCCTTTACTAATAAAACTGATTAAAAAAAAAATTAATACTATTTTGGTACTTTGTTAATATGTCACAATGAATTTTGAAGTCTATTTTGTGTTTGCAAAAGTGTGGTCAACTATCGTTGGTGAAGTAGGTACAATTAGGTTTAACTGCCACGTCTAGTTTCGGATCTATCAATCAAAGCTGTACCTACGCTAGATAGCGCACGGGTAGCTTGTTTTGGACACTTCTGTTATATCAAGACATCCCAAACGTCCTGCAATATTTATTACCCAATAATCATAAATTCGTTATAAACCTATTAAAATTTTTAACAATAAGAAAGTTTCTAACGGATTCCGATATTTTAGGAATGTGTTGAATATTTAAGAAGTTTCCTATTTCTAATACCTATGTAATATACACGAAATACATTCAGTGCCACATACAGTTAACCAGTGTTATCGTAACCTGCAGTGGTCCTAACGTATGGGACGAGAAGGGTCATCGTGGTCTGGTAGACAGCATACCCTTGTCGTTTCGATAGAGATATAATAATCGCCAACAGAAAATAACTTATCAAAATATATTATCCTTGCACAATAGTTAGAAAATAATCTAAGTTATGTTTAAACAATAGGTATTTTTGTTTTTTAATTATTACTCTTACGCGAGTATGAATTGTGTAATTATATCTTTTAACTCAAAAAGTTAGTATCGTTAAGTGTAGCAGGGATGCTGTAGTAGGTAGGTAAGAGAGGAGCCGTACATAAAACTGGAACGCCCCTAGCTATTATCAAGTCATAAACATGGTTACGATGAAAATTATTACTTTACATTTTTTAATATTATTTTTAATGTATTTGATTTGTATAGCTTTTATGAACAGTTAAAATATGACGATATGTAAAAACAACTGACTAAACATATTCTCGCAAGATGGTATGTATATATTAAAAAGTGATTGGCAGCATGTATGATTGTATATTTGGATTTAGCTTGCAATCTTAAAAAAAGAAAGTTATTGTTTTATATCCTGGATCTGTTTGTTGTTTATTTATTACTAATTTATTAGTATCACTACTATTTTCGTTGTTATCTAAATAATAATACGTTCGTACTAATACGTATGTATTTATTATTAAACTAAGACATTTGCGAAGAACCACTATTACTACTATTATTCAAAATATACTTATGTTAAACATTACGGGTACATACAAGATTGCAATACAAATTAGCAATTAAATTTACATTAAATTTGGTAAATTATATAATATTAATAATATATTAATAAAACGATGTGAAGGATAGGCAACTTTTAATCGAAATTTAAACATCATGACATGAATATATAATATAGTTAATAATTCTAGGAAGCTAAAACAAACTTAGTTCCTCTAATTCGACTTTTGTATTCAACGTTTCAATCGTATAATTAATTTATAAAATGTTTAGAATACAACTCTGTTTTTTGACTCTTTACTTCAATTTCAAAGTTGATGACGAGAGAAATGGATTCGTTCTTGTCAAAAGCTTCTAGTAGCTAAAGAATTTAACATATTATAAATTAACAAGCTTAACTTATATTTCATAATATGTTATAAATAGTTCAATCGTCTCATACTAGATGGCGCTGTTGGTTCTCGTTAAACGAAGTCCGCTTCGTTCTATTGTCAAGTACAAGGACAACGCCATTTATTGCTTCATAACGCACAACGGTACCATCGATACAATGTCTATCTGTATAGTACCTACCTAGTAGTACGAGTCTATTATGTTCTACTCTGTGGTTATGTCTGTACATTTTAAGATACATTTCAAATGAATGCTGCAATAACGTTGATGAACGTGTCGCTTAATGTTGTCCCAATAACAATAAATGTTCATTCAATACTTGTTGCTGTTTAAAAATATATCCTCACTAAAACAGACAAATCGTATACTTACTAGTTTTGTTATCATTTGTGTCATATCTCGACTCGACTCGTAACTCGTAATACATTTTTCCAGGGTCGTTAATAAAATTATATATGTATCTATATTAAAATATAAAATCCTATACGTCCATAATAAAATCTTTAGTATTTGAACTAGTATGTAAATTTTAAATAAATTTCTAAAATACATATTATTTTAGAAGGTTGGAAGACCTCCGTTTGTCTTAAAATATGAAATTTGATCTGTTAAGTGTTACCGCGCCAAATCAGCTTTGCATACAGTCAGTATTACAAAAGTTATTAAACTAAATAAAAATAGAAAAATCAATATTACAAAGTAAAGAAAATTCACTATATTATTTTTGGCGCCTCCACAGTTTCGTTGTTCATGTTATTTGAAGGTCGAAGTGAGACTCGTTGACAAGGTTAAGAAATGCTTAAGGGTTGTTACAGTCGAGGTGTAAAAGAAATAACACTTGCCTACTGAATATTTTGGTAAATAAATTATTATAAGACGCCATGTTTGTAATTTACTTCAAGATCTTTGGGTGTATGAAATGTTAATATTCGATTTTAATTATAACTAATTTAATATTAAATGATTTTCTTGTTAATAATTCTACTTATTACTTTACCATTCAGTCCCGCCGATAATTTCAAATAAATAACTCGAAAAATACCTGAAACAATAAAAAACAGATTAATTATAATTACGTCACGAGCCCTGTTAATAGCATTCCTGGCCGCTAATGAAACGCCGGGACCTTTACGCGTCACCGGGACTCGAGAATGTTGTCATTTTTATCATAACTTGTACACAAATTGCTTTTGAGCGACATATTGTAAATTGTTTTGTTCTAACGTGCGGTATGTTTTGTTTTTAAGGCAAGAAATTGTTTGATATAATTCAACCAAGAGCAATTATTATGATCAAGTTAAAAGCAATTTTCTAACAGGTTTAATATGGACTCGAGCTCTCCATCCAGAAGTTAATAGATATTCGTTTAATTAAAAGTAACTCTTGAACATCTCAAAGGTAACTTTAGGTACTCTAAAATACTCTTTTTAAATATAATTAGCAAAATTTAACACAAAAATCAAAGCTTATTATATTAAACGCGTTTTTTGTATCCAAGGCTTATTATAACACTAAGGACTATGTACACTACAGGGAGATCCGCTAAAAACCTACTTCTTAACAATTCTGAACATAGGTATAGCTTTTGTAACCGCTTCTTGGCATTTTCTATTAGCTCACCCTTTGAAAGGTAACTAGAGTCTAACATTTCATAAATTGAATCTTTAATATGAAATAATGAAATAATATTTTTTTAATTTTTGATTTGGCTTGCCTAACACATGTAATATGAATAATTATAGTTCAATTTATAATAGTTCAAGTTCTTACATATAATATAATATAAAATACTATTTATTAAGTTAATTAATTAAAAAAATAATATTCATCATGGACTCATGACGACAACTCTCCCAATAAGAATGTCATTAATGTCCAGCAGGTCACCAGCAGGTCACTGGCAGATCACTGGCAGGTCGCCAGTGTAGGTAGTAAGTAGGTACTTCTGTTGTAAGTGATCTCATCGTTATTGTCATTCCATAAACACCAATAATATAGATATAACCCCTACCGCACGTGTGAGATAGGGCTGACACCTCAATTTGCTCTATCTTAATAAAGGCACACTATAATTTCGTGTGAGACAACTGCCGACCTCACTATAACATATCAGATGAAAATATAACCTTCCAGGGCTGTCAGCTACATAATTTAATATGAAAGATTACTTTTATCATGTGTTAGATATAGATATGCTTAGTTTATAAAAGTAAGAAACTGTAGTATCAAATTTAAATTAATATTTATCTAAATAGCCATAGCCATTCATGTCTAAACTTGTAAGTCACAGCCCTGGGAGGTGTTTAAGGAGACCAGCGGGCGCGGATTTAATTAAGGCGGCTAATGTATGCGGCCGGCGCGGCGGGCTGGGTGCCGACGACGCAGGACAATACAACTAAACCATATTACTTATTAACCATTTAAGTAAAATTCTACAAGAATTAATAAATAATACCTACATCATTAATTATCCTTATTGGCACTTATTTATATTCTCATTGTTACATTTTGTTATAAATTATATTTTATTTGTTACTTTTAAAAATTAAATATAATTCCCAAGGTAACACACTCTCAGATAGAAGATCAAAAATAATTATAAGGTGAATGTTGCTATATTTTAATCTAAGTTCTCATTGTGTCCTATCTTGCAGATACACAACTGTTTTATTACAAAAGCATAGGTAATTATTTTAAGGTATATCTATTGCACGCAATACAGAAACTTTCATAATGAAAGTTTCTTGGAATATTTTTTTCTTTGAACCTTTACCTATGTTTACAAACAAATTTAACAACAAATAATTCGCGTAAGTACAAAAAGCAGTTTCATAATGAAGAAAACTACGAGCCAACAATCGATATACACAAGCAATTTGTAACTGTATTCCACTCCGGCGCAATGCGCCTGGCACCGCCTGGTACGGTCGAACACGCAGCACGTAACGTGTTTTACTAAAAACAACCTTATCATGTTTCCATTAAGTGGAATTTCCATAAACAATTTTGTATAAATGACGCGCCTCGAGTCAATGACTAATGTAGTCACATCGAATTTCGACTTTAAAATGCTATATCTAAAACTTAAACTCCCTTAATGTTGTCTTCAAATGTTTGACATGTCTTCAAAATGATTTGAATGAAAAGCAAACTAATACCATTTGGTTACAGTCTAAATTGCATTAATGAATGGCGACTGTTAAAACAAGTGACACAGGTAGAATAAGCAAAGATGTGTGAGGTAACGGGACAGTGTGCGTGACCCTAAGAACTAGTTTTCTTATGTAGGTATATATAAAGATAATAATATTATGCATAGAGTGTTCTTATGTAGTTGTAGCTCGGTCTTGGTAACTGAACGAGTGTATAGGTGAAATCAGATTTAATATTTGTGTATAATTTATTAATGAAGTAATATTTTAGACTTTGTCTCCCCCCTCCTCACCTCCTTCCCTTCTCACAAAAATGATAACACAGACTCAGATAATAAATCGTTTATTATCATTTCAAACTTATGTTTATTTATTTTTATGCATACATACTTCTGTACCTAATATTGAAATACGCTTGACCTTTAATACATATTTTTTAATTTATTAAAAATATTATAATTATTTTTTTATTAATTATATGTTCGGTTTATTAATACTATAAATGTACTTCTTTTTTTTTTCAACTTATTGACTTTTGTCAATGGCCAGTTATTCTTCGCTTTATTTGACTACTTATTAAAATATATTACAATAATATGTAAATTAGGTATTTACAAGTTTTCCACTTTAGATTTTAAAGTTCTAAACTAGAGCCAACAGTAAAAGCAAAGTTCTGAACTCAAGTGACTCTTGCGAAAAACAAACGAAGATGGAAAGCTCAGCTAAATTGAAAAACTAAGGGAATCCAGTGTTTGACAGTCAGTCTCAGGGTGTGGCGAATTTTATTTAGTATGCAATAAAATGTTGACCCAGACTGTATGTACAGTTACTTTTAACAAACGCTGGATATATCATATACATGAAAATAGAACTTCTTAACCAGTTATATGTAGGTTATAATTGAAATCTGTATGCACTGCAATCTGAATAAATATTTTCTGTATAGGTATGTTATAGCGATATATACAGCATTTCGCTGAGTGCTCATTCAGTGGGTAGCACCAGCGCCCTGACCGGTAGGTACAGGTTACTAATGAAAAAGAAAGAGACATGTGCTTTGCAAAATATAATGAAAGACTGTGTTTATTTTATAAATTAAGATGTCTCTGTCTCCAGTGTGTATGAGTTTGCGTGTGTATGTGCGTATGTACCTATATTAGTGTGCATGGGTGTGTGACCTGCTGTCAAACTGAACGTTTTATTTTTTTATTTAACGTTTTAGTATACTTAACGTTACATATTTTTTTGTTGTCAGTGTTATTTAGTTTTATGTTAATTAAAAATTAAATTCATATCTTATAAGGTCGTGAATTTTTTTTTATTATTTAAACCAAGTATAATATTTTAATATTATTTGTTCTAGAATCCTTACGAAATCAAGATATTTGAGGATTTTACCATTAACCATAAAAAATATTTCCAAATAATAAGATTCACAATTATTCTGGACTTTATGTAGTTACGAATAAGATTCATTATTGTGTAAAATTTGTATCGAGGTTAAGCCTCCTCTCCTCGGTCATCACCGAACAGCGTGGGAAAGTGATCTTTACTCGCGATCGCTTAGAGACTACAAAGTTCGTGGTTTTGTGAAAGTTAGATAAATTATTGTCTTATTTATTCTACAACTATGTTATCATAAATTTAATTTTATGCCACTGGAATTTATACTTTTAGAAGGCTTTGACAAGTTCCAAGGGATAATATCGGAAGGCTAAAATTTTGTACTTCAAATAATTAACAAACCAACGTCTACAAAAAACTTTTAAGTATTCATGTATATTCTTTTTAAGTATTCATGTATAATAACTTCCTGGTGGCTCAAAGTAGTCCAGTAATGTAGGCGCGGTCACGGCCGCCTGATAACAGATCATTGACCCGTAACAACTGATAACACTCGACGCGTACAAGGTGAGAGAAGAAAGAGGGTAAGTGATTTTAATATTATTTAATCTCATTTTTGGGAAGTTTTATTAGAACATTAAATATTATGTTCAACATACACAAAATACTTTGGTAAATGTTATCTATATCTACATCTTTGTAATACTCCTATTTTGAAAACATCATTTGCCTCAAAATTCTTCAGGGTCGACTTACAAAGCTAACTTTAATTAACATACGTATCTGGAGCTGATATCTTTTAAAGAATCACATTGGTGATCTACCAATCAGATTATCCGTTGCTTTCCAGTATTACCAACAATAAAACAAAAAAACCGCCCACATCTTAACAATTTGGGGGAGGCTGCGTCACCCGTCCTCCAACGAGTCTACAAGGTGAAAAATAAATTGCATCTTGGCCTCGAGAGCTCTCTTACAGCGAGGGTCTTATTTGCATTCACTTGGCTTTTACTATTAGATTTAATCCTAAATATAAATATGATGCCATCAAAATATATACATAAACGGCCTTACTTATAAACAAGGTTTAACAATTTAAACCAAATATAAATTCGGAAAAACGAAGATGCTTACTAATAAACTCGGTGTAACTTAAACCTAGTATAACGTAGGTTTAAAGTATTATTCAAATTTAAAACATAAACCAACTCTCACCTTAGTTTAATTCGATATAACCATCGTAACCAAGCAACCAAATAACACTTTTTACTAACGTCAAAAATTTGCTATATTCTGAAGTTACTAATACCAAAGTGTTGGTATATAATAAAAAGTTGAAGAAGTAAATAATATGGTCATTTAAAAGCTGTTTCTAGGAGAAAATCTAAAATATGCAAAATAAGAGAAAATTCTTTTGATATTTACAATAATTAAGAGTTTTGCGTAAAATGTCGGTTTTCTAAAGACGCTGCCTTATTTGGGACGCAATCAAGTAAATGTAAATATTTTTTTTACAATTTTGGAAATAGAAATATTGTAAATATACCAGAACTAATTTCTTTCTTATTTATTTCTGATACAAGGTGATGTTGCAAACTTTTAAGGGTTATTTTAAGTCTGTTACTGGAATATTCAGGCAACTTGATAAAGCAATATTGTCAAAAAGATTTCATTATATTAGAATAGACTGCACTCACATGAAAATGCCTAAAGTGTAAGGTTTTCATGGCCAGTTCTATATACATTGTAAAGGATACAATATATAGTATTTGAATGTTCGGGTGGTCTTAGTAGAGATATAAAATATACTCATCAGAACAAACTGCTTCACTCAAATATGAAACAAGTAGAAGACAACTAAGGATAGAACTATTGCTAATAGAGAGATACGACTGTATTTTATTTATCACAAGAAAAATTAATTTGTGTATATCGACAGAGTTCATAACTTCCTTGGAAAACACCAAAATGTAAATGATAGCTTCAGCAGTGTTAATATAGAAAAATAATTGCAATTGAAATAAACAAATGAGATATTAAACTACCTGTTTTTTATTTTATCTCATTACAATAAATCTGTTTCTTTTTACAATAAATCTGAAAAACGGAATTCTTGTATTATAGCATAATACTAGTATTACTTATATACACCCTATGGTGATAGTAACTACTAGTAGTTACTATCACCAAAGTAAATGTTAGTATCATCTTTTAATGATAAGATGTACTTATCAAAAATGTTATTAAATTACAAAATGAATCTCAAATATAATGTAATTTTATTAAATTAAAACATAACGCTTTACAAAAGTTTAAAATCTCTTCCAGCTACTTGAGCCCACGCTTTTAGATTCTTATTTCTCTTAGAAATTGCTGCAATAAAAATATATTACAAGCAATGTGAGATACAATAAATAACAGGTGTTGATTTCAATTGTAATAACATTGTAATTATACCTTTTCTTATTTTTTAGATTTTTTTCGTTTGTAATGCGTTATTTTTATTAGTCATTTTATAATTATTATTGAATAAAACTTATAATTAATTTTTATATTTACTTCTGAGTTATAACGCCATATTACGTCAACATTGAAAGTACCAAAGTGTATCACAGAAAAAACATAATATTTCGTTTTTTCGCAAGTTTGTATATGAATTCGGTCGCTGCCGTTTTGTGCACTTGATATAATGTTAGAATAATTATGACTATATTATACCGAGTTTATTAGTAAGAAATTATTCTTACGTTATTCACAGCTTAAACCGATTATAACTATTCCTAGTTTAAGTACGGTATAACCATTGCATAGTAAAGTAAGTAACAGAGAAAGAGTTACGACTTTCAAATTCGAATTTATTTCAAATCCTTAATGAATAACCTTCTACTCTAGTAGTCTTTTCTGATAGTTGAAAACAGTGTACCAAACTAGCGTACGTTACAATCTGTGGTACAGCAGGTAAGTGGTACAATAGTATCACGATCCACTGTTAAGCTGCTGCTACTGAAACCTGAGATGTCTGCGAAGGACAAACGATTTTATACTAAAGAAAGATACTGTACTAACTCAGATATTGTAAGGTTCGTGATTTCGTTTATCATTGTCACTGCAACCTATTATGATTTCTTAGTTCTGTTTCCCGCAATAACAGTGAAATAAACAATATACCTACTCAATTACCTATTCAACGTTAGGAACTTGTTTTTTTCGGCATTAGCCCAATGAAGTGTAGAAACGTTGATATTATAAACAGAACTGCTGTCTCATTTTCCAATACATTGACTTTGTCTAGGATCTCTGTATACAAGATGGCGCCCGTAAAATTAAAATTGTATACTGGGGAAGTATTCTATCAAACTCTTTGTCTGTAACATATTATGTAAGTATGGATTAAATCATTTTATAAATATATAATATATCAATTAACGTTTTTTAATATATAAAACTGAACTGAGTAATTTATTTAGTTATTTTGTGCATCTGGGGTGGGTTATTTCGTAAAACTATCTATACTAAACAAAAACATAGTTCTTTCTCTCATCTCGCATAATGCGGTCAACGTAATCTCATCCAGAACAGCCGCAGTGAACGAGATGAATAGTTGTTTACATCCATCCAGTGACTCCATCCATCCAACTCATTTTACTAAATTTGTTTCATGACCTAAGCCGTTTATAATATTACAAATATTTATTAAATTTAAGCATTTAGTTCGTCTATTCGCATATATACACATTTAGTTGCCATTGTGAAAAATCGTGGTCTTATTTTTAAAATATTGTTTATTATAAAGTTTATAACTGCTCAGTCAGAAACAATTGATAATTAAATACAATCATTTATCTAAATACAGGGTTATTTGTAATTATTAGCCACCTCTTGCAGACAGCCTCACTGCATCAATTCCAACAACACTTTGTTCTACTTTTAAAAATATATATATATATATATATATATATATATATATATATATATATATATATATATATATATATATATATATGGGAAACCATTATAATATTACATATATAAATTATCTATTTAATTATCGAGGTAAGTACTTGAATTGTTATTTAATAAAATACAAGTATTATCTTTAAAAGAGTTACTGTTTTGTAAAAACGAAATTATACTTATTTTACATTACTATTCTGTATTAATTATTCCAGTTTTTGTTTCATTCGTCTTTATACCAAAATGATTGTTTGTAATTGTATATTCGTTTACATAAGTACCTAAGTAAGCCCGTAGCAGCAGAAATATATTCACCTTATTTTATCTTAAAACCAAAATGAAGTGATTTAAAAATATTTCCTTGATCATTTCTGATATTTGATAAGAATATTGTCGAACCTGTTCGTATGTCAAACTGTCTCAGGCATCGTAACTTCTAAACAGATTTAAATGTTTTTGTTTGATAGCTAGAGTTGATTATTAGCTTAAATAAAATTAGTTCAATTATTTTAAAAACACGATCCTTGTTCTATCATCTCACAGTCAGTTAGTTACTAGGAAGTAGGTGTCGTTAAATCCCCAGCGACTACCCCACATGGCTTGTAAATTATTTATTTAAATATTCACATTGCTCTAATATTAATTACTTATATATTATTTAATAATATATAATTATTTAATAATCTTTTTATTCATCATAGAATTAGTTTTTTTTTGTATACGTTGTCAATTTAGCCCATGTGTCATTCTTCACGTTCACGTTCAACTGAAAAATAAGAATACCAAAGATATAATATACTCGTAGGTTTTTAACTGAAGATCATGGACAGATAAAGTTTGTTAGTAATTTAATACTTTTAAAATATCTCTACTAAGTTACCTAATAAATATTGAAATATACATTTTAATAATACTCTCAACTCTGCATATGAGAGTATTGAACTCAAAAGTTACAATAATTGTAATGTATGTTATATTTTGGACCATTAGATGGCAGTGTATATGAAGGGTACAAATATGAAAAGTGAAAACAAGTTTGACAAAGAAGTTGGGGAAAGAACTAGTCTAGTTACTATAGTAACAATTGAGTCGTAATATTATCTGGAAAAGGTACATACATGTATGCTGCACTTCTAAAATATACCTTATACTGTACTCTATAAGTGCCAGCGCCATCCATCCATTCAGCATCTACAAAGTCTATTATCATTTTTATCTGACGTAAAAAATAAAATACAAAAAATACTTGTAATTTTAAACTTGGCATACAGTCTCAGAAAGGATTCGATGATATTCAAACAGGGTTTTAAACTGTTTTATTTGTCATAATAAAAACATAAGATTGGATTATAAACGATATTGGATATAATTTTAAATGATTGAAGAGCAATTAAAACACGTCTGACCGAGGCGAGGCCATGGCTCAGCCAGCCGAACCTCGCAACTATTCAACAATCAATCGAATTGCTGAGTCGGTTAACCTGAAACCTGTGATATTTGCAATAAAACCACATTTGATTAACAAAATACAAATGTTATATTAAAAATAAGCTATTATTTAAACTTAAACAAAGCGCAACAGGTTTGCAAAATATTACATTTATTTTAATAATTTAAACTCAAAAGGGGTAATAGGGTAAAACATAATACTAAAAATATTTGAAATATTTCACAAGTCCCCTGGCACTAAAATGTAATATCCACCTTATAGCAGTGAGAGAGAGTATATTTTGTGCCGCAAACTTAATAATGCCGGGCGGTTTCACTAAACATCTTAATTAACTGCAACACCACGAAATACAATGTTTGTACTTACTGAAACACGGTCCATTCCATGCCAGGGTATTATTACGACTAAAACTATATCTATATATCTATATCATCTAAATATATATTCGAGATCTCTTGTTATGAGCGCGGACCTAATGTCGTTAACACTAGAAAAATAGCTGTAATTTTAAGTCTTAAAAACATAATACAAAAGAATTATATTAATAAATAAGTATATAAGAAACTATTAGTTTTTAGTAGATTTAACTGGAAATTATTATAGTTGTTGGAACCGCTTTCAGTAATACCGCAAACACCATTACAAATAGCTATAGCGAACCGGGTAATAGCCGGGAAAATAGCTCGGTCTGAAGGGTTCACTGGCGATAGTAGCGACAATTACAGCGCCCGGCAATTATTGTTTATGAGCAACCAGCGACGCCCGGCCGCCCGGTCAGTGGGAACTTATGAGATCTGCGAGTTCTTATTTTAAGTCAGAATTGTTGAAGTTATGGATATAGATACTATACATAATTTATATTAAAAAAATAAATGTAATTAATTTCTTTTATGTTAATTAATATCTATACCTATTAGTTTTTTATAAAGTAAGTACCTAGTAAAATAGATTTTCTAAAAATCCCACAACCAAAGAGCTAATGGCTAAATTATATACATAGGTCAAGTTGTCAGTGTGGAAGAGAAATATATTTATATTTTAAATATAACATACATACGCATTCGGATCTAATGACGGACAACTAGAATTATACAAAACAAATCAAGGGGCATCTTAAATCCTTTGTCTGTCGCAGTGTTTCCATGAACGTCAGTAACGTTAAGAATACCTCTTCTCAATTAGTAATTTTATTTAATTTACTTTTAGAGTGTACTGCTTTAAAGCTATTAAAATGTTGTATTTAATTTCACAAAATGAGACTACGAATACGACCCTTCAAAAGCATATGCGACTAAGCGGCACTTTGTGTGATTTATATTGCTTTTTGGATTATACCTTCACAGCACTTTCGTAGCGTCTATCAATTATTACAACTCGTTTCCTTCAGTCACATGTAATTGGATGTAAAAATGCGACTTTTGAAAGTCACGTAACAAATTACCATCACGTAGTCAGCGTGTGTCAAGTGGTTGGCAGCTGATGAAAATCTGCCAGGCTGATTTATAGAGGCGGTACTGGTACCTATTAAATAAATGTTCTCGACGGCTTTCCATTATGGGGGAAAATGTAATAAGAGCATATCAAAATGTGTGGAACGGTCTTAAGATGATAAAATAATCTTATTTTGTTTTGTGAACTTAAAAATAGTTAGGCTTTAGTTTTTATTGAACTGTCACCAAATGTCTCGCTCAAAAACTATTCATACGTCACAACATTCTGAATTTAAAAATGGAATTGAAGACTGAAGAATTGAAGAATTAATAGTTGTCGTTGAAATAATTTGTGGATAGACTCGTCTTTTTAAAACAAAGCATAAAGGAGGAACGTTGACTGCAAATAAAATATAAAGTTAAGCAAATCGACTTCCCTTCGAAGTTAATAATCAACCCTGGTTTTTTTGGTGGTAAACTTTTAAATTCGTGAATTATTGCTGTAAATAAAACTGACCGGTCGATTTACTTTGTAAGACATCTAAGGTGGGTATCTCGAGTCTAGAATGTTTATATTAATTTTGTTTGTCTCTAAATTGTGAGCCATCGGTACTAATGATAACTTTTCGCCCTGGGACGTGGGCCTTCATCACATATTCCGATTAAAACAAGTTCCCAATAAGTCTATCCGCTGCCGATGAACAAGAGCCAAAGACCCTCCTCTGGACGGATGTCCAATCAAATTGAAATCAATTGAAGTTCATCGAGCCCTAGACTTCCTTTCGTTGATAGAAGTGATTGAACGGTCATTGTTTTAAGAGATATTATGATACCGCATAACAAGTCATGAAGTCAATATTAGTCCCGATAGTCTTGAGATCAGATCGGATACACCGATGAGATGGATCAATGCTGCTGATCACATACTTGGTCCAATACACACTATAAATATGACAATTTCTCTAAATAACTTTGTCTTTACTTAAAATATAACCAATATCAATGATGTAATATAAAAGATAATAAAGAAATCTATTTCTAGAAGTGACTGTTGTCATGAATTCACGTCCACTATACCATAAAGTAAATTGCACACTATTATTTACAAAAAGAGTCAGTAACTTGAGAAATATATTTGCAGCAAAAGACAAGTGCATACATATGTACAGATTTATATAAAACCGATCTTATAAGAGCATTTTACGGATACGTATGTGTATTTAAAAAGTTAAAATTTTCTCCAGATTCAAATTAATAAAATGTTATGGAATCACTAAAATCTGAAAAAATAAGAATCCTTTTTAAATTAAACTTGAACTATGAAAATTGCCAGAGTTTAAATGCACTTATAATTAGCTTTAATGGTACGCAAAAAAAAACAAGAATTTTGTACAAAACGAAGTAGTAATTAGACTAAAAACATATTCCATTTGAATACCAATTGTTGTTTTGCTCAAACAAATAAATGGTTTAGTTAAGATTGTGTTATAAGCGTATTTATATATTTGGACCCCCAGATTAATTACATATCAGGAGAAATAAAGCCTATAATACTGAAAGATGTTTTTTGTGAGATCCAGATTAATTACAGATCAGGAGAAAGCCTATAATACTGAAATGTTTTTGATGAAGTTTTTTGTTTTCTAAATAAGTCAAAAAGAGTGTTTCACAAGAAATAAAGCATTTATATCGTTCCTTTTATGAAGTTGAAGTAAATATAATGAAGTAAAGACGTTATCATGATACAATGGAAGAGTTATTAAATAAGGAGCAGCTGTGCTCAGTTCATTCAATAAATATTCTATTACCGTCCGTCTGTCCGCTGCGATGCTCTGCTAAGGAAATGAAGCATCTAATACATTTTAAACAAGTTTTGTCCAGCATTTATCGATAGAATCCTATTGTAAATTCCTTTACAAATAAATTGATTGGGCGCTGATAACAGTATTTGTAATATTTATGCGGATATTACAGAATCTTGGATATACCGTCAACGTTACGCATTGCAAGTTACACTCAGACAAGCTAAGAATACCGATTCCTTTTAGCAGTTTTATTAAATAATCCTAGTTCGCCAAAGAAGCCTCAATTAGTATTCATACAATCTTTTATATTCTTTTGTAACAAAACTCGTAACTCAATTTTTAAAAAACTTTTTACTTTTTCATATTTGGATTCAAGGGAATGATTGAGGTCCTAGAATATGTCTGGATTTATAAGATGTAAGGATGCAATTCCATATATAATTAGAACGTACTGTACGTCTTAAACAGCGTCCTCTGTGTTATTATTTGAGGCGATCTATTGCTTTACGAATTTCCTTTGACTAGTATGTTTCGGATGACTCCAAAAATTCAGTAGAACATCAGTAATCATTTAAGCGTTAATTTACTTATAATTTAAGCCTTCAGCAACGCTTACGGAATCAGTGCGGACCGATGCAATAGAAAATTTATCAATTGCGTGATAGAAATTAATGGTGTCCTAGGAATTACAATCCATAGGACATTCGATATTTAATTTCAATATTAGATTCAAAGAAGGGTTATTGTAACAAATAGCTCCTTCAGATACAAAATATAAGAATATAAACTTAATTGTCAGACTAAGTAGAGGATTGAGGAAAGGTCAACTCGACGAGCGATAAAATAATGAAACTTATAATAAACTGCTAATACTATCTTGTAAGATATTCTCCCTCTTAATCTTTAGTCGCTCCTTCAACCTTTACTTATTACTGCAAGTTCTAACAGTCACTTAAGTTACGCTACAGGAATTTTAAAGTTATAATATGACTAAAAATTTAAAAGACGACGCTTGCTGCAAAGTTTAGATTCAAATAAAAAAGATGTATGTATTTTTTTTAATAAATGTTAAAAGTGAAACGGACATATTTCGGTAAAAGTATTACACAGATTCTTATTAATCATTTACTTAATATCTAACCTAAAACCTATATCGGTTTACTTATCTAACCTGTTTCTGTCTGTTACGTAGTAGGTCATCTTAAACACTTACTAAGTATAAACGTACAGATAGGTATATGTCAAAAATATTCTTTATTTTCATTACCCTTTCGATAATTCCCCTTTTAAAATAATAGATTGACCAAGACTCCAAGAGTAAGATACCAAGGGTACAAACATGTACTTACATGTAATGACATGTTCTCTCAAAACAGCTTTCTTTAACAATAAACAAGCAGGTACAAGTCCAAATTTGACACTTATTCTTAGAGCTATGTATTTACAATGTAACAATTACAGGAACATTTGAGTTGTAAACCGTAACAGGGTCGACAAATATTTGCGTTCTCCAAATGAGCTCAAACTTTTAGAAGGGACATTGAAGTGGTCTTTTGTTGAAGCAGTAAGAACAGTAGACTTGACGTTTTCTGTAATTAATGCACGTAGGGAATTAAGGGTCATTGAGGTCGTTCGTGAATTTTAATATCGTTAAATTAAATTTGCTCCTCCGTGATTCTTTATGGTTTCGATATAATCAAATAAATACAATAAACATTTTAATAGGCTTTTCTTGTGAAGAAGAATACGCATGATTCTACGTTACCAGATTAATACTGAACTATTTAATTGAGCACATACTTCTACCAATGATAGAGACTAGAAATATTCTTCTCGATAGATTTTAAATCGAGAATCAACTAAACTAAACTAAACTAAAAAAAGAACAATTAAGCTAATGAGTAAATTTTTATGTTTAGTCCTCGCATGCTTATAATAGGAATCATATAAAACAACTCTTTACTCATACGTCTTACGAAAGAAACCAAACTGTCCAAAATGTAATATCATGGAATAGTCGAGAATATATTCAATAATATCTATCGGTTTTGGCAACAAAGAACAGAGACGGCTATCCAGAAGATATTTGGATTCACATAAATTGGGTTAACATTCTGATATTGAACGTCAGGATATGTGTTTCGATAACAAAGACGACCCTACGAAACATTATAAATATTATACTGAATACACTTCGGTATCACAATGATAATTGTGCAAATTTATAGAAATCTCTAGAAACGCTTTTTTTTTATATTCGGAAAAAAATATTGAATAAAGGTTTGAAAGAAAAAGTTTGATGCTTGATATTAGGATACTCGTTTACCCAAGTGACATTACTCACTTGGGTAAACGAGTTAAGGCAATTTTGGATATACATTGATAGGTTTTTAAAATTTTCAAAAGAGTACGTAATACATTTTTATTTTTCAAATTAATAACGATAACAAAAATATATGATATATAAAAAAGTATGTATATTCATTTATCATCTTGTAATTAGCATTTATACTAATTAGTTATTCGTCGTTCACAAAACACTTAGCAAAGCGAATTAAAGATGTCCTTGACTTTGTCTGCAGACGGTCGATTATTCACCTTCTTTTTAAAACTGTACGTAAATACATCGCTTGATATGGTACAATCACCGAACAATGACCATATTAAATGCTCAATGAATACAGAAAGGTTATTTATTTACGTTAAATGACAATGACCGGCTTACTAGACAATGATTGGGGATACGTTTTATCGATACTAGTAAATTTAGGTAATTCGATACAACATTTTATATTTCGTATTATATGCCATACAATATTTCTTAATTCGAGACTCCAACGAACCTCATATATGAAATATGTTAAGTACATGACATTAGTTTATTTCTAGCAACGATATAATACGATCATGAGTAGTACAAAACGAATAAATAACTAATTAAAGATAAGTACACGGAGAAATATAAGTGAGTGGTGACGTGGTGTCGGTGCCAGGCTGCGCGCGCGCCGATAGCGACCTTGCCTCACGGATGCAAACTCATCGTTTCGGTATAGGTTTGTTGTAGTGCGATATTATATAGTATGGAAGAAAAGATTAGTGAAATAGTGAATTACACATATTTGGTATTTTAACAATTGTAATTTTAATGGAGTTTCCTAAAACACGTATTATTAAGATGAGATAACACGAGAGAGAGGGAACGGGGCATAGGGTTGCCTCTTAATTATATAGTTATTACTTAATGATATAGTATCTTACTTTATTTTAGTCATACAAAATGTAGTTCTAAAAATAAAATATTTTGATCGCTATTTCAAATGTTCCATTTGTTATTGGTGAGACCGGTGAGTGGTCAGAGGAGCGCTCGCAAAGTTATAACAGAGCAGCGTAATGGAATAAAACATACATTAGTTGCTAAAATATATTGTTAATGAAAGCTTCATTATTTTTATTTCTATAATATTTCTATAATTTAGAACTTTGATGATTTATGGCAAAAAGTGTATTTAACTTGAAAAAATAAATAAAAAATTGTGAACTTTCTTTTTTCCTAAACTATAAAAATTACTAAATTCAATTTAAAAAAGATGGCAGGGCTAACTCGATACTTAACGAAAACTTCACAACCACTCGTCGGCTATATATATAAATACATATACAAATATATAAATACATATACAAATAAATACACTTTTTGACATTTAGCCAGAAGTATATAATTAAACATTGCATAATAGATAGTTAGCACATTTAAAACAATTAACTAGAAATCTATTAGTAACAAACAATTGCACGAAATATTATTCAAATTCGAACCGAAGGGTCAACATATTATTAGAATTCAGCAAAACCATGTTGGGTGCCAAAATTATGCATCGAATAGATATGTACTTAGTACACGCTTCGATTTGAAAGCTTTGTTGCGAACTTCTATTTCGGTACGTATTGTCGA
Source organism: Napeogenes sylphis (assembly GCA_959347405.1). NCBI lineage: Eukaryota > Metazoa > Arthropoda > Insecta > Lepidoptera > Nymphalidae > Napeogenes > Napeogenes sylphis. Next base: position 21,382,928 of record OY365783.1, on the reverse strand, counting down.
ATTTAGGTATTAACAGTTAGCAGAGTTGAGTTGGTAAAACTAAAATATTGTAAATACATTCATTCATCCGGTCTGTTGGTCGAGTGATTAGCTCAGACGCCTGACATATAGCGGCACAATGGGGCTCGAGTTCGATTCCCGACAGGTATTTATTTTTTTGATGAGCATATTTATTTATTTGATGAGCATAAATGTGTGTATTTCTGGGTTTGGTCGTTTAGTAAATACAATTGCAGTATTTACAATGTATATTTCTATGTATTTGTTTCGTTGTCTAACACGCTTAACCCAAGCAAATAATTTGCTTATTTAGGTGTTACATCGATTTGTGTAATTTGTCCAGTACGATTATTGTAGTTTAAAACTATCCATGATACATTTATACATAATATACAAGGACAAAAATAAAAAATATATGTTCAAAGTATTAAAACTTTCTGAGCATTTACCAGCTCGTTTCGGGGAAAGTGACAATGAAAATAAATTAGGCCTAAATAGAACATCCAACGAGACAGCTCAGTGAAAAACATTCAACTTTATTTATATCGCATGATAAAATAAAGTTCAGTGCCATGTCTTGTAAAATTAAGTACTCCAGGAAGTTTGATTTACGAGTGTCCAAAAATTTATCTCCCTACATTAAGCTATCTCCCGAGAAGTTGAGTTCAGCTTGCAGATGTTTTGTGTTTAAATGTTTTTTTAATTTAAAAATAATATCTTAAGAGACGTATCAGTCTGCAAAAGTTTTTGCCTTTTGGACACAAAATATTTTTATTAATATTAAACCCTTTATTTAATATATTATAAAAAGAAAATGCTTACACACGTCTTTGTCTTCAAGATTCATTTAGAACTAAAGATATAAGAAACTAGACTTTTAATTCTGTACTATTTTAATTTCCTACCCTACCTACTAACAAAGACATTAGATATATCATATCATACAAGGACAAGGATAAATATAAAGGAAATATATTTTGTAAATAAAATAATCTACTTAGCCGCTATATACTATATATAGAAGTCATTTGAAGACAAATCTCCTTAATCTAAGTCGACACGTTGACATCAACTTTACCTTTCCCTCAGTTCAACGACCCGTCGGCCAACTGTTTGAGAGGATTCTCTTACGCAAGTACACCTATGAGCATGAATTACTAAATAATGTAACATTCTAGTATTCATACCACTTTGTGTAAATTTAATGTCAATAGCGATTATTGACAAGGTCACATGTAACCTGAAATAGGTATGCGTTGGAAGTTATAAGTTTTGTTATAACGTTTTTGTATATTTTCTTCTTGGACTTTCGAGAGTAAAAATTACGAACTTTCGTAGTACAGTACATTAGTATTGGTCAAAATATTGTAAAATGGTTCTAGGAAAAGACTTTCGGGGACTCCTCTAAACTTTGTCATAATAGAACAGTTCAGACTCATAAGGTTCATACAGACAAACAAACTTGAGTTCGATATTTAATTTATCTTACATTGATGTTAGTAAAGGCTATGATTATTTTACAAAAACAGTAATGAAGGGAAACGAAGATTACACACGTAGCCGCAGAGAAAGTGTTCTCACGGTGCGGCTTGCGAGTTGCGACAACTAGTGACTGTATGTTGCACTGTGCATACCTCCGATATAGTCGTTTTGATTTATTCATTTTGCTATGACGTTTTGGAGACATCTTATTAAATTAACTTAGAATTGAACACAATATTATTAATTATTAGTATGTTTGAAATTCATATAAGTTAATAACAGTATTTTTGGTATTTCTACGTTCAATATTTTTATTCAACCATCCTATTTTTAATTCAAACAAACACATATCTTTTGTTACAGTAAATGTCCCCTGACAGCGGAGGATAGCTCAACGCTGACCACTTTAATTTTTCCGAGATCTTCCATCCATTAAACTAATGTATTTAAGCGGGTTCTTGTAAAAGCGCAGATGGCGTAAAGACGTTGTCACATCACTTACTTTTCAAGTACGACAGAATTGAAGTCGACTGGTTTGAAGCGAGAATTGAAATTGAAGAGGAGCGACGACGCGGCGTTGTATTGGAAGTGAAGCCATTTAGTTAAGTATTTAAAGACTTTAGAGAGTACTCCTATTTATTATCATAGATAAATATTTATCATTCGCGGAGTAAGTAAACCTTCCTGCAAATATGTGCGCTACGGGTAGTTAAGATAATGTACCTCATGATTATGTAATAATTTCATTTCGTTGGGAAACATAACATTTTTAGTTTAGGAGGCATGCTATAAAACACTAGAAAACAAAGTAGTCTTTTTAAAGTCATAATAATTTATTATAAGATGAGTGTTTTAATCTTTTCTAAATTGTCACTAAGGTTGCATGTACCCTATCTAACGTATCCTGAACATTAAGTAATTGAAATCGCCGCAGTGTGAACACGCCCTACTCCTTGTGTATCTTCTAACTTGATATATTTGCAGAGCTCATCTGCACTTAGACTGCAATAATATACGTTATCAAATTATACTTAACACAATTATTTATATTTGCTTTTTTTTTAAAACATTCCAAAATCAAAAACAAGGCAGTTTGGTTAAGTGTCAAGATATAATCGAGGTATAGATGTATATATATATGGTGTTCCCTATTATATACTGGATAATTTAAATGTGTAATAAACACACCCTATATACTAACAGCTTTGTTTAGTCAAACTAATAATTGTCTCAAAGCACAATCAAGCCATAACGAGCATCAAAGTGCATTAGACATGCATTACTGGGAGGAACATCACCCGCGGGGCATAGACTCGTGGTAATTGTTTAATAATAGAGATTAGATCAAATATCACCAAAGCTGTTACAGATTCAATAAAGCCCTCAACCCCTCCAGTGTTGGTAGTAGGTCGGTTCTACTGCGTTCATTTAAAACACATGTTTGAAGGTATTTGTTGACGTTCCTCAAATTTTACATAAAATTTTGGTAGCTTTCAGAAGGATATTGATTAGCTAATTGTTACGACCAATTCCGGACAAACTAAAAAAGTAAAGAGGATTGATTCGAAGCTTTTTAAAATGTAAACCCATATCTTTTTAAACAATTAACTTTCAGTTAATAAATTAACACATTAAATAAATATATTTTAGAATGACGTGCTTCATAAAATGTTTATTGAAGCCCTTTTCGACGGTAACTAAATTGCTATATTTTATTAAACCGCTGACTCTGCCTTCGTCATATCATATTTATTTTTGCTGCGCGGCGTTTATCAAACTGCTGACGATGTTCTCGGAACTCTCAATAAAACGGTAATCAACTTTAAAACCGCATAATTTAATATACGTAATAATAACAATTATTGTATATATTTAAAAAAAAATAAAGAGTTTCAACGGGCATACACTTTTCATTGTGTACAAAACGCCATAAGTGCCATGGAATAAAAGCTAAATTCATGTGGTAATATATGTATTTATTTCTCTCTCTGTCCCCAACAGCGAGTCGTGTGCAGTGGACGGGAAGGCCGCAGGTTCATTTTTTTGCGTGATCCTGATTGCTTCTATTTTTTAAACTATGAAACACCATCGCTAGCCGCCATAACCATATTGATGGTAGGCACTATCGAAATATTAATTTCCAACTATTTTATTTTACAAAAAATAAATGCGTATCTTGTAAAGGAACTTAAAAATAAATTCAAAATACTTTTCATTATAGCGATAAAATAATAACATTCCAAAACTCAACGTGTCTTAAAAAAAATTTTATTCACCTTTATTAAAATTCCTAAGGAAGAACGTAAAAAATTTTCCGTTACGTAATTCCAGAGCAATCTAAGTACAAGATGGGATACATCTAGAACGGTTACCAAAATATTACGTAAAAACTGTCATCGTTGTTCAAAATATTTAATATATATGTTATAAAAACCAATTAACCGCACGGCTCGTTATTAATGGATCCGAGCCCGTCAATATTCAATCTGTTGTTTTAATCTGCAATCGATTGATATTCATTTTCACCTTTAGGAGTCCATCGACTTAAATCTCTCATATCTGGGTTAAGGTAGAAAAAAATCAAATCAAAATGAATATTTCATCACAATCGTTTTGAATCAAGATTTTATAAACTTTTATTTATGAATTGTATGAATATTTTTGGAATACATTTGTTAGAATATAATCATGTTATTTTATATTAAAGTATATTATGTAGTTAGATTACATAATACAGGTCAATGACCCTGCCTTAATTTAACAAACACGGCTGATATTACCCAAGCCGAGGGTCCTTGATGTGGGTCACCGATTGTATAACTAAACCCTGATTTGGGTTACACTAATTGATTGCCACCTTACACTCCAGAACCTCAAGTGGCTCAACCACTTTGACTATAATACATATGTATTATTAAAAAATAGTTTTATATTTGAATGGCTGAAGGAAAAACGATGTTATTGAAATATTACCTAATCCCCTAGTCCCTCCCTGTAAAGGGTGACAAAACTTAGTCCAGGATCGAGGGAATAGTTTATAAACCGCTAGTGTGGACTGAACTAAAACGCCTCATTTGCATGTTGCAGGACCTTTGCAGGACCTCATATTCAGTTGAAAATCTCACAGTTTTGTTCGATTCAATCTCCATCGTTGTCACAAACTTCGATCTTTCCGATCTATTATTATCTTTACCAAATAAAAATATATGTAAAATACCAAATAAATTTAATGGCAAAGCTCATTAAAAAAGTTAATATAATTTCATTCAAACGAATAATGTATTCTTAAGTTTAAGTTAATAATTAAGATTCGCACTCAATATATTCGTAATGCCATTAATAACATTATGAGATGTTTCTATTTGAATAATAGAAAATAAAGAGTTACTATTAAATTTAATATTAAAACAATTCATTCTTGTTCCTACCTTACATTATGTTACTTGTAGCATAGGGTCTGACATTTATTATGTGTATTATATTATTATTTTATTTCTAGATCCATATAACGATTCTAATATAATTTGCATTAAGTAGACGTATATTTATTAATAATAATCTTGTTTGAATAATCAAAAGAAATTTATATAAATATAGAATAATAATTTCCCAGAGGTCGCGGGTTTGAATCCCTGCTCGTATCGGTTTATTTTTCATTCTATATTTAATAAATTTCTATCACGAATCGGTTTATTTTTTATTCTATATTTATATAAATTTAAATAAGCTTAGATATTTCCAAACATATAATCAAAAGAAATTAAAATTTACAAATCAGTGTTGAAGACGTCAACAACATTTTGGATAATGTAATTTGAGAGAATCCCGTCTTATCATTATCTTACGTCCCAGACTATATAAGCTGAAGAAGCTTCAATTTGAAGTAAATAAACTAATTAGGGGCTGAGCAAATTGTTAAGCTTAATTTATTCAAACACACTGACAGGAGTATTTGTATTAAGAATAAACAATTAGTAATTTACAATATCTTTTGTTTCGGCATAAGTTACTGAATTTGGTTATAAATTGCGAACGCAATTTTGTTGAAAAATAATTCTGGTTACTTGTGTTTATGATATGTATATGACACTTATGGTTATTTACGTGATTAACTTTTACGGTATGTTCAATAGACCCCAAACACCGAGTCAAACTATTTCAGGCCTGAAACATCTGGCGAGCAAAAACTTGACTGCGACCTCGTTACTAAGCAAACGTTTCTAAAACTCATCAGCTTCGACCTAAAGATGCGTGCCTCGATACATTTAAAACTATAAGCCAAAACGCTTATAGTAACCTATATGTACCTATATATATACAGGCAGCCTCTCTGCATATTGATGCAAATGCAAATTGTTGGGATTGCCAAACTACATTTGTTCTACGACTTTTTACAAATCTTGATAAACAATACATAAAAAAAAAACAAAAAAAATGTTGTTTCCTCTTTTTCTTATTACTCTGTATTTTGTAAGAACTATTTAAAAGGTCAACGCCCGAGCGCCATACTTACGCTCAGAGTTAATGCCAGTTCAAAAAGGCAACAAATAAATTTTGTATGAGAAAACTCAGATTTTGCAAACTATTAATTTGTAAAAAGTCGTAGAATAAATGTTGTTGGTATTGATGTAGAGGCTGCCTGCAAGAGGTGGTTAACTAATTAGAAATAATATATATTACTGAACAACTTATAGTTGATATTCTAATAATATCTACGTAAAAACCGTTGTGTGTTAATTAATATATAAGCCAAAATCATGCTATTAAATATATTTCCCATTGTATGAGATGGTTCATAAAGGTCACGTTCAGCTAGATTAGACAACTGACTATCTAACTAGATTCTCAAATTACAAGCACCTGGTCACTTCGCTAATCTAATTTTAAACTTTCCGGAATAACGGCAAAACTTACAACTTAAACGAAGTGGGGTGATTTAACTAAACATTTAGATATTTCGCAGTTGTGTACAACTGTTATTTACATTATTATTTATATGTAATAAGATATGTTTATTTCTTTTTAAAAACCATCAATGCCGGTTTTAGGGAATGTAAGAATATTTTGGTATTTCCAACTTTAATTAATTACATTACAATTCATTGTTTACGTACTTTGTGAGTTATATTTATCGTTCACATAGCTTTGAACCACCGTCTCAATAAGATGTATTCTGTGGATATCATCTGAATTAATGAGTTGGTCAAGACCCAGGGTACGATTATCAACAAACCGCACAAACAAACGATACAGATTTTAAATAAAAGTTGAAAAAGAAATCTAGGAAAAGCCTATCAAGCCGCTCCAGCTATCAAAACCCCATTTCCCGGAGCTAGTCTTTTTGCCTTTATCTCCATCGCTGGTTATCTCTCCGGGATGAAATGATGCACAGATCGAAATGAACAAAAGATATCGATGCGCAAGCCAATAAAGCGTTTATCTCGAGTTCGGTAATAATTAACCAAAACAAATGGCTGCAAGTGCTATTTATGACATATCCGATGATTTAAAGCAGCTATTTTATGCGCTTTTAACATAATTTATTTTTTGTAATTTTGTTTAATTTTCAGTTGAAATTGTCTCATCGTTAAATTTCTATTTCCAATGGTGTTTGTTAGAACTTGGTTTTCATTAAATATGTTTAATAACACTTTGAAAAGCGATAATTATTTTATCTAAATTTTATTTATATCAAATGCCTTTTGTAGTTATATACATAAAGCTATTTGTAATGTATTGAAATAGTTAGTACGAAGTATTTATTTAATATAAACTAAGAGGGCATACATAACCAATTTTAATATGTATTATTAACTGAAGTATGCCAACTGTATCTTATCGACGCAGCAAGACTGAAACTAGTTTACCATACGATAACATGGTATACACAAGTAAAAATTATTTTACCGGAAAATAGTATTTATGACGCAGGAAAGAAAAGCGATAATCGCAACAATGATCAATATTGTTTAGTAAACAAGGCAAGTCGTAAAACGCTTGTTTGATTCAGACTAGAAAGTCCGATTAGAACCGCTTTGTACTTTTGATGAAAAGAAAATTTTAATTAAATAAATAAGTATAAGTGTATATATATTTGTTTTTTTTTTTTTATCATATTTCTACTTTAACAACGAACAAGTATTTGTTACAATATACATTGAAATTTGATCAAAAAGGAGGCTGTTAGTAATAGGTATCTTAAAAACTATGTTAGTAAGACCTTTGCACAGTTTTGGATTTTTTTTAATATAATATTAAAACTAAATAAAAATATAAATATTGAAAGTATAATTTTAATATTTTAATATAGCGTTATCACAAAGCTGCGTACATAATACGTTTTTGTTAGTAATATCAGATGCGCAGAACAATAGTTAATGAGGACTTAACTTTATCTTATATATCGTCAGTTCTTGTCTGTCTCTGTAGTCATAATCATCTTATATATCCAACTCCGTCAACTGACACACTGATACTATTTATTACTTTTTATTAGAATTAAGTAACTAGGCCGACATAAACCGACTTTCAATAGAAAAGGTAATAAGTATGTTAAAACACTTTAACAATTAAAAGTAGTAAATGATGACATGAAAAAAGTAAATGAAAATGGTCGAGAATGTAAATGATTGTCCAATTGTAATTAACCCTACCAAATGTAACTCTAGATGTTGATGTATATAGGTACCTATGTAGCTATATGTTGATGGTACCTATATAGCTATATGTTGCTGCTCTAGTAATCAGAAGCTAGTATTTCTAACACGAGCCGCTACACGAGCCTGTCAACAATGAATCCACAATACAAATACCGCCTCTAAAACAATATTTGAGGTTTACCAATCGCATGTACGTCTGTACGTAGACGCGGCGCTCGTCGGTTCCATCGGTGTCAAGTTGAGTCAATATCCTGTGACTATTAATTCTGTTAACACAAACCCTGCTACCTGCTACTAGCTACCCGTAATCCCGTGGTTTTACTCTGGGATATTGCTAAAAATAGCTTATAATTCAATAACAATATTTTTTTCAATATATACATACAAGTACCATATTTGTGTTGCTCAAAATCCACAGATTAACGGAATAGATACCTACTTTGGTTCATGTCATTCTTATAATTTAAGAATAACAATTATACATTAGATAAGCCTATAAGAGTTTAAACTGTATCCTAAAAATAGCTTATAATTCAATAAAAATATTTTTTCCAATATATACAGACAAGTACCAGATTTTTGTTACCTAACATCCACAGACGGAACAGGTACCTACTTTGGTTCATGTAAATCTTATAATTTAAGAAAACAATTTATTATACATTAGATAAGCTTATTAGAGTTGAAACTGTATCTTTCTATTAGGACTCTGTTGCAATATACAAAGTGTGTTGTTTCAATAAAATACATATTTCAAATATGAGTCCAAATCGTTGCCTGCGATGTAATTTTGAATACCATTGACGAATTTATAAATTATTAATCTGATAAAAAAAAACTGAATAAACTTATTCCAGCAAACATTTAAATTTAAATTTCAAAATATTTTAATTGACAGGAGAATAAGGTCCCTGAGGAGGTTCAAGAGGCTCTATTCGGCTAAAGACTCCACGAATTATTGCTGCTGAACTCAAAAACATTTAACTCACGCGTGACAAAACAAAATTATTTTCATATCATATTATTCTAATGTAAATAAATTAGTTGTACAATGGGTAGTAGTCAGGCTCTGGCGAGGCTGGGTTGATAGGTAAGGTAATTAGTTAGTTTTATCGACTAAACGGAGTGGAAGAAACTATCTGCGGTCATTCGTGATATTATTTAAAATTGTAATAATAAAGAGAACCAAAAGTTACATGCGTTTTATTGCCCTTCCTAATGGTATCATTTGGTAATACACCTTTTAATTTAATATATTATATATACAGTCATACAAATGTAAATTAAATATTGTTAAAGTATTCATTGCAGGTACAAATTGTTTTTAAGAGGCGGAAATGGCTTTCTATTAACAAGTTGAAGACAAAGTCGGGCTTTCAGCTATAACGCTAACGATTAGCAAACACATCAATACAGCGAGCAAAAGCCGTGAAATTAGAATTTTCATCTCAATTTAAATACGTTTTATTTAAGGTAAAAACATACAGGGCTCTTTATTCAAAGTAGGTACTGGAGAAATATTGTGATTGAATTTATTTGTCTAGAAATAAGCAATGATATTCTGAATAATATATCTTATCCCATCACTCATTATAATACTTAATAAGTATATTGGTCATTTGGACAATAACATTTCATAAACTTTCATCAAAAATAAAAATAATAGTTCATAGCCAAGACCGCCCCAAGTTGAGATAATCTTATTAACTAAGATAAAAATATCACGATAATTAGCAAGTCTGACATCATATCTTGAGAACATTTATCAGAAGTTACCGGACATCTTGAGCAATTAGGCTCCTTCTAGAACTAAGAATTACCACATAAATTTTAATTACTCTTAGTGATAACTGGCAGACTGAGCTCCCGTTTGGCTTCAAACTAATATGAATAATTACGTTAATTTGACAGAAACCAAATTTATCAAATATATTTGATGTACAAAAGTTATTTTCAGAAACTCTATAATACTCTGACTACAAAGCTTCAATCTAAGACAAATAGCAAGTACATGTCAATTCACGGATAACAAATTGTACAATGCAAAATCAGACTTGTGTCACTATAAATACAGTATATAATCCCATAGTAATGTACAACAATATCTGCTTTATTGTATTAGAGATAAGAAAATGCATTGTTTCAAATGCAACCCACACAACCTTCCAATACATATCACTACGACTACTACATCACTGTATTTCATTGCTTGTTCCGAGTATATATATATATATATATATATATATATATATATATATATATATATATATAGAGAGAGAGAGAGAGAGAGAAAGATAGAGTATATGTGTCTTATATACTTACATATAACATTTTGATTTGCAGATGCACTAGTAGTAGTAGTTCAAACCCTACCTACATACGAGTATTATAAGCCGCAATCTCTGTATGTCCGTTTGTGCTCTCATAGCTCAAGAACCTCAGCGCTTTTTTAAATTACATATTATATTTAAATATGAAAATACATTATGTTATGGTTGATGTTGAAACAGGTACATAATTTGTAGACAGCCGCATCCAAAACCTAGTTTTATATTAAACTAGCGAACCCAGCCCGCTTCGCTGGGCTAACCCTCACTTTACCTGGTGGCGAGTTACATCAATGGGCATAGCATATTCGTTTTCTTCGAGGAAAAATACATGGTCATACCAATTTTTATGACAATCGGTTGAACGGGGCGGAAGTCGATATTTGACAGCGCCGCCTGGTGGCGAGTTACATCAATGGGCATACCATATAAACTTTGTCCGTGGAAAAATACATACACATACCAATTTTCATAATCATCGGTCCAATAGTTTCTGAGTTCATCGATTTCATATATACAAACATCCTTCTATATATATATAGATTCAACACTTTCAATAAAACGTCGATTTGGTTAAACGTTATATTCTTCGCCGATATTAAAAACCGTAATGTCTCTTAACACTTCGTAGTTGCAAGTTTAAGTGGAAAATGTAAGTGCACATAAAGAAAGGTTTAATAATAACCGCTGGTGATATAATCCCTTCGTGTTACAGTTCTTGGGACGCGCCCAAGTATATAATTAAACATACCTGATATTATATATTACAACTATACATATACTATAGATAGGATTATCGACTTACGATATCGTGATGCCTTTGATGTATCGGCACCAGTGTTTAAGAAAATTTGTGTTTACCTGAGAACAAAAATTAATAACATATGATAATCATTATAAAAAATACCAAGATACATAATTTATTTTAATTACTGTTACAATAACATACTATACACCACTAAAAGATATAATATAATAAGATTTTACTTAAATAAATTATTACATATATATTTTTATTTTTTTTAAAGTTTGTATCAGACGTATATAGAGCCAAACAAAACCTAATTCCTACATATAAAAAATTAAAACGAATTATTTTAAGTTCCATTTGCACGTAAAACGGTAATACGGTTAACAAAACCAGTTAATCTCGTAATCCGATTACCCGGTAGGTGCGCGTCAATGGTCGTCGATTACCGGATATAGCCGATTACCGCACATTACCATCCAGTCACACACATCTACATAACCAAAGGTATTTAATGTCTTTACATATACCCATCAAGTTGTAAAATATTACAGAAATATAAAAAAATCTAAATTTATCACTATATAATATTAGAAGAGTAATCTACCGAGAACTAAACATATATACATTTTGTAATAAAATATAAATAATAATTGTTTTAAGAGATTGCTGTCTAAATATTGAAGATTAGCACTGAGCATAAAACCCTTGACTCAAAAGTCTGTTAAATAAGAGATGAACTAGATGCATTCCATGTAACGGCAACTCGACTACGACATGTAGGTACACTGCAATATATATGTATTTGTTTATTTATGGTTTACTATTATATATTGTTTATTATATAACATCAAAAGAGTCTAGCAAACCTAGTGGTCCGATACTTTATCATATTAATTATAAAGACTATCGAGCCAATATCTTATTTAATGAAACGGCGTTCACCATATTTTTATAAGCTACCACGCGTCAATTATTTAACGTCCGGATTAAAAAAAATATATAAGAAACAAACCAATAATAATAGTATTACTTTTTACAACAGAGTTGCCTTGTAGGTCAACACTTCCTTTTTTCCTTTTGTATTAAAAAATAAAAATCCTGTGCATCCTCATTAAATGTGATATTTTAAATTCAATGAACATCAATTATTAATTTGAAACTTTTAATAATCCCAATTCAACCTCATCGTAATAAAAACGTTTAAAAATATTCATTACGATTAATAACTACTACTAACTTACTACCTATCTACTATTATGATTTCAGAACATTCTAATATGTAATATCAGAATTTACGGACCATCTTCACCAATTAAGTTCTAGCCAGAACAAAGATTTACTGACGCATAAATTCTAGTTACTTTTAGTAATAACTAGCAGACCGACGTACTTATTAGCCGTAAAAAATAATGTGCAATAGTTACTTCGACCATCAAGTGAACCTGTACTTTTATATATCATATAATATATTATGTATAATAATAATATCTTAAGAAAATGTATATAACTAAAGTATTTTTTTTATCAATGCAAAGAAACGTCAATTTGGCCAATAACAAAAAATATATACACCAAGGTAGCCTTATCCTCTTCACACTAAGAAATATATATATATATATATATATATAAGGATATATTGAATAGCCACATTTAAATTATATGGAAGAATATTCAATTGCCTGTAGTTTTGTACGTAGCATATAGCAAACAAAACAAATAAATATAGAAATGTAAGAGTAGAGTTTAAGTTGAAGTCAGTTTTCTAATTATTTATCTATATATCTATATATGTATATAAAAGTACTTATTTTAACTCACACAATAGACACCTTAAACCGCTAGCGTAAAAATTTGAATGCAGGTCTTTCTATGATGCAGATATTCATTGAGCTAAGATTTTTTTTCTTAACACCATGGGTTTAAAGTTCAGTGGATAGCATTAAATAATAATAAATAACTAAATCTTTATTGAACGTCAGTTTTATATAAAATATTTTTTTAATTCTCAAAGCTACCACCAGCTTGGTAAAATTTTCAACGACCTGAGAAGATAAGGTTCCATGGGAAGCGTTACAATTACATTATATCTTGGAACGCGGCTAAACTCTAAGTACATTCATTACATACATAAGTTACATTTTTATCTGTAATAATAAAACCTAATATAACTCCAGAATCTCATATAATTTTCAGCCACTTCTTGAAACTTATACGTATTGCAATTCCAATAGAAAATGAGTCAAATTTACGAATTGACATTAAATTACCTTACGTGATACGGTAAAACAATATTACTGAAACCAGTTAATCTCGTAATCCGATTACCCGGTAAGTGCGCGTCAATGGTCGTCGATTACCGGATATAGCCGATTACCGCACATTACCATCCAGTCACACACATCTAACCAAAGGCATTTAAGGTTAAATTGTTCTATGTAGGTATTCTCAAATCAAATAATGTTCTAAACATTGAATAGAATAAAACATTTAACAATATGTTTAAACAGTATATTTTACGTATAAGCATATATTATTTTATAAACCTCCATAATTTTGGTTCCGTCACACAACATGACTGTAAGTAACACTTTTTTTTGGAGCTTTGTAATGGCACGAGAATGAGGAAAAATAGCCTTTAGGTAGTAGTTATTGCTGTTCTGAAGACAAATTGATCGGAAATAATGGTTCAATGCATATAGATTAGGCGAGATGCGAAGTTACAGAACGATCGAACGCACAAAGGCATAGAGAAGAACTACAGAGGGATAAGAAAGGAAACATAACAATTTTGGAAATACCTATTTTGGAAAATGAAGTCTAGACTATGATAGAATTTACTAAGTGTGATAAAATAATATTATTTACTAACCACTGGTAACAATAAAGTGTATGCCTCTAGTAATACGACAACATTACGTCACGAGACCGACACGATATAGGAATACAATTACGTTAGCGAGTAGTGATCTCAATAACATTACTTACCTATAATAAAACAATAACGAGGCCAAATTTATTCATTAATTAGCGCAGAGTGGTTAGCGCAGACGTCTAACGTATAGCGGCGCAAAGAGGGTCAGGTTCGATTCCCGACAGAGACAAGCATGTATGTGATGAGCATAGATGTCTGTATTTCTGGGTTTAATGAACGACTATTTAATATATTTGCAATATTTTTAATGTGTTTTTCTATGTATTTGTATCGTCTAACAATCCTATCACAAGCAAATAGTTTGCTTATTTAGGGGTTAGACAATTTGTGTAATTTGTCCAGAAATTATAATTATAGAAAAAAAACTGCTGTCGACTGACTTACATTGTTAGACATTCCGTCTGTGTGTTGTCTCATCAATAATAATTATAAAACGATATAATACTCAAGGGTATTATAATTAACAGTAAAACCTCCTACTATTATACATATTTGAATGCTAAAAGTAGTAAATATAAATAAGTCAAACGAACTAAACTGTACATACATACCAAGCGGTTAATATCACAGACATGTGCTCTGCAATTTATATGTGTTTGTTTACTGTATATGTGTTGGTCTTATTAGAATTGCTTACTTTTTTTGTAATATATTTTTTAAATAAAGAACATAAAACGTTCTTTATTTAAAAAATATACTATTTCACCCCTCATAAAATTACTCTCATCGGTATTAAATACATATTTTCTATCATTAACTGTATAAAATTATCTAATTTAACTTCATGTTGAAAGTAATGTTAGAGGACCGTTGGTTCTCCCCGTGCTGATAATTTCTGTGTCACACAAACAAACAGAATACATATGTGTTAGTATTTATTAATATTTAAGTTCCTAACTCTTGACGTTATCGTACGTCTCCATAATGTCGTTGACAATAATTGTTTCCCCTTTATAATGATTACGTTAGGTCTTGAACACACCGGGTAAAAATAAATCATTAAGTAAAAAAATATTACCATTATTTGATTACATACATACTTATTTTTAAGTCTTATATTTTTTTTAAATTATTTATATTAAAATATAACGCACTGAAAACAATTGTATAAAACAAACAGTGTGTTCTCGTCCCAATAACGCCCTGTTCTCAGCTGTTACAAACGTTCGCATTGAGATAAAGCGCTGCGTATATTTAGTATGATTTGTTGACAGCCTGCTAAATTGCTGTTCTGGAAACTTTAATAATTCATCTGTATTCGTCTGATGGACCACTTATATTTGGGAAACTATTTTAAGCTGCGATATATAATATATACGTGTATTGTTTCTAAACAATAATATGTAGTAAATACGTAGTAATAATATTATTAAATAGAGATAACTTCGTGTTATACTTACGGAAAACGGTTTCATTGCTTGTAAAACATAATCTTATGCTTTCAGACAAGCCAGAAGTACCTACCTACACGAGCTAAGCTCAGTGCTAAGATAATAGTATAATAGTTAATGCTCTTTTCTTTAATTTATGAATATACTTATTATAACTAACTTAAAAACACACCATGTTATGGTGTCACATGGATCACACATACACGTGTATGTATGTATGTGTACGTGTGTGTAATATACATACATATATAATATATTATCAATCAGTAAATTATTTTGTTATGGTGGCTTGCCCTTACGTAGATTTATGTGAAACAGTTAAGTTTTTACGGAAAAATTAATACAAAAAATGTAATGATATGAACAATAAGATTTAGATTCAAATTGTAACAGCATTGGCTGGTATGGTCCGACGACTTCTCTAGTGATGTTAACACTTGTCAATTAACGAACTACGTACAGACAAAACGATCACACATTGATTGCTCTTGTTACGAAACTGAATATTGTCTACTTGGACTGTCAAATACTACAGTTGGAGCTACAGTAAAATTAACACAGCAATTGAAATCTCCTCTTGATTGCAATCACTGATGGTTTCATTTGGTTTCGTTAAAAACCATACAATTTGTCTTTATAGTTAATATTTTAAAATAACTTCAGTCAACGTGACAATTTGAAAATAATTTCCATCAAATACGCGCAGTTTAAGCGTGTTGATTTATAGCGATGACTTCACTCCTTTGTGAGATTCAATGGTAATTAGTGTTCGGTACAATACCTATTATAGATTACTTTACACGGTTTATTAAATATTCATTATTATTGGAATATACTTATTAACTAATCGACAGCCGTAGAATTATGCCTCAAATGACGGTACTGGCAGCAAAACAAATGTTTAAAAAAATATATCTTAATTTGAAATGTTCGTAGTAATTTAAGAGATACAACAGCTTCATCTCATTCATTTAATAGCACTTTTAGTCACGTATAAGATATTGAAATGTCATCTACGTGATATTTGTGCAAACAGTCTTTGTTTTGTACCAAGTGTTATGATAACTTATCTGTTTTTAAGTATTTATTCATATTTGCAGGTAATGAGTTACTAACTAGTGAGGACGTTAAAATAATAGTTATTTTTGTCACAAAAAACAAGCGATATTTTTACGTGAAATAACAAAAATCTTGTTAATATTTTAATTCACAAAATTCCTTAACGAACGTTGTTTTCACCTTAAAAACTACAATTATTAAAATTTATTTAAAGTGTTAGTACATTTAAAAGTATTAGAAAGTAGGTAAGATACACAGCAATAAATGTCTTTTTACATTATTTCAATCGTTAGATGGATTCTCAACGGAACCGACGATCATTGTTAACCAATTTCAAGCATGTCAAATAATATCTTCTGGCAACCGATTCGTTACAGACCTAATAATACTTTCAGAATCATGGGTCTGAATACAACATGAACTCTATGTTAAAAAAACCGTTATCAATAACTGTGAACCAGTTTAAAACAGGCAGAAACAGAATAACAAGGACATGAACTAAAAACTTTCCAATAAAAAAAAATATTTGGAAAGTTTCTTATAAATCGCGGTTTAAAATATATTATATGCATAACATAAGAATATATTCAATCCAATAAAACAGGTTTTTTCTTTAAAATTTAAATAATTAATTTTAAAACAGACAACGCTCCTGACGAACTGATTATTATATATAGTTTATTTCAACATGATACAAAAGTTACTCAAAAAGCGAAGCGAGGTGTTTTCTCCGATCGGTAACCCACATACCCGCGAGGCGTTTACAAACAAACCCGGGTGACCACCGCAGCCTGCTAACGGTTTGTTGACCTTTACTCTAACTTACAAGCGGTAGCGATTCTTCAAAAGAGCCTTAGCTAACAGTAAATAATCAATAACCTGGGTTGGTTTAATCAAAAACTTGTGTAAAATAACCTGGATATATTAATAAGTAACCTATTTTTTTTATATGTCATACAAAAATCTGACGTAAAATCATAAAAAAGACGTACTCCTAATTCACTTTACTGGTTAGGTTAGGTTATTTAAAGGTTTGAGTGAGTCTAACAATCCATGAATGAAAACTGAAATCAAGTACACCGTAACATATCTGTTGTAGGTACACAGTATACAAACAAATCATTGAATTTTTATACCCCACCACACCAGATTATTCGTCAAACAAAAAAAAAAAAAAATAAATAAAAAACAGCGGTTAAAGGGTTTTAATGTTGCATAAAATCGTTTTCCCTTGTAACTCAGACATTACATCACAGGTAACGGTTCGCAGCGCACGCGCAGCCACGCAGAGAATCAATGCAACTATCTCGTTCATCTTAGTCTACATCTAAATCCGAGTAACAGAGACGAAAGAACAATCGCCATTGAAGTCTGAGAATATTATATTGTGATTAGGTGAATAACAAAACGATATGGCAATTGTAAACGATTTAGTCAGGGGTAATATCATTATTAAAGGTTATATTATATGATCTCTTCACAGCAGCCAAAGTCATCTGAATACGTCATTAGCAACAGCGTTAGTGATTATGAAAAGATGTGTGTCGCATTGTAGCTTAAGTGTGAGTTATGTAACCTGGTATTATTAACTGCAAGGGCTCAATAATAGATTAATATATTTTTAATATAAAAACTGTTTTCGTTTATCTGTCTTTTTTTTTGACATCAAGAAAGAAGTCTTTTTTAAAAAGCCGGACGATTGAGTAGCCTTTCAGGAATGTATAATATTAAGAAAGCATATCCTACTATATGGCAAGAGAAGTTTTACTAAGCGAAACTATATTAAACGATTGAAATAGAATGTATGTTTATCATATTTTGCAGGTTTTAAATGCCTTTTTTTAAAATTAGGTATACATAAAAATTTGTTAATATATAAGTGAAGTGAAAACTAGAATATTTCATATTAAAATGATAAATCTAGAATGTAGGCTAACGTAATGACATTAAAATTCAAATCCATTGTAATATATCGCGTTGTATATTTTGTAGCCGACACAAGTGATCCTATCGCGAGGCAGATAAGCTCTGCTCTCATTTAGGTAATGCACAGCGACTTGGCGCGAAGCCAGCATTAGGAATCGGCGTTTATGACGTCACTTATAAGGCTAGCTTTAGATGACTTCAATTCAGTTATGTCGGTGTTTAAATAACTAAATAGCCATTAACTATTTTACCCGCCCCGTTGTAGTGCAGGCGCCTAACGTATCGCGGCGCAATGGGGCTCGGATTCGATTTCCGACAGGGGCAGGCATGTATGTGATGAGCATGTATATTTCTGGGTTTGGTCGTTTATTAAATATATTCCCAATATTTATAATGTGTATTTATATGTAGGTATTTGTATTGTTGTCTAACACCCTTAACACAAGCAAATAATTTGCTTACTTAGGGTTAGATCAATGTGTGTAATTTGTCGTGTGTTATTATTATTGTTATTATTATTATTATAGGAAAATATCCAGAATAAAAGCTTTAAGTTCAAGAATAAATTAGTTGAGATTTTATATTAATATTTATCTATTATCTGAGTTGATATCAAAATTTAAACAGCCTTACCATTGACCAGTGGTGATAATTTTTTTTATCGAGTCCCTAAAACTAGGAACGTTTTGAAACGGATTATTATCGATATATACATAGTACAATATATAACAAGAAGAGTTGATTCGCAAGTGATGGTCACTCGACCTCTCAACGCGTTTGGAATGGCCTCAACATTTATTTGATCTTTGCTTTCACCGTCATACACAGGCAAACAGATTTTTCGAAATAACTCTGAGAATTTGAACAACATTTTTACAAAAGAGTTAAATTAAACATTACGTTGTAAGCGAAATTGTTTACTGGCATTTTATGCTTTTCAAAGTTTGGTTCTGAATTTTACATTTTAAATCTAAAAAGCGATTTCAAATGCTTTTCATGTAATCATTTTTATGCAAGCCTTTTCATTAAATTTAATGAATTTTATGTAAGAGTTTGCTTTCCACATACCGGGGCCTGCAACAGTAACAAGATCATTATTTTATTATAATGGTACCATTTCTACGTTCCCGTTTTTTTTTTTGGTATCTACATGATCCTTTAACACTACTTACGAACTAACTTACTATCATAATGCCAATCCTAACTGGTTAAAAAGTGAATAAAAAAATTAAAGACAAATATGAATCATGTGTTACTTATATTAGGATACAAAACTACATACAACCATAGATATAGTTTAACTATATATTTGTATAGTTATATATTCCGTAGATTAGGCATAAACCTTTAGTATATTTTTCTACTGATATTATATTCTTCAGATCCGACCCTTCAGTCCATTAGACAGCTGTGTTTGATGACGAGATAAAGCTTTAACATGATTGAAAATGCGGTTGATGTCTCCTTTTTTTTTAAATGCAAAATAAAATTTAATTGGTTCAAAATTCGGTTAAAGTTTGATAAAATTTAAAAATTTTAATCAAATTAAAATTAAATTATATCTTAAGATTTAAATTTTAGTAATTTCGAACGACTCAATATTTTTTTGTTATGATAAAAACTTTTTATTTATTCAAAAACAACTGAAATACCACAAAGCATGTCTTGTATTAGTAAGACAATCTCTGTAAGATTACCTGCTTATTAAATCGGAACATTTGGATATTAATGTAAAATTAGAATCAATTCTAACAAAAATCTTAAAAATACATAAAAAAATATTACGATCATCACAAAAAAAACCAACTTATAACAAAAAAAATGAATCGCCACTCAAGAGATATTATGTAAAATAAGGTCCAAGAAGACAATATGCGACAAAAGATTTTCCGGACTCCTAAAAATTTACGAGTCGTAGCGACTGAGGGTTGAAGGCTGAGAGCTGGTCAATAGTGTTTGTGCAGCTGTGGTTTATAGCCGGGACAGAGACCGGAGACGGTATTGTGATTAAAAGACGATTCCAGAGACGATTTCAGAGGCATTATTAATTGGGGACCTCTTGCTATTCATTGCCCATTCAAGTAACCCTGTTCGCTTCATCAATTCCTAACGTATTTTCAATGATCTTTGATAGATAATAGAAGTTTAAATTTCTTCTATATTATTCCTATTAATAGATATTTTTTACCGAGCAGATATTTTCTTTAAACAGGAAATAAATATTTTTATTTATGTGGAAAGTTAAATCTGATATAAACTATTTTATTTTTATATGGTTTACTGAAAAATAAGTGGGGAGAGATTGAAGACGGGCCATCTCCAATCTCCATTTATCAGTTCCGAAAGGGTTTTATCAGGAAATAACGGTAAAACACAATTGGCAGGTCCATTTGTGATATCGAAATCCTTGATCCTAAAATTTGAAATGTTAATTTATAATATGGAACTTCCATTAATACCAGTTCTCGAGCGATGGGATAAAAACAGATATACATAACGGATCCTATCTGTCAATGGAGGCTGTTATTTGTCATCTTTAAATGAATAATGTTAAAGATATTAAGTGTTCTTCTCAATCATAATTCCGTTATCTGTATACTATACTCGTAGATTCTAAGTTCTGAATTAATATATGAATAGGAAAGTCATTTTCAGAATATAACGAATGTAATGACAAAACCTGAAATCATATATTTTATGATCTAGTGCGTTTAAAACATGCAAACAAATTTGCATATATCAATAAATAAATTCATTACTACATGTTACTTGACAAACTAATACATTAATAAATTAATTAATTAATTTATATCCCATATATCAGTCGAACGGCTTGAGCTAAGATGAATGTTCTCACATACGTCATCCAATGAACAGTTAATGTGATGACTGACCTAGGTCCCAATACTACGACGTCTTGATACGTTGGAAATATTATTGCGTATGTATTATTATGATTAAGATTTTGCACCAAGCATCTTCACCGCCTCGTTGGTCGAGTGGTTAGCGCAGACGCCTAACGCAATGGGGCTCGGGTTCGATTCCCGACAGGGACAGGCATGTATGTGATGAGTATAGTCTGCATTTCTGAGCTTGAGCGTTTAATAAATATATTCTCAGTATTTATAATATGTATTTCTATGTATCAGTGTCGTTGTCTAACACCCTTAACACAAGCAAATAATTTGCTTACTTAGGGGTACATCAATGTGTGTAATTTGTCCCGTATTATTATTACTATCATCTTTATTTATTCGATTGGTATCTTTGAAACGGATATACGATAGCAACATAAAAATATACGAATCTCTTTGGTGTAATGGTTAGAATCTGAATAATATATAACCTACACATTTAAGGTGAAACTATTAAAGGTAAAAGGAAAAAAGGTTAGTAGCGAGCCATTATATCGTAAAGAATGCTTAAATTTCCAATAAATTGAACAAATAGCGCGTTTAAATCGTGAATAGTTTAGGTTATTTGTTTTATCAGAGGCCAAAATGTTTGTTGGATTAGCTTTTTATTATTTATAAAAACTTCCAAATAAAAATTATATCATATTTTTGTAAATCAAGGCATCGATTGTGACGTCACGTGTCCATTTAGTTCCAGGTACGTAATTTTTAATTTATTAATCTAATTAAACAAAATGTGACATAGCATTTATTAATCTAATGAAACAAAACAAAACATACATATATATGCATATAGTGATGCTTTGAAAGCCTATCGAGAAGTTGGTCCCACACAAAAGTCAGTAAGATGTGACAGTGTCAATGACCTCAGAGAAGTATTGTTTCGGGTCAATCACACATAGACGAATGTTAATAGTGAATATTTTATGTACATTATTGAAGTATTGCTTGGTAACTATTGTACTGACCGACACGAGTGCTAAGTAGTCAGACACGTCGTTTGTCATGATCATTAGGGATAGCTCTTAGATAAGACTTACTTATTGATCAATAATGTATTGTTATACCTAACATTATACGTGCACTTCGTCTGAACCAAAGGGTCGTCAAGCAAAGGGTATACTGGTACAATATCCTACTGCCATTATTTTGCAGAGGTCCGTGTCCGGGAACGGAAGTAACACTGTTTTATGTCGTAAGGTAAACCGTCTGTCTATTCGCTTTTAAATAAATATATAAGTTGGCATACTTTATTACTACATGGACATATTGTTACTAACTTAAATACCTGTTTAAGAATATAAAGATTTTCCTTGTTTTTTTTTTTATTTCAACAGCCGATCAATATTCGATCTTGAAGATGTCCAGAAAATCCAACGATCTAATTGTGATATTGAATTCTATGGATATGTTTTGAGTGATGTTGTTTTGGTAGTTTATCCCCCAATACCGCACCACAGACACATCCGCAAAGATGAGGTCGTTCGCTCTCATTGTATGGTAATTTTCAACTGGACAAACTTACGCTGATCTTATGTGCTTCGTTCTTATTTTAAAAAGATAGAAGCTTCTACATGTTTCCAGACTGCAATCGGGTCTTTCATAATGTATTGATTATTTCACATTTACTGCTTTACGGAAGGAAGAAAGAACCTTAAGCTCTACAAAAAACTTTATTGAAAGTTAGCTTTTTATAAATCGTTTTTTTTTGTTAACAACGCCGCCGACTGTTCGGAAAATTATTAATACAGAGCCTTGAAAGCCGTTGACTAAAACTTATTTATTCTTTGTAGTTGAGGTTGTAGTTTTAGTAATAGGCTATAGTTGTATATATAATCCCAAGTTATAGCTTGTTTGCTATAAGTTGGGATTTTATATTACAATATAACAGAACAATTAAAACTAATATTGCACACAAATATCGTGTATTTAGTATCGTGTTATTACTGTTATTGAACTATAATAGAAGTATCAAAATCGAATCGGTAAATCGGTTCGGAATCGGTTTAAAGATTAGTAACATGTGTATTTAAGAACTGACATATTTCTAATGCGCTAGTGATGTTGAGATCACTGGTGAGCGGCTGCGTTGACCTTTATTGTCATTGTTAAATTTCTGTTAATTCTTTCACTTCTATGACGGTAAGAAGTCGGCGCTAAGAAATATAACTTTAACTAATACTGAGCATTACTTTAATTGTGTGGCTATTTAGTAACTTATTTTATTAATATAAAAAATATATTAAATAGCTGTTGAGCTTACCAAGAGCCATACAAATATTATTTCGTAGTCATACATCTTCGGCAATGTCGAAACCTCGTGACATAGTATGTTAGAACATCTATAAAAATCTGTATTGCTTAAGGCATTTTATGTTCATGATAGAAGTTCCACTTACATTGACATATTTCTACTCTACTTACTACCTTACTAGTAATGCAGATATAAAATTGGCATTTCATGTCCCTTTAGTTCGAGACACTTGTAATTGTTGTGATGACATTATCAAACGCACCTCAATACTCGAAAATTTGATATCGAAAAACAAGCAAATCCTGTCGTAACCTAAGCCTAAGTAAGTTTTGCGACGATGTCTCATTAGTTACCAAATTAGACAGCACTGTCTTCTCATATTTAAATTATGAATTAATTTCTTTGGGTTCACTTGAGTATAATAAGTTAAATTATTATTTAATATCAGAGTTTAAATACAATACAAACCTATTGAAACCTGTTATTTTGAACTATCTAATTATGTTGGTTGAACTTCTGTTAAGTTTGACGTGTATGTGTTAATTCGCTAAATAACTCCAACGGATTTAATAAAAACTATTTTCCAAGAAATAACTTATACATGTGTTTTACTTTTATTTATTATATTTCTTGTTTGTTTGTGTATTTTTAATAAACTAGTCTAAAGTAGCGTTTGTTTGGCGTGATGGTGAGCTCACAATTGGACAAATTATATGGGGGTTTTGTATGAAAACTCGAGAAAGCTATATTTTATCAACACCTGTGTAGTTGTTTGTTTTATAAAATAAACTGTTCTAACACTATTTGTAAGTACAGATCGCGCGGACAGTACGTGACGAAGTTAAGGTTATCGCACTCTAAGACAAACACACAATAGCCTTTGTACGACAGTGGCCTTGGATAGGAGCTACTGAGAAACAGGTAAGTATTTAACTGTTAATATTAAAACAGACTGAATAAAAATATAATAAAAAACTCTAGGACCATAGCTGCTTTTTTAATCTATTAAGTAGGTAAAGCCTACAGTAGTAGGTAGTGGATCCTGCTTTGGTGTGGAATTGAACGGCTTTTTTGGCAACACACTGGCATCAGCATATGCAAATTTCCATGGGTGACGACTACTTACCAATAAAATGACTTTCTCTTCTACGCCTATAAAAAAAAATAATCTGCATCTTTTCGCAGTTTTATAATTGGGATGGCATTAATTTGAACTCTTGGTGTTGTAGCGAAAAAGGTGTTACAATTTTTCAGTTATATATTTCCAAGGTTTCTTCAAGATGGAGCAAAAATTAAGAGTTATATTATCCTACAAATGTATTTTTTGTATGTCTCGATTTCAATTACGGGAAAAGACAAAAATATTTTTCGTTTCTTCCAACCAATGCTTTATCTAAATTTAATTTCCATACCAATAATTATAGTCAATAGTAGAACAGGTACCTAAAATACAGACTATATTGTAGATTTTTTTTATATGTAAATGAATACAATTGCTACAAGTGTGAAGAACACGGAAACACGTGCTTCCGGGAAACGTGTTCCGGTGTCAAATATACCGAGATTTCATATTAGAATACGAATTGTATTCTAGTTTGGTTAATAATTATTTCTTATAATACCGAAACGCACACCAAATAAATAACTTAATTATCCCAATTTCTCTATAGTCTAGACTTTCTCGGTCTTGATAAGTCTATGTCCAGTCCTTTTCTAGAATGCTATTCTCGAAGACTTGTATAAGTATAAGTCATATTGGGAGAATATTATATATAATTTATTTTAGTATTGAATACAAGTGATTGGTAGTTATCTAATATTTCATATGCGAATATGTATTGTGAATAATAAATAATAATAAATAGAAACGTGATCGGAATTCCCAACGTACATCGTGATTACATGTAACTATGTACTCTAGGTAGAGCCATATTAGAGAAACTACGTTTTACTTTTACATAAGGTTCTTTAATAACATGTGCCTAGAGAATATACAACTAGTTAACTTAGTATCTCCTTTGAAATTATTAAAACATTTTTGAATTATTATAATTGTATTAAAATTATATAATAAGTGGTATATAGAATATTTATTTACAGTTAACTCTTGTTATTTTTACGGAAAGTTTTGAAAACATGTTACTTAAATCTGTACGGTAGCTGAATTGGTAGAGCAATGGTATGGTTTTCCAGAGGTTGCAGGTTCAAAACCCTGTATCGGTTTATTTTTCATTCTATATTTATATAAATTTAAATAAGCTTAACACTTATAAGATATACATGTTTATAGATATTTTCAAACAAAAAAAATATTATTTCAGATAGCAAAAAAAAATAAGACAAACATACAAACTGGTTCCAAATCACGAAGTCGGATCATGCCGCCATGGAATATTATTAATATAAGAACTTGTTTTAAGATTTTGAAAAACATTATTCGTATTTAGCAAAGATATTTATTAACACATCAGTATTTATAAAGTAATAAATAACAATAATTAAAAAAAAAAAATAATAATTTAATATAAAACAATAAAAAAAAAGTTTAATTTAAATAAAATAATGAAGTCGTTACTTCATATGTCATTAAAAAACAAAAAAATACTGCTCTGTAATTATAAAAGAAAACTAAGTCTTAGAAAAACTTTAGTAAACGTGAAAAAAATAAAAATGTGAGGAAATCAAAGAGTTTTGATGTCAACCATTATTTCCTATTACGAAGAGGATAATTAAAAATATGTATCAAGTTCTTGGGTTTCAGGCTATCTTCATTTAGATATAAACTGTGCAGACCCTGGACTAACCTGGATCACCAGGGAGGTTTTATTTTAATGTTATATAAAGTTTTCATTAATTGTTTAATTAGAGTCAATAAACTTAATAAAAAACACAAAGTATGTTGATAGGAACAGTTATTTTTATACCTTTCACAATATTCTCATTGTTTTGTGTTCCCACGTAGGGCAAGAAGAGATTCATGAACGGACAATAGATGGCGACATTTTAAATACTTTTCTGGTAAATGGTAAAAATAATTTAATGGCTGGAACAATACAATTTAAATATATTTTGTTATTGTTATAAGTGAAATCTCAACTGTCTTAACTTAGGTTATGAGTAATTAAACAACAATTTTCCGCATATTTTTTATACAAGGTTATCCATACCCCTGATTATCAAGGTTTCTTGACAATTGAATTATATACATAAAGCTCAGCTAATATATACATAACTCACCTCAGCTATGAATTAACTGAGCATTAAACTAAAGAATTAAAAATCATTAAATACCTATGTCGACAAAATCCCTTAACGTTTTAAGTACGTACATGGCTGAGTGTGTGTATGTGTGCGTGTGATTATGTAGGCATGCGCGCGCGCCGGTGCCAGCCGGTACCTATCACGATCAGGGCTACCAACATCAATTAAATAACACGTAAGATTTGTTCCGCGTCTTATTATGAGTAGAGAAATTATTTTGTTGTGAAAAATATCGATTAGCAATTACACAACAATTCTATTATCATAAATTTATTGTATTATCATGAATAGATATTTACTACGAGCAAATATCAATATGACTATAGAATAGAGAGATTTGGTATAAATAGAGAAATAAATATGTAACTAATAAGAGTATTAATTAAAAAAGTGCTAGATATGGTAGCGGTTTAGGACATTTATAAAAAAACATATAATTTTACTTGAAGTTGTCAGTCTCATGCCCTTTCCAAATTATTTGTATCATTAGCAGTGCTGATAGTTACGAGTAGACAACTACGAGCCAGTAAGTACCTGCAGTCAGCGGTCTTAATGTAAGAACTTAGAACATTAAAACACTGTTTAATAATAATGTATTATCAACAAACTCAGGCGGTTTAATAAAACATGACCTACATTCACATAATAATGCAAGCAGCACTTGTTTTATAAACACTATTTAATTGTAATCTCTGTCAGTTACTTTGAAACAGAATGATACATAGACATAGTCAGATCGTTAATATTAAATAATCAAACAACAAAAAAATATAATGATATGTCTAATATGTTAAACTGGTGGTTCATTTATTTATTAATATAATTATAAAAATTACAATATATCACTTCCAGATGTATTAAATTTTATTTATTTAAAAAGATCATGACAAACGAACGACAAGTACTATCGTTTGCTTATATGTCCTATAATTACTACTTACACGGTACTACGAACACAATGTAAAATGTATTTCAATGATAAACCTCGTTCAACAGTAGGTAAACGATAAAGCTATATTAAAAGCTATAGCGAAGCTCTTGCATTATTAATGTCCAGCAACTAGGTATATCCTTGTTGCACATCACCGCAGCTGTTGCGACTGTCATCTGAAGTAGGAAGTATTGAAAATAACAGAACAAACGATTGCAATAAAATCAACTGTGATGCGAGGATTTTCCGTTTTTACATTTCCTGTGCATAATCGAGTTTAAATATCACGCTGTGTTGTCTTCCTACAGTCCTCGATGTCATCTTAGCTAGCAAATGACAATAAAATACGTAAGAAACAGCAGGTTAAAGATGTCTTCGTACGAATTTCGCTACTGACAACTACGTATACGGTTCAGTTCAAAATAAGTTATTTCTACTCAGTACAATACTACTATAATTACTAAAAGTATCTTATTTTAGTGTATGTATATATATTATATCATAAGCACGTAACTGTAGTTATTTCACAAGCAGCGTGATCGCGGCATCGTCGGCGCTCGTTAGCGTAATGGCGCCGAAAACAATGAACGCAATTTTCCATGGCTCAATAGGGGTAAAAAATCTTAGCCGTAACTGTGTTTTATTTCCATATAATCTACAAAATCATTAATGGCCAAAGTATTTTACACAGCACTAAGAACATACCATATTTTTATTAATTAATTAATCAAACTTAACTTAGTTTGTGGACTATATTTCTTCTCTGGTTTTACCAACCTACATTAACTCAAAAAGTGCTATAAACATAACAAACTGTCCGGGAACTTGTCATTAAAACTTCCAACGAAAAGTCCCTTTGCGAAATCTACACCGCAGTGATGTCATAGTCGCATACGAGTAGATCTATAACTCTACCAAGTGCTACACAGTGTGCTACATATTATAATATTATAAAAATACTAAATGAAAAGTTTTATGGAGATTAACAGACGCGCTGCTCAGATAGCGGCTGGCGGATTACATTTTATATATGTAGCTTTTCTAAGAAATGCAGGTTCTCTCAGGTTTTTCTTACCCGGCTATCGTTTGACGATATTGTATAGAACCCAGTCCAAATTAAAACACCCACTGACACAAATGAAGAAAAATATTTCAAAAATTAATATAAGTCCTAAGAACTAACAGCATCATAACGAAAGCTACCGTTGCTGGCATATTTTGTTGTCCAAACTAAAACAGACCCTATTACAAAGTATTAGGGTTTATTACAACTTCGTGAATCCATCACCACAAGTCATTCACCTTTATGGACCAGTCTATTTTCATATAAGCCAATGCATTGCTTGATTTCTTTCAGTTAAATATAAAAGTTAGTTAGAACAGGTCAATGTAAGTCGTCCAGTGGAACACAGTCGCCACTTATATTCAAATCGCGTGCACTTTAATGGCGTAGTATTCCTGTCTGGATTTTATGATGAAGTTGTTCAATGAATTTAGAAGTAGCTATAAAATTCTTCGTTCTTGAACTTGAAACTTGAACTTCATTTAAAAAAAAAAATTGTCATTCTATTCTAAATACTGTATACATTAGGGCTTCCAATCCCGCAGCTTGCATCCAATCTCGGTATTTGCGGGACTACAAATTTTCAATCCCGCGGGATCTCGGTATTTACAGGATCCCGCATATTAAAAATATTTATACTTATGTAAGGCAAACAAAAAAAAATAATTAATCAACTAACACCATATTTAATTAGGCATTAGGTACTATTAGTATGAGATTAATAAAAATCAATAATAAATACTGGAAAAACCAAAAAATCTATCCTTTAGAAAAGAAACAGAAAAATATTTAAAAAATCAAACAAAACCCATTTTTAACTCAAGACCATGATAATTATTTAAATCTTTATAATTACTTAGTTCGGCCATTTGGTCCAGCTTTCAATTGAAATTATTTGGGAAGGAAAAACAATATATCTAAAATGTCGCCTGCCATACTATTGCGTATTTTGGAGACAACATAGCCGGCACCAGAGAGGGCCCTTTCGGTTTCTTCGGGCTTTTCAGTCCCGCAAATCCCGCGGGATCCCGCACCCGTAATCCCGCATCATGCGGGATTGAAAAATGACGCGGGATCCCGCAATACCGAGATCTCGGTATTCCGGGATTGGAAGCCCTAGTATACATATAGATATCACTAATATCTAAGATATATCAAGTTTCAAAACAATATTTCATAATATAACACTAATAGTATAAAATATATTAGACTGTGTAAGCCGTATTTCCGCGAGTCAGCAGTTAACATCAATCTAGGGATTCATATCAAATTTTCTGCTCTAACTGTTTGTACGAGATTACAATTGTATAGAATTTGATGGGGTCAGCTCTTATATTATTTATTTTTATTAAACCACCAATACTCCATTGTATGTCTGTTCAGATCTAGTACCGATGATGTCTCAAACGAGATATATATTTTTACATTATATATGTAGATAGGTAGGTATTATTTATTTATTTATTTATTATTAGTGCAACTGCGTCTTGTCCGGTCGTAACGTGACGACTTCCAATAGTTTCCCCGATCGCGTGTCAGCCAATAATTGTTAATTATTGTAAAGCAATTTTTAATTGTTACATTATTGCCTAACTTCTCGCTTTCTACGTTGGATAACATCAAAAAATATGTTACTAGTTATTGGTTACTGGTTACTGGTAACCAGATGTAACTATTATGATTAAATCATAATAGTTCGTGTATCAGTAATTATAAAAAACCTCGTGGAAGCATTGCTCATATACAACTTTTTATGATTTTGAAAATTCTTACCAATTTTTCTAATTTTGCAGTAATTATCGAAAAACATTGAAAATATAAAAGCAAAATGCAATGAAAAATCGTTATCTATGAAAATTTGGTTAAGAAGCCTAAAATATGTCTCGTCCCGTAAGTCCTAGCTTCATGAGGCGTGGCGTGAGGCGATAGACATATGTTATTGAGGAAGGAAGAGTTCGTGACAAGGATCGCAGAGATCATTGAGGAGGAACACAAGACAAGAAAGGAAGTAAATAAAAAAACTTAACTGTTTTAAAGATGATATGTTGTTGTCAATATTAGAATTAAGACTGAAAAGATGAGGCCGCCACGGATGATGTAGGATGGAGCGGCCATAATGGAAGTCGAATGCGGCTAACAATGGTATAATATTATAATTAACAATTTGGGTTCAATTATCAAATTAGTAAATATAGTTACGTAATTAAATTCCGTTATTATGAGGCCAGCATGTTGAGATCTACTAACCGAACCAAATTTTTTAGCACTGAGAGATCAACATTCCGATATGGGTTTTTCCCCAGATGAAGGCAAACTGTGTTCTGAAGATAGGTAGGTTTCCAAATTGATTTAGATAATGTTACCAATATTTGAATGTCGCTTTCGATATAATGTTAAAAGTTTAGTTTTTTCTCAAGTATGGTAAGTAAACTCAAAGTTCCTTGTTTGAAAATATCGATAAACATGTATAGCCATGTTAAGCTTATTCAAATATATATAAATATAAATGAAAAAAAAACCGACGGGACGGTTTCCCAGTAGTCGCAAGTTCGAATTTCTGCCCGTATCGGTTTATTTTTCATTCTATATTTATATAAATTCAAATTTCCTTACCAGAAAAAAATCTAAACAATTATTATTATCTAAATAAAATTATATTTACAGGCAATTAACGTTCAATTCCAGTTAGACACGTTGCTTCACAATAACTTGGTATAAATCAGAGTCAGCTAAAAAGGGCTGAAACAACTACAACGCACCAACACAAGTGAAGACGTCAGCGAAATCGTAACCTACATTAAATACATTGGGGTCAAATCATTCAACTCAAGCAACTGTAAACCTTATTTTAGTTACATAAACTTTAGAATTGCATGGATAAACATTGTTCACACGAATTTTAGTGCAATCTTTATTAGACATTATTTCTTGAACCGTATCTTGAGGCGATAAAGTTGAGATTGGCATGGTTTAGACAAGTGTGGAGGAAGCAGCTTATTGAGTGACAACGCGGTTAGACGAATTGGCTTCCGGCGGTCAATGTCGGAGGGAACTGGTGCACGGAGTACTGATCATTGTCTTAATACAAAACAAATTGTTATTCTACATATGTACTCATTATCTGTAGGCTAGGAAAAAAATATGTATTTTATTACACATTCAAGTTTTCAAAATAAGTTGAAGAAAACGAAAACAATTACAACGCAAAAGAAAATTAAATATAAGTTAAAATCAAAACCTTTTCCGTTTAATAACAAGGAATCACGCGTTGAAGTCTTTTGAACGCGAACACCCACTGGACTGTGACTAACGAACAATCATCGATAAAATGTAGTGCACGTTAGACAGGTTATTTTTTCTTTTATAAAGAAACAAATTATAAGAAAGAGGAGTTCTTATTTCTTAAGATAATAATTATAATTTTGCGATATGTTAACTTTACCCTGGCAGAGGTCAAGGAACCAATAAGCGACAACTTCATAGATAATAAGTACCGGTCGCTGGCCGACAACGTCACCACTCACGCACTACCTGTCAGGACTACCCCCTTTATTTTTTTAAGTGTTTATAATCCAGAAGCACACTGCTGTTCACCGCTAAAGATGTTTTAGAGAAATAATATAAAGAGTGAATAACAGACACGATAAAGCATTCAATTTCATCAAGATACAAACGAAAGTGTGCACAAAAAGAACTTTCTAACGAAAACAACGGTATATCTTTTACCCTACTTTTCGCTTTTATAATAGTTTTTGTCTAGATTTATTTTTTTGTTTTCCTATTCTGACTAGACAAATCTCATATTAATAAAATGTTCAACTGAATGGGATTATTAAAAAAAAAATTAACTCCGTTGTAATGTTTTAAAAGTTTGAAGGTAGTTCAAAGACAACTTTCCACTTGAACCAAACGTGTCACTTACCTGATAAATGCCTCGTGTCTGCTTCTGCGGCGACAGTGGCCACCAACAGCAGAAGACAGAACGCCTCCCAGGCGCCCCGCATCTTCAAATCACTTTAAAACACATCAACACATTAAAACACACAAATCACAGGTAATACACGCACAGGCAACTAGTTGGAAAGTTTATCGTTGGTTCGAAAGTTGGTGACGTGTAATGTTCCGAGAACGCAGACTACCTCCCTCTGTGAACGCGCGGGAGCGACTGGCTTGTCTTAAGCGGTTCAACCGTGAACGACTGGTTTGATTCGCCGGCCGGCTCAGGTGGGGTGGCCAGTCTAGAAATACAAATTGTTTTCTAATAAGATAAGTTTAATAATAGTATTGAATAAATTTATATTTTTATATTTCTTTACAAAAACTTTTAAGATAATGTTTTTATTTGTTTATTTATTATATTACTAGCAATTGAATCTCTGGATTGTTTACATTTTTTAATAAATAAGCATGTACAAAATAATATTATATTTGATAAACTGTATAAAAGTTAATGAATTATAGTACTTTAAATGTAATACTCAGATAAATGTTCCTTAATGTGGGTAGTGACAGTACTGAGTACACTGGCAACCCTGGATCACACAGGTGGTCGACTGCAGGTAGCCGACACGAGTATACTCTACTCCCACTTCTGTCTTCTGATTGTTCGCGACTGTCAATGGTTGCCGCCATTTTTACCTTTATTGAACACTAACTGATACTTGTAGCGTCGCCTTGTGGTACACGTCGTACTCCATAAGCTATTCAACCCACCCTACTTTGTTATGAAATTTAAGGAAAACCTGTAGTAATAATCTACGTCATAAGAGAATCTTACAGTTCATGTTAATACCTCAGTGGCCAATCTAATTCTTTAACAGAGTCCTAAAATTAGTTAATAGGAAGGCGTCATATAGGTTGGCTTTGAATCTTCGGTCGTTATGTCAACTTTTTCTACTTTCATTTTTTGTATATTGTTGTTCTCATAAACCACTAATTGATTGTATTAAAATTATAAATCAATATTTTTCTTATTTTATTTCTAAGAAGAGATACGACATAATTAACGGCAACATGTGACTATAAATATCTTAAGGTGATAATACGATTTGCGTTGATGCGATAGGGAAAACACTAGCCGGTACTACCATGCACTAGAGGAAAACCGCACTTACAAGATTTACTAACAATTTAAATCGAAAATTGATACTCCTGATTTATTATTTATTTATTATTATGTATTTTAAGATCATGTAGATTTTTTGTTGACTTTAATAAATATGTTTTAAATTCTGATTAAACGGTTTATTTCCGAAATGAACGAAACATGTACAATCATACCTATTTTTAAATGTTGTTGTCTAAATAATCTTTCTACTTAAATACCCATTACGGTATTACCTTCCTTAGGTCAAATATTTTAAAAAGTTTTTGAAAATACCTATAAACATATATAGCCATATAATATATAACATATGTGAAGCTTATTTAAATAAATATAAATATAGAATGAAAAATAAACCGATACGAGCAAAGACGATCCCATATAGAATCCTTAATTCAACGAGACGGATAGCAATACGGTAGCTCAATTGGTAGAGCGACGGGATGGTTTCCCAGAGATCGCGGGTTCGAATCCCTGCTCGTACCGGTTTATTTTTCATTCTATGTTTATATAAATCTTTGAAAAAATTGTTCTAAACCAAATGATGTTACATTTGAAGTAATTTAAGCATTAAATAATCCAGGTATTGGTTTGACGAGAAAAATCTCGGCCACTTATGAAGGTTACACGCATTCTAAGGGCTATGGAAGACTCAAGGCATGCGATTGGATTTTTTGTAATATTTTAAGTTCTTTGACTGTGTTAACTACAATATCTTAATCCGTAAACTTCAACTTTACAGAGTTAGTGACCAGGCTGCTGCTCTTGTATCAGCGTATTTATCAATTAGACACGATTAAGTTAGTGTAAGCAATGCTGTTTGTTTAGGCGTTCCTCAATTGTCAATTCTTGGTCGTTTTTTTGTAGTTTCATTGTGTACTGTGTTTTCTTAGTCAGAGTCTAACTTGGTTCCTCCCTTAACAAAATTCCTTCCTTAACACCTGCTTCAATACTTACATTTTCATCACATTATATCTCTCTGAAAATATACTATAGGTAAGTCCAGATAAATATATAAATATTAAAAAGCAAATAGTTATGTTACAATAGGATGGGCACTTTTTTTACAAGAAATTATGTAAATTTAACAACTATCAATTCGAAAAAAAATATTTTAATGGTTACTTTTATAGCTTCCTTGAATCCAACATTTGTTATTAAACTAAGGACTATATCGGAAATAGGAAGGCCTGGTAAAAACCATCTTGATAACAATTCTGTATATGTTGCTTTATTGTAACTACATACTTTCAAAATATTGTCTAGTAGCATGCTTAAAATGTAAATATTTAAAATTTTCAATAATATACTGACTCGTGACCGTAAGTACATTAATTAACTTAAACTTATCTCGTAAAGACCATCTAGTGCCCAGATTGTAAATTTTACGGATAGCTCTCTTGTAAAATGAAAATGCTAGGTATTTATGTCGGCAACACTAACCTATAGTGGGATACCATAAGACACTATACTATGAAGGTAACTATAACATACTAACTGACAGTGTCCTGGTCAGTTAAGGATCTTTTTATTTAGCGTACGCTGCAGAGCCAAATATACTAGCTAATCCAGCTATTTGAGGGCTCCATTGTAGCTTAGCATCAACAGTGATTCCTAGAAAAACTGTATTCCACCACATTCATCGCTTCTTCAAAGGACATTAGTTTGCACCTGTTTAATATTAGAAGTTTAATATCTAAGAAGTTTAGTTTTTTTATTATTAAGCAATAGGTTGTTAATGCACTATTCGAGAGAGCCTTGTTTACATCGTAATACATTATCTGGTTCTTTGAATATTAAAGAAGTAATAATAACATTAACCAATATTACCTCATATTGTTTGTCAACAAAAGTAGGCAGATGAAACATTTCCAACCAAAACAAAAAGATGTGAACGTGGAAACAGAAAAGATTTAGGAAAACTAGGATTTAATGAGCAAGGGGTAATATCATCAACAATTATTTATTAACATATGTGACTCCGGCAATGTTTCTAGGTATTATTTATTCTCATGGACATGAACATAATTAATTTTATAGAGTGCAGACTTGAGAATTCAAGGCAACCCTTGTCAGTTGCAAAATATTTTTTCAAACAATGTAAGCAGTTCGAATTTTTTTTTATAACATCACAATACTCATCTCTGTGTCACACTACTGGAACATTGTTTACAAAGCCTATACTAAATATTATACTAGGGAATATTAGGCAGACATTATGCAGCCGCTAAAAGTGGCTCCAACATATAATCATCTGCTATTGAGAAATTAATAACTTAACCAATTTTAATAAGATTAAAGTTCTTACACAAAAAAAATCCATTCACATAATATACTTGTTCCAGATGGTGGATTTAAAATTTCCAGAGCAACTTGAACTATAGACTGATAGCCGTCATCACATAAGTAATTGTTGGGAGAGTTTGAGGTTGTGGTATGGATACACATAGTTTGGATAGACAAAGTAGCTTAATCAGGGCAGGGTTTTGTTATTGTTTTTTTTTGGGAGTATTTATTGATTGGGATTCAGTGTAACGACTTAAAAGGTTTTATGCATTATCATTCTTAGTTTGTAAATATGGCGTTATGTGATTATTATTAGTTTGAATGTGTAAATTTACAACATGTCTTGTTTATGTGAGAGCATCATAAAAGTAGTACCACGCTTAACGTTATTAATATAATAGTTTGTTCTGACATATAAATTATGAGTGTGACTGAATAGTCGAAATATTAAAATAATACCGGTATTTAATTATTTAATTAATGTAGAAAGAAGAAAAATATAACAAAAAAGAAAATGCTTTTTTCCAAATAATTTTTACCTTTGTATTTTGGGTTATTAAATACCCATATTTTAACTATACTTTATTTCACAATCGTTTTTTTGAGCTCTCATTTTTATACAGGCTCTTTATTCTAATACGTTGCCCATCGCTTCTCGGGCACGTCTAAAGAATCGGAAATTTGATTATAAAGAATCACCGTAAACTTACTTTTGGCTAGGATTTTCTGAACGGCCTTACGTTCTACTGTAAGACATTTTGAGCTTGTATATAAATATAAAACCAATACTACTACCAAATATATACATGAAATTCTTTATATAAATTCCATATTTCAAAACCTTTTTTATTTTTATAAAAACGCAAGTCTATGACTCGCATGTTAATCGAAGTAACTTTATATTGTGTACTCTGTGACCGAAGCTAAATTGATAATTCGAACTAGGTCTGTGTATTATCTATGGTTTAAATTATAGCTTTTCGTTGTCATTTTCACTTTAGAGTTTACAAAGTTCTACTTCTGTCAATGTCTGAATATCGGCACTCGGCAGAATTACTAAAAAATAATTGATAGTGGCTTTGGTTTGGTAAATTGAAGCTTATTATCATTGGTTGTTGTGTTGTAATGAACTAATATTTCTTACTTAGCAATGTACATCTTTCATTTATTTACATTGTTTTAAAAAATACCTTATGGAAATCAATATGAGTGTCGAAAAACCGGACCTTTTATTCTTCGATACTTTTTCACATGACACTAGCGAGGTAAGTTAATTATTTATATATTTACTCATGGCGATGGCTATAATTCAAACTTTCACATTTTATTTTAAAAACAATTGAATATTTCTGTAATTTTAACTTTTAGGTTGCGTTACTTAAAATGTTATTCTAATAGTAATCCTTTTTTTAGGAACTTAATTTGGATCTAGTTCAGTTTCCTAAGTCTGTGTATGTGCGAGAAATACGTATTATTCCGCTTGGAGCTCGTGTGGAAGGAGACTTCCCTGGTGGCGTTAGACTCGGCGCCACTAACCCAACAAAATTCCACATCGACTTCTTCGTGAATGATCTAAGTAAGCCAGGTGCCTCTACATTTGAAGCTCTTGGTAGTCTAGATTATTGTCAAAATGGACAGATTCATATGGAATGTGGTGTGAATGTGGAACAAATCAGGATTCCTACTGATGGTTTAGTGCTGAGAGGTTAGTCTTTTTTGACTTCTTTTAATTAGATTGTAGTATTACATAATTTTTTTATATCTTTTCCACTTATACTATAATATATTTGACCCTTAAGGAGTTACTTATATTGCGGAGCCTAGTGGTGGACATAGCTAGTTACTTTTTGTTTGTTTTATGTAAGTGTTAATTTTTCAAAAAATATAGTGTTTTTTTTAATTTATATATATTTCTATGTGCATACATTAATATTTCATAAATATACCTATTATTTAGACATCATTTTAATTTCTTTAGTTTTACTTCTTAATGACTCATGTTGCCCCAATGTAATCAATTGCCCGAACAGCCCTCTTGTGCAGTGAAAATGTAATATCAATATCTGATGTATACCTTATAATACAATGCCATAATATGATCCTATGAAAATAACTGAAGTAAACTAATCTACCAATTTCAATGTTTTTTAACTTTGAACTGCAGTGGCAAAACTAAGTCTGTTTATTAAAACCAATATGTAGATTTTCCCATTGCAATTTTGCATCTAAAGTAATAACTCAAAAATTCAGTGGAATTAACAAAATCCCTTTGCTCATTATTTAAATGTACATTGGTTCTGACGTTTTTGGAAGTTTGGTGAAGAAAATTTAATACTTTTTGTCTTTTTCTTGTTGAGCAACCAATTATTAGCATTACACTACCATTATCAATGACTAATTACTGTCTGTTAAATTTAAAAACTAGTGAAGTCTCAGCAAAAAATATTAGCCCATGTTGTGCCTTTCCTTCAAGTAAGGCAAGTCATTTGTGTAATTAAGTGTACCATAAATTTTCATGTATCTTTCAATAAATCAGGAAAACTCTTTTCGTTCACATCTGAGTCTTTAATTAAGGTATTAAGTAGTCAAATCAAGGGCATTTTTTTCACTTATTATTTTGTTTTTTCCTACTCATATATAGTGCAACTTATACTTTGCAACTTTATATTCTTTTCTAAAGATTTTGGAATATAATTTCACACTTTTTAGCATATAGTTGATATATTTGTTTCCTTATTTCGATGTAACTCTTTTCTCACTCTCATTAAATACGAACATATCAGTAACATTGATTTAGGCGTAAACACAGATTTTTAAAAGTATAAAAAAAATAAAGTTCTCAAATTTGTTGAATAATTAAATTGTGTACTTGATCTTCAATCTTTAAGTAATATTTATTAAGTTACAGTCAGGTAAACATCTATCAACCACTTTGTCCATTAATTAAAATAAGAATTTAATACAGAGCCCATTTCCTTTTCAATATTATCACTATACATATATCTTTTATATATATAAGATTGTGTTTGAAGTAATAATTATAATTTTTAATATATTTATTTTTTTATTAATAATTATTAACATAAGAATTCCAATAATTATGTGGCAGTCTCATATATTTTTTTTCTATTTTCTAATTCTATTTTACAAAATATATTTTTTATAATAAAATACTTTTATATCTTGGAATATTTATTTTCTTTTGGTCAATTTTATAATTATTTTTTATGTATCTTTAAAATATTTCATCTTTTGAGTATGTTTTCTTATTTGAAATATAATCCTCATTGACCTGTTAAGAACTGACAACTGAAACTTATAGGGATTGTTATGTTGTTGTTTCTTTTTAAGTAATTATTTGTTAGGTATCTGGTACTGTATAGAAATCTGTATCCACATAAGATATACATATGTGTATAACATGATTACAGTTGTTGAGTTACTGTTACACTCGTTTTTGACACTATATACTACTTAGTACAATTATTCTGTAAATTATTAAAATATTTGTCTCTATTTTCAGGGTGGTATACAACAATAACTTTAGCTGTATATGGGAATTTGACTCAGGTCTTGCCAGATACTGTAGCATCTGTGAATCCGCCACCTAATATACAAAGGCCAGTGTCCAGAGAAGTCAGCTCTCTTCCTGCTAATGTGCCACAGTCATCTGACTGGAATCCGGACACAACCAACCCCATACCAGCTTACACCAGCAATGTTAGTGGCACCAATCCTGAGGCTTATGGTGCTAGTAACTACCCTAACCCAGAAAACTATGACAATCCAATGTACAGAAGTGAATATTATGAAAATGAGCCACCAAAAGATCCTCGGACTTATCATCACATGGAAGATAATGAATGGGAAAAAGAGAGGAGGGACATAAGCTGTGAAAGAGAAGGAGACAGATTAAGGCACAGTCCGCGATCCCTGGAGCTGGACAGAGAGCGACGTGAAGGCCGCAGTCGTAGACGTTCACTAGACCGGGGTTTAAGTAGGGAATCATCTCGACATCGCGAAAGAAGCAGGGAAGTCGATAGATTAGATAGACTTCATTCAAGGTCTAGAAGTCGTGAAAGAGATTACGTTGTAAAGGGTGAATATCGTCCTTTGAGTCGTTCGAGGTCACGCAGCATAGACCGGGACCGCGATTGGGATAGGAGCTCGTACAAAAAAGATGATTATCGCCGTCATCGTGATGCCTCTTATGATCGTTCACGCGGTGGTTCTTATGAGCCGCGATCACCAAGAGCACCATCATACGAACGAAAGCCACCTTACGAAAAAGGTGGCACGTATGAAAAGCGTCTGTCTCCCTACGATAAGAGAAGTTCGTCCTACGAGCGCCGCGCTCCATCATACGATAAGCAAGTTCCGTACGACAGAAGGAGACATTCGCCGTACAGCCGAATGCGAGAGTCTAGCTATGGTAGTAGGTCTCCCAGTCGAGACGATCCGAGAAAACGACCAAGAACTCCGCCCGTAGAAAATAGAAGACCCATGTCTCCCAGAGATGGAGAAACGACAAGTCCTATTAACTCGACTCGTTCAGAAGAAGGAGGGGGAGAATATGATCGAAGTGGAAAGCAAATTCCACGCATCGACTTTTATCATCAAAGCTATAGGCACAAGACCTCTATTAGAAGTCCTTCTCAAGAAGTTGATAATGCTTATGTTGAAGCACAACACTCTAGTTTGGTAACCGTTCCAATTGTTGACACGGCGGTACCACCGAAAACTGTAGAATCACCAAAACGAAATGCAGATGAAGATAGATCTATGGATGCAGAGGCTTTTGAGCCTATTCTGTCTGATGAAGATATCTGCGATGATTTAGATGGCAATTCCTACATGGAAGTGGAATACGATGTCAACGAATATTGTGGAGTCGATGATATTATCAAATATTATAATCCCTTCAAGGATGAATGGAAAAAGTATGAACACATCAATAAACTATCTAAGCTTGCTGATGTCAGACATGATGGAGTCAAAGATGTCTTGACTGCAACCTTTGAAGAACTATGTGAATCAAGTATTGATTTGTTTAAAATATCAGAAATAACTAATGCTGCAAAAAGAAGGGAACAGAAGTTTTTCACCAATACCTTTTTGGATATAGACAATTCAGCGCGTGAAGATTGGGTTCATCAATGTGAACAGCTGTTCGTGTCTCTTATGAGTTTATGCAAGAACACTGATATAATACTTAGAATATTTCGTATAAACAATAGATTGGAATCAGACGAGTTCACTGACATTTACAATCTTCTTGTTACATTCTGCCGGATTGGCTTAAACTTCGATTTCGCTTTGGCTCAACAACAGCCTACATACAAGATTCGACACATGAAATGCGGCATTCGACTTACCGAGACATTAATGTGTCACCAACACAGTGGTCGTGTTATAAAAATGTTATTAAGCAATGGTATTAACGTACCACTTCAGCTTGTAGAGATGTATTCTAAAGAATATATGGCACTGAGTATCCGCCTTATGATCTTGAAAGCCCTAAACGCTTGTCTGTTTTCCAAAGAGGCTGTGGAGCTGTTTATGCAAGACGCTATATACCCTAAATTTGATAAGAACGATGACAGCATTAGAAAACCCATTAATGGTTACCAAGCTCTAATAGCTATGATGAAAGCAAACCCACTTGGGAGGATCAAGTTTTCGGTTAGTGCCCTTCTGAAAAAGCTAAATATTTACGAAGTGCTAAAAAAACTACGCGATCTAGTTTTCAGTTTCAACAAGACAGCTGCCGATAATAACCATGCCGAAGATTCGGAATTTTCAGAGGTTGATAACAGTTTTATAGTACACTCATTTGATGAAATTCTTAATATGTATCGCTCGCAATGCTTCCATCTTTCTCAACCAAAAAGATTTTTGCCTGTTTCTGCACAGTTTGAAATAAACAAAGAATGCTCCAATGAAATACTTTTGCAATTCTTCGATATTCATAAAATTTTAGAAGTTTGTTTATACTTATTAACGTGTCCATCAACTTGTAATAACTTAGTAATAACTAGTCCAATACATGACCTCATTTTCGAGTTAGTGAACTCGCACAATGGACTTTTATATTTATATAGAAATATCGAGATTAGTGAACTGTTATTTAAAGTATTGGAACAACCTTACGGCCAACAAACCTCCGAAGAGACACCATACCCTCAAGATAGTACACTTAGCAATTACAGTGACTTGCAAATTATTGGACTGGAACTTGCTTATAGGCTTAAAGCAATGTACTACTTACAATCTATAAGTGATTTGCAAATCCTAAAAAGTGATGAAAATAAATTGATCGATAGATTACAGTCCTTATATTGCCTCAGTTTCGGTAGCATCGGCAAAACTGCTGTTTCAAATGTTATAGTTATGGGTGATAACTCAGAATGTTTAATGGACGTTTTCGAAAATGATCTTAAAAGCAAAAGTAAGAGTGAATCCCCATCTAAACAAAAATCTCCTGCAAAAGGTTATGCAATAGAGCTTATCGTCTCAGCTGTTCGATATGCTGCCAATGTCCCGTTTCTGAAAAAATATGGACAAAGATTGATTAATGTATCAAAAGAACACGAAAGATTTGAACCAAGTGTTTCCAGTTTGCTGCAAGAAGTAATTCCATACCTGAAACCTGTAGAACAACAAAATGTTCTTTCAGGAGAAGATCTAAGTGAATGTATTGAGATTTTAAAAGCAAGTCTAGAACATTCGGCTGATCTACCTGGAGAATTAATGACTTGCTTAAGAATATTACGGCATTTTTGTATATCAGATTATGAAAAAAATGTCTCAATAGTTTGTGAAAATCCAATTGAAGAATATGTAGAACTCAAGTTTAAGTACAATATTCTTCAACTATTTTCTTTAGACGGTGTTGCTTGTATTTCTGGTATATTGGATAGACTAGCTACTCATTTTGATCAACCGAGTATGCATACATCATTCTTCGCGTCGGTGAGAGGACTTCAATTGGCTCAGATGCTATTACCATGCTTGAGGCTCTTAGATGAAATGTTATCGAGAGTAGTCCGCTGCCGAGGACCCCGGTTTAGAGATTTGACCGCTGTACCTATCATATTAAAGACCTATGGTATCGCTAAAACTTTTCCCGTTGGTTCAATCGGATATAGAACCGCGGCTACAGCTGCGGAGGCGGCCGTAAGAGCCCTACTGGCTTACGCACAACCGATAGCCGATGATGCTAATGATGGAGATTCCATACGTCGCGGTCCGTGGACATCTTTATGTTCAGAAGTTATTTCATACACGATGACTGCTCCATTTACATTTGTTCCTGGTCTGCTCATATTTTCTGAACTCCTGCCATTGCCGTTACCAATGCAAACTAAGGCTGCGCCAACCGATCGTGAGCTTGCTGATGCAGCTAACGAGAGACGGCTCTGGTCAGCGTATTTACATGCATTGTCTAACGATTTGACAGATATGATACAAGTTATTTGCATGTCTATATACAGACCGGTAGTACACATGTTACGCAGAGTTTGTGTCCAAATTGCTGACTTGGCTCCGAACACAGCAGCTACTGTTGCTCGAGCGGCTGTCGGTGCTGTCGTGAGAGAAATGAAAGAAGGTGAACCGGCTACTGCCAGTATGGCTAGAGTACTTGGATTCTTAGCATGTTTAGTGTCCCACGCTCCGGTGAAATGTGCTGTATTACACGTTATGAGTACTGCAGGACCCAAATCAAAT
This sequence comes from Napeogenes sylphis, assembly GCA_959347405.1. Classification (NCBI taxonomy): domain Eukaryota; kingdom Metazoa; phylum Arthropoda; class Insecta; order Lepidoptera; family Nymphalidae; genus Napeogenes; species Napeogenes sylphis. The sequence goes on along the minus strand of OY365783.1, from coordinate 21,338,859 downwards.
GAGATCCAAACGGCTTTATGTAATGTCCTTAGCTTGTGTAATGCATCAAGTGATCACGCAACAGCGCAAGAATATGCTTCACATGTTTTAGCTGCATTTTGTGATGTTGAAGTCACTTTAACACCACTTACGGCGGCCATTGAAGTGGTGCTAGCCAATTCTTTACCCAGTAAGGAAGCTCTGGCAACATTTCTAGATGCAACCGCTAATTGTCTTGCATCCTCTACTAAGACTTGCGCAGTGGCATCATCAGTTCTACGCACGTACTTCGTTTTAACAGACCACGAGTATGGATTTCTACAGTTTAGAAAATTCGTCACAAAAAGGTCGGAAGCGCTTGCCAAATATTTTAAATGGGCGTCAGAGAGTGCTGGAGAAGATAGGACCGACTGTTTAAATTTGTACATTGATTTGATAAAGATATTGAGAGTGGAGCACGGAGAAGGTCCTGTGGGAAGAAAGAGCCACCTGACTCTCAATGAAATGGCGGACATGGTGGGATATACGTTGTCCGATAACGATCACTCCGTATTGTCTTTGGATAAATTGCTTAAGGTATATCTAAAACGAATCGTATAGGGGAGACCGGGGATGGTTGACTAACTTTTTACTTAAGCTCGTATATCTCTGATATTTCACTTAATATGACAAAAAAAACAATGGTGACAGATAGTAAAACTATTCAGGTACCTAAAATAATATAAAATGACCTATATATTCATCACTATAATACTTATTTAGCCGATTTTGAAAACCCCTGACGTTTGGTCAAGCTACCCCATGACTGGGGTAAGTTGACTATAAGCATGGGGTAAGTTGAACTATGCAGTGATTAGTGTAAATAAAGACGATTAGTATAAAATAAAACACCAAAATTTACTAAATGATAGAAACTATTAAAAATAAACAAACTTAAATTTGAGATCCAATCTCCACTCACAAAGAACTTTGATAAATGTAACAATTTTTTATTTCTCTTATTTTAAAGATTTAAAAAAACTTGAAAATTACAATAAGTAAGATTAATTCTTTGTACTTTCTATTCCAACCTTATTTGTGACTAAAATTATTTTCAATATTATTTTCAATTACATTGCAGACAATGTAATTGAAAATAATATTTAACATAAGTATATAAATTTGTGAGTATCTAATTATATAAACCATTAAAACAGAAAACTCTGTTTCTTCAACTTAACTTATTTATGAAAATATAAAAATCTAAAACAACCAAAAATCTAAAACAAACTTTAAACTTATATTTCAAAATTAAACTTATTTTGAGTACAAGCTGTCTCACGTTATCTACTTTTATTAAAGACTTATTTAAATTGAGACTCTCATATCAGTCTTCTAAATCAGAATCACAATTCTTACATTGGTAAAATAACAAATTACCATTTGCACATTTAGAATGAGCCCATAACTTACACATTATGTGTAATGTACTGAAGTCACTGTTCACCAGGTTTACTGGCTGAATAAGATTAGTCTACCTACCCCAAACAAAATTAGTCAACCATCCCCTGACGCCATTTTCAATTTTATTTGCTAATCACGTGTAAACTCTGGCATTAACATATAAGAAATATTGTGTTGTATATAAAAGAACTATAACATTTTAATTTGGCATAAGAACAACATTGTTTCTAACAGATTTATAGACACAATCACAAAAAAAGTACGAACGAAAAAAATTAATTCCGCAGACCAAAAACACAATATCTGATCTTACTCGCAAACGCCTCGCGACAGTCGCGGCTGACTTCGCACAAGTTTGCGGGTCCCGGGAAGGTATCAACGCTCATCATTAGTTGATGAAAAACACGTGATAGTGGCGAGTTATCGTTGATTAGTCTACCTGCACCTATAGCCTACCATCCCCGGTCTCCCCTACTAATCACAATCTTTATAATGTATGAAAATGTTCCTTAATCTCCATGTCTTTTTAAAGGAAAGAAACTGCGACGAGGACACTCTATCGAATGCGAATTTTCTCATCACGAATTTGAAAAATCTCACCGAAGAAGATCCTCCCCCGGAATTCTCGGACCCTGCGACATCGACACCGGAACCTCTAGTCGCTCAGTTTGCCGCACGACAGATATATTGCATAGGAGATGCCGCCGACGAACGACTGACGACCAGCTACTGGTTGAATGTGCCCTCCGCCACTCTTGAGGACGACGTCAACGACAACGAACTGGTGAGCCATAGCCACGTCCGATCAGTACACATCCACGACACACACACATCTCTTCCAACGTTAACACAGCGATGGCGGCTTTCTTCTTTCTTTTTCGAGCACCTCTCGACTCGATCCCTCATCCCGCAGGTGGCGTGCGACACGCTGGAGGTGGCGCGCTGCTTGCTGGCTGGCGGCGCCGATGCGCTGGCGGCCGGCGTGCGGCGCCTAGCGGGCTGCAGGGATGCGCGCGTAGAGGCCCTGCCCGCCGACGACAAACGACCCGCCGGTAGGACCGCTACTTCTAAATGGCCGTTATAAATTAAACCTCTTATAATGTTGATTGTAACGCGACCGTTCCGTCCGCAGTGGCTCTGAGCCGCGTGCGCGCGGAGGGCGGCGCGGACGCGTTCCGGTCCCGGCCGCCCAACACTTCGCGCCCGCCCTCGCTGCACGTCGACGACTTCACCGCGTTGCACCAGCCCTACGCGCCCGTCGCGCGGTGAGCTACGATCGAGTTACATTTTACTGTTCACGTACTCGCTCTGAATGGGACGATTACAAGACATTAGTATTTGGACTTTAATGTTGACGTAACACCACCCTTCGCCACAGCCCGCCCCGACGCGCCGGCTCCGAACGCGCGCGCTTCGCGCCGCACGCTCACTACCGCCATCTGTGAGTAAACAAGTCCCGATATAAATGTGAATTAATTACGTCTGCGATAGAAGTAACCAAATTGACGGCCGAGATTGTTTTGCTCGTGCATGAAATAAAATGAATGTATAATTTTACTTTATACTAGAGCAAAACGATTTTATTGTTCATAAAGTATGGAACGTTATCTGAAATACTGAATCGATATAATCGTTGTATTCTATTGACCGTACTCGTTCGTCCCATGTGTAGTCGCGGTCGCGGCGCCTGGGAGGGCGGACATCATTTCGGACACTTCGCGTCGCACTACAGCATGGGTAAGTATGAGCTTGTTAAAGTTGCTCGTGTGTGTGAATAAAGTTTGTATGTGCCTAACATCGGTCTGTGTTTGTGTGATCTCATAACAATTAACGGACACCTTTCGCCCCCGCAGGCGGTCCCGTGTGGTCTGGACGCGCGCGAGGTCCCAGACACCGCGCCTTCATGAGGTGAACGAAACACACGCAAGCGGGGACATACATGTTATATTTTAAGTGTAATATACTTCATATGTACAATATCCGAATGGTTTTATTTCGACCCCTTCTATCTTTGTTTTACTAATATAGTGGGAATGGTTCGATCGTGCGTCGCTCCTGTCAAAAATTAAATAATGGACAAATTTACAGTCTTTAATTATATTACTAATTTAGCTTTTCCCGGCGCCATCTTAACTTGTGTTTGACACGATCTTGTGTCTATCCATTCGAAATGATTTTTTTTATATTCAGTAAATTATAAATAAGATATAGTAAAGTAGAGAATAATAAACTTCCTTTTAAAACCTTTCGTAAACTCATTTTTTATATCCTATACCACTTGATTATATAAAGGATCTTAATAAATAAAACTATTATTAACGTATCCAACTTGCGTATAATAAAGGTTTATATTTTTTAGGTCAGACACCTCGCCTGCCCGTAAAAGGTCTCTCCTTGTTCTTATAAAAAAAAAGACCAAATTAAATATATTGAGCTTAAGTTTTATACAAAACATTTTTTCATTGTCAAAGCCATAGCTACTTGCTAGTTTGGAAAAATAATTTCCACTGACCTTCTCAGAGAGAAGAACTGGAGACAGCAACTCAGCAAGCTTGTATTGTCTTTAAAAAAAACTTAAATTACATTACAATACTAACTGGCTAACTATTGAAGTAGATACATCATTCTCTAAATATTCGAAAATATTGTAGTATTCTTTTGCACACTAACATTTTTAGTTATGTACTTTCATAATTTGTGCTGCCTGTAAAATTGTATACATTGCCACATGAAAGATTAACTCACTTTTTAAACAAACTTCAAAAGAAAGAAGAATGTTCTGAATTCGACTGTATTTTTTATGTTTTTTACCTACGAACTTTCAACTGGGTGTACCGACTTTAATATATTTTTTTTAATTTTAAAGCTGGTGGTTGTCATGTGGCCACAATTATAATTTAGTTTAGATCTGCAAATGGTGTTAATGAATAAACCAAATAAATCATATTTTATGTGTAACTTCGTTATTTGAAAAGAGGTTTCGGCAATTCTTTTTCTATTTGAAAATATATTTAAGCTTCCGGACTGGTCCCATTTTTATTTGGTGAAGATCTAATCATTAGTTTCGGAAATAGAGGACGAAACTCTCTACAAATTTACATCAGATGTCTGACGATTGCGTCTATCGCTTGAGTATTCATTGTTTGTACCTTTTTTCGCCTGCATAATGGAAAGAATCACTAACAAAAACAAAAATATAAAAAAAAAAGAGAAAAGTATAACCGTCTAAAGTAAAAGTCGGTGCCAGTTTATTTCATTGATCTTTATCAAAAGCACCTACCTACTTTATTTCGTCGAGTAATTTAAACATTAACCGGCGACCGTATAGTACATTGATTTGCTAAAACTTATCTTAGATTGTAAATTTATTTATACCTTTTCCATTTTGAAACACACACCCATTTTGAATCCACACCAGAGATTTATATCTCCAAAGAAGTAAGCAAACCCACTTATCGAAATAAACCCTTCTGTAAAGACACTCCCCAACTTAAAAAGAGGCTGATATAGCTTCCAAGCACTCTTTTGTAAACAATCAACAAACAAAATTATATTTAAACAATTTTCATAAAATATACCAATGTCTAAAAAAAACGTAATAAAATATATCTATGTCTAAAAAATATAATTTAATGTATTTAAAAAAACCGCGGCCAGCACAACAACCAGTCACTGCAAGCAGCACCCGTTCACGAGTATAACTTGAGGGTCAGCCATCACCCAAAAGGGTGATGAGTGAGTCCATATTTGTACTACCGCAAGTAATGACTTCTAAAGGAAGCGGTGTGCTGCAGCCAATCGAACAACAGTAAATAACAACGTCGAATGAACTGTGCAGATTATTAGTTACTCCCTAAAATACAAATCGTTCCCAGGCCATACCATTGTTCATATAATCCTATGCACTATAATAGAATTTTCTTATCAAATTATTTTTAATATATAATTTAAATTTATTTGAGGATAATTCTAAGCATTTATTTGAGAGTTTATTGTAAAAATGTATACAATTGAAGTAGGAATAGAATTGTAAAGGAGTAACTGACTTCATGGAGCCTAGTGGTGGGCACAGCTAGTTTATTTTTGTTTCTAGTGTTAATTTTGTGTTAATGAGTTTTTTAATTTATCAATATTTTGATGTACATACATTTAATTTTCATTAGTATATTTATTGTATACTGTCATAATACGAATTTCTAAGAATTTACTTTTTAACGATTCACGTGGCTTCATATTATAGATGACTCTAACAGCCCTTTCCTGCAGTACAAATATAGTATAGACTATATCTGCAGTGCCTCATAGTAGTATGCCATATGCCAATACTACATGCAAAAACTACTTGAGAAGTTTGATGAAAATTTGAAAGGTTATAGAAATCGAAATTTACACGAACAAACTTGCAGGCACAGCTAGTTTCTAATATGTTGACCAAACGAATCACTGACTCTCTGCCATTGAACTCACTCTAAATGTAGAGTTCAATCAGCTTTTGTTTACTTTTATGAATATAAATCTTCCTTATTGAAACTCTCTTCCTGTTTTCCTTCAATTCTGACGTCTTGAAAGGTTTTCATCTCTGGTAATAATTTATTTTCAGATTTGAATCATATACTTATTATATCATTATATAATAATAATAATACACTACAAATTACACACATTGAACTAACCCCTAAGTAAGCAAATTATTTGCTTGTGTTATGGGTGTTACACAACGATACAATTACATTGAAATAAACATTATAAATACTGAGAATATATTTAATAAACGACCAAACCCAGAAATACAGACATTTATGCTTATCACATACATGCCTGTCCCTGTCGGGAATCGAACCAGAGACCCCTTGCGTCGTTATACATTAGGCGTCTGCGCTAACCACTGGAGCAGCAGGTCGTTAAATAATATAACATGCTTATATTATCACAGATAGTTATATTAAATTAAATTCTTTTTATTCTTTTAATAATTTTATTTCTTCTTCTTTTAAGAATTCATAACACGTACTTTAACTTAGAACTTGATTTAAATTCGGTATTATTTATTTTGAAAACAATATCAAATAGACGATTGTTGATAAGAATTGTTATTATATTCCAAATATGAGCATTTAGCCAAAATTCTTTTTAAACTACCATGCAACTATTGCTGCATGATCTTTCCAATGACGATTCAAACTTATCTCCCTATAAATGTATTGTGTACTTAGATATTTTATCAGTATTGTTACCAGCAAATAATTAAAAAGCTTTGTCTAAAAATGTCTGATAAAATTACTTAATCCTAAATAAAAATAACTTGTATTACATTATTGTAGATCACGAAACATAATAAGTAATCAAATCAACGGTTCCTAGTAAAATGTTCGGAAAGAGGAAAATAAAACAATTATAGAAAATTTAGAAACAAATCAACTTTATTATCAAGATGAAAAAGATCAAATCATATTATACAAGCTACGAAACAGATATGTATGTCAGTGCCGCTCCGGCAAGAACGCGTTAGACTTCGCAACACAAACGGACGTCACTATACATAGTATATATACGGTACACGTTATTATACATATACGAAACAAACCTCCGAACTAAACGATAACGATGTAAAATTTTCAATTAATATTACGATAATACTCCACCGAGGGGATCCCATAGCGTTTACTATAATCGTCTTTGTATGGTTTTTATCAATTTTAATTCATTAAATGGTAAAACATCTCACTAGCATAAGTTTATATTTACAAGGCCCAGGGCCGCAGTCTGTTCATTGTATAAAATTATCACTCGCGACATGGCACGTGTTGGGGCTCGCCCGAGCTCTCCCGGCTGACTGGCGCCCCACTGGCGCCCGACCGGCGCCGCGGTACCGCACTAGTCGCCGGGGTGCTCCGGGCACGATCTGTTCACTTCAAACCATTGATCTATACACCTGGAAATTAAAGTTATATACATAATAGTAATGTTATATACCAAATCAATTTATAGAAAGTAACTTTATTTAGATAACATCAAAACAAAAATCTAGCAACGACAGGTTCAAGCAGACAACCTACATTGTAAGTTGTAACCCTTACTGGGTCCTTCGAAATAAAATGGTATGCTATTTCATTTCATTGATGATATTACAAAAAGAGATGATTTAGTCCAACATCACAGGCGGTGCAGTTTGTTTTGATTTTTAATAAAGAACAATTAAATTACACGAACTGCATATTTAGTTTATCCGTTAAAAAAGATCCATTTGTTGTATTTGGCACCCAAAGCGTGGAATAAACAAGTTGTTCTAATGGTTACGACTAGATAGCTCAGTCAAAGAGTGGGGCCCCGTACCCGCCCGCTCCCCAGTACAACAGCTGTTGTAGCCAGTAGGGCCAACAACATAAACACTAACATAAAATATGATATGAAAAAATAGCTCCATCGAAAGATCGATTGAGACAAACTTCCAGAAGTTCGATTTCCACAAGGTACTCGAATCTGTAAACCTCCGGAAGTTGTGGAAGTGGACGAGCGAATTTATCATTTATTTAAAAATTAAATAAGTATAAAATTGCTTACAAATTTATGACATAAGTGATGCTTATTAAATAAAAACCGTTAATATCTCAATACCCTAGAATCTGGAACCTCCGGAAGTTGTGGAAGTGGACGAACGAATTTATCATTTATTTAAAAATTAAATAAGTATAAAATTGCTTACAAATTTATGACATAAGTGATGCTTATTAAATAAAAACCGTTAAAATCTCAATACCCTATGACGTGGTTTGACGTATATTGTTTGTGTGGTAAAATTTACCCTTTATGGTAGATACAGAGGCAGGGCAGACGCGCGATGGTATCGCCCGCACTCAGCTCCTCGAGACAGATAACGCACTCGCCCTTGGAGTCGCTCAGTACGTCCTCTGTAATGAGTAATTTATTATCAATAAAACAAAACAAAGATACCTACTTAAATACAATACAAAACAATAAAGAAGTAGACGTATACGTGTCTAATTTAGACTAGCTTTTTTAAAGATAGACACTACAAATTAAACATGTAAGTTAAGTATGAACGTCTATAGTGCAAGTTATTGAGTACCTAAGATTACTGAGACCTACCGTTGTAGGAGAGGCGCGGTCGAGTCAGACACATGACGAGATGGCACTCGATGTCGTCCGGCAATACGAACTTGCTGCACACGGGGCATTTGATACCTGCAATGTATGTAATAGATACGGTTAAATTATTTGTATAAGCATTTATTGTACATAAGTATAAACAATCTTATAAAAAGCGTTTCGCCTAATTTGGTAATTACTGTATATATTTGTATTTTATATTTTAAGGTATAGTCCATTGATATATTACATTTTAAGACCTTAGCGTGTCTTTTTAAGGGACACAATTTGTAAGTAGGTGTCCGTATGTGTAACAGAGAGTGCGTTAAGCGTGTTAAAACATATTTATTTGATATTAATTTCAATTATTATTTATTTGTTACTATTCAGTATTATAAAATTTTTAACATATTGTCTTATATATTTTTTTATTTTATTATAAATAATTAGGGCTGTATTTGTTTTATAATTTTCCCGGATTCTAACCAAAATAATGTTTGCTATCTTTTAGATAAAGGGGTTACTGCAGTATTTTTATCAAAGAGTTAAAGAGTTTTAGGGCAGTAAGTTAAATTGTAGCCATTTCATTACAATATTACCCTTAGCCTTAAAGTTAGGTCGTCCCGTGGTTTCACATAAATAACTAGAGCAGTATAATCGGCAAAAGCTAATAGTCTACAGTTCTCTAATTTAATATCACAGAAATCATTAACATAGACCAAAAAAGGGCTAGGGGAGAGTATACTTCCTTGAGGACTCCGTCATATAATAAATAAGTATAGCCTAATGTAATCGGTAGATATTTGTAAATTAAGTATACTTGAAAGAAACATTTTTATCATTCTTGTATTTACCTTTATAAAATATATACTTAATTTTCGTATGTTATTACGAAATTTATATAAGACTTATATTCGACTTCAAAGAAATAGCATTTTCTATTCAAAAGCTGTTCTTCAAATATTCATTATTTAACTAAACGCGTATGTACTTATATTCGTTTAATGTGGAATGGAATATTGATTATTTAGTATAAAAATGTATACCTAAATATACATATGTATAGCTATTTGTTACAAATATACACCCAAGGATATTGAAGGATATAGATATAGGTATTTAGTACCTACCTATGTAGGTATATCCGTGTATAGGTAACTAACTGCCTTGAGTTTCAACTCCTTAATAACGATGTCTAGATGTGACATAGATTTGTGTTTATTGTATTCGTCAGTAGTTAAAATGATAAACAAAACGCAACTCAACTACTGTTAACACCTAAAGTAGCACTCGTAACCCCCAGTGGCTGATTTCTAGATAGGAGTAGGAAAGCTACGATGGAAACCACTTTATTTTAAAAATTTAAATATGTATTTCTGTAATCTTACAAACAGTTGCTGTTCCGTTATCAACGTTGCGAGTGACGTGCGGGTATCGACCAATCAGATGGCGGCAATTATGTAATCGATACAGTAACTATAGTGGCACCACCTATCACTATACTATCATAAAAATATAAAGGGCCCAGGCAACCACCTACGAGACCTGGACTATCTATTTATCTACACATTGTTTTTTTGTTGTATGAAACAAACAAATTATGATTAATTTTATTTCGTTCGTTTTATTTGCTTGGTATAAATGATTTCATTGGTAGGCTGGAGTGTAAACAAAACAGTTAGGCTAAAATTGATAATATTATTATTATGAAATGGATCGTATAAAAAATAAACCGAAAAATTCATTATTACTTATTGTTTGAACTAAATATAAATAATAATATAATAATACGAGTAAACAATTTGTATCGCATTAAAATGTACAAGCAGTGACGTTCATTGGAATCACTAGTGAAGTACTAGCAATCGGAAAGAGGAAAATTATTGGAACATTACTTCGAAGATAAGGAAATTTAGACAGTTTTTGTAAGCAATGAAAAATTTATTTGCTATTTAAAATAACAGACTAGACTTGATTAACATATCTGGAATTGTCTACTAATTACAAATTTACATACTAAATTGTAGTTGTTTTTATTATTTATATTATGTACAAACTTGAGATGTACTAAAGTATTTCATAAACGAAACTTTCATTTTAATTATTTTTCTTGCTGAAATATATTATTTAAATTTAAAACTTTGCAGCTTCATAGTGAAATCGTATAATTTAGTTTATAATTTATTATTATTTAATTTTTTACATTGCATATTAACAATAGAATTATGATCGAAAACAGGTAAAATCTATAAAATATATTAAAAGCGGTAGTTGGCTGTAGCTACGAGTATATAGTTAGCTAGCTGTAAGTTGTTATTTTCCAAATTTTTATGGCATTCCATTAAACGATTGCGAATTTCCTTTGGGTATAAAATATTGATTCAGTTCAAATATCTGCAATAAAACAAAGCAATTCAGCCGCAAACAAATATCACTTAATGTCAGTACGTCAGCAGGCCACAGTAGTCCACGGACGACTGACGAAGTGGAAAGCATCTAGTACAAAAAAACAAACTAACAGACAAACAAACAATATCATTAATAATTATTTGCCTCTTTATTTATAACACTCGGGAAAATGTTAAGTGTTATGGAGTGAATTAATATTTAAATTTTATTTGAGGTAAGCAATAGTAATTCAGTTTATTCAAATTGAAGCTTCCTCAGTCGTTTTAAGTTTAATATTTTATCTTTTATCTTCCTTACAGTTGTTTTAAGAGTCGCTAATTTTTTTCTTTATACTAATTAATTATTTTCCTTTCTTTAATCGCATCTTAGAATTGTACAGACACTTTAATTATATATTTACCTAAGTAAGAATAAAGTAGAGTAATTATAAAATGTCTATAAAAATGTCGGTTACGTTATACCATAACTTGGTAAATAAATATATAATTAACATTTAAAAAATACTGCATCATGTTTTATAAGTTAAAATGACTGTTGTTGTTGTGTATATTTTCTGATTGCTTTACAGAATTAAACGACGAAATTGTACTTACGTATCAGTATTCGACTTTACAATTTATTTATTTAATTTATTAAAAAAGTGAAATTGAATAAATAAGTGCATAAATACAAAACAATTTATTACTAACTTGAATTCAAAAGACGAATGACAGTTAACTTTGTCATTTTTATTTAAATAAAGAATTTAAAAAAAAATCTGACTAAGCGTCTTACGGGCTTGGCTTTACTGAGTTCTAACATTTCAAAAGTCGAATGTAAGCAAGAAACAGTTCTGACTTAAGACCTTAGTCGTGAAACAATCGCACCTAACAACAACCTTTTCTTCCACTATACTCTCTCTCTCTTAAGGTCTACTTTAAGCACTAAGTAACTGAAAAAACTGCGTTTCAATCCTTTATGGAAATGGCTTTCATTTTGAAGAGCATAAATAGTGTTTAACATTAACATTGTCTGCACATTTTAACTTATTAAATCAACTGACTAACTTCCAGTAACTGTATGTTACATCTAATTATGTTTGAAGATGTTAAGTGACAAGTGACAGATTTATGAAGTAACGAAAGCGTGGCCATAGCTTTATAAAAATGTCTGGTCTGTGTGCCTGTCTGTCTGTGGCCACGAAACTTTTCATTTCTAAATACATCACTGGTTATAAAATATGACTCACTAGATGTCTGGTCACCATCTACCTTCCTTCCTTAATATTTATAGCTATAAGTCATGTTCCGTCTTTCGCTTCTTAATGATATCGTGTGTAACGGATAAAGTTTTCTTCTTTCTTTAATATTCCTTATTGGTTTCACTTATACTTCTTGGTAACAACATTACCTAAATAATGATAAATTTAAATTATTTTTTTGAAATAAAGTTACATTAAGTTCAGGACGAAATAAACTTAACCATTTATAAACAATTTGACAAAAACCTTTGACACTAAGTTCTTTAATTCCATCTTGAATTAAATATGTATAACAAATTTTAAATTATCTATAAATAGAATATAAGAAGATCCGAAGAATAGAGAGTATAAAAATAGGTAATATCATCTTTGGAACAGAAGTGAAAACTGAGGACTAATAAAATTATTATGAGCGGTAAATCATCAAACGACTCACTGGCAATACATTAGCCGAGCCCATAACAATCTAATAATTCTGACGGTTTACGACTGTTTTACTCTGAATCAATGTTGTCACACCGTTAGTGACGTGCATCTACGACAGCTTTAACTGACAAATGAAAGGCAATCAATTTGCTACCTTGTATCAAAGGTCATCATAGTAAATTCAATATTTCAATTTCATCAGTTATAAAAGCAATAACATGGTAATCAAACGAACTGACATTAGTGTAAAGTATAAATTATATGAAATATATATTGAATTGTTCGATTTTTAACCAAAAGCAGACAAATGAATCATAGAAAATTATAAATAACTCTTTTATGTCAAATTACAGAATGCTGTTTATCCTAGTGCTGTTCTCGCTGCTTCAGCTCGGCTCTTCCGTCATCAACTGCCGGATCTCGTGCAAACACTGCAGGGAGAAGGCCGACCATCCCGAGCTGATAGAAGTGTATTGCGCCATGTGCAACGAGTGCAAGGAGAGGCGCAGGGAGTGGCTGCAGGGTGTACCCAGCCTCAATATAAAAAATAGGGAATGCCCTATGCCAGCTGACCATTATGATTATGGTGAGGTTAATTTAATTGTGCTTTTAGAATATACATATATATATTTATATAGATTTTTTTTATTTTATTATATTCTTATTTATTTAGAAGTCTTGATAGTCGTATTTATTGTCAAACTACAATTTATTCGAGCGCTTGCAATTTCGTTTAAAAAATGAATAACGTGTACGAGATCACTTCAGAATACTTCAAATCCCGAAGGGTTGATATTAAACGACAGCTCTTTCATTTAATGTCCTTCAACATTTCAATTTATTCTGGTGTTAATTTAAATTTTAAATACAAAATCCGATCTACAATCTAAACACAATTCAATTAATTTTCAGATGATTGTTATCCATCATTATGCGAAGAGCCCTGTGACGAAAAGAACGTTCTCTTGACAGGTAGCCCAGAGCCATATACAACTACAACAACAACTACTACTACTACTACTACTACTACTACTACTACTACTACAACACACCGACCTTGTCCACCCAAACCCAAATGTACCAAACCTTGTGCCCTACCTATAGTATCATGTCTGCCAATGTGCTCAGTATGTCCTGTCAATCAAATATCAACGACTACGACAACGACTAAGCTTAATGAACATACTAAGAAAATTTCAATGGAAACGATGTATTTATACTTGGGTGTACCTAAAAAGCTATTGAATGAATTAAAGTTGAAGAAGAAAGTGTAATTATGAATGTGCAGTCTCGATAAGATGTAAATTAGGTTTTGAGTTAATGCCTAGTAATGTTATTTATTTTCAAATCGATCACGTCTGCTCAAACGTGACTGTAGTAATTGCTCATTTACAAACGAATTTACCTTTTTAAAATGTAAACACATTTTAATAATAATTAACTTCATAAAACAAATACTGTGACCTTCAGATAATAATCAAATTAGTATTGTAAATGATAAAGTTCTGGTGTCGGTTTGTTCATCAAGATATGCTATAATTTTCCTAGAATGTTTTCTAGAATTATGATATCTAAACAGTTAGTTTATTTCAGAAGATATGAGTCATTCGAGACTCCAGGATTGCTGAAAACTAAGAATTGGCTTTCAAGCGATAGACGCGTCTGTTAGACAATTTTTTTATATACGTTAGTGATAATCATTGACAATTCCTTTATTCTACACTCTGGTACATGTTCTTGGAGAATAAAAAAGGGGTGATAATATATTCGCTGCATAGAACACAAACCGTTGATCATCAAAAACTAAAATTACGAAGGGTTCTACCATTTCCTAGATTATATTATATTTATATATATTGTATACAATAGATTTTATATATTGTATACAATATTTTTTTTTAGATTATATATATTATATATATTGATACAATATAATCTTTATAAAATAAAAATGTCATTCTGCATAGCTACCATCTTACCTGAACAATGAATAGTTCGGGAAAAGAAGGTGACAACAGACAATGACACACGCCTCAGTCGCTGGGATTGGGAAACGAAGCTAAACTTTTTCATCGCAGTCTATTTTAGTGCCAATAGCCACTAAGCATAGAAATACCTTAAGAAACATTGTATTGATTAAATATTACCATATCTAACTGACAGACCGTAAACACGGTGTCTAGGAAAATTTAAAGTATATTTTTAAATACATTTTACAATAATATTTTTATACCAAATCTACCACGCACAAAATTTCTTTTTGGTTTACGCGAAATCACCGGCAATTAAGATTAGTAATCAAAAACCTCAAGGATATTATTCTTTGTCATATTTTTTATTGTACGTTATATATAGGGTTGCCAACCATACTTTATAATAAAGTATTATACTTTATTTTTGGTAATTATACTTTATACTTTTGCATACAAATAAAGTATGTGAAAATACTTTATTTTCAACCTTCACTGCGATTCATAAAACAAAACACTCATTATGGGATTTATGGGTAAATACTTAAAACTATTTAACATATAAGTTAGAACAAATGATGGAAACGATTTATAATTACTGAACGAAATGTATCTAACATTTCTACAGTGAGTAACATGTTAATGTGAATCTGTCATCACTTGAAATCCATACATAAAATAAAATTGTCACTGATCGATTTCTGTACTTGAAATGTATTAAAAATAAAACTTAATGGGGGGTCTTTATATAAGCAAGAAATCACAAAACAATGGTTTTTCATTTGTCTGTATGTCTGTATATCTGTATGTTTATGCACGTTAATCTCAGTAACGGCTTAACCAATTAGGATGCAGTTTTCAGTAATATATTGTAGTAATCTTCACTTAACATTTAGTGTTTTTTTTCATATAAATCAGTTAGGAAATAAAAAAGTTATTTTAAATTTAAGTCAAGTACGTAATAGGTACCATACAGATCTTCTTATATACATGTAACAAATCTGTAGAGAAGTAGACTCTGTACATTGAAAATATAAAAAAAAATATATAACAAGGATGTCTATTTCTAACATTTTAAAATTTTTTATCTGTTTATCTATTTCTCTTTTAGTTGTACCGCAACACGAAAAAATATGTGGCCAATGTAAATAACTTTTATACATCAAAACTTGAGCGTTATTCTGTAAAAAAATTAATTTTTCACTTTCATTGTACACTCTTCACTCTATCAAAAGATATAAGTATTTAAATCGATTAAGAACTTTATGTATATCTATACATATAATAAAACTGTAACTGATCGATGTCTGTACATTTAAAATATTAAAAAAAAATCATAATGCTGGGACATTTATATAAGCAAACAAAAACAATGATTTTTCATTTTGGTCTGTTTGTCTATATGTTTGTGTGTCTGTACCTCTGTATGTATGTTTGTTCACACTAATCTCCGAAACGAATTAATCGGTTTGTTTGTAGTTTTCGGGAATATATTGTCATGGGCTTCATTTTACATTTAGTGTTTTTTCATATAAACAAATAAAGAAGTTTATAATCCCTTATTTTCGTACCATTGCGGTAAGATTTTTTTTCAAAATTGAAAAGTGGTCCTCCCCTCAGGAAATAATAATACTCTTTCCAATAAAAAAAATGAGAAATCGGACTCTGTTAAAAATGATCGGTGATTAAAAACCAAAAAAAAAAAATCAACTAAAAAATACTTCTACGCAAAAACTATTTGACGGAGTTTGATGAAACCTGAAACGTTTATAGTTTATACATGGATACCAAAGGGTACGTTTTATCGAAATCGAAATTTACCCGTACGAAGTCGCAGGCACAGTTAGTATTTAATAAAATTATCAGTATTTTTTCACTTTTTATTGATAGGATCTTAAATTGTATGACAAAATGGTTTGATTTTAGCGAACTGGCTTTCCGTACCTACTTCCCAACATGTCTTTGAGATTGTATTTGAACTTTTTAAAATGGCAATATATTTAATTAGAAACGAACTGTTTATTTATTTAAATTTCAATGTTGATTGACAAACAAGCTTTGAAAAATTTAAAAATAGTAAAAAATGTTAGCTTGTGCTAAAAGCACACAAAATACGTTTTAAGTTCAATATAAGTATAAAATTTTAAAAATACTTTTTTTTTCCCTACTGGAAACAGTTTATACTTTTTTTTCGTCAAAAAAAGTTGGCAACCCTAGTTATATATATCAATTATATTTTTCCTGATGACTTAATACATGCATTTGAGAAAAAATATGACCTCATGTTGCAATCTGCGAAGTGAATATAAATGATCATTAAGATTTTATTATTTTCATCTCTCAGGAGTACAAAATACAAGTACATAGTTGTATTGTACTGAAATATTTGTGTGAAACGATAAATCACGATCGTGTGAGGTGAACGACTCGGCTAAATATATTCGGCTATTATTTGTCATTTCATATTATTTAGGTCAAGTCACATTATTTACAAAGTATCATAGCGAAAAGATACTACAACTAGTATAATTATATTAAAGGATTAAACTAGACTACTATAAGCATTACTTGAACCAAATCGTTAGCGGTTATTGATCTGAAGGAGGCTCAACAAGTGTTCGCGTGACGATGCCCTTGGAAGTTGAAAGTTATTCTAGGATACCCTTAACATGTCTGACTCTGATTTAATCAGTACAGTCGCGAACACATCAACGCTAACTTAGATAAGTGTAAGTAGTTCAGGTACCTCACTTAGTAGGTACATACGTGATAGGAGAAGTAATGTGCAATTATAACACTAGTATGGAATCAGTGGAGAGGTCCATTTGCCTTGGATACCTTTTATGGAGTCAAGGTGAATACCTGCTATTACCTACTCGTACATTCGATACTGTAAAGATTGTATGGGAATACGGTTTATACATTTTGTTACTTTACTAGCTGACGGGATAATGAATAACATTTAGTATTATCAGTCTTAGTATAATTGCTAGGCTAAAATACACATTTATTTATTTGTAGCTAAACTATATGTAATTTTTAAGGCCCATCATCCATCTTTTTTCATATCAATTATTTGGTGTCAGTGCAGGAAGTCAAGTTCTTCCATGCTCTTCCATTATACCAATTTTCATGTTATATGCCCAATATCTAACATAAAATAAAAACTCAAATCCGATAGTAGCTCCACCGGATAGGTCCAGTTGTTAACCTAAACCTACTCAAATACTCACAAAAAATACATCTTATGAAAAATTGCAGTTATTATATAAATATGTATAAATATTATATGTGTGTACACAGATTCACATAGTATATAATATAAATAGTGTTGTTGGTGTTTTACGGAGGAAACATTCTTTTAGCAGGTAAAAATATTGTAAGTTTTTTAATTACATTGTGTAATTAAAAACTGTTGTCAAAGTGACTTTAATTAACTCTTGGATTATATTTAATCATCAAAAATACAAAATACCTAGCATTTCTCTACGGTTTTAAATAAATAACGATTTATTTAAATATGATTAGAAATATACATATCTAAGTTTATCAATTAAACTTACAAAATAAAGAGATATTTTTTTAATACAATGTCATATTTATATTGCACTGAAAATGACTCAATGCTTGAAACATTAAGATAATTATTTCCATTTTCCCTGTCGTCTGATTATAGCCATCAATGATTCAAATAAAGAATCATTGGTTTTATTTACCATAGAGTATCCTCCTTGGCGGACGCCTGTGTTGGGTTCCGTACGCCGCCGAGTCAGGCTCGGAGTCTGGCACACATGTTCCTATTATAATCCCCATCGTCAACATAAC
This sequence comes from Napeogenes sylphis, assembly GCA_959347405.1. Lineage (NCBI taxonomy): Eukaryota > Metazoa > Arthropoda > Insecta > Lepidoptera > Nymphalidae > Napeogenes > Napeogenes sylphis. Next base: position 21,320,460 of record OY365783.1, on the reverse strand, counting down.
ACTGCACTTTACGTCCGGTCCATCACAAAACACTCGACATTACTCCGATGCTACTTCGTCAGCGTTCGTTCGAGGCGAGAAAGGAACTCGAAGTGGCGTTCAAAGGCAGCTCGGATGCCATGTCGACGCCGTCACTTCTGGCACGCGACGTGACGTCACACCGGTCACTGCGTCACTGACAGGGCCGAGCTAGACGTGAAGTCAAATAAGGTCTACAGTTTATCGAACTGCTTCCGTACTCCTATTAGGGTAAGGACTGAGGAGTGCTTTACACATGACGCCGAGTGGAGTAATGCCAACATTAGAAAAATGGAAATGTAACGTTCCCGTTTTCTGTTGGAGTTTTCCATCAGAAAACTAATTCAGGCGTTTCATTTACCTAGATATATAATTGAGTGGTTTGAATCACAACAGCATGTGTGCCTTAAATTCAAATACAAAGATTTTCATTAAATATTAATTTTTAAAGAAAATATAAACATAAATATTTTCCAGACGCTTGGAAAATTAGACACTATGTTAACGCTTTGATCATGATAGTTGTTTTGAACAGCAAAAAACACCAGTGAGATAGTCATCACAGTAGCTTGTAACTTAATTAGGTTACCAGTTCGGTAAATACGAAAGGATTCTTTTAATTGGATTCGTCGCGATAGACGTCACAATCTTTCGACTAATTAATATGAAAAAATAATAATTTTCGAATTGTAGATAAATATTTAAGACCCGAAAAAGATAGTTAATACTCTAAAAATTAAAAAAAACTTTTTATATATGTTGTAGTTTAATATTCATTTTAAATAACAAAATTATAAAAATGGTATTTATCACTATTAGCAAAAATAAGAAAAAAAAGGTATACCTATTTAGGTTTTAGCGCTACTTTAACAGACACCAGGAAAAACTTGAAAAAAAGTATATTCAGATGGCAGATCGATCAGTTCTTCTATACATAAGTAAGTTTTTTAAATATATCGAGTCAAAATCTTATCAACATTACGACGATTACCGGCCCCTAAAGCTGTCTGCCCTTGAGTGTTTGTCAAGACTTTAAACGCAATAAATATTAGTATTATAGTTGAAGAACACGATAAAAGAACGCTCAGGTATACTTTTGTAGTACAAAAAAAAGATACGTCTTTATTACTTTTTATAATTAAAATAACGATATACGAGATTACTATCCTTGGCTACTTTACTACCTTAGTAACGGTTCTTAGATACACAAAAATAAAAAATACTAAAAATAATTTAGAAGACTGTTAGCAACATACAGCAGCAAATGTAATTGCATAAAAACAAAGCAGTTCAAAAAATACTAATTTGGAACAAAACACAAACAATATTACAGTCACACGATTGGATAGATTGCGGCCATCAGTATGAAATACAACGACCAAAAAATATTACTTTAGCATATCTTGCAAAAATCATCTCTTTCACAAGCACACAGAGAACTAAATCCCGTAAAGGGAATATGTCACAGGACAACTTGGGTGACTGTATATCGAACAAAGAAGAATTAGGGAAGCTAAATCAAACAAGACCAAACTGCCGCTTGTTTGAGCGAAGTTGTTCGTGATTACTTTTTGTTTCTTATAGTTAATGGGATCAAAAACAGGATTTGAGGTATCAAAGTTTGGGACACACGAGATTGATTCTTTTCGAAAAAAAGATGACAAACAAAAAGTTCATAAAATCCGGGGAAAATTAATGTTCAAAGCAAAAAATTATAAAAAAATACTCGGCGACCAAATGTGAAAAAAAAATATATTCAATATAAAAGTGATAAAAGTGCCTAATAAGATATTGCGCGTGTGTTAAGATTGCTCAGCCTTCGCAAAGGAAATGAATCGGCTATTACTTTATTTTGAGGACGGAATGAATAGCGGTCAAGCACCCATCAATTTAATTTCATTTCAAACATAGTTTGTTATCTCCCATTGAATCCAAGAGGACGCCTTGTAATTTATTATACCTACACCCTACTTATCATTATACTTTTTGTTGATGATGTTAGAAATCTTGTATTCGTAATTTGAATCCTGATTATTTTAAATTTGATATATTCTTTCCATAAAAACGTCACAATATAAATATCTTTATTTATAATCATTGAATGTTATGCGGGTTGCAGACCGAAAGCTAAGCTATGTTAGTTTAGTTTAGCTCGCATAGCTGACGCAGTTTTTCATACTAAACTAGCTATACTAAACTAACATAGCTTAGCTTTCGGTTTGCAACCAGCATTACAGTAATAACATTGACTCGTACATAATGAACATGGAAACAATTGTAACATAATTCTGTGAGGAACATGACTCAAAGTGTTAGTGGTAGTACGTAATATAGTGAGTGTTGAGGAAACAGCTCCGTGAAACAAAGACGATTTTTATTGTTTATAAACAAGTTAACAACAACAAGGAGGACATGCGGGGCGGAAGATGTCTTCACAAGCGACTTATTAGGTTAATTTTTTAACTACTTTTACCTTTCTTAATTCGGAATAACTAAAAAGGCAAGGCAAGGCAAACCAAAAAAAAAAAAAAAAAATCTACATCAACTTCTGGCATTATGGTTTAAACTACCTACTGGTGACTTGAAATTATTTTTAAATATCTTTCCGCCATGGCGTGTCGACAATAATAACTAACAAAGTTTTCCTTTTACAGTAAACATGATCTGGGCAATACCTAACTATCCTCGTGGTAATTATCATAATTAGACTGCTTTATCAATTTTGTGACTACAAATATTTTCTATAAAGTTATATATTTTAGTGGTTCGTTAAACCAAAAAGAACATCATTAAACTATCATATATCAAAAAATAAACAATAATAAACATAACAAAACAATGTTCAACATATTGTTACAAATAAAATGACCCAAAATAAAAAAAAAAATTCGTGTCTAATTTAGTAATATAAAATAAGTCTGTTTGATGGTCTCTCCTCAGTTAACTATAATAAGCTATAAGTGAACTTTCCTCTATTATTTTTATCATGAACGCGAACATTGCGAGGAATTTAAAATCGCTTTGTATGCAATTAAAATAAAAGTAATATGACCTCCGGTAAAAATTTAACGGTAATGTTGTTAAAATTTCTAAAACAAGGTACGAGAGAGGTCAAAACGAAAAAATGGAAGCCAGCTCCTCCCTTGCGAAACTGTACTAGCAAATAAATTATGATGAGAAAGATTAACTTAAAACCTAGATCCATTTATTTGTTATCAAAGATCATTCTCAACAATGACCCAACGCTGATGTATTCCCTCCAACTTAAATATGTACCAACAACATACCAACAACAACTTAAATATGTATGTACACATACATATATATATATATATATATATATATATATATATATATATATATATATATATATATATATATATATATGTAAATGGACATATTTTTAACCGGCTCTGTTAGGACCAGTGACCCGGGGCAGCGCCGCTCTTCAATCAATGAACCAGTTTAATTCCATATTATACTATGCCATAGTAGAACATGGGGCCGTTTAGAAAAAAAGAATAAGAAATATCTTGAATAATTAGAACCTAAGATAAGTTTTTTTAAAACAAAATATTTTTTTTACTTTATTTCACTTTCTTGAATACTACGACCAGAAATAAACGAATTATATCGGATTTTTATTGTTTTAATATTTTACACTGACGATGCTGATAGATAGACAGTAAATAATATCTAGTTATGACACTATTTATTGCTATACCTTCTTTAGGTACAAGACATTTCTGTTATTCCTTAATTACAGGACTTTTGGGTGACTATTTAATAACTATTTATTATTTAAAATTTTGTTAATGCTTTGACCGGGATTCTTATTCGTCTTCAAACAAAATAATATGTCATTTAGTAACAAAATTACATTTTGTCTCAACATAAAAGAAATAAATAACGTGAAATATCAAAGAGATGTAGGTATTCGCATCTCATTATACGAGAGACCATCGGATTTTGAATAGATATACTTTTTATGTGCCCTTTGGATAAAAAGGGATTCATATGTTAGCTAGTATTATTTGTAATCACAAAGGAGCCTTAGTAATCAATAATACTGGTTAACATATAAGTATACAATTATATGTATATATGAATAGAACTGAGTTAAACTTAAGAAAATATATATATTTTTATCAAACATCGACCGGACATCGAGCTAGTCACAAGGTTTCATTTTATTTTAGCCGTTCTTAAAATATAAAGAAGACGAGACAAAAATGGATAAAATTAATTAATAGTCTGCGTCTCTTGGATTTCTCAGAAGCTTGTTAAATAACATTCGGTAATACTTCTTCATTTAACAGAACAAAGGGCCGGTTCCACTTATTTATAAACTCAATATAATCGACGTATACTATCAGAAAACGAAACGGACGTAACGTAAGTTACACAAGAAAATATCAAAACATGATTATGTTTTGAAATCATAAGAGAAACAAGCATTTTTGTGTAATAATCATAACAGTGTCGCTACGAACGATATTAGCAATAAATTAATTACGACTAAATTTCATCAATTAGTTCAGTCCAAATAAAATAAACCACGTATTTTCAGCCGACAACCATATGTTATGTTTAGGCACGTAATCGATTCATTTGCATACGCGGAACGTTTCAACAACCCATTAGATTAATTATCTATGAATTAGCGCGTCAAAAGATAAAAAACCGATCATTAAATCGTTCTTAATGTGGTGGCAATTGTCACGTTTTTATGTTCCTATTTTGAATTTGTATATCTCTTATTTGGTTGAGATGAAGTGTACTTTCACGTCGCACAGTTTTTAAAAACACCTTCCACAGTATACCGTAGCAAACACAGTTCAGGGCACGCAGTACGGTAGCCGTAGCCGGGCTACGGCCTACGACCGTCCGCTCCCAGGGCCCGCCGCCGACTACCGGCTAGGCGTCGGGACGCCGCCGAGTGATTTCAACAATGCACTCCAGACGTTCTATCAAACATGTTTCTACAGGTTTCTGAATAAATAAGGAACATAATAATAATAATATCGGGACAAATTACACACATTGATCTAACCCCTAAGTAAGCAAATTATTTGCCTGTGTTAAGGGTGTTAGACAACGATACTAATACATAGAAATACACATATAAATACTGAGAATATATTTTATAAACGACCAAACCCAGAAACACACATTTATGCTCATCACATAAATGCCTGTCTCTGCCGGGAATCGAACCCGAGCCCCATTGTACCGTGACACGTTAGGCGTCTGCGCTAACCACTCGACCTACGGGGCGGCAATATTACTAATTGATTTAAAAAAAAACAATATTGTCTCACAGGTACAGATTTTTTTTTTAAAAGGTAATATTTTAGTCTTTAACTACTTGAAGCAATTATCAAGAAAGCAGACCTCGATATTGCTGTAATTACTGGAAATCTCTTAGATAGCAGTACATGCACCCTACAGATATATTTTTAAGTTAAATAGTAGTCAGTTAAGTCTGAGTAAATAGTTTTTAAGATCTGTAAGTAACGCAAGCGAAGGAAATAACAATTTTGAACTCAGTTTAATGTATTTTATCTACTGGAGCAACACACATCAAACAAACTAATTGATTGTATCAAGTTACTTTACGTAGTAAGACGTGGGCCACGTCACTTTGGTTACGGTGTCGGAGTCTTTAAATCAGAAGTTATGCAAGATTTTACAACAAATGCAAACAAAGAAACCCCTCTTATGTACATATTAGTGTTGTAATCATTAATTTGTAATCTTTTAACAACTTTGTTCTCTGAGTTGTTACATTAGTTGTAGAACTATTACTTTTGGTTTCTTTCTAAGTACTTTCATATGAACTTTTTGGACACTTGAGTTGTTCGAGGAATTAATTGAGTAGTCATACGAACGTGGGTATATTTTAGTTCTCATGGAATATTTTTTGTAACTTAGGATAACGATAATGAATGAAGACATTCAAAGGAGTTGTAATGAAAAATCTATTTGTAAATCATAATTATTATAAAAATGAAATATTTGTAATAGATTTGAAAATAACATTTAAATTTACGTTTGTACTTCACATAAAAACAATGCGGATCTAAAAAACCCTACTTTTTAACCCCCGACTAAAAAGAGGGGTGTTATAAGTTTGACCTGTCGATCTGTGTATCTGTCTGTGGCAAATTTCCGGCCAAACGCGTAGACGGATTTGAATGCGGTTTTTTTTGATCGATAGATATGCTTGTCGAGATGATTCTTATTCATGTTTGATTAAAATAAAAGTAGTCGTCTTCAAGATATTGACGTTTTATTCGTGCGGGGAGACCTCTCCCCTTCTTACTTACTTCTTGAATTCGTTGCGTCAGGGGACCGTTTAATAAGGGAAGAAATTAAAATGCAAGTAAGTTAACAAGGCAAATAAAGAAATTACGACATCGAATCGAATCGAATCTAAGTCCTCAATGATTAATTTCGTAATATATACACTATCAACGTACCTACAACGGTCCCCGACGCAACGATTTCAATAAGTACATAATAATATTATTTTTGTTCTTTTTAAAGGTCTTTTTGTATCGGGGGTTTCTAAAATTTTTAATATAATTTTTAATACATTTTACCTACTTATCGCAAAACAATGGAAAATCGCTATTTATAATAATTTTCAATAAGTTTTATAAAAATTACTTTAAGGTTTTTTATTTATTCATATTTTATGTTGTAAGCAAGCAACTTTTTATTTTCTAATGTATTTTCGGGTTGACTGTCAGAGAATGCTTTTAATAATTAAGTTCCCTGTTGTACCTACCTGTTTTAGATATTAAAGATAAAATTAATAAATAAATTTCACGCCTCATTATCAAAACTTGAGTTTGAAAAGTGTAAAAAAAATACTATGGAAGTTGATAGTGACATACTAGAACATAATATTAAAATAAACTACCAGCGTCAGTAAATAATACTAAGTACCTACTAGGTTAAACGCGCTACGTAAAATGGAAAAGCTGTTTGAAATAGTTTGTTTTAAATATAATCCTATAACAACAATACAATATTAACTAATATGATATATTAGTTCAATTATATGTAGACATAGTAGATGTTATTAATTATTACAGAGATCGGAGGTCAACCCTTAACTCCTGACATATTGAATTTTCAGTTTCAGCCAAATGGGATTACTTTCAGAATAATGCTTAAATTATTTAAGCTCTTATTGTTCGATTATAATAATATAATATTAATCATTAACAAAAGATATGTATCAATTTAATAACACATACAACTGATTTACAAATCAAACTAAATACGGGCAAATAATTATTAATAATAATTATCAGTAATCTCGTCTAGTCTTATCACTTATGGACCCTTGCTTTTTTTGGTATAGATGAACTAGATATACTATTTTAATTTAAGTATATTTTATTACAACGTATCAATAAGGATTCCTTATTCCTGTGACGTCATATTGAACGCATCCTAATGTGTTTCCACTTAATAAATTAAGTTTGAGCATCCATCCATGTGTTGTTGACGTATAAAGGTCCATTCAGTGTAAGAGAAGTAGATACTTATACAGAAAGGAACCACTTTTCTCTTTTCTAGAGATTGAATTACTTACATACACTGAGATCTTATGAAGGTAATTTTTTCAATGATATTTACCTGAAAAACAAAATAAATATCAAAGTCAAAGTCAAAATTTACAAAGTAACAGTAAATTTTCATAATATGATAATCGAGTTTGAATCATTGGTGTGTTATACATATATACATATTATTATATATTTATTCTGTACAAATGGTACATAATTAACACACATACATATATAATAATAAATAGTGTTCGAATTAAATATGTATTTAAAGAAACAAGCCGTTCTGGTAAGCCACTCTCCAACTGGTCTAGCTTTTATTTAAGGTTAGGTTACAAAATGATTCTGATCTAAGAAGATTCTTCTCACACACTATAAACTAAACGCTGTATTATATTATTGTGATCACTGTTTCGTCAACATCAGTATTCAGTAAGCAATTTACGAACAACTAGAACCATCGCAAACAATTCAATTGGAAAGCCTAATGAAATCAATTTAAATTGCAAGAAAAATTATTATACATATAAATATAAATACAATGGAATTTTTTTGTTTTTTTCTATTATATGTTTATACACTTATAGCAATGTATGAAAGAAATATATAATTAAACCTACTAAATAACCAGTGTGTCCATGTACACATCGCAGCATTCTATATGCTAATTCCAACAAAGCGGTAGCTCAATTGGTAGAGCTACGGGACGACATTTCAGAAGACGCAACTCTAGGTGATGAATTTATAATTATTATATTTTTCTTTAAATTGAATTAAGTTAAATGTTGAAGTTAAACAATATCAAACAGTATATATTAAGCTTGCTTTACAGACTCAATACAGTGTAACAGATCTCTATGAGACAGTTATCACGATTGATTTTTAAAAACAAATTAAATGCAACTTATAAATAGTTGATTGAGCTGTTATAATCGAGGCGATACATACATATTACTACCTCTTCTTACTAAGTAAATATCATTTAACTTACATGTTTTAAGATATTTAAATTATTAATATTATCTTATAAATATATTTAGTTTTAGATATTTCCGTTACAAATGTGGTTTTATTTATTTTAGCATAGCTGTAGTATAAAATCACTATAGTATTAGGTCCAAGTTTATCATTATATTGTTATTAAATAGATAAATAATATAAAGGGGCCATTGAAAGGTTAAGGTTAATATAAGGGTACCTACTAAAGTTATTAAAAATAAAATTATTTTTTCCTGTCGCTTATCTTGTGAGGTGAGAGATACAAATAAATAAAATTCTTAACAATGGCGTCTGCAAATCGTTAAGACCGCGTCATAAATACTTTCATTTCGAACAGATCTTTGTTTCACGTCAACACACATACAAACACACACACACATTTACATAAAATAAACATACAAAACTCAATATAATGTATATAAAGCCTCTCAGGAGGATAAAATATTCCTTAACCGAATGCATTGTTTCAGTATGCAGTTAGTCTGGTCCCCCGGCGTCGCTTGCAATCGATACGTCTCGACGCCAAGTCCAGGGGCGCCTGCTTTTATTTAAAAATGGGCCGGAAGTCGAAAATACCAGGATATCCACACGCGGATATGAACCACACCGTGCAGGAGTTAAAGTGGAAATTGCACCCCAGATGACGTAGACAATGACGTCACACTGCCTTCCGTGATACTTTATACTTGCAAAATTATATTTTACTATTATACAAGTATTATTAAAATGGAATATTTATTATATGTTACATGTTTATATTTACGTACTTGTCAAACTATAGGTGAGTGAATATTTTTTTATTTATACATTATGTATGTATAAGAAGTAAATGTCGCTTTTGTTGAAAAACAAATAAAGAAATAGGTGACCATGTTGTGAGAACGAGTTTAAGAGATGTAACTGTAGCGGTGACGTGACAAATTAACACATAACGGGTAGTCTTTCAGAATTTACACTTAGTTTACTTAACCTACATGTGAACCAAGAATTTTTAGTTAATATTATTGTATAGGATACTATATCCTTATAAATGTTAATTAGATTAAGTGAACCAAACCCCGTTCAATATTTGAGTAAAGGGCATCATTGGCTGACATTAAAAGTGTTGATTTATAATTAACTTTTTTTAAAGACAACTTTGTTTTCAAGTTACGTGTCAAGACTGCTTAACATGTTTTTTTTATATTCTCATAAGGACGACATTGACGACGGTAAAGATAAAGATTCAAGTAACATATATAGTAAATTAAAACATTCATATAAATATTAAACAAACACTGGAGTGTTATTATAACTTTGATAGTGTAGTACCTTTATATGTAATATCACATTAAAAACTCGTAAATGATACAAAGACAAACGAAATATAAAATATAACTTTAATAAAAGATATTCAAACAAGTCACTTAAATATGTTTTATCTTTACAGGAATAAATACATATGAGATTACGAGTGTTTTATTTAACTATTGTTATAAAAGCGGAAATGAGACAAAAGATAACGCGATTGTTTATTTTTTCTTATTGATATTCTTTTTTGTATAACACATTAAAAAAATACATATTAAAGTTATAAATAAAACTAACAAATAAATACTTAATTATTTTTCAAATTAAACATTTAACATTTCAAATTCAGCTGAAAAAACTACAACTTCTTTTATACAAGTTGGTTAATTATGAACTATTAAGTGAATTAGTTAAAGTAGAATTAGTTCGTTGTTTAGAGAAGCGGTGGTACTTGATCAGCATCCACTGACGAGCGAAAATAATTGTTTTTTTTTTAATTCAATCACCTGTGGATTGAGTTGGCAGCATGCAATCTAAGATTGATTTAAATCTCGGATCGATTAATCATTATAGCAATAGATAGGAATCTCACACTGACACCGCCTACTTAATGAATTTGGTTATTTTATTAACTAAGATAAAAGTTATAATTAATTATTTTGTTTGATATTATGACTTCGTTTGTATCAATAAAATCTATCGTTCTTAACCAATAATGTTAGAATTTACTTAAAACTAATTTGTGGCCTTAACTTGTGACAGACGTACGAACAGATGAGTGACGGATATAACAATAGGGTTTTTATAATGGGGGGTTTTTCATAAAAGCAAAGCAATTCAGACAATTCTGACATTTAATCTGCACGGTTATCAATGAATGCTGTGTGTGAAGAGTGTCTAACCAAGGTCATTGTTATATTACTAAGTACCAAAGCTTCTTCAAGTAGTCTAAGGACCCTCTCAGACTACAGCAAACTGCCAACAACACTAAATAGTAAATAGACAATTAAAATGTTTCTTTCATTAATGATAATAATTTCTTTTATTAATTCACAGTATTTATTATGTGTATTTCTATGTGTGTGTATCAGTGTCTAACAACCTTATCACAAACAAATAATTTGCTTACTTAGGTTTAGATCAATTTGTGTAATTTGTCCAGTGCTATTATAATTATTATTTATTAGAGAATTCTAGATTAAATGTCATTTAAGTTTACCTTTTTAAGTAATCTAGATAATCTAATATAATAATTCTTATGTCAAGAAATATAGAAATTCTAGAAATTTGATGTATAATCTCTTTATTTCAAATCTATTGCGTAAACTATCACATAGAATAAATAATTCTGTTTCAATCCGTTTTGGATGACATCCACCTGTCCTTATCCCAATAACTTGGGATCGGCCCAAAATGTCAAGATTGACATATTGCAATCGATTTAACAAAATAGTTTAGAAGCGGCCGGAGCCCGCCTTCAACACTCTGTAGAGTATGTTGGTGGGACATGGGCCACTATTCGGATAGATGATATGATTTGGTTAGTATTCTTAAATGGATTTATTTTAATATCTTATAACGGAGGGCTAACTATTTTATTATTTATAATGTATTTTTTTAAAGTAGGTAAATACGACAAATATTTGATTAATACGCAAACGAAATTCGTACCTATAAGTTTTTATTATATACTAGGTTTTGCCCGCGGCTTCGCACGCCTTAAATTCGTAGTAAAACAATTCCCACTTCCCTTTTTTTGTATTGGCTTCTATATGACTTATTTTAAGTGATACAATAAAAATTACGACATCGGCAGACATCGCTCACTGTCAAAAGTATATTTAAAGTTTTTAATAAGGATACAATTTTAGGTACTGTAATTATTTTTATACCTCTCTTATTTTTACTTAAACGTCCATTTAAATACTTCTCAAACAAAGTACTTAAAAACCATTCTAACCATATATTACACTTACAGATTTTCATTGAACATAATCAAAATATTACCATGTAAACTTAAGGAATTCTGAGCTACACAATCGACGTTATTTTCACCATCAACTTGCAGGTCTAGTTTTATTAAAAAATAAAATCTATTTTAAAATAGATCCATTAACAAAATTTTCAATACTGAACATTCACAAAAGCCATTTTTGAGACGGTTTTCACGGTTCCATACCAGAATGCGCCGGCCAACCGTGTACCGCCGCAAACGCGATGTCCCTATATTTTAAATCTGTAATATCTTCGAAAATATTTATTTAAATTACATACTATACAGGGCTATATTGTTCCATATTAAATGAAAAATGTATTTAAGTTACTTATAAGATAAGGATTAAAGCTGTATTTCTTAAAATCGCTTCGTAAATAACCTATTATTTTTCGTAAAAAGTAAAGGATAAAAATTTGTTATTGTGGGTTATCCCTAAGAGATAAACATATACCATCGCGGAGTTTCTCTTGCTTATATAGAAGTTATATGCTGTATGAATTTTAGAATATATATTTTTTTCGTTTTGTGTGCACAACTAAAAGACAAACAGATAAACAAACAAAGATTTTAAAAATGTTGAAAAGGGATTCTGTTAGTCATTACTTCACATCCTGGTATATTTTTTTTAATATTTTCAATGTACAGAGACTACTTCTCTACAGATTTATTACATGTATAGAATATGATTTTCATTGTACCTATTACGTCATTGACATACATTGTCACAACTTTTTATTTCTTAACCGATTTATATGAAATATACACTAAATGTTAAGTGAAGACTGTGATAATATATTCCTGAAAACTGCATTCAAATTGGTTAAGCCGTTTCTGAGATTAGTGTGCACAAACATACAGACATACAGACAAACAGACAAACTGAAAAACCATTGTTTTGGGTTCTCTTGCTCTTATAAAGCCGCCCTATGATGTTTTTTTTTTTTTAATTCTATGTACAGGAATGGATCAGTGACAATTTTATTATATGTATAGTTTTTTTTCATTTACACCGGACCTAATTCATTTACAATAGCAATGAACATTGAATGAACCAATATCATTGAACAGAAAACCACAATGAGCGGACAGACGGTCAGACAACTAAGAGATTTATATTTGATAATAACAAGGACCATTGTAATGTATAAATACAACACGACACTTAAGTATATATTTTTGTTTTGTTCGGTCTAGTGTCCTCCGTGTGGGAATATATTAATAACACACACACCCACACAGCCACGCACACGCACGCACACGCACGCTGTACATGGCATACCGGGCATGGCAGGGTTTACATATTTCAATGATTTATGCTTCATTAAAAATATCAGCAACCCTGACTATCAGATACAGTTTTTCATTAGTTGTAAATTATTTTCGCTGCAATATATTAATGTGTGCTTATATAGTTCTTCTGGCATTGTTAAGTAAGTTGGATAAGACAGGATAGTTTTTTGCGTTGACGACGAACCCTGAAAGGTCTTTAATAAAGTTTTTTTGTTCATAATATCTAGCGGGGCTTTATGATGACTTTGATCGTTATAACTATATCCTTATGTCTCGCTGTTCCCTCTCATTTTTATAGTTTTGTATTTTCCATTTTACTCTTATTTTTTTTTCCACTAGAACCCGATTGTAAAAATACTATCTCCAGTTATTTCCAGTATTAGTTAAACCCCATTCATAACAATATGTTTGAAAAAAATAGAGATGAATATAAAAAAATGCATAATGTTAAAATTCATATTGGCAGTTTGCCAATAAATAATAATTCAGTTTTACAGTCATGTCAGTTGGACATGACTATGAAACAATAAACCAACTACTTTTATTGCAGTATTCATTATTTATGATATTAACTTTCTTATTACAAATTATTAAATAATAATTTAAACATAACAATGAAAACGTTACAATATAATAATAAACATGAATGCGATAATCATTGAAATATGATGACACAGCAATTCATAAAATATCTTATTGAATTTGACGTTTCTATTTATATAATATGCCTAAATGTTCAAATCTTATCAATATCTATATATACTAGGACGCTTCCTTGGTTGACGTAGTTGACGCAGTGATATGACATCATTAACGTTAACAAGAACAGAGATAAGTCACTAATATTTTTAAGGCAAAGGTTGACAAAGCTTGAAGTTTGACAGAGGTTTCACTCGTGTGGACAGGTGATAGGGAAGAAAGGAATTTAAAAATGGAACATTTTGTAAATTATGTTAGAAACAATAAATACTTTAACTACTCATTTGTTACTGACTCTATCTCTCTACATTAATTCTAGTAACGTTTAAGTTATTGCTATAACCACTAACTAATACTATAACGCCTAAGATTTATTGTTGGTCTCTTGATTGAATCAATGCTCTAATAAAATTCTGTTATAGTTACATATCTATCAGTACGTGTGTTCTCTAGACGTCTGGATTCACTGTACATTTTTATTTTGAGTGTGACTAAACAAGTCATTGTGTGATTTCTTTTTTATTTTGATTAATACAACTCCACTGCAGTGTCACTCGTCACTCTTCAGCACTGTTCTCACTCATCGTCGTGTCATATATTTTTATAACTTCCTCAACCGGTCGAGTCATTTAATAACTTCACAATCATTTACGTACCGACACTTAACATGTTACCGACCAGACGTTATTGCGGGCAAAGTTAGTTTGTCCTAGACCGAACGGGTCACTCCTACGCGACTCAGGATCCATGAGATTGTTCCAGAACAACTTTTTTTCTTTAAACACCTTTAAACTGAAATGGTTTGAATTAGATTCTGGGCTTACAAGATATGAATATTATAGACCAACAAGGAAACACGACCGCTATATTATAATAATAATCAAAATTACGTTGTTTTACCGCCTCGTTGGTCGAGTGGTTAGCGCAGACGCCTAACGTATAGAAACGCAATGGAGCTCGGGTTCGATTCCCGACAGGGACAGGCATGAATGTGATGAGCATTGATGTCTGTATTTCTGGGTTTGGTCGTTTATTAAATATATTCTCAGAATTTATGATATGTATGTGTATCGTTGTCTAACACTCTTAACACAAGCAAATATTTTGCTTACTTAGGGGTTAGATCAAAGTGTGTAATTTGTCCCGTATTATTATTATTTACATACAAATATATAATTTGATAAATCATTAACCATTCAATTTATCAGACATCGATTTACTTATATATTATATCTTCTTTAATATCAATCATATTTTTTATCTTTTTTCCTTTCTTATCATTGCACGCGTCACGACTACTTTTTTTGTCAACAAATAATGACGGAGTTATATAAATAAATCTAATTCCTTATATAGTTTTATTTATAAAGTATTTTAAAATATTTGTTATAATTTCAAACACCGCTAGCTGACTAATATGAGTCACCTGCGTTTAGTATTTCCCCCCGTTCAGTACGATTTGATTTTGACTCATCTTTTGAACCACTTCTAATAATCATATCATTTCAAAGTTAACAATTAAAATCAATATAGATATAATCATTAACTTATATATTATAATAACTAAAAATGATTTACTAATATTCATATAATTTTAACTTCAATGTTTTAAATAAACTGTCCTATTTGGCGCATCCACAAAATTAAACAAATCTCGTGCCAAATGTAAGACAGATAAAGAAATATATGTAACTACCTACATAGAGAAAGGTAAACCGTTTAATGTTTCAGTATATTAATTTACTTTGAAAATATATTTAGCAACCTTCATTACAACTAAAAACAAAAAATATAGCAATTTACATAAAATAAGAGTGTAAGTGCTCTCCAAATGAAACAATGAATCGAATAATATTATAAGTGTTAATATAACACAGTATTGTTGTTTTAGTTTCAATGTTAAGTGTTCGTAAGTGTATTATTACTTACTAAGTCTAGAACAGACAGTGCACTAGACGATAGTAGCACTGGACAGACAATGAACTCATATCTCCTAACAAAGATATACATAGATTGTAGATAATATTTTATTTACGTGCAATCTCAGGAGGACCGATAACACTCTTTAAAAACAGGAAAGATATCACGAAACACTATTCTTTCCTCGCGACTTTATCCACTTCGATCTATGCTTTCATAGATACCAGAACCTTACTGTTTGTATTCAAGACAAATAGTAAATATATTATGTATTTAATGTGCATGTATTTATAATTTAACACATCAATATCTCATAAAATAGTACATATTGTATATTAAAAAAGTGATTGTAGGCACTATCACAATATTATTAATAATATTTTGGCTCTATCAAGGTTATCTATTGAGTATTGAGGCTAATATCATAACGGTTACATTTATTATATTTACATAAACATTAAATAAATGGTTTTATTGTAATTATAAAGTAACAGGGAAAAATATAGTTGAGGTCTTTTAGCCGTAAATAACCTTCATCATAGGACCTTATTATTTATTGAACTCGTCATAAATGGCTGAACAGATTTTTATGATTTTTCAACGTTTAGTGGGATTGCTGGTATGTTTTATTTATTTAAATGACAAAAATATTTAGGAGAGAGAAACATCGAATTTCATCGAAACATCGATATAGATGATGGTAGAGACATGTACCTAACTCTGACCTCACCTACAGTGAAGTCAATACAGGAGAATTATTATTATTAAAATAAACACTTTAAAAGGATTTTGCACGGCTGATGTCTATGTAGCTATTCGCTCTATACGGTATTTAATTAAATTGGTTATATTTAGATTCGTAAAAATCTTAAACGATTTCGCACAAAGATATAAAATAATATTATCAGTTCAACGACCTGATTACTTCTCTGACCCAAAAAATGGTATCAACAGCGATATTGAAGGTGAATTTATGAATTGTGGAAACCGTAGGTACGCGTCCCTAGCAACACGACGGGTAGGAGTATGACGTAAAGTAATTGAGATAACCAATGAACTGAAAATAGTTATCTGTAGTAAGAGTGCTACATCAATAAGATAGTAACAGACAGATCAGACAGATACACAAGGTAAATATAAACTGTGTTGATTCAATGAGAGGTACTTGTCGGAGATATAGGGAGACATTTTGTTAAATTGATACTAAATAGATTCCAGCTGTATCTGTCTGATTTCCATTCAAACAACTTGCTTTGTGTTATCTACGTATGATTCTTCAGGAAACGTTTAAAGAACCATGCGCACTGGTACATTCAGTCAGCTTCTAATAATTAAATATAAACTTTATATAAACTAAATAAAAGAAAAATCTTATATAATATATATATTATTTACTTTAACACTCACTCTGCCCGAACTATTATTGAATAGTAGTAAAATTCCTACAAATGCAAACACAGATATAATGTATAATGAGGTAATTTGTCCACTAGAGACTGCACAACTCCGGTGAGAGCTCGCTCTTCGCTTCCCAAACAATGAACTACTCTTATGTTAAGGAAGCTAACGACAAATAAACTGAATAGAGATTGAAAATATAGGTACCTACTGTTAACATACATATACTGTTACATACAATGGTATTTAAATGTAAATTCAAAATTATTTTCAAAATAGTACCCCAATGTAAAATATAAGTAAAAGATATAAAGCAATAATGTTAGGAACGCCTATAAGACCTTTATTAAAAAGACCATCAATGAAACGTTTAACTGGACAACCGTAATAACCGCAGTTATATATTATTATGATACATTAAACTGTTCAGAGTTACGTAACTACATCATAAGGACCGAAGGAAGGCTGCTTAGGATATTTTATATTACAATAATAAAATAACCAAGATGTGACCGTAGGTACCCGTATAGGAAAGAATATTTAGAAAATCGAAAGCTTTATTAAGTCCAAATGTATATAGAAACTATTTGGCTAGCATTTAAAAACCTTCAAAAAAAGAGCGTATTCCTTCTTAAAAGGGCGGCAACGCGTTTGTAACTCCTGAGTTGCAGACGTCCATGGGCGACGGATGTTGCTTACAAGCAGGTGACCCGTTTGCTCGTTTGCCTTCTATCACATAAAAAAAAAAAAAAAAAAAAAATTACATGCCATTATATGATACGAACATAAAGTTAGATATTAATATAAACGTCATTCGAGATGTTCGTCTGCGTCGGCCGGTCCAGATACTGGAAGTCCCTTTCGTTATTCATGACAGTTGAATGCGAAATCTCGTGTTAATACGTTATATTATGTATGTATTGTCCAGATTTGAAGGTTAATAATTTCGCTACAGGATATTCTATTCTTCTAATCATATTCAAGAACCATGAAGAACTGTCACATATTTATATACCTACCTACAATATCAGCGATTCGTGTGAACTACACGGCACTATCGTGACTAAAGTACACCGACAAGATTTTTTTAAACTTCAACAGCAAGCTTATCTAAAATGTATTATTTCTTTGTCCGTTAATGATATTTTAAACACAGAATATATTCCTTAATTGCTTTATGCTTTTTTTAAATAAAATACACATTTTTAGAACCTTGTATTTTTTAGAATAAATAGTAAAAAAAGCTCCAAAAATAAAGCGTTGTCTCCGTAAAAATAACACACAAACATTTGACAATTTTATAATCTAGATTGTACATGACTTTTTTAGTTAAAAACAAAATGGCAGTGGTTCTTCCAAACGACGTCACCCCTCGCACACCGCCCAATCCCCCCCCTCACCTGTCCGAGACTTCTTAGCTTCAATACTTAGAACCTGTAAAACTTTCACCACACGAGCAACTTGTAATACTTAAAGAGTTGTCGAGTACATTATGTAAGTTACTTTACGATCAATAATACTGTTACCTTATGTTAAGGTATAAAGTAACCTTATAAACCGACAAACAATGATTGTCGAAGGTTACGTAGCGTAGGTCGGTATCACTGATTAGCGTAATCTTTTATTTTTATCCACTTTTTTGTTCACAAAATATTTTCATATAATAAAATAATCAAAACGAAATCTGTGCATTGAATATTATTTTATAGAAATAATTGCTACGGGTTCAGAACTCGTTTAGTCGTTTTCGCGCATAACCTAAAATCTACTGGATCGATTTCGATAAAATTTTGTATTGTTTTAAGTTCCTGCCCTGGTCGACGATAAAGGATGCTATTTATTTTTGATTATTATGAGAAAATAGGTAAACGGATTTAAGCTTTAATTAGAATTCAAAAAAATAAAAAAAAGACGGATTTGAATGTATTTTATAGTACTGACTTATTATCTAAAATATGACGAATATTTTTTATACCCTACGCAATCTTTAACGAATAAAAAAAAATATTCAGGCTATCATTACAATAAAATAAAATAAAAATATTTGATAAAATTTAAAATGATGATAAATGGCTTTTAATTCAAGGAAATGGTAGGAGAAGAAGGGAGGAGACCGAGCAGAGGAAGTGGCAATAGCTAGTGTATAATATTATAATAAAAATGATTCATCATTAGGACACAGCTCACAGTGGTTCTCTCAACGCCCTAACCCATAGCCATGTGCACAAAAAAACAAACAGCATCCTGTGATGAGTCACAAGTGATCAACTTATTTCTGTTCGTAAGCCATTTATTGCCACATTGAAATCCAAAAGATATTTGTGAATTGTTATTTTTTGTATTGTAATGTCCAAATACTGATTGTGTGCTAAACTTTTTTTAATTATTGATCAAAGAGAAAAGCCAAGTTATAGGTACGGATACGAAAATGTACAAGTTAAAATTTATAGAAGTTAATTGTGTCATTTATAAATTGTATTGAATTATTAAATATAATATCGAATGAGGAAAATATTGTATGCATATGCATTTATGTGTGTTTAGCCATTTAAACCCATACATAAATCAGACCTATTTTATTATTACTTCTTGGTCATGAGACTATGGGCTACCTGTGTACTAAATGTGGAGTCTTAACTCTTAAGCGTTCAGGAGTTATGGAAATTACAGACGGATGTAAAGTAGCTTTCGCTACTTAATAAAAGTACAACGTTAAAACTGCCCTGATGCTGGACGAAGACCTCTTTTCCAATCCTTGTTACTGAGAGTCGTGTTAATATTTTTTTCTAAGGTAAAAGTAATGTAAATTTAGCGACATAATGGGGTTCGGGTTCGATCCCCGACGGGGACAGGAATGTATGTGATGGGCATAGATGTCTGTATTTCTGGGTTTGGTTGTTTATTAAAAATATATTATCAGCATTTATAATGTGTTAGATTTATAATGGTTAGATCAATGTGTGTAACTTGTCCTGTATTATTATTATTATTATTATTATTAAAACAAACTAAGGAAGCAACCCATTATTAACAGACGATGTAACGAATCATTGTAACCGAAAATATCCTTTAAGTTAATGTAAATATAAGAATCAATGTTACTTTATTAGCAATAAAAACTATGGACAAAGAAGTTATTTAGTAAACTTAACAATAAAACAAACAGTTTGAATTCATGATGATACAAAAACATCAAAAAATACAAGTTATATTTGTATTACGAGCCTCTGTCTCGCGTATGTTATGAACTGTGTTCAGATCAGGGAAAGTTTGGTAACATTGGAGTTAAGGTCAACGAACCGTGAATTTAAAACCACAGTCAACAGGTCCAGGATAATGAACGAACAATTAAATAAAAAAAAATATGTTAGTTTTTAATAAAGGGTGAAGTATAAAGCTAATAAATATAATTAATTATCAGTATTATATTGATATCATATATATATATATAAATTATAGAATTATTTTGAAAAGATTAAGTCGTCGGTGTTTATTTACTATTGTGTGATTTCCTTGTAATATCGTTTTACAATAGCAACGACAATAAACTAACAAATAGAAATATATATAAAAGATAAATGTTATCAAACAGCTGAGTATACATTAGATTTAGGAGTAAGAGGTAACAGCATTAAGTAAAGTGACTGTGTTGAAATAATAATAATAATATAGTATACTTAATGATACCCAAAGCCTTGACCTGTGAAGTCATATAAAAAAAACGTTGTAATAATCACGTTTTATTGCAATGGACACATGACTTTTAATAATATATAAAAATAATGTTTTTTTTAATATCGTATCTACAACGGGTACAATACGATACATAGCTGGTATTCAGCACATGACGCACCAACATATAGTGTTATAATTTATATATATATATATATATATATATATATATATATATATATATATATATATATCTGGCTAATAAGGCTCACGTAGGTACCATTTAATAATTACCTCGTCTAATTTCTTAGTATTCTTATCAGTCATCATGAGTGACTCAAATGATGCTTACCTGTAAGAGAACAAAAACATGGGTCAATTTTCAATAAGTATTAACATTTAAACACGTTTTCAAATTGTTAAGATCATTTATATTATGTAACTAGTAATTAAATCAAACCTATAAATTTATTTAAGTGCATCTATGATATATAGCATTTTATTTACCTTATTAACTCAATTATAAAGGTGAATCAGAAAACAAAACACACGTCATCTTTACAAATGGCCTCTTAATGATAAATTATTATTAAGTATTTCTAACTATTATTACAGAAAGTGGTCGTTTTACGATTCCATTTTATTCTAGAGACGTGTACTGTGTATTCTATTCCATTCTATTCTGCAGACGTTTACTGTGTATTCTATTCCATTCTATTCTGCAGACGTTTACTGTGTATTCTATTCCATTCTATTCTGCAGACGTTTACTGTGTATTCTATTCCATTCTATACTGCAGACGTTTACTGTGTATTCTATTCCATTCTATTCTGCAGACGTTTACTGTGTATTCTATTCCATTCTATTCTGCAGACGTGTACTGTGTATTCTATTCCATTCTATTCTGCAGACGTTTACTGTGTATTCTATTCTATTCTGGAGAAATGTAATAAGTTTTCTATTCTATTTTGGAGACAAACTATGTATTCTATTCTATACAGCACGCATGAGAAGTAGAGAAAGCTATTATCTTTAAAACCTTACATAGTGTCATATAGATCATACTGACGGATAATTAATTAATAAATTCCAATTAAATCTATATCACGTTAATGAAATGGGAATTTTGGCCGACTTGTTTAAAACCCATTCGCTATAAATCGCGAATGGGTTTTAATCAAGTTTTTAAAACATTAGCTCGAAGGATAATGAACAATAATATTTATAATATAATCCTACATAAAACCTGGACCTCTTTAATTGTAAGTAGATGATATTTATCACGTTTCAACAGTTCAGGTTGGAGGATTACCTACATATTACATACATATCATTGAACTTTTAGACTATCATAATAAATATATTTCTTAATAATATCCTTCAAAAATCAAATCCAACCCGGATAAATGTAATCGTAAGATAAAATAAAAAAAAGGTTTGCTTCATACCCGATACCTACATATTACAATTCCCGGTCACCCATTACGATAAGAAATACCGATAATAAGTTCAATTGATAAATGGTTCAATAGTCATCACTACTGGTTAAATTAATTATAATTAAGCAAGTGTCTCAACTTCGTGCTGTGTGTCGGTTCGAGTTTATGTGTGTGGTCTTTTAATATTGTTTTGAAATTAGGAAAAAAACAAATATTACAATCAGACGATATTAATAGACGTAATTACCGAAAACTGTGACGCTCGTAGTGACTTATCTGGGAATATTTATTTATTATTCGGTCGGATAAGATAATCACAGTCTCGCAAAACATTATTTAAACATATTATTGTCGAAGTCAGTCTGTCTCGTCCGGTGTCATACTTATAACTCATGACCATCATCACAACCGTTCACGAGGAGTCAGGGACGTTCAATAAAATGAATTAAAACAGACAAAGCCTTTGTGAGAGTAAGTGACAGCAGTCGTCGAGGCCGGCGCTGACACGTTTTTTTGTCAATTTGAACGTTTTTGTTTGATTTATAAAAAATAATAATAAAAAATAAATTAAAACCACCGGATAACATATTTAATAAAAAAAACATTAAAATATTTATTATTAGTAACTGTATAAAACTTTGCGAGAAAATTCTTAGACATTAATATTGACAAAGATATTTTGAACCAAAGGTCAATTAACATCATCGTACTCCTCACACTCCATAATGTACTTGATCTTGCACTCTCGGTGTTATTGCTCCTTATCGTTATCAGCGGGATAACAGCCGATACGTCTACAACAACAACAACAACTGACTTACCACTGATTACAATAATATTTAATTTAAACAAAGATAACGCTGCTGTATTGCGTTGCTTTTAAATACTGTTAACCAAATACATTTATCACCGTTAGCATATAAATTATAAAAAAGCAAAACGAGTACCTAACACGGACCCCCCGTCACATCTACGACATAACAGGTTTATACTTTAGGTATAGTTATATATGTCGCAGCCATATCAAGTATAGAAAGTTGATTTTAAAGTTATTTGTTATTGTACAAACATATAATAACCAATGTACGCAAATAACATCCATTTAGTTCTAATGAGTAGTTATGTTGTACCTACATGTAGTTTTTGTACGTCTAATATTCAATTGAAATCATATTCACAATGTTTTTTAGGGACAGTGCGTCACCAAGAGATTTGACATCAATTTTATATTAATAGCCCAACTGACAAAATAGAATATCTCTAAATCAGAACCCAGTAGAAATAATGTATATACTTTATGGTTTTTAGTAAAAGTATTTAAATAAATTCTAATCATAAATTAGTATTTTTGATGTTTTCTACATTTTTAATCAATTATATAAATAAAAGAATGGTAAGATATATAATATAATAATCGGAGTTGTATGACCAGACTATGTAAGTGACAATTTGTCAGAGTGTCCGTGCAGTTCTGTTAAGCGACCTTCGTAGACCGGTTTAGAAGTAACAAGCGAGACGCAATTTAAATGTAATTTATAAAAACTACAAACACAGACTGACAAATAGACACGGCCATACGATTTATACGAATCATTGGTTTGGGAAGGAAGTAATTAATTGTTTTAAATCGAGAAGTCGAAACATTACAAGTTCTAGTTCGATACAAAAAATATCGATATGAAAAAATCGGATAGCTCATAATTGATGTATCTTACATGTTCGTTGTGTGACTGAACTGAATAATGTTAAGCTTATTATGATGTTGTTTGAAAAATATAAATAGAACTGGTCAGTGGTTGAATGGAGTTCATAAAAAACATTAAAGACTCGGACACGCGCTTCGATTGCAAATGGTGTCCGGTGTACGCAAAAACTTTAAAACAATTGATAAAAACAAAGGAATTTAGATTCAGCTCAGCCCGTAAAGCGATTCGCTTCATTTAAATTATTAGATTAACCTTGACTATTGCAAAGATATATAAAGTACATATATATTTTTGAAGAAACAAAGTTGTATTTTCCTCAATATATCAGGTGGATAATTGTATTGAATGTCTAACATACGTGATACAGTAAGAGTAAACAAGAGATAAATGGAGAGCATCGCTAAGAGTTCTTCTGTCACCTACACAAAGCCGACAAACCTTTGTCGAGTATGTTAGTCAGTTCGTAGTCATCTTTATATAATTCTACACGTGGTTTGTACGGTATGCGCCATACATGGTCTAATTGTAAATATCTTCGTTACATACAACTTCAAAACATCCATAAATAACCGTCGGTATTTCGTATCAAAGAACGAACAAGTATGAGGTTAATAACACAATCAAGTATATATAGACTAATATTATAATCTGTCCGGAAGCAAGAAAGGCAATAATTTAATATTATAAGTAACCGCTGATATAAAATAACGCCGAGTCAGCGTCGTCGGTGAGTAATTACTCGGAATAAGATTATGTGCGCTCGCCCCATTGTACACTGTATACAGTACACTGTGTACTGTACACTGTATACAGTACACTACCATTCAAACTGACAACTTTCTGAAACTTACTACTTGAAGCTGAATGTTACTCAAGCACAAAACTTCTAATGTGCAAGAGTTATTTATGCAAGGATATTTTACTACCTATGTACATAATTTACTACGAATATACACTAAGACTAAGAAAGTACGGTAGAATTTATATCTTATAAAAATGTGACATTTCCCAAGTTGTCCACCTATTGAGCCGGTTTGTCCCCGTACACTGTACGTTCACCTGTGTGAGTAAACACATAGGTATAGGTGGCTACTAACTGACAAACTGTTGAGAGCTGTAAAACTCTTAAATATATAATAGACAATATAAGACCGCACGACACTTGTTATCTATTAAGTGTATTTTGAAAAAATAATAAGTATTACTAGCATAAAAACTATCGACACGTAGTAAATACTCCATCCAGCCGCAGTCACAATACGAGAACTATTCTACACGAACACAATTACAAGCTACCGATTACATATAAGTGCATAATGCAGATCCATACCGATTTCTTTTCTTACGTAATGTCTCTGTTCCCCGCTGTGCGAGTTCGTTCCAAACGTTTGACCCATCTTGCAATCACTGCAATCAGCTGATCACACACTATTATAACGACTATAACCAATTAACACATGCGAGGGCATAGCACGTCCGTGCGGCTCCACCTCACGATTGATACTGACACAGGCTTGAGAGTTGAGCTGAGTGAGGAGCGAACGCGGACCGGGACCGGTGACCGATAACGTTGATCTATAGTGACCTATTTGATTATACCGTTGTTTACATTGCACGTCGATATATTGGGATGCTTTGTGTAGGTTGCGGTGATTGTGCTTCTGTTGCAACACAATTGCAAGGGAGTGTTGCATGCAATTTAATGTTGTTAGATAACTATTATTAACTTCATTTACCCGAGGTTTGGTTGTGTTAATAGTTTCATGATTGCTTTATTTATTTGACGCTACAATTTTGTGAGTTTTTGATATTTTTTTGCGATAAAAACAATCATTTCGAAACACAATCGAGATACAGTGCAAACCTGAATAATTTTACATTCACAATGTTCTTGTTCGAATCCAGTTCAGACACCTTTAAGATACAAGTATTATGTGGAAGGATTATAAGGATGTTTTACGATCATCAGCAACACTGACTATTAAAAAATACTAAATAACTCGCCACGGCAGAAGGAAATGATGATAGTTTGGAACTCTTGAAACATTTAATACGAGACGAGCATTATGATAGTAGCTTCTATGACTTATAGCAGTGTCTGTCTGTCTGGATACCTGTAGATATTTAATAGGTATACCCAGGAAAACAATGCAATGACCAAGGAATTCAGTGAAATACCTATATAAATACTCAAAATTAAATGAGTTTAACAAACATCCAGGAACCTTATGATCTAACCGGAACTAAATAACCAATTGAATTATAAACAGAATTAAAAACTTTTGATCTATACTAGTAAACCTTAAGAAACAACACGAATAGGTATTTTCTTTTTAATTAGTTGATATCAACCGGAAATGAAACCCAAAATGGGCTAAAAATTCAAACAAATGTCATAATTTAATTTTATTTGATGTGGGATAATATCTAGCTATAAAACATTTATGTTACAAACTTATGATTACATTTCGAAATATCGACACATAATTTTATATCAAAATTTAAACCAAAGAAACTAAGCCATTGTCAGATAAAGACGAATGAAATTTAGTGAAAGTATATAAGATGAGATATGGTTTACATCATTAGTATAAACTTTGCAGCCTCCTTCAAGGAACATTCAAAATATTCAGTTTGACACTCTTTCTTAATAAGGAAGAATAATATATCAAATATGTATGTCCTCGCAAAGGCTGTATGAGAAACTTTAAACTTACGAAATAATTTATGTTCAGTACAAAATAAACTAATATTAAATTTGAATGAAAACTATTATAATAACTGATTTAAGTACCTACGTAATATAATAAACAAAATGTATATTATGTAATAAAATGTATATTATGTGATAAATTTATCACAAATGCATTAAAATAAATATAATAACGAGATTGTGTAATTGTGGTAAATACCAGTATTACATAATCTTGCGAAATACAAATAGTATTACCAAATACGCCGGATACGATACAGACTTGAAACTTTGGTGAAAAAAAAAACCTGGCTGTACGGACAGAGGACTATTATTCACTAGCAGCTATTTAAAAAGTACTGATGCAATAACCCGCGGGGTGATATCCATTATTCATCCGATATCTTTAAATGACTGTCAGATCTGTTTTAGCGTCTTCATGCATTCATACATTCGTTCGTGTTATTGTTATTTAGTGTGACTTTTGTAATGTCTATATAAATATAGAATGAAAAATAAACCGATACGGGCAGGGATTCGAACCCGCGACCTCTGGGAAACCGTCCCGTTTTGTAATGCCACTCTTAAATTTATATTACAACATTGAATAAGATTTCATTTAAAGGAAGTAATTAATTTAAATAGACTACTACTAATAACTATTAATACATATAGATATATCTCCAAGAAAATAATATAATAAAATGTGAGATAACTTTCTTAAAGTCGTAGACATTTCTGATGGTCGCTACAAACGAGCAGATCTCTAGAGGAATTCTATCGGGACATTTTATACTTCTCGGATACTAGAGAAGAAATACCTGAGTGTTATTCTGTAGCAAGTACGAATACATTTTAATATTATAAAATATATATTAAAATATTTATAATATCAATAGTATAAATAGTAAAAAAATACTCAGAATGTATACACTATACAGGGTTATTTTTAATTAGTGGACCACCTCTTGCAGGCAGCTTCTCTACATCAATCCTAACAACATTTGTTCTACGACTTTTTAAAACTAATTATTTTAAAATTTTAGTGGTCCCATACAAAATGTATTTGTTGCATCTGACATTAACTCTGAGCGTAGATATGGCGCCCGAGTAATAAGTAAAAGAGGAAGCCATTTTTTTTTGTTTCGTGTTTTGTATGTTGTTTATCAAGATTTTTAAAAGTCGTAGAACAAATGTTGTTGGAATTTATGTAAAGAGACTGCCTGCAAGAGGTGGTCAACTAATTAAAAATAACCTTGTGTTTATATAGTAAATAGTATGAGAGTGTGGCTATGACTGGGTCATTCTGTGGGAGTTATTCAGAAGTCGTCAACTGAACTACGAGATATTATGTTTCCACGAAGTGACGAGTTTGTGAACGTATGATTCAAACATTTATATGCAGATTAGATACTTAGTATTCCGTACGTATAGTATAGATCTACTTGTACGGCTTCACATCTTCCTTCATAAATGTAAAATAACTGACTCAATTAAATAAATGGGATCATTGAACTTGACAAAATGTTACTGATAATGTGTATGTGTGTGTACTTCAATATATCGTAAATATTATATCATTATTAGTTGTATAGTATTTTAGTAGAAAACCGTACATTATTATTTTATTTATTAAAATAAACTACTAAAATACTTCTAATTAAATATGTAAGTTATGAAAATATATTTAAAAATAGCGAATCGTCTGTAACAACGTTATTCATATAAATTCTGTTTATCCGAACAAAGGACTTACTTTCTTGCTATGAAGAAAATATTCGTAATTTTCCTAGAAAATATATTCGAACAGTTTTTTTATAATATTTATCTTTATAGCGGAGCAAAAAGTGGAGCGGAAAAGAAAAGTCTGTTTGTGCCACAGTTCAATATACATATAATGATATAAGCGTAAATATATATTTTTACTAGCAAGAAATCCGCTCCTTTGCAAATTTTAATCGCAAAGTTTACGTAAGATTCCTTACATCAAATATTTTGTTAATAAATAAAAAAATATCAGTTTGTGAAGCCAGTGACAGGACAAATGTAAAGAAATATGTATATACAAATACTAATATATATAAATAACAAGTCCATGTATTTCTTTAGGCTGCTCACAATCATGAAGGAGTCATCAATGTAAGAAGTTTTAACCTTATGTTATTATTGTAAGCGGTATGGGTTAAAGTAGTAAATAGCAAGGCTCCTGTTACTATAGCGTGTTTGAAAAAATAATCAATTTACAGTGAAATAACACTTGCATTATTAATTAATATGAAACGAACAGGATGTACATTATATTATATTTTATTATATACAAATCAAAGCCTTAAAGAAAACATTTTATGAGCATGAAATTTTTCCGCTAATAAGTACGGAGACAGAGTATTTATTTTAGCCTGAGAAGGGTCCACTTTTTAAAGGCAGTGTTATATTTGACGTACCTACAAGAATATTATCCTAGACACGTCGAGCTGAAAATGTCATGTAAAAGAGTTTTATATACCTATGTACCCATAACTATGTGCCTATACATTTGAACCTATACTTATATCTAGATAACTATGCCCATTAACCTATTAGATATTCGATACGGCTTCTAACTTTTAGTTTTTAGACGTAGCGATCCGTTAAAAACTAACTATGTAATACGAAAACGTTTGTAGAAAAAAAAAGTTTTTAAATAATTTTACATAGCTGTTTATAAATGTGTTATAAATTATATGAGACAATATTAAAGTGTAGGTTACACTTTAATATAGTTAGACATGTTTTGACAGTTACATAAGGGTGCCTACAGAACCTTTAAACATGTTTTGACAGTCTCATAAGGGTGCCTACAGAACCTTCAAACATGTTTTGACAGTTACATAAAGGTGCCTGCATAACCTTTGTTAGGAGACGAATCAAAAGTGTTGATGACACGGCATAGAGGCCGCCGCACCAGGAACAAACACAGATCAACATACAATATTCCTTAGTATCAGAAATGTGCGCACAGCATCACTAAACTAATTAATCTTTATTCTTTTATGACATTAAAATCTTATTGCGTTAATTATCTTCATTCTATAATACTTAATTGTAATATTATAAATATCTTTAAGTGAATCAGTATTTCTTTTCATCTTTTAATGTATTTTCTTCAGATATTACAGTAAATAGATCTCGCGACTAGATTTACCATGTCTGTGACGAACACTACATTAAAGATTTTCAAAGAAATTTTATTTTACTAAAATATATACAAAATATATAGGTCGGTAGGTATGCTGAGTACTACAGTCCTTGCAATACATATGATAAAAAGTTATTGCGCATTTTTTGTATGAACACGTGAGACACGCTAACAATCAACACGTTGTATTAGCAATTGCAGTAAACATCATATTATCTGATTTGATAACGTTCCCGGTATTTGTCTATTCATTGTTAGCGAGAAATCTTGTAAAGTGCGATTTCAGAAGTAGAAGTAATTTGAGGAGTCTCATTTAAGACCAGTTATAAGGGAGACACGAATTTTCGAATAAACTATGAATACAATTTGTGCACATGTATTAGTTTGAACATATAACATTTATATTAACAAAAAAATAAGATCTGAGATATTTCGACATACCTCCTAACACATTATTAATCAAATGTTAACATATTATTAAATCCAAATAAGTCGATTACCATGAAAGTGTTATATGATTCTTGAAGATAACAACCTACTACCTATTTTAAAGCTTGATAGCCATCAACAAAACATCTATGCGCAATCTATAGAAGCTCTCGTGACTAGAAGAGCATATCCAATCCATTGAAATCCGATTCCGAGATATAGGACTATATTCATCCAGTTGCCAGTGACGTCAGTGGCGCGAGTGATGCCAGAGGATTTACGAGTGTCGAAAATGGAGATAGATTAGAGTTGGGATTTCATCTTTAATACCAATGAAACAACACTCTAAAAGATTATATGAATTAAAATAATACTTATGTTAAATTAAACGGTTATTGAATCATTAAATACACGTTTTTTAGTTTCAGAACAGCTATTTAACATTCTTTAAGTTAAGAATTTTAATAAACTCACAGTGTGTTTGTGTAAACTGAGTTTAGTAATTAGTAATCCAATCCTAGGTTAGCAAATAGAACAAGTGCGTGCATCAGGAATAGCTCAGGCAACCTCATTCAACAAGGCCGTCGCCTAGCGGACTGTACTGTAATGAACCGAATCATGTTAAATATAATTAACATGTGTCCGTTTGAATATTAAGAGTATTTAAGAAACACGACTGATTACCATGATCAAATATTACAGAATATTATGCTATATAGTAGTATATAGTAGAATCAAGGTTTTGTCTCCTAACCTCCCCCCCCTCTCCCCCCTGTTGACGCTGTAATAACCAATAGGGCTAACAGTATGGTCATGAACAAAAAAAATATATAAAAGCATATCAATAGTTAAGAACAGCTAACGCCATCTCGTAGTAGACAGTAATAACTCTAACTCATACCACATAGATGGCGCTACCGTACCATCAAGTGACTTTATCAATAAAACACTATCAATCGCTGTTCTGTTTACAAACAGATAATAAACATTTACTCTCACGTCTAATGTGATTAAAATATTGTAATATAATTATTTGCGCCAGATGTGATGACAATGTAACTAAACATTATAAGGTAATAACTAATATCAACAAGTTTTGATATAATTGCTAGACAGTGATATGTCACCTCTATTTTCTAATGAACTTAACTTCCTACTTATGAGAAAGTTATAAATTGCAGAACATCTTACTGAAAGTAGGCACTACTTTTAAGAACACGTAGACTTTTTTAAAATGAAAACGTAAATTTACATAAAGTATAATAGATACATCATAGAGGTAGATTGTATTATTTTGGATGATTATATTATGGTGCTGCGGATTCATTTGCAACTGTCGAACATTGGTAGAAAGCAGTTTTATTAAGAGTTAAGCAATATTTTTACCGCAAATGCATTCTATTCGCTGCCAGCTCCTCCGGCCTTGACATTCATTGATCGGGTCCCGCCTTGAACTTAACTAATGTTGGCTAAATCATCCAAGGTATTTGATGCATAAGTTTCCTTACATTTATCCCGTGTGCCTACTGCTCCCGCTGGTGAAAGTTGTATTAGAATATGTCCTATCACGACAGTAAAAGTACCCATTCCTCTTTGTCTTTAGAAAATCCGTAACCGCAAATAGGCAGGTCTTGATTGCATTATACATACGACAAAGATATTGAACAGCAACACCAAAATACCCCGAGGTATCTTGAACCTTTTATTTTGGACTGAAACCAATGATCTTTGGAAATAAATAATTGTGACAAGTTCGTTGAGCGATCTGCTGAGACCACAGCATCGCGGCGAACATTCTAGAATATTCACTCTTGGTACGACACAAAACTTGTTTTTTCAAAGGATTACTTAACTTATGCACAACTTATTTAGCTAAGGTTTTTCAAGTTAGACAGAAATAACTTTTGCATTTTAATTATAATACAAAAAAATAAACACCGCCCTTAATTTATAAACATCGCGTGACTTTATACACGTTGAGAAAAAACAAAAGAAAATTATTTTTTAGCATTATGCTGATAGGTGGACACAGATGCAGCGCAAACTGTAAATCTTTGTCACAACTGGAACCATGAATGAATGTGTTAGGAAGATTTAATCATAATATCGCAATGAGATAATAACCATTTGAGCACACACCCTAATAATATACACTAATTACTACAAATAAAGCTGTTTTTTTCCCTTCCTATCAATTAAATACTTTCCAAGGAAAGCCAAAACCAAACCCTATTTAATTTACGTGTAACGAAACTCAGAGACGGTTTATTTTTATTACATACAATCAATATAGCAGAGTGTAAGATGCATTGCAAATTAAGTAACCAGAGCCTATACCTGTATTGTAACAAGACCAATGTTAACGTAACAGTTTAGATCTGCCAATAAAAATATAACTACAAAATAATGACGTATACAGTTTGTTAAGTTGATATAAAAACATGTGTTCTGACACGTTTGTTTTAATTAGTAGTAAACTTACGTGTCACAAACCAAAAAAAAAACTTTAGCTCTTAATAATATTATATCTTATTTCTTTGTTTGCGAATACAAAGTAATTGTCATCCAAAATAATGCAGTTTTCTTGTTAAAATATATATAAAACATTTAAGGAGGAAGCAATTGCGTCCAACAATTAATTATTTTGTCGCCTTGGCACAATCCCAGAACTATGTTCCGACTGCGACTGTCACTGTTGATATCAAAAA
The DNA here is from genome assembly GCA_959347405.1 of Napeogenes sylphis. Taxonomy (NCBI): domain Eukaryota; kingdom Metazoa; phylum Arthropoda; class Insecta; order Lepidoptera; family Nymphalidae; genus Napeogenes; species Napeogenes sylphis. Next base: position 21,287,443 of record OY365783.1, on the reverse strand, counting down.
AAGATATTTTTTTAATAGGAATAACAGTAACAGTACTACGCAGTTTATCGACTTTAATTAATTATATGTAGGTACTAAATTAGTTTATGAGTTAGTTTATAAAATAAAGTGAGATTTTCATAAGATATGGTTTATACATTGAAATTATAATACACGACTAACTTTTGTTGTTTGAGCTTGTATTTAAAAATAGCCTTTGGAAACGAAGCCTCTATATATAAATATTGAATACACAACACAACTCGAACACGTAATCAGGTCAGACTAGTTAAATTCAATTCAATCGAGATATCGCAGATTGGTTGCGTCCGCCGGACTCTGAATGCATTAAGAGAAAACACCAGATACCTTAACACAAAAGGTTATTAAACTGATTGTAATCTTTGTGCCAAGTCGGTCTCGACAAGCAGCTCTTATATTGAACTGTGTAATTGTATGTTCAGCAGAAGAACTATTAAAAGTCCCTCATTAACATAAATAATTTAAATGAGAGATATTACCTATAAATTTCTTTTTAAAATTTAAAATGTTTCTTTGACATTAACAAAAATACATACGAAAGTTTTTAAAAATCAAATCTCGTGTCTTAATTAATTATCACTGATCATATTATTAAAAAAAACGACATGAAATTTTATTAAAAGCTCCTTTAAATCATATTATGATGTTTTTAATACTTGATACCTAGTGAGATGAGTATTTGGAAAGTAGTTAATAGTCATTCATCAAGTATATATAGCATACATAAATACTTATACAAGAAAAAAATACTGTATATAAATAACAATGATATGGAAAAATATGTACATTAAGGACGCTTTTACGGTTATGCCCACAATTATCAACTTTTCGGTACATAATGCTACAAAATCAAACTTAATGTAGTGAAACCAATAATTGCAACGCATAGAATGTTTCTTAATTTAGTGTCCTCAGAGAAAATACTGTAATATTGTAGTTTTTAATATTAAAAAATCTATTTTTCGGTCACGTATTTCACGTAATCAGCAGGAGTTTAGGTACATTTTTGTCGTAAATATTATAATACATTTAAACATAAAAAATACCTTAGCTAACAAGACATACTCAACTAAAAATTTGTGAGAAAAAACCCTAAATAAGTCACGTAATATATCAGAAAATAAATAAAAATATTTTTCATTTTGATCACGTATCTGTAGTTACACATGACTCTTAATGTATTTCAATAAGCGACTTCGTACGCGTAGATTTCGATTTTGATAAAAAGTACCCTTTGTACTTTTGTGTCTTTGTCGTAAAAAGTATCAATGTATGTAAAAACTATAAACCTTCAAACTGATAAGCAGCAATGGTACTACAATAAGATATTATTAACTTGTTTATTGGTTAACCGATTGTTAAAAAAAAAACAAAATATAAAGAGGATTCTATGACTATATATTCCCGAAAACTGCATCCAAATCGATTAATCCGTTTCTGAGGTTAGCGTGCACAAACATACGAACAGACAAAAAAAATATTGTTTTGGGTTCTCTTGCTGTTATAAAGGCCCCTGTATGAACTTTTGACATTTTTTTTGTGTGCACAAATAAAAGACAAACAGATAAACAAACAAAAATTTTAAAAATGCTGAAAATAGATTCTGTTGGTTATCACGTTTTAATGCGCCTTACCACCTAAGACTACATTCCACTTACACACAGGCGGAATGTAGTCAAGCATTAACCTAAATTGTTTAAAAAAAAAACTTCACATCCTGGTATATTTTTTAAATATTTCCAATGTACAAAAGACTACTCCCCTACAGATTTATTACATGTATAGAATAAGATTTGCATGGTACTTATTACGAAATTGACATAACTTTTTTATTTATTTCTCAACCGATTTTGATGAAATAAACACTAAATGTTAAGTGAAGACTGTGAATTCTGAAAACTGCATTCAAATTGGTTAAGCCGTTTCTGAGATTAGCGTGCACAGACATACAGGCATACAGGCATACAGACATACAGGCATACAGACATACAGGCATACAGACATACAGGCATACAGACATACAGGCATACAGACATACAGGCATACAGACATACAGGCATACAGACATACAGGCATACAGACATACAGGCATACAGACATACAGGCATACAGACATACAGGCATACAGACATACAGGCATACAGACATACAGGCATACAGACATACAGGCATACAGACATACAGGCATACAGACATACAGGCATACAGACATACAGGCATACAGACATACAGGCATACAGACATACAGGCATACAGACATACAGGCATACAGACATACAGGCATACAGACATACAGGCATACAGGCATACAGACATACAGGCATACAGACATACAGGCATACAGACATACAGGCATACAGACATACAGGCATACAGACATACAGGCATACAGACATACAGGCATACAGGCATACAGGCATACAGGCATACAGGCATACAGGCATACAGACATACAGACATACAGGCATACAGACATACAGGCATACAGACATACAGGCATACAGGCATACAGACATACAGGCATACAGGCATACAGGCATACAGGCATACAGACACACAGGCATACAGGCACACAGACACAAGACACACAGACATACAGGCACACAGACATACAGGCACACAGACATACAGGCACACAGACATACAGGCACACAGACATACAGGCACACAGACATACAGGCACACAGACATACAGGCACACAGACATACAGGCACACAGACATACAGGCACACAGACATACAGGCACACAGACATACAGGCACACAGACATACAGGCACACAGACATACAGGCACACAGACATACAGGCACACAGACATACAGGCACACAGACATACAGGCACACAGACATACAGGCACACAGACATACAGGCACACAGACATACAGGCACACAGACATACAGGCACACAGACATACAGGCACACAGACATACAGGCACACAGACATACAGGCACACAGACATACAGGCACACAGACATACAGGCACACAGACATACAGGCACACAGACATACAGGCACACAGACATACAGGCACACAGACATACAGGCACACAGACATACAGGCACACAGACATACAGGCACACAGACATACAGGCACACAGACATACAGGCACACAGACATACAGGCACACAGACATACAGGCACACAGACATACAGGCACACAGACATACAGGCACACAGACATACAGGCACACAGACATACAGGCACACAGACATACAGGCACACAGACATACAGGCACACAGACATACAGGCACACAGACATACAGGCACACAGACATACAGGCACACAGACATACAGGCATACAGACATACAGGCATACAGACAAACAGGCATACAGACAAACTGAAAAACCATTGTTTTAGGTTCTCTTGCTCTTATAAAGTTTTTTTTTATATTTTCCATGTACAGAAATGGATCAGTGACAATTTTATTCTATGTATAGATTTTAGTTGATCCTTTTTAACAAATATTTCTAAAACTCAATGATCACTTCAGACGACGTTGTCGGGAGTGGTCACTGTATCGCTTTCTAGCAAAAAAATCTATTAGCAAAGATCGCTGTATGAACACGAAATATGTAATCAAACCTAACTTGATACTTTACAGTTTATATTTTTTTCTGGGGTATTTGTCAAAGTGTTTTTTATTGTATTTAATATTGGTTCTAGTACGTACGGATTATTACCGATTTGTCTTGACTTGATGGAGTGACCCAAGGGTACCCTGATGGATGGATGCTTGTGGCTCTTATAGACGAATGGAGCTGGGTGGACCAAGTATGGGCTTGTTTTGTTGCTTTTGATGAGATCTTACCGTCAGACTTGATGGAGTGATCTGAAGGTACCTTGATGAATGGATGCTAGTGGATCTCCTAGAAGAATAGAACTAGATGCAGCGAGTATGGGCTTGTTTTGTTGCTTTCGATGAGATCTTACCATCAGACTTCATGGAGTGATCAGAAGGTACCGTGATCAAGCATCCGCTTGTGGATCTCATAGACGAATGGAGCGTGGTGCACCGTGTATGGGCTTGTTTTGTTGTTCTTTATGAAATCTTACCGTCAGACTTGATGGAGTGATCTGAAGCTACGCTGATGGATGGAAGGCTACCTGAGATCTCATCAAAAGCAACAAAACAAGCCCTTACTCGGTGCAACAAGCTCTATTCATCTAGAAGATCCAGTAGCATCCATCCATCAGTATACCTTCAGGTGCACTCCACCAAACCGCCTGAATGTAGTATCTCTTTATGATTAAAACAACGGGCGTAAATTTGACTAGCCTTGCTTTTTTTTTAGTCTAAAAGATCAAGCAACTGCCACCGAAGTATTCAGTTATATTTATGTCAGAGAATAATTAATACGTATATCATATATGTAATTATCTATAATTTTATCACATGTATAATATGTACATACTTAATTATCAATAATATAAAAATAATTTAAAGACGTAATAATTCAACATTAAATATATGCGAAAAAAATATTACATGTCCAAAGTATCAAAATTGTTTCATTCCCACAATATTCTCGCACTATACATGCGTAAGTGTGCGTAGTCGAGATTTGCCTATGTATTGATGCGATTGTCTAGGACCTAGGTAGAAACCTATCAGTTTTGTAAACGCGTCCTTAATGTGTAAAAAAAAAACTTTTGTCTTTTTATATTACTAATGAAATAATATTTTTATAATACCTACAAATTTAATTTCAATTGTTTATTTGTGAAAAATCTACTTCAACAATAATTAATTTCTTCTTATGTAAATTTCGAAAGTTCTTTTAGTGTATATTTTATTTTAATTCAATACTAACTCGCAAAAGTGTATAACTGTTTCAGACCATCGGGGATACAGAACTTTCAACACGGATTTAATTAACAATGCCTTAGTTGGGAATACATATTAACTTTTAAACCTGTTAACGTTTTGAAATCTTTAATAAATTGTATTATGTATTGAAATAAAACTATTTTTACAAATTTAACTCGCGTATAATTAATTAAATTTTAAATTTCACCCGACGTTTCGAATGCTTTGCAGCAATCGTGTTCACGGTAAGACGAGATGGAGGTGTCTGTCCGTAAGTCAGTTAAGTAGTCATCTAACTCCAATGGTTTCTAAGCTTCCGGGCGTACAGTTCAGGATCACACAAAACGCACTAAAAGTATCTTGAGGTCTTACAGTGTGGTCACAGATATGGGATTTTATATTTTTGAAGAGTGGGTCCCAGGTGTTAGGTAATTTAATCCCCAACCATCTTCTCTATTAAAATTAGGATGTTTTTTTAATTTGAATAGTCTCACAAACCATTCTTGGAATGTAACCTTGTTTCTTAGCGAGGATTTTAGGTTTATCAAATCTTATATAATGATTGGGCTTGTCTATGGTATGTTCACACACTGCTATTCGATGTACGCCTATGCTTGATATCCGAGATGTGTTCCCTAACTCTTTTACCCATGCTCCGCTTTGTTTGACCATGTAATGTATGTTTATTATGTATATTTTTATTTAATTTATGATTTTATTTAGTTGTTCGGTTTAGGATACATAATTAAAACTAGTATATTGTAGTCTAGTTCAGAATATATAGTGAATACGGTAGAGATCAGTAAGACAAGCAGACTACTGACGGACCTTAAATTATGATGTATTTTAATGTATAATTAGCTTTTCAAAATAAAGAATATAATAAAGTGGATGTCCACGAGTTTATTAAATCAGTGTCGGTCATTGTCAAGGGAATACTTTCTTTTTGATGTCAGTTATTAATGGCAGACAGTGTCTTAATAAAAATTGGCACTATTTCGTCGTTTGTTTGTCCGGAAACGCTATGAGATCTTAGCGATCATGTTATCTTCAGACGATGTCGTAATATTAAAATTTAAATGTACGTACCGATATAATAATAAATAAAACCCACTAACTCGGCAGTTGGTTACGGATGACGATAAACCGCTGATAATTTTAATTCTGGCGTGAAGAGAATTTCTGTACAAATAAAAATTATATTTTCGTAATTATGAACCTTGGTCACTGTTTAATCGATTATTATTATTACATTTATTTTTTAACAGTAAATGTAATAATAGTAAATGTAATAATAATAATACTATTTTTAATAGCAACGACACTCAAATGAAATATATACCACAATGATCTACCATTGGCATGGCATGGCAACAGCCAAAACGTGTGAATCGATGTTGTATATATGTCTAAAGAATTTCGATAACCGAGATAATTAATATGTAAAATACTAAAACATTTTATTTATGTTTATGTAAAATACTAAAACATTTTATTTATGTTTATGTAAAATACTAAAACATTTTATATGCTGTCAATAAATAAAATAGTTACCCGCCATTTCAAACCTCCAGCTCAGATCAATGCTACCTACAGCTAAGTGGCGATCGTATTATATTAAAGAAATTTCCATTTTAGCAAAATTTCATTATTACCTGGTAGCCTACCTACAAGGCGTTTTACAGTTAGGTGTGATATTATAAATATGTTACATTATATGTTAAGTGTATTATTAATTATTTACGCGAAATAATAAACACACAGTATCGTTTTACGTACGTTACGTTGATACGTAAAGATCTGTTGATACCTACGAAAAGATCTCATTTTGTTCCTTTAAATACCCTCCCCTTTATCTAAATCCACTAAAGAGCTACAAGCTGGCTGCAGTCACCCGGATATTGTTACGGAACTAAATGTATCTAAATTCAATGGTTATTGTTTATAAAAGACTATAATATTTAATTTCATATCTTCATTTCAAACAATTATAAATAGGATAATTGCCGAGCAGCCACTTTTCAAAAAACTGTTATTATGAATATGTACTTTTAAACGTAGATTATCAAGTGTATACTGAAACTGAACTAAACTGAATCTTCAATATTAACCCGCTTTTAGGGTTCCGTACCCAAAGGGTAAAAACCCTACGGAACCCTATAACCTAAGTCTACTCTTTCCGTCTGTCTCCAGGCTGTATATTATATACCGTGATAGTGTGTGATAGTGATTGGATTTTTAAAAATACCTACTAAAAACAGAAAAAAAAATGAAGGTGAGCTTCCATACAACAAACGTGATATTTGCTTTATTTCAATAAAGTATACAGGTAGACGCTTGATATATTAAAATAATATTTAATTGTATATTCACCTTACAGATTAATAAAAGAATTTTAATTAAATAAATATTTATGTTTTTCGGTCTGTCTATCTCCAAGCTGTATCTCATGATGGTGACGTCATAAGCCTCATATGCCAGGTTAGATGCTTGTCTAGGTTTTTTCAGATAGAGACAATCTTGTATTAATTTAAGAAATCAGTTTTTATTATTTATAACAAGCTTTTATTGAGCATTAATCAAGGTTTAGTCAAAGTTTAGTTTAGTTTAATTTAGCTTTATCCTGTTATTATTTTTTCAGTTAAACATATATTGCCTTTTTTGCGTTTTGTTAGTCCTTTAGTAGCCATTGGTTGTTTTTGAACTTATAACATTTTTTTTTTATTGTCACTGTCAGAACTGTAAATATTTAATTGTATTTTCTTTAAAGCTCCTTTTATAGTCAGGTCACTTTTAACTGTATTATCTGATTCCGTTTCTTTGCAGTTAATGTTTATATATTTGTTTTGACTTTTTTTTATATAGTTACTCTTTCTTTTTTTTGCACAATGCTTTTCTTGCTACCTTGTATTTTTATTTTTTTCTTCCATTTGCATCATTGTATAGTATATATTTTTTGTTTTCTCATTTTATTCTTCTTCTAAATCATTTTATCATCAGAGTTTAAAATTTCTGTTCATTGTTTAATCCTTTTATATATTCACATCCGTATTTTAAGTATAGGAGGCGCAACTATTCTACTTTTACCTATGGTAGTTTTCAGGCGGTTTTCATCTTACAGTTTATATTTCCGCAAGACCAAGACCGCCTAATTTTAGCATAATCCAGACCTCTAACAAAAACAAGGCTGGCCACAACACCCCATTGTTTACGATCCCAAAGAGTATCAAAAAGAGATAATTCAAACAGTATTCCCGTTAATGTATTAACGTTTCAACTTCTTCGTAGCCTGTCATTTGGCAGATATTTCAATAAATGCTCGCCCACTCTTCGTGTTCAATTCCTGCAGGGTTCAGAGACCCATGAGTGTGAACATCCCTGGCCAGCGTCCAATCTATTTAATGCAAACACTTGCATTGTTCCAGTACATTTGGATAACTAATTCAGACTCTCATTACCTTTAGAGAGGACTACTGCCTTTATCCGTTTGTTAAATATACTCAGTTTCGTAATTACGTAAGTGACATTAGTTTACAAACGAAGAAAACTTTGTCTGTATATCAGCTTAGAGTATGACATCAAACAACAATCAAATTAGTAATTCAGAATAGAAAAAGCGATAAAAACCATTTGTTTTACCTCTACTCTAATACAGATATGATAATTCTGTAGATTTTTTTTTTTAATATTAACGACAGCTACTTTAGTTATCGACTACCTTCTTTTACCTTTCAAATAGTTCTCGAGTTTGATATCTCTATGGATTTGTTTTATGGAGGTGGCGGAAAACAACAAGATATGTGAGTTGCAACCAACAAATAATAATAATACAAGACAAATTAGACATATTGCCTAAGTAAGCAAATTATTTGCTCGTGTTAAGAGTGTTAGAGAACGATACAAATGCATAGAAATACACATATTATATATATACTGAGCATATATTTAATAAACGACTAAACCCAGAAATACAGACATGCTCATCACATACATGCCTATCGGGAATCAAACCCGATCCCCATTGCTTCGCTATACGTTAGGCGTCTGCGCTAACCACTGGACTAACAGGGCGGTCAATGATACAATAGATAATATAATGAGGAATCATTACTATAACATTAAGACTTGAGGTTAACTTTGTGCTTTTCATAAAATGTTATTTCGTTTCAACCAAAATAATATTTTTGCCAATTAAACTTTATAAAGTTTGTATTATTCCTCAAAAATGTCTCGACTCTTCAATACCGCCTGTTACTGTTTTCTGTCAACCTTCAGATATTCGTAAGTTGCTAACAAATACCATTCAAACCAAACGTTGAATTCTTATAACAATGAAACCTTGTAAAGTAACCTTCCATATATTACATGTCTTGCTTGCTTTGTCTGTATTTTTTTTCCAAAGGAAACTTATTTCTGTTTTCTCCAAACCACATAATTTTGTTAACTAAATGTATATAACCATGTTATTAAAAATAAAATATCTTGATTCTTCAGTCTTGGATAGAACTTTCGCCTATAAAAGTATGTCACTTGTGGGGTTCGACAGCTGCCAATAAGTGGGGGGAGCTGCGCAAGCGCTCTATTTAAAACACGGGAGCAGGTCAGTAGAGCGAAACGAGAACTCTAGCGATTACACCAGTTGTACGGCTATTTCAGATAATATTCAGTTACAGCTCATTTATTACAGGAATATTGGTACCCCTTTTTATTTTTTTTCTTAATATGTTGACTTTGCTTGTATATAAGTATAATTTTTTAATTAGGGTTCCGAACCCAAAGAGTAAAAACGGAGCCCTATTACTAAAATTCATCTGTCCGTTTGACTGACTCATGAACCTAATTGACTTAGGATTTATTTTTCTAAAAACAGAATAAAATAAATATTTGAAAAAACAGAATAAAATAAAAATTATAAAAAATGAATAAAATAAATATGTATATGGCGGGCTCCCATACAACAAACTTACCTTTTTTGCTCGATTTTAATGACGGTTAGCCACTTGAAATATTCACAGCATATTTAATTATACATTCACTTTAACAATAAAAAATAAATTTAAAAAAATAATATGAAAAGGGATAAATATTAAATTAATAAACAATAGTACGGGAACCCGTCGTGTTCGAATCTGAGTAGCACTTTTTAATTAAATTAAACCCATATTTATAAAACGTCTATCTGATCCAGGAAGGCATCATAGTAAAACATGTAACGACAGGACAATGATATATAATAATAATATCAAGAAATATTTATAACTAAGAATCATTACAACATAGTATTGACCTTCAATACATATTATAATAAGGAAGGTAACATGACTTATGGAAAACCATTTCCTAATGAAACTCAAATCTAGACCGTGGAGCAAAAAAATAATAATTTTATACTAAATATTACTGAAACATTTTGAAACATTTATATTATTGAAACATTTTGTTTATAAAAATCAATGTCAGTTGTTGTTGGACAAACCTTGTATTATTTTCGAAGCTGTTTTAGCCAATGCCACTAAACATTTTTAAACTGCACACAAGTTTGAGAAAAAAATGCGAAAATAACAATGTTATTATTGATTTATTTTCTTTTAGCAGATTATTGTATTTGTAAGATGCTGAAATAACCTTTACGCATACGAAAATTAACAGCATCATTTTTATTCTTGAGTTATCTTTAAGACGGAAAAATTACTACTGGACTATAGTTACATTCTTAATACTTACTTATATTTCGGAAATCAAAGAAAGTGTATGTAAAACTACACATGTTTCACAACCAGACAAATGATCTCATAAATGATGTATTGTTTATGTATGTTGCACATACATATACTTAATCTTGTTCCTCGTCTGTGTGTACCCGCTGTTCAAATATATATAATTAAAAATAGTTACACATTTATTTTAAAATATACCTCCATTACACGATTGATCTCACTAAATGTAGTCTGACAAACAAAACTTTTCATTTATAATTTAACAGACTTCTTTACATGTTACTTACTTCAAATGCATTATTGTTCCTATCTAAATCATAACTTATTATCTAATCCTTGCTGTACTGTTTCATTATGGGAAAAGTTATTACTAGTTTTCCACCCGCGCACGTGTAATTCGGTTACATAGAGTTTTTTTAAAGAACTCGACAGTGTTTTGTATTCCATATGTGCACCTCTGCCCCTTTACCCCCTTTCTTACCCCCATTTCTCTCCCCTAGGGGAAATTTTAATCTGAGTGCTCCCCTAAACCTTTATACAAAAATACAAATACAGAAATATAAATTAAAGAGTTTAGTTTTAAACATAATCAATTTAGGTATCCTATTATTAGGTAGTATAAAAGAAGAGTTTAGTTTTAGACATAATCATATTAGGTAGGTATAAAAGCACTCAAAATATTTTTTATTACTTTGTCATAGTCGCGGATCTTGTCAACAAGTCTTCCAAATCAGATAATATCTTGAGATAAATCACATCATTAACATAGACATTATCGATTCTGTATGAATAGCACAGTAGACCCAATGTCAAACATATTTTAAATTATATTTCAAAATCAATATAAATGCTAAACAAGTCACATCTAAAATATATAATTACAAAGAACGGTCCTTAGTCTCAATAAGTTATCTTATATCCAACAATATTATTCCCAAAACAGTATGTAGAGGTGAATGCACCTCGGACTTGAAATACCTGATATAGTAACATAACCAGTTGAAGCTTTTAAATAACAAAATGAAACTCAAACCATCCAGTCGAGCCATTAAATGTTTGAAAGGACTTAATACGAATACTTGAAGAGATAACAAATTAAAAGAAACCAACAAATAAACTGTCTTAAACTAAAATGTGAAACTACATAGTTTCAGTATTGAAATCGAAATCATAAAAATAGTAGATATGCATCTAAATGCAAGCGAGGTGTTCGTTAGTGATCTTTGGAGTACACCAGAGAGCGCTTCACGAGACACTGGCCGCGTTGAGAGACGATACTTAATATACCAGGAGGTAATTGTTGCCATGGAAAATATACTAGTATTTTAGGTGGGAAAATTATCTATATTCATCGCTGATTACTCATAACATTTATTAAAATTTACAATGAAGACATTGCTTTTAAAAACACGAGTCTTGTCATTTAACATCAAAGACAACGGATTCATAAATAAACTCACACATCTAGATAATAAGAAACGTTACTAAGGTTAATATGTATTACTATTAAATCTATCTTTTTCTCAAAGTGACGTTGAACTGTGTAGATCATTTTTTTACAATCTAATTTATTGCTTGGTTGATAATATAACTAGAATAAATTAAGTTTGTAAATCTTTTGTTAATCAGTTTAGGCCGTCCGCCTACGCGTCGGTGTGGACAACGGACAGACTTTAGTCCGTGCGAATCACAAACTTACAGTTCTATAATATTAGTAAGTTTATTAATTAATTTTTGAATAAATATACATATATATTTCTTAGATAAAAGCAGAAACTTTACCAGACAATATTTCACAAATCTTAAAATATACGGACTCATTTCATATTTGCATGCTGTATTTCAGCAGAGTCAGCATCTGTATTGTCTTTTATTAATAATTCAAGTACTTTTTTTTATTGGTTTTTAAATTATAATAAATAGGTATATTATATTTGTATAAGGAAGGAGTTATTCTTTTATTGATGATTATTTTAAAGTTATGCGATCTCCACTTTTCAATTGAATTTAAATTAAAATCTTATTAATAGTAATCAGATATCAAAATTATAATAATGGTAATTGCAATTGCGGTAACTTTTTAGCAATTACTCACACAAAAATAATACTGTAAAGACTTCTTTTTTTTTCTCAGTTTACCGAGAACACATCGTCAACAAAGAGCCAGGCTCGAGCCACAGAGTCAGGCAGCAGTTTAATTGTGTCGAGCGATAATTGCAAGTAGCTCTGCCCTCTGCGAACTTAATGACCTGAAACTTTATACGCTTTAGGTTAGCATAAAATGTTTTATGTAGCAAGTTATGTGATCTATAGATCGAAGAGTCGGTAATTAAGAAGTCAATGTTTTTATTATTTAATATGTAAATAATTGAGGATTTAATTAGCGTACTTTACTTATTAATATATATAGTTATAAGTTTTTCAATGTTACGAGTAATGTTAGGTTAGGCGAATCTCACGTGCTTAAGAAATAAATGGTTGGAACCTTTTCTACTTATTCAAAAGGCCTATATTTTCATTATACTTAAATCAATTTAGAGAAACATTTATACACCAAGTAACAGTTATAATAAATTTACATTTATATTAAAAGCGAGAGTTAGACAGTGCAAATTATGCAAATTATTATCAAATTTAATATTGCGATGAAGTTACAAGTACAAACCCATACATCGCTTATGAATAGCGCTCACACGCTCCAGTTTCCCGCATTGACCTAAAATATTGGCTTGTGTGCCAGGAGCCGAGTGACTCGTGGCTAGAGGTTAGCCGGCTAAACTATCCGGCTAATAGATGTGCCCCCGGCGAAAGCTAAGCAGGCCAAAACTTCAATTTTTAATGGTGAAGTAAGGTTATTTCTAAAAGTTAATCTTGTCTTTCTTATTAATTATAACTAAGAAGATACATATCAATAATGTAATTTTAATTTAAGCCTTCTTGTTGGCAATAGTGACCACACTATTATGGTGTAGATTGGCTTAAAAAAAGTAGTTCATGTGACAAATAAAAATATAAATGTCAACTTGACACTTATTAAATAAAAAAACATAAGAGATAAAATATATTGTTGTCCATCACATACGTAAATAAGTAATAAGCAGCATATTGACATATAAAACCTTTGTTTTCTGGTCCATAATAATATTTATGATTATTATTTATTTAATAATTTACGAACAGTCGAGAATCAAAGAATGTAGCTTGTTATAAAAAAAAAGCTATAAGGAAAGTCTTCAAGGATTTGTTATATTTATTTCCGAGAAAGTAAAAAAAAAAACAATTTAAACAGAAAACATATCCAACCGTGAATCTGAAACGCCATTAGAAGCATTTAACAAATTGGTTAAGGCTTTCATTGAGATTATGAAATGAATTTAACATAAATAATTTATGAACGGTCAAATCTAGCCTATTCATCGTCATCTCATTCATCACAAAAGTACTTGCATAATTTGTTAATTAACCCCGATCAAAAAAGGGGGGTGTTATAAGTTTGTCGTGTGTATCTTGTCCTTGGCTGTGGCTTCGTAGCAGTCAAGAGTATGTTGCGATTTTTTTCATCGAAAGTCAGGTCCGTCGAGATGGTTCTTAGCTATTGGGTCGAAATGAACACAGTCGTCTCAAAGATATTATTTTTGGTGTTTTTAGCTATTATTAGTGCTAGTTAAAAGTTCTTTTGCAATATAAAAAATAATGATAGTAAATACTTAAACAAGTGAAAAATAGTGTATTATTTAAAACAATATAAAGACTAGTAGCATAATTTAAAAAAGCAGAAATATTTTTTTTTCAAAAACTCCTGTTACAAAAAGACCTCTAAAATGGATAAAAATATTTTTTTTACGTAGGTACGTAGATATTGAAGTATCTGCTCTGGGAACTGTTAAATAAAGTAAGAAATCAATATCATCCATATTGATTTCTTATTTTATTTAGCTACCAAGGCAAATAAAGCAATAAAAACATCTAATCGTATAGTATAACTCCTCATTCATTAGCTCGGAAAACTTCATAAAATAGACACCATCGTCAAAGTACGTGCAACGGTCCCCAGACGCAACGACTTCAATAAGTACAAAAAAATATTATTACTATCCTTTTTAGAGATCTTTTGAATAGGAAGTTTTTTTTTATATTTTTAATTTATTAATACAAGAACAACACACGCACACACACAAACCTTGTGCAGTGCCGGCATTTTCGTACTTCGTCTTAAGCTTAGCTGCTGTAGCACGTGCATCAGACCTCACTGAATCAGAGGTAGTGGATGTACGGGTAGATGTGAACGAGAGCGTTGTTGAAAATGTGGAAGAGAACGATGACCCCAGCCCCAGGCCGAGGGTAGTACGATAGCGACGGCGGTACATAGTGACTTGTTATCGGGATGACGTCTCGCGAACGACTGAGCTTTCCATGCGTAGGCGCAAGTCCACCAACCCGGAAAAGTACGGGATTTATTACGGGAGAGCTAGACGTATTGACGCACAGACTTAGCAGCAATAAAAATGTTTATTACATTTGATAGGAAATCCTGAAGTTATTAATGCTCTTTCAAGTGCTAATAGAATGTATTGGACGATATCCATAAATAAGAAGAAAACCAATGTATTAACTATTAAGTGAATAAATCTTTTTGAATGGAGATTTTTACAAACAGAATTTATAATTAAATCTAAATTTGAATAGTATCTTGTAGAAGCTTACTTCATTCAACTTTGTTACGCTCATTTGTTTGACTATGGAACTATGAAAATTTTAAGGGAGATCCATACATTACAATCACATGTGCCGTATATACAGATATTATGATATAACATACATACAGAACGAAATGTTGGTGTAAACCATTCATTAGTTAAATCTTTATATCGTGTTTACATCATATAAAAAAACATGTAATGAAATACCGAATAAATAAGATTTAGACAAACACCGTTCATAACAATTATAACGAATTAGAATCTGTTTATTAGATGCCTAATATGTACTAATACCTCTAACATAGAACAAAATTATAACAAGGCTAACCTTGCATATTCAATATATTATTAAAGTTATTGTTAAGATACATAAATGTACATGCAACAGACTTAAACGAGAGTTTTAGACTTTTGTTAATTCGTTATTTTACGCATTCAACATTTTTATCTATCTATACTTATATTATAAAGCTGAAGAGTTTGTTTGTTTGAACGCACTAATCTCTAGGACTACTGGCCCGAATGAAAAATTCTTTTTGTGTTGAATAGTCCGTTTATTGAGGAAGGCTATGGGGTATATATCATCTCGCTGTGGCTAATAGAAGTTAAGCAGCAATGAAACATGCTGAAAATTTAATATAATCTAATGGGTTCTGACTGACTTAGTTATAGCATACAGTCTAAACCGCAGGTCGTAGAGATAGTAAAATTGGAGGATACATTTGTTTTTCTACGTAGTGGTGTACTAAGAAAAGATTTTTAAATTCCACCCTTAAGGGTTTTAAATATCAATTTTGTATGGAACTCGGCGGCAACACTAAAAACCACGCGGACGAAGTCGCGAGCGACCCCTAGTGCTTGATACTTTGGTGTGCTTGCTATTGGCTCATTGGACATACAGGACTGAGAGATTATATAGGATTATAAAGTAACTTTCAAGAAGACCATGAAAATAATACCTAAACATACGCGTCAATTACTAAAAATGAATTAAGGCAAATAAAACAATTGTATTCAGTATCTGTATAGAAAAGACATGCGTATTATGTTACGTAGGTAGGTAGTATTGTTCAGTGCTGAAGCCTGATCCAATCAATATGGTCAATGTTGGCAAAGCGCCGACTGGAACGAAGACGAAATAATCCTACTGTTACACAATTTTACTTTGTACTCAAATCAAATTAAATCTAACCAAACATTTTTACACATCCAAATAATTTAAAATACTGTAACACATACTTTTAATAATAATAATATAAAGAATAGTACTATCCATACATAATATATAAATTTTTAGGAATTTTGTAATACAGCCAAAGGAATATTTGGACTGTATTATATAACTAATAATATTGTAATATACTATATTGTATGGAAGCGAACGAGCAGAAGAGGCCTACATGGTGAGAGGTCATTTACAGATGGATATCTGTTTGGTATCAGATGCATTCAGACTAATACCCAATCATGAAAAGATAAAAAATCATTATTAATATTCAACACTTATTTTCAATTGATACTTGGATTTATAAGATAGTGAAGCCTAAAGATACTTACTTAGTAACTATAAATAAGTACCATGTAAGGTTTCAATTAGTATAAAGTCTCAGAATATGTTCATAATCATTATATGTTCATAAATAATGATTAATATTTCATAAGGAGGAATACAGGTGATATGGAAAATGGAGTATTAGTGATAAGGAGAAGAAGGTAGAGGGTTAGGCATCCACTTCTCTTATTTTGTATTAATCAGCCATAACAGAAAATTTGCACCAATTTTGAATAAACAGGATGTGAAAATGCAATCGCAGTCAAACCCGTCTATACCATCATTATCTACAGTCAAATGATTAAAGCTAGACTCCATAATATATGAGATTAATATATGGAATATTAAGAGCATTCCACAGCTTTTTTCTAACTTCTTATACCTGAATATTTTAGACTTATCATAGAATTTGCAGGCTTCATTATTTTCAATAACTTGTTGGTGACAAATACAATAGATCAATAATTTATATATAAAGTTTATTGAATGTGGGTTCTATAAATGTTCATTTAAAATTCATTTTCTATCTTTTATTACATATAAAAACTGAATTATAAAATGTAATAATAAGGCTGAAACTCTTAAGAACATGTCTTAATAATAATTCCCAAACTTAATATTATGAAATAGAAATTATAGAATTATCATGTAATCCTTTCTTGTATATTTATTACTTTTAAATGTAATTATGTAGGTTTAAGAAAATAAATATATTTTTGTTTGATCTCACATATATATCCATTTGATAAATACTTTCATGAAATTCCAAATGAGAATCTAATAAGAATAAAAATATAAATTCTGCATTTAAACATGACAGTTTGAGTATCATAATATGTTATGTAAACAAAGAGACAAAATAAATGGATAAAATATATTACTGCAATTTAGTTGGTGCTCAAGAACATATAAAAGAAATGACTGGCATTGGATGGGCCTGTATTGTAATAGTATAGTATATATTCATGCAAACTTGCCATTTATAGACCAGATATGTGAAGGCAGAGAATGCGCTGCGTACACCCTGCCCAGCGCCAAGGATGTTCCAGCCACAGGAGCCTCCTCATTGGAGCTGGAATCCGTGTCAGGGCTTGCAGCCGCGGATACCTCGTAGCTCTGCGAGTTAGGGGGGATAGCGATGGCTTCGTGCGAAGCGTGCAAGTCTGGCACTGATGACAAAGATCTTGCGCGCTGTCTGTCATTCGACACTTGTATACCCGGTATGGCACGAAGTAAACTAAACCCTGCTCCTCCGGACACTACATCCGAGCTGGAGCTAGTAGAAAATGTTCTAGCTCTCGGACTCTGTCCCCCGTTCGCGGTGCTTGCTTTTGCGCCCATCGTCTACGTTACGCAAATTACACCTGTCACAACTTGAGTTCGAGATCACGAACGCCCGCTTAACTCGACACCCGGGGTACCGGAAGACATCGTACAAAACACGGACCGAAGGTAACAAAACAAACGCTGAACGACAAACGGAAAAACGTCGCGAGTACCTACTTGTAAACAGCGTTGCATGCGCCTTCCTGCAAATTTTTGACAGTTCTCATCAGTCATCTGTAATGTTGTTTCGATTTTTTATCATAACAGCTATATCGATAACTCTGAATTAGTGACCCTTCACTTTTATTCAAATAAACTGAAATATTTGAAAAACTAAATAAAAAGAGGAATTTAGGTAACTTTTAAAATCTGCACTCTATGATTCATCAAGAAAACTTGATAAAAGATTATTCAATTTATATAATGCTTTAACATAGTAAATAAATTATTAAAATACTTATCGTATAGATTCAATGGCCATACGATTAAGAACAGAAAAGCGGTAAATAATATGACATGTATAATAAATTTTCTATTTGGTACTATATATACATAATTAATGTAGAATCTAATATAAATAGTACTTTATTTTTATATAGTTTAAATGTTTTCAATTAAGATTGTAATATTTTTAAATATATTTCATAAGGTCATACATAATACGTAATCAAATAATTTAAAGGATACCTTATGCTGTTATTTGCTGTTTTTCACTATTGAATCCCACCAAACCACAAGTAAAAGTGTCAAACCAACGGGTCGCATCACTAGCCGACTTTGACTAACAGCATATTTACAATACGAGATGAGATTAGTATCCTAGTTAATCTAGCTCTCAGTAATTTAGAAAATGAAATGGCTGCTTTACTCTAATAGTTTTAAGCCATTTCACCATAAACTGAGAATGCTACTTTGACTACGCAATACATTCATATGCTAACAAATTAAGTGTCAGCTGACAACGTATGAACGTTGACAAATGACAATTAAAATGTCATGTTATGAAGTCTTTGTCGAAATGTCTTTAAAACTTAATTATTAAAAGGTTTACGGGATTAAAAAATTGATATTAACAGCAATATAACATATTGATTATTAAGAAGTAACAATTATATCAGATTATTTGATTTTGTTCCTTATCAAATAGTTTTAAACGTTTTCTTTATAATTAATAATTTATAACAAGCAAAATGAATTCAGCAACCGTAAGTATTATCCGTTTTAGAATTACAAATAGAGTGAATAGTAATGCAGTGCCCATCCTTATTAGATATGATTGACAAATTCATTTAATTTTTTAGCTCTATTTATTTGCATTTTACTAATTATTAAAGTATAACCATTTATCATGTGTAAGTATAACTTTAAATAGTGTTTATCTACTAATTTGCTTTGCACGGCTTGAGCTCATGTAGTTTTTAAACTGCGCGATTACAGCCAGGTGTGCCTCAGGTGCCGTTGCTCGACGACGACACAATCGCCTTTGGTGAAGAGGATAATGCTAACAAGCAATTTGTGTGAGTGCAAAGCCAATTTAGATCAGTAGAAGACTACATTGTGTTTTAAAATAATAAAATTCTTGTTTTAATTAATTGTTGAACTACCTGTTCCAGGCATCCCTACATTGTCTTCTTCCACCTTATCTTCAGGGGTGCATCTGTGGTGGTCTACATATTGTGTGGCTGGTTCTCTGACTCATTCATTGCCAGCTTTGTTTTAGTCATATTACTGCTCTCTGCTGATTTTTGGATTGTTAAGAATATAAGTGGTAAGTTGTGTTTTTCTGCATGGTTATTACATAATGATAAGTTATACTCAATATATTAGGTTTCATATCAAGTAATCTCTCAGATTGACCAAGAAAATTTAATTTGTAATAAAATGAAGTTGCCCGAAATATGTTAGTATTTGTCTATTTATTTTTAATAATAATTTTATGCAATCAATATTACAGGTAGACTGCTCGTGGGGTTGCGGTGGTGGAACTATGTTGATGATGATGGCAAGTCGCACTGGGTGTTTGAATCTAGACAGGTGCCATATTTTTACCATAAAACTTATTTCAATTTTTGTATTTTATTAGTTTTTTTGAATGTTGCATGTGAATTAAATGTTAATATTTATATTTGTGCAATTATTAAAGTGCATTTCGCAGTATTGGCATTCGAAATTCAAGAATGTTTTAATCCCGGAGGGACTAAAGCAGTGTTTTAATTCCTGTTTTTCAGGAACCAAGCAGATGTTTTTGAATAGATGAGATAAAAAAATATTTATTGAAATTTTCATTAGTTAGTCAAATGTTTCAGAACCGTATCAACCGCAATGAGAGTCGATTGTTCTGGATGGGACTCATCCTGTGTCCACTCATCTGGTCCGGTTTCTTTATCATCTGTCTCTTTGGACTTAAATTTAAGTGGATGGCAAGTTTTTTTTTTATTTTACTTATTTTATTAAGACAAGCCACAAGAGTTAAGTAAGCATTGGTTCAGACATTCTTCCTTAATTTGGATTTTAGTACCTAATAGTGCCATCTATTGACTTAAAATAACAATTGATCTATTAACATGTTAGCCATGCAGCAATGAAGACAATATTTAAGAGAACTTGTATTCGGCTTCTGCTCATCTCAGTCCATTATTAACCCTGTATTTAATAAACAATTTATTAAATCTGCCTATTTATGCAATATATAGCCAGGAAAAATCTAATGCCGTTTAATAAAACCTATATAATTTCGTTTGTTATTACAGCTTTTAGTGCTGATAGCACTGACTCTGACCGGAGCGAACCTGTATGGTTATGTGAAGTGCAAGTTTGGTGCCAAGGAGAACTTGAAGTCAGCGACCACGGACTTTGTGAAGAAGCAGCTGTTACAGAACGCCTCCTCGTTCATGTTCTCACAGCCGGCGCCTCCCACGGCCGGGAACACAGGCGTCGTGTAGACCATTCCTTTATTTCAGATTTGTTTCAAGTTAATTCAAATTTGTTTCTTAGCTAATTTAAAATTATTTATATGTTTTATTATAATTTATAATATGTAATATTTATAGTTCTCTGTTCTGTAATGTAAAAAATAATCTTAAATGAATATGTAATTAACTAACTTAAATTAACTTTGAAAGTGGACATCAACTAAACAACAAAAGTAAAAGTGTGATTTGTAAAAGGCTTGCATAAATAAAGTATAACTTAATTTGTTTGTTATAATAAGTGTAAATGAATTAAATCCAAGAAGTAACGACAAAACCACTATTTAGTGATGTTTGTAAATATACTTTTGACTACACCAGTTCCTTTATTTATATATTAATTTTGACGGCGGACAGATCATATGTACATTTAACTGAGAGCATTATAACTCTACTTTTAAAAGTTATAAATAAAATCTATACGTTATTTAATAATATAATGGCGATTAAAAATCGTTTAATTTTAACCTAATAGTTGGAAGTCATCGTCATTTTCATAGATTCAATTTTTTTCTATTAAGTAATTCTATCTTCTATTATCTAAAATAAAAATACACATGTTCTTGTTTGATTGTGATTATAATTCATTGTGTTTTTTTGAAAATTTTACGCGTTGAAAAGCACTTTTTATGTTGACATACAAAAATAAGAAAATATTACACCTTTATTTAAAAAATAAAGTAGTCTTTTTCGTTGTGTTTTACCTAAAGCCTAAAACAAAAACAGTCTGTGTTTTACGGAAAAATAAGAAAATTTGCCGGCATAACGACTAACTAGTGTCCTTTTTAAGTCGAGCAACAAATAAAATTTGTACAAAATCAGTTCAGTACATTTTACAGGCGAAAAAAACAAAAATAAATAAAGGATTCATATACACATTTTTATTTTATTGTATGCAGTGAATCAACGAGATATAGGTGTAAAATAGTAACAACTTACCTAGAGAGGGACCGTGTTTTTCTTTACGTCCTATTTAAAAAACAAAGACTGATAAACTGTTATTTTATAAAGGTTTTTTTACACAGTAACTATATCCAATTATTATGTACAATATATTCAAACGAATCACCATTAACAGCGTTTAAAAAGGCTAATGTCTTCAAATATACATTTTAGCTGTGCTTAACTTTATACATCTTAAAACTGAGATGCTTATTTTTGACCTTCAGTAGTCACAGCTCCAGTGGCGCAATTGGTTAGCGCACGGTACTTATAAGACAGTGTTCGTGTGAGGTATGCCGGGGTTGTGAGTTCGAGCCTCACCTGGAGCATATTTTTTGATACCTTACAACAAAACAAGCTAAATGACGGTTATCGTAATATGTATAACGTGATTATAGTAAAAAAATAAACGTCATCAATATCTTTAAACAAAAACTGAATTTTATTTTAGAATAGCTGTACGCTGTTCTCAGGGACTTCATCCCGACTCCCCGCCTCAAGAAACCTATCATGTAGAATATAATTAAAAATCGGAAATCTACTAGCTTAATAATAAGAATACTCCAAACCTGTTTTGGTGTTTTTAATAAGTTGAATGGAAATCGTAATGCAACATAAACGTTGGTTTTGAAGTGTTATAAAAACAAATAATCGGCAAATTTAAAAAAAACTTGCTGTAGTCTGAGGAACACTAAGGTCTTTTGTACCAATCCAACAAAAACTTAAAAAAACAGTTGATTTTGTTTACAATTATTATAGTTCTTATACATGTCTTAATCGTTCGTGTGTGTTTATAACTTCCAGGTGTAACGGGATTGCTATGTGATGTGTTTTTGTATGTATGCATTATAGCTATTGTATTAAACAAACAACGACTAGATTACAATTTGCTGCAAAGTCATAATACAGTTACTTAAGATATCGTAAACAAAACATAATATAACAAAATATTAATATAACAGAATGAAAGTTCTCCATGACTATATGAATACATATTCGTATGTGTATAAATAAAAACCCGTAATTTATTAAATGTATACTAATAATAGGTTTTGCCTCAAATAATAATTTCAGTATTTCCAATTAATTAAAATTTGTTTTGTTAAATTGATAAAATAGTGAATAATGACTCAAAATATCGAAATATCTGTATATAAAAATAAATATCAAATTATTTAAAAAGTTTAAAAAACTAAAAAATATGCTCCAGGTGAGGCTCGAACTCACAACCCCGGCATACCTCACACGAACACTGTCTTATAAGTACCGTGCGCTAACCAATTGCGCCACTGGAGCTATGGCTCCCATGTCGAAAATGGCGAGGTTATACTACAACATGATTTCGTACATACATTATATGTTTTTTAAGATGGATAAACGTCAAGTGAAAGAGAAAATGTCAAGCCTTGAGTTTGTCGTTATTCCTTATTATCTGCAATTTAATTAAGAGCATTATTTTAATCAAATATCACTTTTTGTACAATTTTGTAAAGATTTTATAAAAAATAATAAATTTACCTAAAGTAAAACAGTGTCAAACCTCAGCTGTGATTCATCATTCAATGTTCTTAATTCGGTCTTTATGATGAATGAAATTATGACTGTAGCAAGATAAACATGAGTGAATGAAATGTTGAAACGTCACAATTTAATTATGTGTTGGAATTTGTTTTGAATTATTATCATTTTTAAACAAACAAAATTTTGTGCGTTTGTAATCTCTAAACAACTTTTTTCCTAGCTTATGTGACTAATGTTGTTTCAAAATGAATTGGTTCGATGCTTCGGGGCTAACAAGTTTAGCCAAAACAGCTTTAAAAGAGGCCCAAAAAACTATCGATAAGGCACTAGACATAGATGATGACAGCAGCGAGGATCAGGAAGAGGCTGGTGGTACTTCTATTGAAAAGTCATCCCCAACTAGAAGTGGTATGGCTCAAAAAGAAAATACAGATTTCTTTTCTTCTTGGGGTTTATCAGTGAGCGCGGAGGTTGGTAAGGATGACCCCATTCAAGCACAACCAGTTGTAACAGAAAGCCCATCCAAGTCTAATGCTCAAAGCTTGTGGGGATCCTTTGCTGGCTCCTTTTTTGAACATCCAAAACCTGACAATAATACTATAGTTCACCCACCTAAAGCGAAGTCCATGAACATTATTTCAGATAAATATGATAGCCAGGATGATTTATTTTCTACTAGCCAGTTAGTTATGTCAGATGGTGGTGAGAGTTTAAATGTTAAAAAAGAGGATGTGTCTAAGTCTGACAACAGGCGTAATTCATCAATGTCAAATGTATTATCATTCATGTCTAGTAGAAATAGCTCAGATTCAGTGGAGGTATTGTCACAAAGTTTAAAGTCAACCCCGGAGTCCGAGATTTCTTGTCACACCATTTCCCATTCCCACAGCAGTAGCATGGGCATTAAGCATAATTCAGAGTCAGTAGAAATATTACCTGATAGTCTTGTGAGCCCCAGCTCTATAGAGTGCTTAGGTTTTGACAGCTATGCCAGTGACAAAAACAGCAGTAACTCGTCAAATGTATCTCCTGGAGAAATGTCTGATAAGAAATCTACACCAGTGGGAGACAGAACTGAGCGAGCTGAAACTGCAGATAGTGTGAGTTTGGTTGCTGATGATGAAGAAGACACCATGTCCTATAACTCAATTTCTGAATGCACAGCACCTACTGTACTGGATACTGACGACAAACCTGTTAGCCCATTTCCAAAAATTCCCAGAATTGAACTGAGAAAAACAAATGATAGAGATATAGTTCATTTAGAACACCCTCTTGTCTCCCATAAGATGCAAATAAGTGAGAATTCCTCTAATGATGGCTCATGGTCAGATAGGACTTTGAATGCAGATAATGATAGTGTCACTCTAGAACAATCAATTGAGGAGCAGAAAAAAGCTACTGAACAAGAAGAAATGTTAATGGACAAATTGAGTGATTCATCATCTTTCTATAATGTCAATGTATCTGGAGAATTAATTCAATCTGGGAGCTCTGCTTTTGTGAATGTAGAGAAGATACAGTGTAGTCTTCCTGGCAGCACTGATTCCTCCCAGAAAGAGACTAGTGTGAAGGAAAGAAACTCTCCTGTGAGTTCTGAGAGCAAGAGTGATTTGGTTAAGATTGGTTCTGATCAAACTTCTGGGCATACATCTGGAGATGAACTTGAAACTGCTACATCATCTGATATAGAAATCATTCCAAGCCCTAATGGTGAAAGTAGTAATGGATGTAGGAATAGTCCAGCCAAGCATGGCTTTAAAACAAAAGTGGATGGTGCAACTTCACCTAACCTTGTAGATTTAGTATTAGGGAAAAGTTTGGCTACAAAAATACGAGGGCATAACAGAGAGTTATCTGAAGCCTCTATACAAAGTAACACAAGTGATGAAAGTCAATGTTCTGAGAATGATAGACTGATGCGTAGGTTATGTGAGATGGCAGAGATTTTAGATGCAAGAGAAAATAGACTTATGGAAGTTAGCAGAAATAATGCTGAGTTAGTTGAATGTAATGCAAATTTAAAGAGTCAGATGGAAAGCTTGCTGGCCAAGCATGATGGCGGAGATATTAACACAATCACTGAAGATTACACTCAGCGAATGTCAGCTTTGGAAAAGAAATTTCAACAGGCTATTAGAGATAAAGTAAGTAAAAATGTCATATTTCTTATAGTTTTGAAAAGTATTTCCGCCCTGTTGGTCGAGTGGTTGGCTCAGACGCCTAACGTGTCACGGCTCAATGGGGCTCGGGTTCGATTCCCGGCAGAGACAGGCATTGATGTGATGAGCATAGATGTCTGTGTTCTGGGTTTGGTCGTTTATTAAATATATTCTCAGTATTTATATGTGTAATTCTATGTATTTATATAGTTGTCTAACACCCTTAACACAAGCAAATAATTTGCTTACTTAGGGGTTAGCCGTTAGATCAATGTGTGTAATTTGTCCCGATATTATTATATTATTATTATTATTATTATTTCAAATATTTATATTAAAAAAAGAATTACTTAAATCGGTTCAGTAATCGCAGAGAAATCGGTGTACATACATAAAATATATATATAATATATAATAATATCTATATATAATATATAATAATATATATATATATATATATATATACCGGCCGAATTGAGAACCTCCTCCTTTTTGAAGAAGTCGGTTAAAAATGGTTTCTTCCAATATGTATTACTTTTAAAAAATATAATAAAACATTATAGCGACTTAGGGCATGTTCTGGATCTATCTTTTAATAAGCCCCATAATTTTTAAACAGGATCAATTAAGGAAACAGCTGGACAGTCTAAAGTCGGACGTATCTCGTAAGACTTCCACAGATTTTGAAAACATGTTAAAGGAGAAGGACGAAATGATATCGCAGCTGCAGGAAGAAGGGGAGAAGTTAGCGCGCCACGAGCTGCAGCACACGAACATCATCAAGAAGCTACGGGCCAAGGAAAAGGACAATGAACAAGTTATTAAAGGATTGCGGTAAGGGCCGTTCAATGTTCATACAACAATTGGACAATAGACTAATATTAACCTTAACATTGAAATTGTCAATGTATTATTATATAAAAGTATTAACATTGTGCAACTTTTCTCTATATAAACTTTCACTCGAAAAAGTTAACAAAGATTTTTCTTTCACCTGTTTACTTAACAATAATACGAAGAAACCTGCCGAATAAACAAATAATAAGTGTAAGCTTTTATTCCAGAGACAAGATATCGGAACAGACAGGTGAGTTGGAGCGCTTGAAGCGTTGTCTGGGCGCCAAGGAGGAGTTGGAGGTGAATCAAACTGAGGCCATGCAGCGCCTCAGCGCTGCGCATAGGACCATGGAGATTGACTTCGTTGAGGTATGTTGAAGACCCTAAAGATATTAAGATTTAGGATGTATTTAGCTCCTATTCCCCAGCCCTCCTATTCCCCCTTTGGCCTAATAATTAATGAATAATATAATAAAAATTAATTTAGTCCATTAACATACTTATATGAATAAAAAACATGGTGAGCAAGATGACCGGTCACCGCATTATAATAAGTTATTTCAACAAATTCCTATCAATGTGCAATTAAAATTTATTTAAAACATAGTGTTGTACTGCACGATATTGTACTGCACAATGTTGAACTGCACAACGTTATACTACACAATGTTGAACTGCACAACGTTATACTGCACAATGTTGAACTGCACAACGTTATACTGCACAATGTTGAACTGCACAACGTTATACTGCACAATGTTGAACTGCACAACGTTATACTACACAATGTTGAACTGCACAACGTTATACTGCACAATGTTGAACTGCACAACGTTATACTGCACAACGTTATACTGCACAATATTGTTTATCAGCAACACAGACCGTATTGTTATAAGCTTTTCTATCTTGCGTTATTGAATTTAATATTTTATTTATTTTATTAAACCCCTCTAATGAAACAGTTTACATTTTGTGCCATTTATAATTAATTTGCTCAGGTTTTACGTTTTGCGTTATATAAATAATTCAAAAATAATATGTTATAAAATTTGTGGAAATATATAATATTAGTGATTAGCCATACGTATGTTTTATTCCAATATTCTTGCTAATCAATCAAATATTCCAGCGTGATAAGTGATAAGATAATTATTTTAAACTACAGATTTATCGAGTATTTAATTACAATTGGACATGGTAAATGTCACAATTATCTTCGTATTTTACGACTCTTGAGACAAGATAGTGATAGTATCATGATTAAAATCTAAGTTGTGATGATGCAAGATGTATTATAACCGACAACGCAATACGCATAATCGCCACAGACGTCACGAGCTTATTTTAAACACTAGGGCACTAGCTTAAACCAGTAAACTACCCGACGATATCCGATTATCATCGGATGAACCGTCGTTACAATATAATCAATATCGGTAGACGAAGACTGCGTTGGAGGACACGAGCCGGCGGCTGGCGAGCGCGCGGGCGGCGCTGGACGCGGCGCGCCGGGACGAGGGGGAGGGACTGCGGGGGGAACTGCGTCTTCTAAGAGCAGAGCGACTGGCAGGTCAGTAAGGCTAAAAGGGAATTACGAGGAGACGCGAATTTATTGCCTTACTAGCATTAAAAAATATTTAGATATCCCTTTTTTTTGTTTTGGAGGCATCGCCTGGAAAATCATCGGCTATCATTTTTTTTTTGTAAAATAGCAGGACAAACGAGCATACGGGTCATATGATGACAAGTTTACCTACGTCCTCTTGCAAAACCAGAGGAATAGCAAGAGCGTTGCCGGTGTTAGGCGCTTTTATTAAAGGTACCCTTTTGTTTCGACCAAAAAGCCACCGACGAGAGTTCTTCCCATATTTTGGTCGTACGTTTGAGAAAACAATTCGCAAGAACGCGCTGCAGGTAAACGCCAAGCGTCCTCATGGTCTATAAGCCGGTGGCGTGCAATGCGATAGTGGCAGTCTGCGGAAAGATCAGCATAAAAAGTTCTTCGGCACATTCTCTGTGATAAATGTGGACGAAGACGCATACAGTAAATCAGCCTAAGTACTTCCACTGCTGAACATAGGCCTCTCCAAAAAACTTCCACAACACCTGATGCGTCATCCTCAACAGTGCGGTTCTCAAATAACTTTCTACCACGAACCACCGAGACGTGTAATTAACTTCCTTCGATGTGTTTTCAGATCGACCACCGCCTTAAAAATAGGGCTGCTTACTTCTCATTATAAGGCCGGCAACGCTCTTGTTCATTTCCCGATATCTCTATAGACCGTGAGTAGCGGTGATCACTTACCACGAAGAGGCGTAGTATAGATAGTTAGTAGAAAGAAGGAACTCCGTGGCCATCGGTTAATATTTGGACCTCTCTTTAGCATGCCGGTCGCATTTGCGTGCTTACGAAACCTATGTCAGGAATTTAAAATACTTGCGAATTTAATAATGAGGAGAAGCCGTTTAAAAGTTACAACCACCGTTGACCTGCGGCACGGCATCCCGGACGTCGCCGGTTCATTTCCCGTCAGCGTCGATGATTTATTTTATTTTATATTTATTTAATAAAAAAATTAGGAGAAGTTTCTCTAACAGTCTACTGAGTCTCTCGAATAGTCGGCTGAAACGTAATCTTTTTTATTTATTTATTTATTTATATCTTTTCCACTTAGAATCATAATCAGTGATCACTTGTGTACGTCAACATGGAAATGTCAGGAGGGCCTATTACGATACTAGATTTATCGAAATAAGCCCTTCTGAAAAAGCACTTTCCATCTTAATGTTAAAGCTATGAGGGTTCCAAACGCGTCCTGGTCTGAGAAGAACCACACAACAAACTCAGCCGGATATATTTTTTGTTATTGTGATCACTGTTTCACAAACGTCAAGCTTAAGTGCAATTTTGGAACAACTAGAACCTTCGCAATCAATCTGAAAAGAAGCCTAATGATTTCAGGCAACGAAAATTAAATAATAATAACAGAAAAAATATATAATATATAAATCTTCGGCCTGCCACACAACCAGTCACCGCAAGCAGCACCCGTTCACGAGCATAACACAAGAGCCAGCCATCACCCCCTTCGCACATATTTGAGGGAGGGAGGCAACCCGACTCCCGATGCTACCGCAAGTAGTGACTTCTAAGGAATCGGTGTGATGCAGAAGGTCGATAAAGCAAAATTAATTTACAACAAAAAACAAATTGCGGAGATTACTAGCTATTCGCAATACAATACACATTCATTCCCAGGCCATACCGTCGTCGATGTAATCCTTTACACTATAGTAGGATTTTTTTATTAAATTATTTTTAACATATAATTTAAATTTATTTAATGAGAGGCTTAAGGCTTCATTTGGGAGCTTATTATAAAAACGTATACAATTACCCTTAAAGGATTTACCTATTTTATGGAGCCTAGTGCCGGGCATAGCGAGTTTATTTTTATTTCTTGTATTAATTTTATGTATATCACAATTTTTCTTGAACTTTGAAATATTCTTATGAACGTAAATTAAGTTTTCATAAATATATTGATTATAAACAGTCATAATTTTAAATTCTTTAAATTTGTTTCTTAAAGAGTCTCTTGGTCTCATATTATATATTGCGCGAACAGCTCTCTTCTGCAATGTAAATATGGTATCAATGTCGGCCGCATTGCCCCATAAGAGTATACCGTATGACATTAAGCTATGAAAGTAACTAAAGTAAACTAATCGAGCAGTTTCCATATTTGTTAATAGACGTATTTTTTTAACCGCGTATGCAGCAGAACTTAGTCTGCTTGACAAATCAAATATATGAGGACCCCATTGCAATTTTTCATCTAAAGTAAAGCCCAAGAAAGTAGTAGATTTGACCAAGTCCAAATCCTCATTATTTAATTGTACAGTGGTTCTAACATTTTTAACATTTGGTAAACTAAATTTGACACATTTCGTCTTTTTTTTATTGAGCAACAAATTATTGGCGTTAAACTATTGTACAACATCTGAGAGAGCATTGTTTACATCGTCAATAACAGATTGCCGTCTATTAACTTTAAAAGTAAGAGAAGTATCATCAGCAAACAACACTATCCCATGTTTTTCCCTCACTAGGTGAGGTAAGTCATTTATGTAAATGAGGAACAAGAAAGGCCCTAAGATAGAGCCCTGTGGCACACCTATTTTTAATCGAAGGGTTAAATCGATCAGAGGAGCGTCGACACGTCGAGCGCGAGGAGGCGCTCCGGCGCGAGCTGGCGGCGGCGGGAGAGGCGCTGGCGGCGGCGGCGGCCCGTGAGGCGGAGCGGCGCCTGGCGGCCGGCGACGACGCCGCACTGAGGCAGCTGGCCGCGCTGCAGCGGGACGCCCTGCAACGGGACCGCGACCGCACGCAGCGCGACGCGCAGCATCGCCGCCGACTGGGTGAGGGATCGGTTCCGCCGACTCGTACCCGGTGATCGACGTCTATTCTACATGTGAGTTGCCGTTGTCGTATTTCAGCGGAAGCGGAAACCTTGGCTGCAAAGGCGCAGGAGCGCGAGCGGCTCGCACGCGAGGAGGCGGCTGCCTCGGAGGAGCGCCTGGCCGCGGCGAGGGAGGAGATCGCGGCCGCCGAGGAGCGGGGAAGGGCACTGCTGGAGGCAGGGGAACGCGCGAGGGAGAGACTGGAGGCACTGAGGGAGGAATCGGAGAGGTGGGTGAGGAAGAGCCGGCGTTAATTTTACTCGGTCCGTAGAGTCCTTTAACAGATAAGTGATCTATTCCAAAGTTTACATGTAACATCACTTTACAGGTAACATTAGTTACTTTCACGAGTTTCTAGATCCGCTGTTTTATTTATTATTAACTTAAATTAAAACAAAATAATTGTGATAATATCCACAATTATCACATTATCAGAATATTTTTTTACAGATTCTAATATGAATATTAATTAAAAAACAGTAAAACCCGCGAGCTAGAAGAAGTACGTGAGGAGAGCGAGAAGCAAATAGCAGCGCTGACGACACGCGTGAGCGAGATTGAGATCGAGCTGGAGACGACGCGCGCTGCACTCGACACGGAGCGACAGCGGGCCTCCATACTACAGGTGACGTACATACACGCATAGTCACACACACACACACACTCACGCACGCACGCACGCACGCACACACACACACACACACACACACACACACACACACACACACACACACACACGTAAATATCTACTTTACATTTATAATAATTTGTAACTTACATTTGAATTCTTCTTTTCATAGAAAAGATGTCATTTGTCTTTGGCTTATTAAATGGTTTTTAGCATAATATTCCTAAATATTTTGTCTCATATTGACGCTACAGTGTCTCCTCCCTCAGGAGCAGCTCCCCCCACGCGGCGACTCTCCCGCGAGCTCCTCCTCCTACGACGCTATGTCTACTTCATTTTGGACAAACGTGAGTTACCCTCGATAAATTGCCAATTTAATTGTACACATTTGAAATGCATTGATAATAATTGTATACTATTACTTAAAATTAGGCTTGCTCGTCCGGTATCGCACCATACTGGCCTATCCATATATGGTCCATATATATTTCTACGTACGTTAAGAGGATACCCGACGGACCCTCCTCCTGGTCGTCGGGTATCCTCTTAACCGGGCGTCCTCTTCTGGCAGGAGGCGGTACCGGCGGGCGCCAGCGCGCTGGTGGTGTCCGACGCGCTGGCGGCTCGGTCGCGGGCGGCGGGGTCGCGGCGGACACGCGCCGACGCGCTGGCAGCGCTGGCCGACGAGCGGGCGGCGCTGGCGCGGGAGCTGGCCGGCCTCAGAGCCGCGCTCAGCGACCAGCGCGACCGCAGCGGACACTACGATGCGCTGCTGCTCATGTACGGAGAGAAGGAGGAGCAGCTGGAGGAGCTGCGCCTCGATCTGCACGACGTAACGCAGCTCTACAAGGCGCAGCTGGACGAGCTGCTGGCGCTGCGTCGGAGGGTGGAGCGCTCCGCATAGGGCTCCCGCGACGACGGCGCCGGGGGCCGGGTATCCACCTTGCGATCGTGAAGTTCGCATTCGGTGAAGTGGAACTTGAGCAGGAAAATAAGATACGAGAGAGCGAGTCGAGGGTGTCCCGGAGTGATGTGATCGCGAGGTTTATATCTCGATGCACCGTTTTGTTAGTTCCGTTAATATTGTAAGCGTCATACATTTTTATCATTTATTTGTATCACATCCTGTTCTCTCGCTTAATATTATATATGTATATATTATATATGTATATATTATATATGTATATATTATATATGTATATATTATATATGTATATATTATATATGTATATATTATATATGTATATATTATATATGTATATATTTAGGCGTATGTCTCGTTTTTTTTCGTCGACTCTCAAGATATTTGTTTTGTCGCCTCTCATGTTGCGACGATTCCAGGAGAAACTATCACATAAAAGATGAATGAGTCATGTAATATGTTTTTAGAATATTCCTGTTAATTGACATGGTAATAGATGTAAGATGACTGCGAACTACCGGACGCGAGCGGAGATAAGAATGTAATAGTAGATACCAATCCGATCTATGATGTAGATAGCTTTATATGTGATGTAGATTATTTCCGTTTGATATTGTAATCTACTAGTGTGAATAAATATTAATTTAAATATTTAGTCGCTTAAAAATACTTATTATGTATAGTAATATAAAATAAAAATTAAGAAGTTATGAACGACGTTAATTATCATATTGTTTGTTGCATTTTATATAATAGAATGTTTAAACCTATAACGATCACCGCAAATTATGCTTACTACCAGAAAAAATCGCTTAAGATTCATTTATAACATAAATAAATAAAAATAATATTTATAAAAATAAATAACCTTTTTTATTACCTTGCTGTTGAAACCAAGAAATAATAAATGTGTCCAAATCTGAACCAGAGCCACAGTCTCAAATAAATAATAAATTAATTAACCCCTGATACAAAAAGACCTCTAATAAGGATTAAAATAATATTATTATGTACTTATTGAAACCGTTGCGTCGGGGGACCGTTGTACGTACGTTCTCAATGGTGTCTATTTTACTAATTTTAGCATGAATATCATGTAAGGAATGAGGACTTCAATAGACTATTCGATTTGATATTGTTAGTACTTCATTAGGATTGGTAGCTTAACTGCATTTTGATTTCTTCCTCTCTTTAGTGGTCCCTCGACGCAACGACTTCAATAAATGTGAGTGATCCTTAAACCAGTGATTACCCGTGTTCGTCAGGAGGGTCTATTTTTGACACCATACTTATCGAAATATGCGAATGTTTTACACACATATGGTTTATGTTGATTTTACGTGTTTTAATGTTTGCCATACAAAACAAAAGTCTCTATTATTTTTTTTGTTTCTATTTTTCTCAAAATCAAACAGTCGGAATCACATTTTTTTTATATATATTTTAGATTCTATTATTGAATTTTCACAAAATATTTTATTAATAAGTGATTTAAACGTGGAAAAACCACCTTGGTCATATAGTGATCAGGACACCGATATCTATTTGCAACCCTTGTGAAAACTATCTCATATATCAATCAATTATCTGCATTAATGAATTTACATAATATATATACATATTTCCAAATTAAAACTACCATATTTTTTGGACTTCCCTGCTGAAGATGTTCATTATCCTGCCTTAGATTTTTTTTCTATTAAGCGTCGACTTAGAGCTAGTCATCAATTTCGCAAAGGTTCACATACGATCATTGATGAAGAATCATATACTCGTAAAAGTAATTAGGTTAAAGAGCTATATTACAAATGTATCATAGTAGCAGTACATATTTTTTATCTCATTGTCAACCAGTTTATAAAAAGTTATATACCAACTAAGTTTGTTACAGGGGGTTATAAATATAATAGCCTGTCCCTTAGTATTCAGGTTTTCTTCCTACGTTACGGATAACGTTGCCGTAACGGAGGTCAGGACAGCAACAAAGAGTACTAAGGCTTTCGATGGAGTACTGCGTTACTTTGCATAACTTTTCATAATTTTGCAGTTTTTCCTTAATAAATCTCGGGCGGTTAAAGAGAAAGGATTTACGTCCACTTTTGTACCGATAATTTTAGGGGTAGCCCAGGGCTAGCATCTTTTTGGCTAAATTATTTAATATATTTGTTAAAGATGAGAGCACTTTTTTCAAAAAGTTATATATACATATGGCACTCATGGCGTCATAACACTTTTCTCATTCCTTTACAACGGTAGAAGTTGTTTTATGACACAACAATAACTTGTACGAGGTTGGTTTTTTTTATTGAAGGCGCATACCTCTGAATTTATTATCAAAATTGTCAAAATATTTTGATATTTAGTAAGGGTACATAGGATACATATCATGTAAAGATCTTACAATCGAAAATTAGATAAGTTAAACGATAATCATGTTATCTTAGTTCTCGTTTTCTGTTCCTTTCCGACGAACGGAACAGCTAGTTTAAAATAAAACAAGGTTTTTACTGACACCATTTATTTTAACAATATTATGAAGCGACACAGACACACTATCAGCGAATGCATCCAAATTTAGAGCAATAAAAGTCTCATAACTTGTACGAGCGAGTTTAAGTTAATTGTTGGTAGATTATTTTGTGATGGTCGGTTTGTAATTTTTTAATAAACTTGCTATGGATATTATTTAATTTTTAATTTTGCAGTACAAAACATACACTTTATAAAGAAATACAATTAAGAAATCGGTGTGACATAATAGGTAACATTTGAGAAAGTCTCTGAATGCATTCACTGTTACAATCATTCTAATAAAAGTAGTCACCAGTGGGTATGTTAATACGGTACAATCACGCACAGACATACATACAATTAATGCATATATAAAAATAGCTTGTTTCCTGTTATTCATTCACAAGATGCAGAAATAAACATAATAAATAGATTTGATTAACATTAAGCGAATTTAAATATAATGTCGACGGCTTCCTAGACTTAATGAGAATTAGAAGAATTTCGTAGAATTAACGGATGGACCGGTTCAATAAACTAGCATTCAGTTTCAGTTTAGATGAAAAAGAAACAATGACCGACTCGTCTCCGAGAGCGGGTTTGGTAAAATGCCTGATAAGAGTATTAATGAACGTGAATTTTTCACAGGTTGCGACTTAACAAAATTTTACAATGACTTTTTACCAGAACGTAGTCACACGACATCTACCCTGATGGAAAACAAAAAAAAATATAATAGTTCGGTTCGAGATCGAAAGGTTGCAATTTTGGGCCAATGAAATGTACAATAGTAGCAATGATCCGAGCAGAAAACAAGCTAACACTAAGATACGATTACATCATAACATATCCGTCAATGGAGTGGCGATATATTTATATAAATTTATCGGTTGAATACAAATCGTAATGTGATGGAGTATCACTTAACGATGACAGACGTCCGACATGTCGGACGGTCAGACGGACAACTTGTGGCGTTTCAATGGTTATATACGATTAAGCATTCTCGGGGTTTCATCTTTCGCAACCACAATCTGGAACCTCCGTTCGTGTCACGTCCGAGTGCGCGTCGCCAATCGGTGACGTCACGAGAGCCATATTATTAAGAAACAATAATCTAACACTAAACACTCCGCCCGCCGCCGGCTCCCACAGACGTTCCCGGGTCTCTCTTTAGACCCTCCGGAACGTGATTTCGTCGGGAGCGTCGATAATGACGCGCCTCTTGTTTAATTCGACCGAGCGAGAGACTGCGGCGACTCTACATCTAACATCGAATCGATGCCCGGAGGCTTCTATACGGAGCGGCCGCGAGTGCGCGTCGGGTCGAGCGAGTGTCTTCCGGCCGCCGACGTCGTCGTCGGAGACCGTCAGGGGATTCGGTCCGGCTCGGAGCGGGGCCCGCGGGCCGAGAGGCGCGGGAGCACCCGCCCCGGGGGCGAGGGCCCGGGGAGCTCACACCCACGCCATCCAACCCTCGTACATCAGGCACAGGTTCTCTGCACTAGTCGCTTCCGATATTATGTATTCCACCTGCGACAGGGAGTTCATTAGAGCTTGCGTACAGGTGTATAGCGTGTGCTGGTATGCGTTTACCCTTTCGAATGTGCGTATAATTGTTAGCGTGTGTGTGTGTACCTGTTCTCGTGTGCGTGTAATTGTTCTCGTATGCGTGTAATTGTTCGCGTGTGTGTGTACCTGTTCTCGTATGCATGTACCTGTTCGCGTGTGCGTGTAATTGTTCGCATTGTGTTTTCCTGTTCCCGTGTGAGTGTACCTGTTCGAGTGTGCGTGTAACTGTTTGTGTCTTGCGTGTACCTGTTCGTGTGGTGTGGCTCGTCGCTCCAGCTTGAGTCGGACTCGTCGCCACACTCCGGCGCCCGTGGCGCTGCGTTGCTCCTGACCTATACGGCAGTGAGAGGTTATAGCTCATCATAATAGACCCTTAACGATTTGCATCGATTTTTAAATCGATTCAAAGATATCTCACCGTGTCGGGTCGGAGGTCTGGTGACGGCCGACTGGCGCGCCAGGCGACGACCGCCTTCCGAGTTAGCTGGTAGTCTGCGATGACAGATACAGGGTCAGTCATTTTTGTTCGTTAATACGGATCAATTGAGCCGAAGGTATCGTCCGGCATGGCGGTTGGCGCGCACTCACTCGAGCAGAAGTTCCAGCAGCGCGGGCAGCTCCTCCTGTAGTTCGTCCGCGGCGGCGGCGGCTTCCCTCGCGGTGTCCTCATCGGGGCTGCACTCCTCGCCCACCTCGCTCGCGCGCGACACGGCACTCAGTCGCTCCGACGCACCGCGCCACAGGCTCAGGAACTCCCGGGCTGGATTGTCGCCCTGGAATCGGGAGAGGTGATGCGGCGGTGGACGGCGAGACGCAAGCGCCGCCTACGACCACGAATTTCACCCACCTCGTTGAGCGGAGCCAGCGCGTGCAGCGGCGGGTCCAGTTCGGCCAGCACGGCGTCCCTCGCAGCCGCGGCCGCCGCCGGGAGCTCGGCCGCCGCCCGCAGCGCCGCGGCCGCGCTTCGCCGCGCCGCCAACGCTCCGCCCCGCGCCGCCGCACCCGCAGCCCCGGCCTCGCCCACCAGCGCGCATACGGCGCCCACCTGCCGAAATGGCGGTCAGCGTCTCTCTCTCGCGGAAAGTTACATACATTATATTATTTATCCGTTCGCTCACCCAGTGCGCGTCTATGTTTCCTTCGGGATGGAGCATCTCCATGAGCGACTCCTCCACCGGCGACACGTTTAAAGAATACTTCTGGGCCAACGTGCACGCCTGAAACGTCGAATGTCGGATGTTAAATCATACGGAGCGATCGGTCCCCCGAGCGGTCTTCGGATCGGTCGACCCACCTTCTCCCAGTGCGCCAGCGCGGTCCGCAGCGCCCTCGCGGCCCGGCCCGCCCCCGCCGCCCTCGCGCCCCGTGCTGCGGCCAGCGCGGCGGCAGCTCGCGCGTGTGGCGCAAGCAAATCGGCCGCGCGGGCCAGAGAACGCGCCCGCTCCGCCCGCGCCGTCCAGCCCGCCTCCAGTGCGCGTACGGCGCCCAGTAGCGACGGGTTGGCTCCCGCGCCCCAGTTCACCCTGGAGGCAGGAGGTACATCATTTGCGGCGAAATTTTTCAGATATTATTGAGAAGAAAATTCCGTAATCGAAATGACGACGTCTGTAGTCTGCGTGACGTCGTCGTCAATTGTTATTATGTATTATCGCGACGATGAAAAGATTTCCGACACGAGTCCGGGCCTCACCTCTGGTGTGCGGGCGTGAGCAGCGCCTGCGCCCGCGCCAGCGCGTCTGCTAGGCGACCTCGCGCCGCGCACAGGTCGCGCGCCGCTCGACACAGCGCGGGGCCGGGTTCGGGGGCACCCGACACCAGCTGGACGGGAAGCGAGAGACTTTAATACCACGGCTTCTTGAACCGATTGACTTAATTTTTTTACAGTTCCAAATTAGCAACTTATTAACAGGTGGGAGGCGTTTCAATTGTGCGACTTCATTTATGAATAAAATCACATCAACCTCTACAAGGGAGACGCTTAGTACTGCGAAATTATTTTCGGTGTCGACAGACCTCGGCGTGCAGACGCGCGTGTGCCGCGGCCCGAAGCCGTGCGGCGCGTGCTGCGGCGCGGGCTCGTGCGGCGCCGCGGGCGGCCTGTACGGCGCGCAGCACCCGCGCCCGCGCCGCCCGCAGAGCGCCAGCCAGGTCGCCTGCACGCCCGCCCGCGTTTCCGCACGCCTTTTCCACCAGCGACTCCAGCGACACGCTCCACGATGCTCCTGAAACGAAGCGCGAAGGAACGGTGAGTAGAAACTCGCCGCTCTCGATGCAGGACGAGACGGGCCGGACCCTCACCGATCTCCTTCTGCTCGGCCTCCGCCCGCAGGTCGAGGCGGCGCCGGAGCAAAAGGCACAGCGCGCGCGCCAACGCCAGCGAGTGCACGCCCAGGAAGCACCGCGACACGTATTCCGCCGTGAAGCTGGAGAATGCGATCGGTTTTAAGGTACGTGATTTTATTAAGCTCGTATTTGATGGAGATGTTCCGTAATTTAATATATTCTCGACGGATAGGAGAGTACCGTCGGACGGGCTTGCACAGCGCGGAGTCCCCAGGCGCTCCTGCACCCGCGCCGGCGGGGGCTCCGCGGAATGCGCAGGCGAGCTGGGCGCACAAGGAGAACACTTCCGCCACTGTCTGCACGCGACGCACCGTAAAAATGTCCTCCAGGATTGAACGCAGGACAGGGTTCTGCACGGCCGCCTGCAACCGAGATCGAAGTGTCGATAAAAAATAATGTGGTACCTATAAGAGTAGACCTACTTACGGTTACGAGTTAGAGGTTCACTCCGACGTGGACGGCGAGACTCACCGACATGTGCATGGCGTCGTTGAGCTGATCGATCTTTCTCCAGGCGGGCGGCGGCGGCGCGGCGAGGTGCTCCGCCAGCTCGCGGGCGCGCAGTTCCACGGCTGCGAACAGCCCGCTGAAGCCCATGAGCAGCATGCGGCCCGGCGGCTGGCTCTCGCCGTCGCGCGCCGGTGCCAGCAACTCCTCGTAGCGCGCCCGCAGCTCCGTCGCTAGCGCCTGCGCCCCGCACGCTGGGGACTGCAGAGGGACACTCGGTTAGAGGGGAAAGCGAGACCGATGATGTGAAAGATTAGAATCTTACCTCCATATCCATGACGGAGTATCTGAAGTGCATTTCCAGTTGCGCCAAAAGATCGTTCAGAGGAACGGGAGTGTTCATGATGACCGCGTTCAATTCGTTTATCATCTGTAGCGTCGAGGGGTCCTCGGAGTGCACCTTCTTGATCGCCTCGGGTAAAATTATTGTGCTGAAATTGTAATTTAGTTGCACCAGATCCGCTACCAGGAGATTGGCGTTCCTGACGCATTCCACGGCTACGGGTAGAGCGGGGTCGTCCGCCGACGCCGAGGCTAAGGGCAGAAGAGAGAGCAATTCTACCGCTTGCATCGATAAAGAGTTCATATCGTCCAGGAACCATTCCCCTTCCCTCGAGGTCAAATCGACGAGGCAGTCTCCTGCGCTTTGGGCTCCGTTCTCCAACATGAGGTACCGTCCGTTGAGGTTACACAGCATGCTGATGACGGCGCTCTCCAGCGAGGCCGCGGCGCCCTCCTCAGCGCGCACC
This sequence comes from Napeogenes sylphis, assembly GCA_959347405.1. Taxonomy (NCBI): domain Eukaryota; kingdom Metazoa; phylum Arthropoda; class Insecta; order Lepidoptera; family Nymphalidae; genus Napeogenes; species Napeogenes sylphis. Next base: position 21,247,176 of record OY365783.1, on the reverse strand, counting down.
CAGTTGCTGATGTTAGTTTTGGCTTCCATGTAACTCTCTTGTGCCAAGACGACAGCGTCCGGACCTCCCTCCAGTTGTAATCTTTCGAGGCACTTATTGAGATGCGCATTGGCCTCGGAGTTTAATTGATGCAGACGATAGTTATAAGCGATTATCTGCTGGGAGTCTCCAGTGTTGTTTTCGGAATTGACTAAAGCAGTTACTTGATTAGATACTTCGCGACAGACTTCGGGTGATTTGCTTTCTAACGCCGTAGCGAGATATTTTCGGAACATTACTATGCGATGGTATTCAGTTCTACTCTGAGGATAGTATTGAGAAACGGCGATATATTGTGTAAGTAGTTCGAGGCAGGATCTTACGAGAAGGTTTGTCTGCTTCAAATTTTCATTTAACTCCACTTCTGCCTGTTCAAATTGAGATATCATTGAACCTTTTCCAGCATTGGTTAAGAACTCTTTGATAGGTTCAAATATTGGTGTTTCGTCATCTTCTTGAGGTCCCGAAAACTCCTGCACCCACGTCATCAACTGAGGTCCGTTTAGCACTTCATTAGTAGTTGCAAAACTTTCTATTTGAGTATCGAAATCATTAAGAATTTTTACTAGAGCTTTCATAGAGTCCTCTACGGCGTTTTTGGCCTGTTTGTATGATGTATATTTCTGGGAAATAGCGTAAAGTGGGTGATTACTGAGGTTGTTACCATACGCTTCAACCTCTTTGATGAGAGTCATTTGTTTTTGACACATTTCAAGTTTTGTCTCGACGCCTTTCAGTTCTTCATTTTCTTCTAACCACTTATCTGCACATTGTTTTACTTCCGGAAGAGTAGCTAAAAGTTGGTCCCTGAAACAATATAAATTTGGTGAAATTAAAATGAATTTAGAGAAGTAGGTAAAGGTATTAAACTAGGAACAGAAAAAAAATAGTTTGAATATGCCTAGTAAGTAGAGTATTATAATATCTCGTATCAAGGTAAAATAAGTCTTGTAAAATATTTTTTTATTAAAACATGTTCGGTAATGAAAGTCTCTAAATATTTTTTTACCTTTAATGTTTTGAAGTTACCACACTTATAAAAAAACATCTTTACCGAGTATCGATTACTCACTCATAAGGTCGAAATTATAACTTAGAAAGTTATAACAAAAGCTATAAATTGTTGTGTTGAGAGCTTGTCAGAGTTTTATCTCTCCATGCGTATTCACAGTCGAGTGCGAGCAAACTCATAAAGATACGTCACTTGTATTTATTGCTCTCCTAAATGTTCTTTGGTATACGGGAGCAATGCCGACATGCCGATGAGGCGAAAACTTCTCGCAGTTTATCGATATTTTTGAAAATGTCTTTTCATTCTTATTTCGCTTCCCTACGCGCGATACTGATACTGAACACCATTACGACTATTATAAATAAAGTCTTTATTAGAGAAAATTTATTAATATGTGATAAGTTTTTTTTATCTAAGATTGTTTTATATTTATTTTGTGTATATTGATATATTAATGTATACAAAACTAACTAAGAGTATTAAATCTCCAATTTCCACGTACGGTTTTTATGTACATTTTCTAAGCGTTCAGTTTTAGTTAAATAAAAATGGAATGATACATTCATCAATATAGGTCTAGAACCAGCGATACTATTCCATGCTATTGCCAACCGAGCTACGGTGTATATAACACGCCTTAACGAAATGATCATTTTATATTATAAGTACTAGCTTTCCGCCCGCTTTTAATGAACTCGACAGGGTTTGTATTTAATATGGGCACCTCTACCTAACCCTTAAGGTATTCAAAGGGGATGTTATTTATGTTATCCATGTATGTACATATATATTGAGATGTTATTACGTATGTTGCTGATACACTAGGAGCAGGAAGATTAAGATCGTGGAACTTATAACATTGATATGTAATGGGGTATTTTCGTAGAGATTTATTTTACCAGACTAGACTTACTGAAACATTGCAGATAGAATAGAAAATTCCCAAAAAAAAAAACAAATTTGGTTGATTTAAGCAAATAAATTCTTCACTCTTCACACTACAATTAAAGAAATGTTCTATTTTTCAAAATTTGGTAGAATAAGAAAATTAACTACTCAGTTAGGTTTGTTCTGGAGGCAATCTAAATAAGTTTTTATTTATTACATGCCTATTTGTATGTAAAAATCAAACATTATATTAATAGCTGTTCAGTTGGTGTATTCTTGTAATATTTAGTAAATGGTCCACGTGATCTACAGCGCCCTCTCGCCGCCGGCCCAACCTCACCCCGACTCTGACGCCATGTGATTTTCAATGCTACAATTATATAACTAGTTTCTAAAACGTTGTTTTTTTTAATTTAGTATTTCGATTTTTTTTTAATCATAAATTATATTTTATTTATTATTAAAAGTGAACATTTTAAAGTGCTCCATTACTCTATTTTTCTTTAAGACAAAAAAAACACTAATATGGTCGTTACAATTAAATTATTTGAAAGTATATAATATATTTAATCGTATGTATATCTTTCCCCAACACCGAGCGCGGATCGAATGACGTTTGTCGCGCACGTGACTTAACAAGCCTTTGCCTTCGTATAATTAATGAAAGCTATTTATATCCCGAAGGATTCTATTTTAAAACAATTTTTTAGAGTTCTTTTTCAAACATTTTATTAGAGATTTTTGAAAGATTTTTTTTAAAGTTTCATTTATAAATCGTTTATTCATTAGTATTATAATTAGTTGTTAATATACTTTGTGACACTTACGTTATTTCAGTAGCGGTATGCTTCAGCTCACGCACGCGCACCGCGAGCATTGCCCTAGCGGCACGCACGTGGCGGGCTCCGCGCTTACGTCGCCCGCCACCCCACTCCACTAGTGGGTCGTACACAAAAGCCTCGAGCAGGGTGAGCAAGGTCTCACGCCCTCGCCTCATCGTGCGGATTACATGTTCGCAGGCCAGGCGGAATATTCCCTGAAATTAATAATAATACTGATTATCTCACAGTTGAATCTTTCATAAATCTAGAGACGAAATAGACATTATATAAAAAAAATATTAAATAGTAACTCTTTTCCAACCTTGTTAGCATCGTACCCTCACTGTTAAGCAATAAGTCGTGCATCATCATAAAATACGTACAGTTCTATTAAAGAAACATTTGACAACAGTAAATTTCATATGATGCTGTAAGGCGTTTTAATACGATGAACGAAGAACAGGTGAACCGCCGCATTAGTAATAGATTATTCTAAATTTCTAAAATCGCTTCTGTTTTGACACTTTAAATATATTTACCATCACCATAATATAGATAAAATGATAATATTATTATGTTAATTCAGTTGAGGTCTTAAATATTCAAGCAACGTGATACAGACAAATTCTCAGCATCTGTCCCTCGAGTCCGAAACATCATACCGCGTAGAATATAATATCGGACGGACACCATTGCGTATTGACTCTGGGACTGAAGAATATATTTATTTCACTTACAAATAAGGTTTGTTATCTATATAAGATCTGCTAAACGTCTGTCTGTAATAAAAAATAGTTATGACACTTTGAAGTTTGAGTTCAAAGTTTGAACTTACATTGTCAGTTTAATCTTAAGGGAAAGAATGCTTTTTTGTTTGCCTCTCAGTTACAATATTACTATCAACTACGATTATTTTTAATAGCTTAGATTAATTAATTTGAAATCGGATTCATCCCTTGGGAATATATCAAGCAGGCAAACCGTATGCAAGGAACAAGGTATAATAAAAGAGAATAGTATTAAATCTAATTTCTTTACTCCCAATTTAGCACTGGAATGTTTTGGCTAATAAACGAACATTTAGTCTAGTTATTTGCTCCTAGGAACGCACCGCCAGCGTTGTCGTAACAAGGAAATATTTACGGTATTACGACATCCAAGGAATCCGCGCAGGTAATACCTAAGGTAGCAGGTAATACGGACGGAGGAATCCAAGTAGCCTTTTACGTTTCACATAACAACGACGCAGGATAAATACTATTCTATTAGCAGTTATTTTTTTCACCCAAACGTGTAAATACCGATTAATAATGTCAGCCATAAAGCGTCTCTATAGTAACATGGTGAATGATGTTGAGCTCATATGATATTAATGTTTGAAAATGTCTAAATGTCACCTTAAGCCTATTTAAAATTATATAAATATAGAATGAAAAACTTCTGGGAAACCGTTCTAACCGTCCCGACTTGTATAATTATATAATTTCATATGATATGAACTAAATATCGTGTTTATTTTTTCCATCATTCCATGAAGGTAGTTAATAAATAGTAAAAGGGGTTCTGTTCCAAAAATATCTTATTTATTTTTTAAAATTTAGTACAGAAGGCCATTACGAAGTTCTCTTAATGGATTAGTTTAGTTCTTCTGAAGGATCCCCAAAACGGCTCTCAAACGCTTGATAGTGCAAATCATCTACATATTCTCTGATATATTGATTACTTTAATTAATCTTAGGTTATAAGGTGAATTGAAACCTAGTGGTATATTGAAGAACGAACGACCAGTGAAGTAAGTAAAAATAAGTACTTACTTCAGTATCACAATACTCACTTAAGTATTGTGATAATATTAATAATAATGTAGTGGGTTTATTATGTTATGTATACGTATAACACATGTGTGTAGATAGTAGGTACTCTCAAATATAACTCGAAGCAAAACTAGTTACATTACTCACTAATTGGGGCTGGAGAGCTATTAGAGTCCATCTAAAGTCATCTGAGATCAAACTACTCGCCTCGTGTTAGTGTACCTCATGAGCCCTGACTTTGTACACGAATTAACGGTAAACGGATAATGAAGTTTCATTTCGGAACATTTAGAGACTTGCAAATGTTAGACTTAAAGTTTAATAACGTCGTTTGCTATAATGTTAATCAGCTTAACCATGATTTAATATTAATTAGACTTTAAATAAGTATGTAATGAAAACATAGCAACTCAAAAATATAATTTGTTGGTCTAGTCTATAACGAACGACGTAATAGTATTTCTGGCTTAATAGCAGGCACGAGTCTATTCGTCTTGCATTTTTTTATATATTTAGAAACAAAAACGCATAATTGGATATTTGTATGTAATAAATCAACTGTAAGGTAACTACTCTTAAAAATAATAATTATATATTTAAACAAAACAAAAATAATAACAATGACCTAAAAGTAAATATTGCAACTTAAATATTTCAACAATGATTGGAATATGGGAATCATCTTTTTTTCAATATCTTCTTCACTAAGGATGTGGTCGAGCTTTTGAATTGTTTGATAGCCCTCGTTATGCGCCACTTTCTTCTCTCCGGAGCACATTTGAATGCTTTATTCATTGGTTGTGTTTCATATTCAAAATTTGAACAATTCTTCCATAGATTACTTTTGGAATAGTCCGTTTCATTACTCCAATATTGTGTTACATTCATTATATATTGAGAATCCTTATTATGACAATTAGATTTGTCTAAATGGTCGGAAATATCACCTTCATATTGTATTTTTGGTATTGAAATATTGGCAAAAGAATCCTTTCGTTGTAACTTCTTTGGCTTATTCTTGACGCAAAATTTCCGTTTCTTTATAGTCATCAGATATTCTTCAGAAGAGAAGGTAGTTGTAGGTACATCGATTACAGCAGGTGAACAAGGCAGGATGTCTTCAGCGGTATCCAGATCTACCGGAGTACCCCACTTGTGATCCAAGGCACGAAAAGCAGCAGATAGATGGAGATGGAGTTCCATTTTGGAGGTACAAATAGTAAAGCGCTAGAAAGGGTTGCCGTGGTAGTAATGTGGTGATACCAAAGTATCGTCAACTTATATATCTATCACCCCTCCACTCGACCAATCATTAATTACATTAACCGGGTGCTGCGTTAGTAAATTGGACCATTAATTAACGATTAATTACAAATGGGTTTGTATTTTATGGGTGTTTAATAAAGGGTTATTTCGTTATTTATTAATGATAATCGCTTATCGTTTTAACTTATCTTATTAATTCATAAAGAATTATTTAACTGCATATGATACATGTTTTTGTGATTACTTCTAATGAGCAAAGAGAAATACTAATGATCACATGTTATGTAAATAATATTAAGGTATCAGAAGAGGATCATTAGATCATATAAAAATTTTAGGCACGAAGGCATTGCGAGACTCGACTGATAAACAGATCTTATTTCGTTAACAGGTTTTTTTTTATAATTCTGAACGGGAACTCTATGAATTATAAAAAAAAACATCGCAAAATACAATTTAAATAATCTTAATGAGCGTGTGTAATTGAACCTTATAAGAAATATAATGTTCATACACATATATATATCGTGTGGATTGTATGTACCTACAGGTACATATAAATTTGTTTATTTACACATTTAACAAAAAAAAGGTAAATTCAAAACAAAATATATTATTGATATATTTAAAAAGATATAAAAAAATTAAAGTAACAGGCTTCTGTTAGAAATATAAAATTCACAGCATTCAAACTTAAATTTAAAAAAAAAATAAATGTTTCATTTTAAGTTTCGGAAAACATTGACAGTTAATATAGGATTAAAAAAAGACAGTCATAAAAAAGCATTAAAGGAAACGGAAAGAGCTGTCTGTACCGATATTGTTATGAAACTGTACTTTAAATATGCATAAGATGAAATATGGATGGAATTAAATATTAGGTGAGAAGATTTAAAAAAAAACCTAAAGTGATATTAAATAATAACATTTATATATAAATATAGCTCAATTTGTAGAGCGATGGGGCGGTTTCCCAGAGGTCACGGGTTCGAATCCCTGCCTGTATCGGTTTAT